>CM034360.1:63995040-64704197 GCA_019925275.1 Mytilus edulis | reverse complement strand
AATAAGGAAATTAAAACCAAATAAGGAAAAAGAAATCGAATAAGGAAATGAAAATCGAATAAGGAAATAGAAACCGAATAAGGAAATAGAAACCAAATAAGGAAAAAGAAACCGAATAAGGAAATAGAAACCCAATAAGGAAATAGAAAGTGAATAAGGAAATGAAAATCGAATATGGAAATAGAAACCGAATAAGGAAATGAAAATCGAATCAGGAAACAGAAACCAAATAACAAATGAGGGGGGAAATATTGAGGTGAAAAAAATTTGGACAAAAAAAAATTTTGGTGGAAAAAAAATTTTGAGGAAAAAAAAAATTTTGTGAAAAAAATTTTTTAGAGGAAAAAAAATTTTGAGGAAAAAAAATTTTTGTGAAAAAAAAATTTTTGAGGAAAAAAAATTTTGAGGAAAAAAAAATTTTGGAGAAAAAAAAAATTTTGTGATTCAGTTTGGACTTACAATATTTTTCAAAATTTGAATATCGAAAAAGGAAAAAGGAAAAAGGAAACAACTTGTGTCTGGTATATTATAATCACATTTTTTATGTTTGAAAAACCCATTAGTGTTTTATATAATTCGTACTACATCTTAAGTGAACTTGTAATTTTATATGCTTGTATTTTTATTTTGGCAATTTTGTATTTCTGAATGAATTTCCTACTTTCCAGATTAGATATAAAATTTCATTATATTCACTATGCTAAAATTACAAATGCAAGCAAAAGCATTTTTTTAATTATAACTTCTACAGCCAAATACGAGCAAACAAAATATGATAATCTTTACCTTTGTTTGAGATTACAAATATCAAAAACTAGTTAAATAATGTGGAATAATAATGATGCAGAGCTCACGGTTGAGATCCACACACATCATAGTGTGGAGAAAGGATACTTTTGACTGCAGCCTAATAGTTGATTAGTATCAATTGGAATCGAATGAAAATGTAATTGGGCGGATGGATATATAACAACGACGACCTGTCAATAGAAACACAGATTTCTCGTGTATTTTATATATATATCCATTCTAGACAATTAAATTCTAAATATTTAAAAAGCTCGAAAAACCTCGCGTTTTACATATTAACATTTATCTGATAAACATTTTTTGAAGCTATATCATAAGACAAGATACCTCAAAGTAACCTATTATCTCCAAGCTGAGCGAGACCGAATGTGTCCGTTATATTAGCATCTTCTATATAAGATCCATCACAGGCAAGCTAATAAAAACTGGTTTCGATCGAGAAATAAAGATTCCACCATTGCATCAAATGTGTTACAATATTCTCAACTCAAGACAGTTTAATTTTAAAACCCTGAGGAATAGGAAGAGACAAATCATATATGCTAAGCGCGCAGTACTAGTAATAGCAGATACCACTGTCCAACCATTATTCATCATATGACCAGATGTTGTGATCATGCAATGTTAAACACTTTTTGCAGCTCCAATGTAAACATTTTATTTCGGCGTATCTAATACAACAAAAACAGAAACTACTTTTACTCGTACAGTGCATCGTTACAACCGCCATTATTAAGACAGTATTTGGTATCTAAATGATTAAACACAACAAAATTAAAACAGGAATTAATTTGGATGAGTTCTGTTTATATGTAAAATGTTTCCATTAAATTCATCGTACGTTTTGACAGTCATTTCGAAGTTGGGTTAATTTTGACAACAGGAATCAATTCAGAATGACATACAAATTCTAAAACAAAACGATATATCTCCTATTTAGTGTTTTAACTCAAACTATATCTAATTGACAATTAGACTATGGAATTAGTGTGCAATTCCTTAATATACCAAGATATAAATTCTGGTTGAAATCCTGAAACATAAAGATGGAAATAATATGCTAATTTGTAAAAGAAAGGTCGAACGCACCTTTGATAAGCAAGGACGTTAATTTCAACAGGAAAACAAATCTCAAATATATATGTAGGATTTCCAGGATTTCCAGGATCCGTATTCATCTTTTGGCAGCACGAGCTTACTAGTTTAAAGTTAGTGGTGTTTCTATGTTGAAAACTGTGATGTCACTGTTTCACACAGACATTTTAAGCCGATCGTTTATTACTGTAACATCGACCTAGATATTAACCTAGAGAATTATTATTAATATTAAAAAAAGTAAAATAAAAAAAATACTGAATTTAGAGGACAATCTCATCGGAAAGTACATAATCACATGGCAAAATCAAAAAAACAAAACACATCAAAAACGAATGGACAAGAACTGTCATAATTCTGACTTGGTACAGGCATTTTCAAATGTAGAAAATGGTGGATTAAACCTGGTTTTATAGCGCTAAACCTCTCACTTTGATGACAGTCTCATCGAATTCCGTTATAATTACAATGATGTGTGAACTAAACAGACATAATAAATAAAATAGTCAAAATATGGGTACAGCAGTCATCATCGTGTAACAATTATAAAAGGAACAATTTAACAGAACACAAAACCATATATCTACAAACACATTCATTGATTCGCGTGTCTGACGTCAGAAAATTTTATATGTCACATAAATTTATCGTTCAATGTATATACAAACAATTTTAAAATTTCACATAGGCAATGTTAGCATACAGGGTTAAAAAATCAAAAGTATGTAAGAATCAATTTCAGAAATAGACCAAGATTTAAAATAGTCCAAAAGATATATTGAATTTATAAGAATCCACAAATAGTTGATTCAACTACGCGATTGAATAATATTGACGTATTCAACGTATTTTGTAATTCATAATAGAAATATATTTTAATGACATAAAATAGAACAATATCATACTGACGGGATCGTTTTAAAGGCACAGAACCACGTAAATGTACAAGTATTCGATTTACTTTCAGAAATAATACACCCCAAGGTAATGAAACAACACAAGGTACTCTTGGTGGTCAGTATGATGAAATAGACAGCGTTTATTATAATGCAACAAATTTTAATGGTAGTCCAGATCTTACATTAGGAAACACATCACTTCAGACACGTCTATCACCAAACAATCGCAATAATGTAGTAAATACTGCAACCAACACTGATGATGATGGAAATGTCAACGAACAAGGAATAAGTCTGTATGGTACCGCAATAAATATATCTGCAACCGACAATGAGACCGCGGAGTCGTCATCTGAAGAAGATTCGTACATTATTCCACGGAATTACACCAACCTTGAACTAGGAATCAATGGTGAACACATGGAAAACACAAGAGAACAAGACAATATAACTGACGGTTTATCTGCATCAAACAGTGAAATCAGTGAGACTCAAATTTACAGTGCTCATCAATATGAAACCCTTTCTACAACAAATATTGAGGTGCATGCTTATGATATTCCAATTGAAACATCTTCAATTAAGCCTGGTATCGTGTCAATATACTAGCATTGTCGGTCTATTTTTTTTAACTGCTTTGATATTGCTAAATTAGCTGTAGTTTATATTACTTTTTTCTGTTTTTGTTCTGTTATTTTTACTTGTATATACTACACCTGTAAATGTAAATATCAGTTTTATAGTTTGCTAGTATACAATTTTGATGTTTTACAATCATCTTGTTATGTACCGAAGACGTGTTGAGTTTCTAAGTTTCACGAAGTTATAGTGAATTGCCCTCTTAGTTTTGATATCGTTTCCCCCCTTTTGTTAACGCGTTGCCATTTGTGTTTGTTTAGGTCTGGAATTAATTATATATTTCTAAGAAATTTTTACGGACGTATAACTGTTCCAGGGGGGTATAGTAATTTCAACAATATTTTATTGAACAAGCTTTTAAAAATGCTCAGAGATTATGATTGAACTCAATAACAATCTATTGTACCTTGACTATTGTTTAGTATAGATTACGAGGCGTTGCGTTTTTGTTGGTGGCGGAAGCCCGAGTCGTGTGTACCTGCCACGTGCAGGATTCGAACTCACAACTTCAGTGGTGACAGACTACAGATACAGTACAGGAGCTTATTTTAGTTATGAAATAGGGATAAGAGATTGACCATTCTCGTCTGTTTTTGTTTCTTTTCCTTTTTTTCGTAACATTTAAGTTTTTCGTTAAATGTGTTTAAGATTGAAGAAGAGTATATAAATGGTATGAATGTTTTGCAATTCGCTGCTTATATGAGAAGGATCGTAAAGGTTAATTTACTTTCATGGGTCATTTAAAAAAAAATTCGAATTCTAAAATTGATGTACAGTTACTTATTCATTCAAACAACCCTCTTCATAAGCAAATCAAAACAATCAGTACATAAGAAACAACAAATAAAAAGATGTAATCTTGATAATGTCATACAAGAATGTATTGAAACATGTGTTGATAGGTGGTCCAATATTTCTTCTCATGTAATTATTTTATCATGTTCAAAAGAAATTTCTGGTTATATGGAAAAGGTTTCGATAAAATTTTAAGCTTGTTTTTCATATTAATACAATGATTTTCAATAGTAAAAACTGCTATAAATATTTTCATTCTGTGAAATGATGAATTATTTGTCAATTACCCATGTTGTACCGAAAAATGACTCTAAAATTGTTTTTCAAATGTTATAAAAATAACAACCAGTTATACAAGTCTTACATCGTAAGTAGTTCATAATGTTCAGTTTTTTTGTCTTTTTTATAGACCAAACATCATGCTGACTAGTTCACTATTCTTAGGGAGAACAATTTAACGGTTGATTTAAGTAGTAGTAACAGGACTGATCAACATGAACTTCATGTTCGCTGATTAAATTTAGTTTGTAGAAAAATGTTACATATAATAATAAAAAAGCTGTATAGTGATTTTTCGTTAGGGTTATTATTAACCTTAATAAAAAGAATTGAAATGGGGAATGTGTCAAAGATACAACAACCCGACCAAAGAGCAGAAACAGCCGAAGGCCACCAATGGGTCTTAAATACGGCGAGAAAATATCACCCGGAGGCTTTCTTCAGATGGCCCTTAAACAAAAATGTGTACTCTTTCAGTGATAATGGACGTCATACTCAAATCTTTTACAAAACAATGAATCATTATTATGCATTAATAATACTGAAAGGTCTGAAGTCACAGATACAGATTAAGATTAAATTTTGAAACTACGGAAGATTTTATGATTTTAATTATTTTCTGCAATCAAGCAACCATGGCAGGACAGTAGACAGATATCCAATTTAATTTAATTAGCAAAATTATGGAGAAATCGATGATTTTTTTTATTTCATTGTTGCATGTATTCAAATTTAGTATTAACTGGTCAAATGAGGTCATCATACATGGCAGGTTTTTTTTTAAGCCCATTCAATTTTACATTAAAATATATTGATACAATTGATCTTCATTCACAATCCAAAATTTTCTGATTGAGTTTCAATAACATATCCTTCTAAACTTTAAATTAAAGAACCAACAGACACGGCTTCCCCCGCCGCAATTTTAGTCTTATACCTCAACTTTGACATGAGCGGTATCTCCATACCAGAATCTATGACAAACGAGGCAATCTTAATGTAGAAATCAACTTTACTGAGGGGGGCAAGGGGTTTAACTGTTATGCTGTTATGGGGCAATTTAATTCTTTGTTATCTGTTATTTTGAAAATACATTTGCTGTTAGCTGTTATTGTCTTATTCTTTGTTATCTGTTATTGGGCTTTTAGTTTTTTGTTATCTGTTATTGTGATAATCTATTTGATGTTAACTGTTATTGAAAATTGGAATGTTAGCATTTTTTTTTACAGTCAATATTCGGTATAAATTGAAGATCATTGGCCATTGGGGTCTACCACTACTAATATGTTTGTCCCGTATTCAGAGAAGGATTCCATTAACATATACCCATCACAGAAGTGAGGTCCAGGACAATTCAAGTATATCTTATGATTAGCCTTTGTAATAAATTTCATTTTTTTTTATGAATGTGTATTTAGAATTATCTTAATTTTTTGTATGAGAATAATGTTCCTTGTTTTCCGTACGAACATATTAAATTAAAACAATTCTTAATATGACAAAAAGAAAAACATATGGCTAGGAATATCTGGCAAGGATCTCAATTAAGGACTAGGTCCTAACAACCACTTAATCTTTTATATAATATGGTACATAGACTCAGCTCTGTAAGTCTTTTCAAAGCAGAACCAAATGCATTGTACAATGAAAGTTCCAACCATGTACTTTGGTCCGAAGCTGCACATAACTCATTACAAACAAAGATTTATTTCGTTTCAAGCCATTGTTTCCCTACTAAACTATGTATTCTACTTACTAGTACATTGGTACAATCAAAAACCTCAGCTGATAAAAAATTGTTCAAATAAGGCCTTTGAAAATAGTGGAATAAATTGCTTTTAGAGTGTCAAAATTCGTTCGAAGTACTTGATAAATTGCATGCTTATAATTGGTGCTTTTGATTTTTCTACCCTATATACCACTTTGCCTCATAGTTTTATTAAGAAAAATTCACACACCCCATTAAATGGTCATTTAGATAAAGTCAGAATATTCAAACTCTTTTAGGTCACTTTTTTTATTGGCAACAAAGGGAGCTTCAGTGAGAGCTTCAGTCAATACATATAAACAATACACCAACGTTTCATGAGAACTGCTGAAAACATTTTTGTGTTAATGTCTGAAAACTGGAAAATCACCCCTTTTTAATTAATAAAACCCATTAACTCGGAAACGTAAAATCTAAAATTTATAAAAATTGAAAGTTACCTCATGTTAATAGATATAAACAATTCACCAAAATTCCTTGCTTTGTGAAAGCATTTTTGAGATATTATCTGAAAACTGAAAAAAAACCCACAAATTTCATTGAATAAAAACCCATTACCCAGAAACTTAAAATCTAAAATTTATAAAAAAAAAAAAAAAAAAAAAAAAGGAGCTCACGTCAATAGATATAAACAATTTCCCAAAGTTTAATGCAAATGGTTAAAGAGTTTTTGAGTTAATGTCCGACATGTTGACAACAGACGGACAACAGTATACCATAATACGTTCCGTAAACGAGCGTATAAAAAATATTATAATATATCTAGTAGTAATTTAAACAAATTCTAGATACATAAATTAATACTAAAAACATAGTCATAAAAAATGGAATACATTACAAAGGATTATATCCGTAGTAAGAAATACTGATTTGTCAAAGACCGAATTATTTTAATATTTCATTTACTGTTATCTGTTTTTGTCCATTTTAATTCCTTGTTATCTGTTATGAGCCAAATCAATTTGCTGTTTTGCTGTTATTGGGACCCCCCTTGCCCCCCTCTTTACTGCTTAGTCCATTTTGGAAACATATCCTTTTTGGCGTGGCGCGGTTCTCGTACATCAATAAAAGCGTATTTTCTTGTCCTAGCCACTTTTAAAAAAATGAGTTTGGTCTTTGCAAGTAATTTTTTGTGCAGTCAGTACATTGAATTAGATTTAACATTTTTAAGCAAAGAAACAGTTAATTTTTTAAAGGGATTGATTCCCGAATGGTCCAAAACCAAAATGGCATGTCCCTAGACCGCCTGTTCAACATTCATACTCTAAAATATCGTAAAAAAATGTAGAAATGAATGTTATTTTTACTTAATATAAGTTCTTTACTAATTCAAAAGTATGTTTAGAGCCAACATATTATAATAAACAGCTTTTAACATAGGATTTTTAATTTCAGAAGGTGTGTCCCTAACAAAATGTCCACTACGAAACGATTAAAAAATTCTCAACACAGCAGCTGTTTTAATATTTCTCGTTACGGAAAATGTCCATGTAATAGTAATAACACTGAATTTTTCCCTACTGAATCTTTATCCCCCTTATGTTTTTATATTCGGTGAAAAGCTCAATAGAGCTTATGTTTGTACTGTTTGTCAATATGCCGAATCAAAATAAAGTTTTACTTACTTACTTACTTTAATATATTCATATTGATTGCAAGAAGGGTATTTCAATTCCGGAAAATTTTATTAAGCTCAACCCTTTACGGTTTTGTATACTATAGCTGTTTCTTGAGGTTATCTCCCTTCTTTGGCGGTAGTGTCGAAAAATGGTTTGTAGATTTTCAAGTTTTTTCCTGAACACTGTAATTTGATTGATGATGTTGGGATATTTTGTAAAGTTTATAAAAGCTGGAACCAATAGTTTGATTTATCATAAACCTTCAAGGCTAAATTTGCCAAAAGACGAAACTGGCCCCATGTCCCATGAATTTAGCTATACATTTTATGATTTTGGCCTTGGGTATCCCAGGAACATATATATTATATACTGTTCCCAGGGTATCCTAAGTAATAGTCCGAGATTACTCTGACGTCCAACAGCTGTTTTGCCAGACAAGCTGGGGCCGTGGGACGTCGGAGCTCGTCCCATATCAAAAAGTGGATATTTGCCCACCCAAAATAGATGTGCTGCTTTGTCGTTTCTGGTGCCGACTGACGGCCTTGGAATTATATAAATTGGGCATCAATCTGTTCATTTTTCATTTATCTCTTCATTTATGTAAGTTTCACATACCTGCCAACCTTTATTTTCTCATCATTAGACAGTTTTCACAGTGACCCATCGATTTCGTCATTTTGCCTTTTATTTTCAAAGATTATCACGTGACCATGAGAAAACAGTGATGATTTATGCAAATGTCCATAATGTAACACCTCGTTCATTTACGATGCAAGTTATCTAAATGTCTGAGAGCTTCCGATTGTAACGTGGTCGGAACTAAATGTTAAACATCGATCTCCTATAAAGGAGGTGAAAAAATATAAATATTTGCATATTTTGAGTCTCGAGACCACAAACTCTCTCGTAACTTGACGTCCATTTGAAAGTGAAAGTCAAAATGCCGAAATCGATGGGTCACTGTGAAAACAGTCTAATAATGGTAAATAAAGGTTGGCAGGTATGTGAAACTTACATAAATGAAGAGATAAATGAAAAATGAACAGATTGATGCCCAATTTATATAATTCCAAGGCCGTCAGTCGGCACCAGAAATGACGAAGCAGCGCATCTATTTTGGGTGGGCAAATATCAACTTTTTGATATGGGACGTGCTCTGACGTCCCACGGCCCCAGCTTGTCTGGCAAAACAGCCGTTGGACGTCAGAGTAATCTCGGACTACCTAAGTTAGTCATGAAGTTGCTTGCAAAAATAATGAGCCAAACAAATAATTTATCTATGTACACTGTAAACATGGTAAAGTAAGTTATAAGAAGTCCATGCATGATAAAATGTGAATCAATTTACATTTTTTGTACAACAATATTTTCAATAGACATGATAAACTAGAACATTAATGACAGCAATAAATCACAGGTAAGCTCAAGAAAAGTTCTAAAAAAGAAGATGTTTTTGCGGGTGCAGGTCGTTTCATAACTAGTCGATTTGTAACTTACTAGGTCGTTTCGTACCTGAGACGTTTTGTAACCTCATATCCACAGGCAATTGTCTCAGAATTTTTTTTCTTATATACCTTAATATAACTTGTGTTATATTAAGGTATATATAGGGGAAAAAAATTCTGAGACAAGTGCCTGTGCTCACATCAATATATAATAATTATATGAGTCGTTGGTTACTTAAAAAATAATAAAAAGACCTATTGATGTACATCAATGAGCCATGTACAAATGTACATATATATCTATATTTCAGTCAGGGGTACTACTTGTACAAGTTATTTTTATTTACTTGAAGAAGTAAAAAAAAATATACACATATAAGTTAATTAATAATGTTTAAATAATCTCCCTTTAATTTTTCTTACAATCCTACACAAATTTTAAAATTTTGAGATGTAAAATCAGGGCTTTATTAATGATTTTTCCCAGGTTTGCTCATATTATTTAATTAGAATTTAGAGTTCAATGTTTCATCTCATTAATTCATTTACACAGAAACTGATTGTGCAAAGATCTTAAGTATTTGCACAAGGCCTTCACAAATTGCTCCTTGGGGGCTTGTAAATGAGCAGTGTTCTGAAGATAACAGACAAATGGGATTTTCATTGCCCATGAAATTACACTTAAATGATTAGTAAAGACATCTACAAAGGGCAGATAACTTAAAATTATATAAGAGCAAAGAAATCTTAAGAATTCAATAAAAGAAGATAGGAGGACTTTTTGACTTATACAAGTAAAAAAAAATGAATGTCTAAGGGACATAACTCAGCCAATATTTTTTTTACCTAAACAAGTAAATAAAATTCACTTGTACAAGTAGCCTACAAATTTACTTATATAAGTATATTAATATTACTTCTTAAAGTAATTAAAAAAAAATTGTACAAGTAGTACCCCTGACTATTTATTTATTGAAAAAGTGATTGCACATCATTTTACACTTTACATGTACTGAGTTTTGCACACATGCGAATAGAACAGAAGAATTTAAATTGTCCATCATCATTTAGATGTACCCCGTCTTTATCAAAGTATTTTGTCTTCAGCCATGTGCTTTGATGTCTCCAATACTTGACACCACTCATCTTTATCATGTTTATGTTGCTGAGTTCTTTATTAATCTTCTTTTTTTTCTATCATAAGTTGTTTCTTTCAATGATGTTTCTTGTTTTAGTCTGAAGATATTGGAGCCTATAACTACACATTGCTACAGTGGAACAGAAACCTAACATGTACCTCTCATGTATGTTATCATGTCACGTCGATGCACGAAGGACTATGTCTCAGTTCTTAGGGCCATTTTGCAACTACTGCCATGCACTGCCGTTCAAAAGTTTATAGCAGACTTTGAACGTGGCCTGTGGAATGCTCTACACCATCTGTTTCCAGGAGTCCCGGTCCAAAGTTGTGCATTTCACTGGTCAAGCCATCTTCCGTAAAATCGCAAGCTGGTATACATGTGTTTATGCAATCCATCCGCACCAATAAAGACGTAGAGGGATGGCTCAACGACCTTTACACCCAAGCTGTTATCGGCAACCTTCTTTGTCGACTTTTACACAGGGAGACATTGTTTCTTCCTCTACAGATCAAGTTCGTATCCGAAGGTAAACTAAAAAGGTATTGATCAGCGTGTTAGGACCCGCTACATACAAGGATGCATTTTCTCATTCTGGGATAAATACACTCAAAACCAGATGTCCTGTAGTACATTGTTAAGGAGGTGCATGGATTTTTCTAGCATTCCACAGGGTCCGGTTTTCGGACCCATTCCCAACGGCAAAAACCCTACATTTTTCCCAATTTTGGGAGTAAAATTCCCAAATGATCACAAAATTTATTTTCATCTTTATTATTCATGACAGAGATGTTTATTTTATTCAACAGCTAGCTGTATGTCAAAAATCGTCAACAAGTAATGTGTAAATCCAAGTTAAAACATATTGAATGACAAACAACATTTGACAAACATTGGCTGCCATAAATAAACAGGAAGTGTGGGAAAATACTAAAACCAGATCAAATCTGGAAACGAACAAGTATATATAATTCCGGGTTTGTCAATCAAATACAGTTAATAAAAAATGAAAAGAACCAAACATGTGACAGCTATCATAGCAACACAAAAATTGAAAAGTAAAAGATATATATATAAAAGAAAATAGAAACAGGAAATATTTTATACAGAACTCAAAATATTTTAGTTCACAAATTTTAATGTCAAAATAAAAAAAAATAACGATCCTTTAAAAAGTTAGAACTCATTATTTTGATACTCAAATAAACTTTGATGCCATGTTGTTATATTTAAAAAACAAATTTAATGAACTAAACACACTAGTACTAAAACTAACATCTGGTATATTGGTTGTTTTTCCCAATTTTATTAAAAAATGCACTAAAAAATTCCCAAAACTGGTCAGGGTCCTTTTTCCCAAAATACCCAGATAAACCCCTGAGGTGTGCTGTTGTATACGGACCAACTGCTACTCCGGCTAACTAAGACTGTTTCATGTTTATACCAGGGTTTTTCGGATGAAAAATCAGGCTTTATGCTAGTATAAACATGCAAACAAAGAACAACATAGTGATGTCTCTGAAAGAAAGAAAAGGGAATAGAGTAAGATAAAGTGTTTTAAAAAAAAAAAAAAAAAAAATTAACTCCGCCAATGCCGGTCCACAGCCCAGGTGGTAAAGGAGGAGGGTTATGCAATTGCATGTAAAAGTGAGAAAAAAAGTAGAAAATAATTATTTTTAGGTCGTGTGCCATAGGTCATGTGCCATTAATCAACTTACATGTAACTACTTTACACCTACTATAATTACTTTTTATTACCTGTCATTAGTTGTCATAAAAACATTAAAGCTGTCACTGAGTGTAATTACCAATTAGCCAATTAGCCAATAATTAAAAAGATTTAAAAAAGTTTTAAATTAAAAACATTACAATATTGTTATTATTAGATGACCAATTTGATCATTTATTAATCAGTCAGGGGCGTTACTTAAACAAGTTTTTTTTTTAATTACTTATATAAGTAATTTTTTATTTTAAAAATAATAAAATTACTTAATAGAGTTATTTTAATTTTCAAAAGAAACATAGACTAAATGTAGTTTTCATGATTTTAAATAACATTTTATATCATAAAATAAAGAAATTATCAGATTTAAAAGGAGTATAGAGATAAAGGGTTACTTTGAAAATAATGGCAAAAATATTACTTGAATAAGTTATTTTAAACATTTTTGTAAAAAATAGCAATTACACTTATCTAAGGCACATGTGTAATTGATTAAGATTACAAATTATAAATAACTTCAGGTCTTAATTAATTCACAAGTATCTATCTATTTATATCAGTCTACCTTCAAGATTTTAGAGGAAAATGATAATTTAATAGTCCCAAGAGACCAATCTTTGACCCAGAAGCGTCGGTATGAAAGATAAGTGCGTTGGAAAGTTAATTAGTGTTTCTGAAGAATTAGTTTTTATATATCAAGGGAAAAATAACCAGATAACTGTGAAAATTATGTAAAGCTAGTAAAATCTGTATTCTTGGACACCTATAAACATAATATTCAGAAAAATAACTTATATAAGTTATATTTAAATTAGCCTCGTTTTCAACATTACTTGTATAGGTAATTTTAATTGTTACTTGTTTAAGTAATGCCCCTGACTGTTAATAATAACTTTAACTGTTTCATTTAAACTAATTAATTTAAACTAACACTTTATAACCATATATAATTACACCAGGTATGAAACGTCTCAGTTACAATCAACGTAGTTACGAATCGACCAGGTACGAAATGACCAGGTTACGAAACGACATGCATTCGTTTAGGCCATGGAACCAGTTCCTTCTTTGATGTTTTGGCCAAACTTATCTTTTGCATTAAAAGTACACAACTGTCACAAGATTTAGTTGTTTATTCCCTCAGTTATATCCATTTTATTTGTAAAGTTTTAAAATTAAGGTTCATCTGACATCATAACAAATGCCAGTTGAAATGAACAAAAGTGGCTGTATTTACACCTAAAAAAATTCTTTACCTAATTTGATAAATAATTTTTTTTTAAATGTTCTCTTTAACATGTTGAAATTAAATATAGAAACAATTGATACAATTACGATTATCAATATAATTATTTTGTTATTCATTTTTTTCAGAATTTTCTGAGTTCCTTCGACATATTTCTGGAAGTTTGTTTTGTCAAGAGCAAGATCTGCACAGTATGTATATATGTATAGAGTGAATTTATCAAAAAGAATAAACATATTAAGATGACATCTTAGATGTAAAAATCTATAGTACAACGTGTACAATGCATGACAAGGACAAAGACAACCAATAAATATACAATATATGTCATGTATGTACCTTGTCGGAAAACATTAAATTTATTTGTACGAGCTTTAGAAATAGGCGAGCTTTTATCCTGTTTTGTAGGTAGTACAAATACATTTTATATTTCTGACAATTGTATACCCAGCACTTGCAACTTTAGTTGTAAAAATCAAAATCATTGTCTCTCATTTATCATAGAAATCGACATACTAGTTTGAATGGGACTGTGAAACGGACCCCAAAATAAACTTTACTTAAAAAAGAAATATTCACATTACCGCTAGCTCAATATGGAAGCAGGGTAACAGGAGAAGTTTGGTTGTACCTGTAGAAAACTTATATCAAACAGGATAGCACATCCTCATTTTTAGGGAAATGTTGTAAATCGTGCCCAGAAATTTAGAAATGATCCTGATAAACTTATCGCTTCTTTAAATAAACTTATTTTAAAAGGTTACAAATTCAACACTGAAATAAGATCATTGAAAATTGTTTTTATTGGTATAAATATTGATTTTGTTATCAGTAAGTTAAAAGCAAACTAAATATTACAAGTATTATGTTATATACATATACATTCATGGGTCTACAATCTGTCGATACCTGTATCTTGGCATTGCACAAGGTCATGGTTTTTCTCTGACTGTTTATGACGTCTTTACACTAAATCCATTAGATGTTGGATGTGTATGGATTGATAATTTAGTTTTAGATGCATGTGATTTTTTTATTAGTTGACATATATTATATATATTTTTAAGTCTTTCTTATGTTGTATTGTTATACCACTTTCCCAGGTTAGGGGGATGCATGGTTGGGATCCCGCTAACATGTTTAACCCAGCCACATTATGTATGTATGTGCCTATCCCAAGTAAGGAGCCTGTAATTCAGGGGTTGTCGTTTGTTTATATGTCACATATTTGTTTTTTTTTCATTTGTATGCCCCACCTACGATAGTAGAGGGGCATTATGTTTTCTGGTCTGTGCGTCCGTTCGTTCGTCCCGCTTTAGGTTAAAGTTTTTGGTCAAGGTAGTTTTTGATGAAGTTGAAGTCCAATCAACTTGAAACTTAGTACACATGTTCCCCATGATATGATCTTTCTAATTTTAATGCCAATTTAAAGTTTTGACCCCAATTTCACGGTCCACTGAAAATGATAGTGGGAGTGGAACATCCATGTACTATGGACGCATTCTTGTTTGTACATAACTTTCATAAATAAGGCCGTTAGTTTTCTCATTTGAATTGTTTTACATTGTCATTTCGAGGCCTTTTATAGCTGACTATGCAGTATGGGCTTAGCTCATTGTTGAAGGCTGAACGGTGATCTATAGTTGTTAATTGCTGTGTCATTTTGGTCTCTTGTGGAGAGTTGTCTCATTGGCAATCATACCACATTTTCTTTTTTATATTAACAGGAGACTTTATTTGTATAAGTATTAATTGTGTACATGTTGTTGTCATCACATTCTCATTTTTCTCAGCTTTAAAAGAAATCATCTCAGTAGCTAAAGATAGAACAAGTATGAAAAAACACAAAAATGAAAGACAAATGTATGATAAAAGTAGTATAATCACAAATCAAACTTGAATATCAGCTATACTGTCAATGATTTACAGGCATCTGAACTCTTATTGTAAAGTAATATTATTTACATCTAAAATATATTTTCTGATTTTCAGGACAGTGAAGAAAGTGAAAAGAAATTTGGGATTGTATCCTTCATTTATTGTTTCATAAAAAAGAATGCTGGTTGTATTCCAAATCTAAACTGAATCAACCTTGTTCTGTGGAAAGTGAAACTAGTGCATTGAGAAATGATGAAATGACAGGTAACACAGCGTAGATTGACACTTTACCATTTGTTCACAGTAATATGAATAATGGATGTTTTGGGGAAATCCATGAGACAGCAATCCAAAGACACAATATTATTAAAAAAAAAAAATTTTTTTAGTAGATCTATGCACTATCTATAAAACATGAAAGTAAAGTACAACCTAATTAGGAATTACACTTGGCTTCTCTTAAACAGGTCCATGATATAAAGTATTCATTCCATGCTCAGATTAACAAAGATTTGTTTCTATGCGAAGAAACAAGTGTTTGAATTACCAGAAATATAGCCATCATATCAATCGGGTCATTTATAGCCAACTATATGGTATGGGTTTTTATACGCCCGTCGTCTTTTAGACGGGACGTATTATGGTATACCGTTGTCCGTCCGTCCGTCGTCCACACTTCGGACAATAACTCAAAAACACTTTCACCAATTTCCATGAAACTTAAGTGAATTGTTTATATCTATTGACGTAAGCTCCTTTTGGTTTTTTTTTTAATTTCAGATTTTAAGTTTTGGATTTATGGGGCTTTATTCATAAAAAAGGGGGGATTTTCAACACTTCGGACAATTACTCAAAAAGGCTTTCACCAATGTCCATGAAACTTTGGTGAATTGTTTATATATATTGATGTAAGCTCCCATCTGAAATTTTTATAAATTTCAGATTTTAAGTTTTGGATTTATGGGGCTTTATTCATAAAAAAAGGGGGATTTTTATAAATTTCAGATTTTACATTTCAGTGTTATGAATTTTTATGCTTAAAAAAGGGGGGATTTTCCAATTTTGGGACAATAACAAACACTTTCACAAAATTTTATGCAACTTTGATAAATTGTTTATATCTATTGACATAAGCTCCCTTTCCATTTTTATAAATTTTAGATTTTACGTTTTCTTAAGTAATACATTTTTTTACTTAAAAAAGGGAGATTTTATGAAACTTTGGTGAATATATTAATGTAACATCCCTTTTGATTTGTATATATATTTCTAGTTGATCATATAAATTCATTTAAAGCATAAAAGACGAGTTAAAAGAGCAACGGGCGTATCATGCGCTAAAGCGCAGCCCTTTATTCTCATTGTTGAAGGCCTTACGGTTGCCTATAATTGCTTACAACCACTTCATTTGAACTTTGGCAGATAGTTGTCTCATTGGCAATCATACCACATTCCTTTATAAGAAAGATTGGTTTTCCAGTATATATTTCAGATTTTTTTACTTTTTAACTCAATTTTTTTTTGTCCTATTCATTAAATTCTTTAATTTCACAGTAATGAACTAAACTACCAAAGAAACTGGAATTTTGTTAGAACTTTATTTAATTTAGTTAGATGGGCTGATTTACACCAGCCAAGACTAAATTTGAAGGTCCAGACTAGAAGAAATTATCAAACATCTGAATCTTTTATAAATTTCCAGACAATAACTTGTGAAATGGTTTATGGATCTCTCTGCAATTATACCACAAGTTTCCATACCTCAAAGGGATGGTACTTATATCATTGTGAAAATTACATCATAGGTTTCGATTGCAAGCTTTAATTTGCTAGGTTCGAAACAAATACCGGTACTGAAATTGAATTCAACAGAGATAACAAACAATGTGAATTCACACACTTTATAATTCCTATTAAGTACTAAATCAACAAAAATATGAAGATTATTAGATGAGGTTTCCTCAATTTGGCACATAATCATACCTGGTTTTATATGTAGGCATCTCTGACCATATCTCAAGCATTTCAATGAAAATATAATACAGTGGAAAATACACAATAAAATTAATGAAGAAACAGCTCTGAATTGTGTAAAATTGTGGTTTTTAAAACTATAAAACAACCATAACTTATGATAAGGGTTTTCTTGGAGTGCTGTCATGCTTAATTTTTAGACTGATTGACTGGTCAATCAGTATACATATGATCATGATGATATATCATGTTTAACAATGCATTCTGTCTGTCTCCTGTAACTGAGTAAAATATTGAACAAATGAAAGTCATTACAATGTGTGTAAATAATTTTTCTGGTGCATTTATTTCAGATTGATCAGTACATAAACAAGTCCTTGTCAACACATTTCACAGAAACAGTGGATTGCATGGATCTGTTGTAGATGAGATAGATAAATTTACAGCTCTGGCCTTACCTATAATAAGTTAGGTAAGGCCAGAGCTGTAAATTTATCTATCTCATCTACAACAGATCCATAACTGTTCCATGTGATGAATTCAAGATGTTTTAAATTTGGTCTTGCATAATAGCTATCACTGTAACACATTTCAAATTGAAAGTACATATTGTGGTGATATTGAATGACTAGAATTATTGCTGAAGGACCTCCAAAAAAGCTATAACTTGTTTATTTACTAATAATTACATTAGATGTATGTTTCATTGTAATACGTTATTCTGATTGGCTAACTGCACATCACGTGCTATTCCTGAAACAATTGTATTAGACAATAACATTTATCATTCATGATGACACGAGGTCCCACAATAAAGTGCACAGGTAAATTTAATGAAAACTTGATAAAAATCGGGATTTCATGATTCTAGCTAAAAAAAATGTAATTTTAAGTATTGAATGCTTCTTTTTGTAACTTTATAGGGTTGTAAAAGCGTTGACCGTGCGCACATTTTTAGTATGAAGCGCTTCTGCGCTTCATACAAAATGTACTTCGGTCAACGCTTTTACACCCCAATAAATTTACAAAAAGCAGCATTCAATTCTTAAATAATTTTTTATATTTATGAAATTATATGGCTAAACCAATTATATATGATGGTCAAGTAAGGCATATTCTGAATGTTATCTCCCATTCATATTTTGCATTTTTAAAATATTTAATTTTGTATGACAAATACATAGATCTGTGGATTGAAAATGAGAGCCAAAAGATACTAAAAGGGACAGCAACAAAAACTAGCACTACTGTTGAAAGAAAATAAAAATATGAAAAGATAACAACTGTCTACAAAACACTACACAAAAAAGTTAAAGCTGAGAGACAACAACCCCATCAAACACTGGGGTGATATCAAGTGCTCTGGATATGTAAGCAGATAATGTTTAACATATATGTAAATTGTAGAATGGTACCTTTACACAATATCAAATCACTATCATGATGGTAACATGTGTATGAATTAATAAGAGTAAAGTTTGCAACTCATTTACTTTTCAGTGCTCTGGATATAAATATATAAGAATATCATGTTCTACAAATAGAAAATGTAGAATGGTACCTTATAACAATGTTTAAACACATGGTAACATGTCTGGGAAATAGATTATTGTAACTTATTAACTTTTCAGTGCTTTGAAGACTCCTATATCAGATATCTCTATAAACCAGACAACAAATTCATCTTACCAACAGTTACAACAATGATTAGATACAGTACAGTTCCTACCATATAAGGTAAAGTTGTGTAGATTACTCTGTCAACCATTGTATTAAAAATCTTACTTGGGAGAGGAAGATTAAGGTAGCTAAGTGGTACACTGTACAGATCAGTTTAGGGATGAAGTAGTCATAGATTTGAAAGGGTAATAGTAGGTCTTTTTAAATATTTCTATAAAATTTTAAATTTTTTAAAAAGATAACTTACAGTATTTATGTTATTTTTAGACTCCAGAATGTATATTATTACACTGTTTGAAGATGAAGTATGAAGACACGTTAAAGAAAATAAATTGGTCTGATGATGATCACAAATTGAAGGTATTTACAGAAGTGTTATTTTTTTAATTTTAAACATCACCTGTTACATCAATCCTAAGTTGCCCAGGAAAGCAGGATTTTTACAGCCATTGTCACGAAAAAAGCAAATGAGAGAAAAAAAAATCCCATTATAAATAATTAACATCTATCTTTATAATGCAGTTACCCACCAGATACAATTGACCTAGATATTAGAAACTAAAGGTCACTATATGGCCTACAACAATGAACAACACCCATACTGCATAGCAAGCTATAAAATTGTTCCTAATACAAAAGTTTAATTGTAAACTGTAAAAAGTGTCCCCTTTGCATTTTAAAACTTTTTATGAGTTAAATAAAAATTTTAAAAAATTGATCTGTTTAAGAAAAAGAAAAAAATATATTAGATATTAATAACACTTTTTGATAATTTCAGAGTTACGTAAGAACGTTCATGAACATGACCAGAAGTTGTTAGACAAAATGGTACCCTTACTGAATCAAAGCCTAAACTCTACAGGAAAAGCACTGGCAGACTGTGTACATGTTAAAGATACTATCAGTGAATGGTTTGTATATTACTGTTTCAAGCATATCAATAACAACAGACATACAAAAAAATTGTAGCAGACAGGTATTGCTATCTGTAAAGATAAATAAATCAGTAATTTTCCCTCATCTCATATTTGTGTAGTAAATGCTGGACACTAATGAATAGAGGACATTCATCTTATAAGCTAATTACCATGATTTTAGATTGCAACAAAAGAAAATACATTATTTTTTCATTCACAATAAAAATATTTTAAAATTCATGAAACAAGTCTTTTTCCTCATATATAACACCCATCAGTGTACTTTTCAGTCACAATAGATATATTACCTTCATGAGAAAAATATTTTTTGAGCACATTTAATTTTCACATTGCACCAGAATATAATTTAAAAATCACAAAAAGTCTTGTTTTCAAATTTTCAAATTTGTTGAAATTTGTCTGAGTTGTCTCCCATAGACTTTAAAAATTATAAAATTATTTGGATTTTATTCCTCTATTTCTAAATGAATTTCAATATGTTGAGTATAATTGTTAAGTAACATAGATAAGTTTAAGTTTTTATGCCCCACCTACGATAGTAGAGGGGCATTATGTTTTCTGGTCTGTGGCTCTGTTCGTCTGTGCGTCCGTCCGTTCAGGTTAAAGTTTTTGGTCAAGGTAGTTTTTGATGAAGCTGAAGTCCAATCAACTTGAAACTTAGTACACTTGTTGCTTATGATATGATCTTTTTAATTTTAAAGCAAAATTAGACTTTTGACCCCAATTTCACGGTCCACTGATTATAGAAAATGAAAGTGGGAGTTTCAAGTTAAAGTTTTTGGTCAAGGTAGTTTTTGATGATATTGGACTTTGATGATAAGTGGCAATTTAATCAACTTGAAACTTAGTACACATGTTCCATATGATATGATCTTTATAATTTTAATGCCAAATTAGATTTTTTACCCAATTTCACGGTTCATTGAACATGAAAAATGATAGTGCGAGTGGGGCATCCGTGTACTTTGGACACATTCTTGTTCAGATTATATATTAAATGCATCTTTATTTGATCAGAAAAACATATAAAAACAGTTGATCATATTTCTGGTATCTAATACCATCTTGAAATAAAAATTTGTCATTATTTTAAAAATAATCATTTCATACTTCAATGCAACATGCTGGATATTAGAAAAAAAACTTGACATAATATCTCTGCTGGTGTATACAGTACATCTGTAAGCAGACAAAGTCCATGTGGTTCCTACAAAATCAATTAAAAAGAAGTGTTACTATCAAATTTTAGGATTTTAGGATTAAAAATATAGGTTAAAAAAAGTCAAACTATGCAGTTTGGACTAAATTCAGATAGTACATTTTTTTTTACAAGTTTTTCAAATCAACTTGGATTTTCATCAAACTATACAGCTGTCTCAGTTAATATATTGATCTTACTGAATCTGGTCTTGATATCCATGCATATATATATGTGTCCACTTGTTGTTGAAATTGTAGATTTGTCAACTTTTTGAGATGGAGCCATTCATGTCGTTCAGCCACATCTAGTGTTCTATTGAAATGAAGAATGGATGGTCTTATTAACCTGAAAAAACTTGCATTAAGAACAATAACCTAAAGTATTTTTGGTATTTTTATTTTTAGACTCCAGAATGTATATTGCTACACTATTTGAAGATGAAGTATGAAGACACATGAAAGAAAGTAAATTGGTCTGACCATGTTCTTCATTACAAATTAAAGGTATTTACACAGACTAATTGTCTAATTGGAATATTACAGGCACCAAGTTTCAATAAGAGTAATATTTATATTTTAGGCATTTTCACTTGTCATTTCTAGATTTGTACATGTAGTTTCGTGATATGTTGTACCAATATTTTTAATTGGGACTTTTTAAAATTCTCTAACTAAACATAATTGACCTGCTGAATAAAATAATAAGATATGGTATTACTGCCAATAAGACAACTATCCACCAGATACGAAATGACTTAGATATTAGAAACTAAAGGAATAAAGGCCTACAACAATGAGCAAAAACCATACTGCAAAGCAAGCTATAAAAGGCCAGGTCATGACAAAATATGAAATTCTAGTGAAAAACTGAGGCTGATTTATGTACAAAACAAATGGAAAACAAATATGATATACAGGCTACAGCAGCAAAAAATGACAACCACTGTATTCCAGGCTCCTGATTTAGGGACAGTGTTGTAACAGAACAACATTAAAACAAAATATACAAATCAGTTAAAAAAACTCATCAGATCGATACAAAGCACTAAAACAACTGACAAAATAGGGAAGACTCGGCGTACAAATATCTGAGAGTACTTTCATTTTACTTGAGAGTACTTGCATTTAAACACTTAGCAAAACAAAGTTAGAACAAAAGTTTAATTGTAAAACTGGAAGAAGTGTCTCTGCATTTTGAAATTGTAAATTATTGGTTGAATAAAGGTATACAAAGAAAATTATATAGAACTTGATCTGTTTAATAATAACAACAATTTTTGATATTTTCAGAGTTATGTAGGAACGTTCGTTAACATGACCAGAAGTTGTTAGACAAAATGTTACCATTACTGAATCAAAGAATAAACTCCACAGGAAAAGCACTGGCAGATTGTGTGCATGTTAAAGATACTATCAGTGAATGGTTTGTATATTACTGTTTCAAGCATATTCATAAACAACAAACATCAAAAAATTGTAGAATAGACATGTATTGCTATCTGAAAAGATAATTAATTTAAATTAGTAAATTTCCCTTGTCTTGTATTTGTGTAGTAAATGCACAAAGGTAATGGATAAAGAAAATTCATATTGAAATCTAATTATCATGATTGTAGTGAGCACCGAAAGAAAATACAAACATTTTTTTCTTTGACAGTAATTACCATATTATTTAAAATTCAAGCAACAAGTCTTTTGTTCATGTATATCACAAATCAGTGAACTTTTCAGTCATAATAAAAATAATATCTTCATGAGAAAAATATTTCTTCAGAACATTCCATATCACATGGCACCAGAAGATAGTTTAAAAATCTCAAAAAGTCTTCTTTTTTTTTAATTTCAAAATTTGTCTCAGTTGTCTCCCATAGACTTCAAAAATTATAATTTTTTGGGAATTTTAATCCACTATTTCCAAATGATTTTCAATAGTTTGAGTATAATTGTTAGTAACATAGTACAGTTTAAGTTGTTCATATTAGATATTTTAAAAATGCATGTTTATTTAATCAGAAAAACATATGAAGAGTTCAAAACTGTTGATCATATTTCTGGTATTAGAAAAAGAGTCCTGTAAAAAATATAGCAATCTTGAAATAGAAATTTGTTATTATTTTTTAAAGTAATCATTTTATACAATCATAAAACTTGCTGGATATTTAAGAGAAAACTTGACTTTTCTGCTGGTATACAGCATGTACAGTACATCTTTTAGCAAACAAAATCCATCTGGTTCCTACATAAATAGATTTAAATAGAAAACGCTTTGTTTTAAAACTTCATTGTTGGATGATTAAATTTTGAAATTGTCAAAATCAGTCAAATCAATAAGAGTGCTTTCATAGTACATCTAATAGAAGTTTATCATTTACAATGTAGATAGTGTCACATTAAATCTGAGTGGTCACAATTTCCTTTAAAAAATATTTGCTGCTCTTGTTTTAAACTAACAATTTTTTTTAAAAGACAGTAATAAATTGATAGTGTTTATAATATGAATAACTGAAATAAAACAGCAGAAAAAAAAAATGAAAGGTCCCTCCTTGTCCTTGCTTTGATTTAAAAAAAAAAGCCATTTAACATTATGTGGGAAATGATTGTCATCTAACAAATCTTTTAAAAGTTATGAAAATGTAATAAGGCTTTCATAAAATTCTCAAAGAAAGTTTTTTTTAAAGAATATGTAACAAAATTATGAAAAGAAAATAAGATGTAAGAAGCAAAATTTTAATGGTACAGTGTACTACATGGGTAAAACCAGAGGATTTAATTTTGATTGTATATATGACAGAAAGTAAAAAACAAGATCAGCAAACATTCTTAGCAACAAAGTTTTGCAGACAGATTGTTAGAGATTAGTTTTTGTCATAATAATGCATATGACAAAATGAAGTTCTTACATCAAATATTTATAAAACTTGTTTCAATTTAAGTCATTTAATATTTTTGATAAAGATAGCCAATTGTTCATATTCCTTTTTAGCTCACCTGACCCAAAGGGCCAAGTGAGCTTTTCCCATCACTTGGCGTCCGTACTCCGTCGTCCATCGTAGTTAACATTTACAAAAATCTTCTCTGAAACTACTGGGCCAAATTTAACCAAACTTGGCCACAATCATCACTAGGGTATCTAGTTTTAAAAAAATGTGTCCAGTGACCTGGCCAACCATCAAAGATGGTCACCATGGCTAAAAATAGAACAAAGGGGTAAAATGCAGATTTTGGCTTATAACTCTGAAACCAAGGTATTTAGAGCAAATCTGACAAGGGGTGAAATTGTTTATCAAGTCCATATCTATCTGCTGAAATTTTCAGATGAATTGGACAACTGGTTATTGGGTTGCTGCCCCCCAGTTTGTTTTTTTTAAAGAAATTTTGCTGTTTTTGGTTATTATCTTGAATACTTTATATTATAGATAGAGATGAACTGTAAACTGCAATAATGTTCAGCAAAGTAAGATCTAAAAAATAAGTCAAACATGATCAAAATGGTCAGTTGACCCCTTAAAGACAAATCCCTCTATTGTTTATGCGCATATACAAGGGCAACAGTACTATGCCGTCAGCGGTTTATGACGTCGCAGTTTCCGCGAACTGGTAACGTTTATTAGAGTTATTCCTCTTTGAGCCGATGGAGAGAGTGACAATCGTTTTGATAGGTTAATTTGCCGAGAAGAAAATGAAAATTGTTTTGATATAATAGACATGTTCCAGAATTGGATAAAATATGAGAATGAAAAGAGCGTCAACTATACAGCAATTCAACAACACAAAATACAGAAAAATGACTGTAAAGAAACGAAACAGAATCTGGATACTCGACAACAAGATGAGCCAATCAAATTATAATATAATACTTTTTTCCTTAATTTTCTACATGTATAGACTTTCGTACGAAAATCATCAATCATTCTGGTCATGTCCTCAAAAATTCAATGTATCTTTAGCAATACATTACGTACCTATATGGATAAGGCAAATTGCACTGACATATTTTGCATGTGTACGGCATTTTACATTTTTACATGAATATAATAATTAGGTTTCTGATAAACACCAACAAAACAGTAACCTAACGACTCATACATGTAAAACAAAGTACATCTAGAGAAGTTAACATATACATGATATAAGCTTCTAACATTGTAGGTTTTTTTTATATGACCATTCCGAGTTTGTTCCGATTTACCAAATTTGATATTTACATGAATGTATAAGGCGCGCAATTTTTGTATAAAAAAAAATAATCCTGCCTGTGTTTAAAAGTTGTCGGAATGATGAATTGCAGAGGAATGTATATGGACAAAATCAATTAACTGGAGATTTGAGAAAAGAGGTCGGACTAGGTTCTATTCATACTCACGGTATGATAGCTATATGAGTATACTTACGCTGAGTTTGTAGCAACATTACGGAATATTTTGATATTCATAGATGCCTAAGGACGAATAATCAAAACAGAAATGATGTTAATTAGACCCCGTTAACACTTGCAGGGAATTGAAATAAAATCAATCTCTGAAGAGCATCTCACGTTTTCTATCTTTTAAGACTTGTACACTTACATTTAGTATACATTGCATATCTAAAATAATCGGTCTAACCATTTCGTTAATAAAAAATCGTAGAAAATTGAATAAGGAAATATTTGGTTCATTAGATAATTATATGCTTCTGCATTTATTAATTTTATTTTTGATTAACATGACATAAGTAATTAAAAACAAAGAATAGCTAATACCAGTCTTTTCGTTTGAAGATGAGTAATTTACAGAAGAAAAAAAAATAATGAATGAATACAATTGAAACGATATTTTTTAAAAGGTACACCGAATAACCCACGTATATATAGTAAGCGAATATGGAACAAATAAGTAACAAGGCATCAGTCGAGTACTGACACGAGTATTTACGCCTTAAGGGGTAGACCTTGGTTCAGGGAGATAACTCTTTAAATCAGTTAAGCGTTTGTAAAAGTCAAGTTCATCAATGTATTTTAAGCATTTACATGAAACAGATTGAAAATAATCTATGTAACCTAGAAGCTTAAAATATATTTTTGAAAATGGTTGACACAAACGTACTGATGATTTTAAGAGTTATTTCCTTTAACCTAGGTCTACCTCCTTAATATAGGGTTATTTTACCTCTTAGAACCAAGATAAAGCATCAAAGGCAAGAAAAAAAATTGAAAAAGATTTGTTTAAAAAGGTACGACCTATAACAAACATATTGTACGCGAATAAGTAGCAGGTCATCAGTCTAGCGCTAAAACTGGTACATACGCGCTAATAGGTATGTTTCACTTTTAAGAACCCATAGCTAACACCAGAGACAAGAAAACAATTGAAAAGATTTGTTTGTAATAGGTGCAATGTATTTCAATGTATAAGCAATTAAGGAACGAATAAGTAACGGTATCAAACGAGCGCTGACACGGGTCCTGTCTCAACTCAGGAGTCTGTAATTAAGTGGTTGTTGTTTGTAAAAGAGTTACATATTTGTTTTTCATTATTTGTTTTTGTCATTTTCTAGTTTGAATTGTGTTATATTTGTTCTTTCGGGGCCTTTTATAGCTGTATATGCGGTATGGGATTTGCTCATTGTTGTAGGCCGTACAGTGACCCATAGTTGATAATTTCCTGTGTCAATTGGTCATTTGTGGAGAAATGTGTTATTTGCAATCATACCACATTTTCTTTTTTATTAATATATTTTCAGAAGAATGACGCAAAAACGTCGAATATATTTATTTGGTTTTTATTATCTCCATGGCACGTTCTGTCAAATCATTTGAGAATAAACACTGAAATCAGTTTTTTTAAGAATATTTATACTGACCATGCGCAGATTTATTTTCATATCTACATAAAGTACTGGAATGTTATATCGATTGATTGATTGAAAAGTCGATCACGATGTATTTTAAGTGTTTTCACTTGAAGAAAAATCGGTCTTTTAAAACTATATCTGGAGACGGAATGTTTACGTCCGATTGAAGATCGATCTTTCTCATTTTTATACGCCCGTCAAAATTTTGACGGGACGTATTATGGTATACAAATGTCCGGTGTCCGTCCGTCTGTCTGTCTGTCTGTCCGTCTGTCCGTCTGTCTGTCCGGCGTAAACATGTCGCACCGTAACTTGAGAACGACTTATCCAAATTTCATGAAACTTAACATAGTTGTTTCTTATGATGGTCAAATGTTCTGTATACTTTTTGGTGAAAATAAGATTAAAACTTTTTGAGTTATGGCACTTTGTAACTAAAACAGGGGTGTGTTTTTTCACATGTCGCACCGTATCTCAAAAACGATTCTTAATTATGGCTTAAAACTTTGAACACTTCTTAGTTATATTAAGGTAGATAAGGGTGTCTTCCTCCATCTTGGATTTTGAAAAACTAGAAAACAAGGTCTAGATCTTTGATGAAATGTGCAAATTTTTATAATAGTAGGTAATTCGTTTGTAAGAATTTTCATTTTAATATAGAAAATGCCATGTTTGATCATATTTATGATTGTATTTTACAAAAATAAGAATTCTGTTGTTTGATTAATTTTTTTCCAACTTTGTCAAATAAGGGGAAGTAACTCAAATGCAAGGGCAGATAATCAAGATAGTGTTACTTTTACAATAGAATGTGTTAGGAATTTACCCATTTTTACATGTAGCAAAAAAACGAGTCCGGTGACCCCATTTTTTCTTTTTCTTATCTGAAAGCATAATATTGAAGCTATCTTCTCATATTTTATCTCAAAATTCTATGGTGTGGTTTGCGTTTTATGGCGGAAAAATGGGTTTTCCATGCATAATCTATACAAAATCTTTACAATTTTGAACAACCTGTAGCGTGAAAATAAGTCCGGTGACCCATTCTTTTTATTAATGTTTTTAAACAAGCAGGATATGAACTACATTTTGGCAAATTATTAAAAGATTCTATGGATTATAATTTAGACACCCCATCTACCTTAATCCTAATATCTGTATACTTTTTAGTGATGATTCAAAATTTTATTTTTGAGTTATTGAGTATTTTGTAAAAAAGGGGGAGGGTTTTTTTTACATGTCGCACCATATCTCAAAAACAATTTATGATTATTGCTTAAAACTTTACACATGTCTTTCTTATATTAATCTGAAGATCTGTATACTTTTTGGTGATGATTCAAAATTTCATTTTTGAGTTATTGAGTATTTTGTAAAAAAGGGGGAGGTTTTTTTTACATGTTGTACCGTATCTCAAAAACCATTTATGATTATTGCTTAAAACTTTACACACTTCTTTGTTATATTAGTCTAAAGATCTGTATACTTTTTGGTGATGATTCAAAACTTTATTTTGGAGTTATTGAGTATTTTGTTAAACAGGGGATGTTTTTTTTTACATGTCGCGCCGTATCTCAAAAATAATTTTTGATTATTGCTTAAAACTTTACACACTTCTTTGTTATATTAATCTGAAGATCTGTATACTTTTTGGTTTTGATTCAAAATTTTATTTTAGTGAAATTTAGTTTTTTGTAAAAAAAAACAGGGTTGGGGATTTCACATGTCCCCGCCGTGTCTCAAAAACAATATATGGTTATTGCTTAAAACTTTCTCAGAAACTATTTATGATTATTGCATAAAACTTCCACACAAGACGTCGGGCGTATACTGTTTATTGCAATACTTAAGATCGGCGATCTCAGAAATGATCGATCTTTATTGTTAGTGGAAACGGAGTCTTAGATTTTTAATGATTTTAAGTAATTATCATCAAAATAAAAAGGAACAACATTCTCAAACGAAATTAAAATTCATGATATCGGAAGCAAAATTCTGTTTTGTCTTTCAGTTATACTTTGATTGAACAATGATATTATATAAAAATGTCTTCACTATTTTAAAAAGAATTTCTGTTCAACACATAAGCACTATGAATAACCGGAAATGAAATGTTCATAGAAGCATTGGTGTGTACATTTGTACAACGCATTGTTTTCCAACCACCGCATTTATATTATGTGTCTGTGATACTGAATGAAAACTAAGTACTATCATGTGTAGATTAATGTGAATTTATCGTAGTTTAAAACAAACAAACAACAAAACAGCAAATAACGAGAACTGCATGGGTTGTCCCTAATTTGTAAGAATATAGCCTAAACCGGCCGAAAGTCTTTCGACGTTGTTTTTAGAATTGGGGCAATGTGTTCCCGCCAATTCAAATTGTTAACCCCTTTTTAGAAATATCTCTTTTTTCATTACGGTGACCCCATCTTTTTATTTCCTTATTTTGTTTAGATATAAACAACGTATATTCTATTGAAGACTCAAGGAGAAATTATTGGTCAATTTTTTTTAAACTTAATTTTTTTATAGGTATTTCAAAATAAAAAAAGGCGGGAAAACTATTATTGCAACTTATTGTTATTATTTTCCACTCAGAAAATGGTGATATTATTAAAATATTTTGTATTAACAACTAGGTTAACAAAACAGACAAGTTTATATTGGATACGGACTTTAAAAAAAATATTACACTGCTATTGACTAGAAGTCCCAATTTCCAAATTCCGTGAAAAAGATGGCGTTTTAAATCGAAAACGAGGTCGGTGACCCCATTTTTTTATTTGCTTATTTTAAAGCTTTTACCTAGCCTAAAGTAAAAATAAAATATAAAGAAGATATTATTGGTAGATCGGAATAGAAGGATTTGTCTTTAAGGAGTTATTGCCCTTTATAGTAAATTTTTAAGAATTTTCATTAATTTGGTAATTTTTTTGTTAATTTTACAAAATATTTTCCTCTGTATCTAAAGGACCAAGTTTATTATAGATAGAGAAAATTGTAAGTAGCAAGAATTTTCAGTAAATTAAGATCTACAAACACATCACCATCACCAAAACATAATTTTGTCATGAATCCATCTGTGTCCTTTGTTTAATATGCACATAAACCAAGGTGAGCAACACAGGCTCTTTAGAGCCTCTAGTTGTACTTAATATGTTTTTATTATGTATATGATGTATGTTAGAAAAAAAATAAGTTGTTTGCTATTTTTGAATCAATGCTGGTTTTATTACAAAGACATCATGTTTACAAATAAAATCAAATGTTGTCCGTGCATTAACTCATGAACCGTTCAACCAAAGCTTTTAAAATTTTAATATGTTGTTACTGACAACTAAATGAAGGTCAAGTTCAATAATGGCGATTTTTGACTTTTACCGTTCAGGAGTTGTGGTTCTTGAAAGATTGAAAAATGGAGTTTCCAGTCGTGTCCGTGCATTTATGCATGAACTGTTCTACCAAAGCTTCCCAAATTTTAATATGTTGTTACTGACAACTAAATGAAGGTCAAGTTCAACAATGGCAATTTTGACTTTTACCGTTAAGGAGTTATGGTTCTTGAAAGATTGAAAAATGGAGTTTCCAGTCGTGTCCGTGCATTTACGCATGAACTGTTCTACCAAAGCTTCCCAAATTTTAATATGTTGTTACTGATGACAAAATGGAGGTCAAGTTCAATAAGACGATTTTGACTTTTACCGTTCAGGAGTTATGGTTCTTGAAAATTTGAAAAATGGTGTTTCCAGTCGTGTCCATGCATTTTCTCATGAACCATTCAACCAAAGCTTTTGAAATATTTATTTGTTGTTACTGATGACAAAATAGAGGTAAAGTTCAATAATGGAGATTTTGACTTTTACTGTTCAGGAGTTATGGTTCTTGAAAGATCGTAAAATGGTGTTTCCATTCACGTTGTTGCATTTACTCATGAACCATTCAATCTAAGCTTTTCAAATTTTAATATGTTGATACTGATGACAAAATGGAGGTCAAATTTGATATTGACGATTTTCACTTTCACTATTCATCAGTAATGGTTCTTGTAATATTGCCAGGACACAAATAAATGTTAATAAATCCGGTTTGCTGTCGTTGTGACAGCCTCTTGTTGTCATTTTGTATGTAGACATGGTAAGATTATATATTCTTACTGGATTGACCAGTTATCATTAGTGACCATTTTCTATTTAAATATTTTGTCAACATGGTTGAAGTTATGGTTTTTTGTCGAGCCTGCGACTTTAGTCACAGAAAGCTTGACATAGGAAAAGTGATCCAGCGGCGGCAGTGGCGTTAACTAACTTCTAAAAACCTTATTTTATTATATATTTTAAAAGGTGGAAGACCTGGATGTTTCATACTTTGCATAAGGATGCCTCATGTTACAAAGTTTCTGTCAGTCATTTGTCCAATGTCCTTGACCTCATTTTCATGGTTCAGTGACTACTTGAAAAAAAGTCAATATTTTTTGTAATGTTAAATTCTCTCTTATTATAAGTAATAGGATAACTGTATTTGGTATGTGTGTACCTTGCAAGGTCCTCATGCCCATCAGACAGTTTTCACTTGACCTTGACCTCATTTCATGGATCAGTGAACCTTATGGGAGGGATTGTGCCTGATATTCATATGATGAACACATAATCTTTCAATCAGTTTAATTGAGGTCTGGAGCTGGCATGTCAGTTAACTGCTAGTAGTCTGTTGTTATTTATGTATTATTGTCATTTTGTTTATTTTCTTTTGTTACATCTTCTGACATCGGACTCAGACTTCTCTTGAACTGAATTTTAATGTGCGTATTGTTAAGCGTTTACTTTTCTACATTTGCTAGAGGTATGGGGGAGGGTTGAGATTTCAAAATCATGTTTAACTCCGCTGCAATTTTGCGCCTGTCCCAAGTCAGGAGCCTCTGGCCTTTGTTAGTCTTGTATGATTTTTAATTTTAGTTTCTTGTGTATAATTCAGAGCTTAGTATGACATCCATTATCACTGAACTAGTATACATATTTTTTAAGGGGCCAGCTGAAGGACGCCTCCAGGTGCGGAAGTTTCTCGCTACATTGAAGACTCATTTGTGGCCTTCGGCTGTTGTCTGCTCTATGGTCAGGTTTTTATTCGCTTTGACACCTTCCCCATTTCCTTTCTCAATTTTAAGGTTAAGTTTTAGTGGTTAAGTCCATATATTAGATTATATAAGCAATAGGTCTAGTATACTCGGCGTATAGAAGGACTGTAGGGTGTACATGTCCAACTGGCAGGTGTAATCTGACCTTGACTTCATTTTCATGGTTTAGTGGTTATAGTTTTTGTGTTTTGGTCTTTTTTTCTTATACTGTATGCAAAATGTCTACTATAGTTGGTGTATGGAATGATTGTAAGGTGTATATGTCTAGCTGGCAGGTGTCATCTGACCTTGACCTCATTTTCATGGTTCAGTGGTCAAAGTTAAGTTTTTGAGTTTTGGTCTTTTTAGGCCCCAGCTACAATAGTAGAGGGGTATTATGTTTTCTGGTCTGTTGGTTCGTTTGTCTGTTTGTCCTTTTTGTCAGCTCACCTGGCCTAAAAGGCCATGTGAGCTTTTCTCATCACTTGGCGTCCGTCGTCGTCTGTCGTCGTTAACAATTTTTCAAACAAATTCTCCTCTGAAACTACTGAATAGATTTGAATGAAACTTAAAATGATTGTTCCTTAGATTATCCTGCACAAAGTGTGTGCTTCGATTTTTGATCCGTCAAAAAACATGGCCGCCGTTACTTAAAATAGAACATAGGGGTCAAATGCAGTTTTTGGCTTATATCTCAAAAACGGAAGCATTTAGAGCAAATCTGACATGGGGTAAAAATGTTCATTAGGTCAAGATCTATCTGCCCTGAAATTTTCAGATCAATCAAACAAACCATTGTTGGGTTGCTGCCACTTAATTGGTAATTTTAAGGAAATTTTGCAGTTTTTGGTCATTATCTTGAATATTATTATAGATGAAGATAAACTGTAAACAGCAAAAATGATCAGCAAAGTAAGATCTACAAATAAGTTAAATATGACCAAAATTGTCAATTGACCCGTTAAGGGGTTATTGTCCTTTAATGACAATTTTTTCACAATTTGTTCATCATATTTGCTAACTTTAAAAAATCTTCTCCTCTAAAACTACTCAACCAAATTCAACCAAACTTCAACTGAATGATCAGTAGGGTGTATAAAATAAAGTTTGTGTTTTATTTTCTATTTTGTCTAAAAACATGGCCGTCATGGCTAAAAATAGAACACAGGGTAAAATGCAGTTTTTGGCTTATATCTAAAAAACTCCAGCATTTAGAGCAAATAAGACTAGAAGTTAAAATATTTATTAGGTCAAGGTCTACCTGTTCTGAAATTTTCAATTTGCAATTTGCAAAAAAAATAATTTGTTGTGCTACTTCCAAAAAATAGAAAATATTCTGACCAGAAAAAAAACCATGTCCCCCTACAAGTTAAATGGTCCATGCCTAACTGTTATTAATGAAATCATTTAACTGTTTTGCTGTTATTGGAGCCCCTTGCCCCCTCTCAGCAGTGGAATAAATCCAAATCATGAATGAAGAAATTCGAAAGAATAACAATTTAATAATGTAACAATAACAATTTTATTGTTAAAATTCTTTTATTGTAACTATAATGTAATAAAAATAAACTCATTTTCTTTATTTATAAACAGTAAGTCATATATATTTGTAATATTGAAGAATTGTTAGCTGTACATGTTTGCCTGGCATGGTTCAATTTGTTCAATAAGGCATTGCTTACAAGGTGAGCGATTCAGGCTCTTGAGAGCCTCTTGTTTAAGGTAGTTTTTGATGAAGTTGGAGTCCAATCAACTTGAAATTCAGTACACATGTGCCCTATGACATGATCTTTCTTATTTTAATGCCATATTAGTGTTTTGACCCCAATTTCATGGTTCACTGAACATAGAAAATGATAGTGCAATATTCAAGTTAAAGTTTTTGGTCAAGTTAGTTTTTGATGAAGTTGAAGTCCAATCAACTTGAAACTTAGTATACATGTTCCCTGTGATATGATCTTTCTAATTTAAATACCAAATTAGGGTTTTTACCCCAATTTCACAGTCCACTAAATACAGAAAATGATAGTGTTAGTGGGGCATCCGTGTACTGTGGCCACATTCTTGTTTTCTAATACTATAGGCAATATGTCATTTATTTGGTGTATGGAAATATTTTATGATCTATATGTCAGTTTCACAGGTTTTATTTGACCTTGACCTCATTTTCAAAGTTCATTGTTCAGTGTTAAGTTTTTGTGTTTTGGACTGTTTTTCCTAAACTGTAAGCAATAGGTCAACTATAATTGATGGCATGGTTCATCAATGTTTAGTTTTCTTGGTTAGTGTTAAGTTTATGTGACAGTTGTAATTAAGCTTTATATTTAGGACTATCAGCATAATATCAATGATTAGTAAAGAAGGCGAGACATTCCAGCGTGTTCACTCTTGTGTATTTAGTCAAAATGATTCATATGCATGTTGATATAGATATTAAAAGGCAAGGTCATACAACTCAAAAGGAGGTCTTATTGTTATACCCAGTCCCTTGTCTGTCCTTCCTTTTATATAATTTTTGGTGGAAGAAGACTTCAAGTCTTTTGAAGGCCTATGGTGCCGGCTGTAAAATCATTGAACCATTACCAGGTTGTATACCATGTATACTGCATCTCTTTCTGTGTATTACAATTTCATAACAACTTCCGATTCTTGACACTGATTTTTACACATGATTAAGCATCTGAATCATTTAATTTGTAAATTAGGATTGATAGCAATCACTATCATGACTATTGTAAATATATACCCCTTTATTCATGTAAATTATTAGATTTCATCTCACCTATTTATATATATATACTAAAACACACCAGTGATATCGCGAGTTCGTGACTGAATTAAAGTATATAACTACGCGCAAGCCTTATTTCAGTATTATTATTGTCATCTGATAAAGTCATGCTGATTATAAGATACACAGTTTTCTCTGCTTTCAAATCTTTCTGTTTGAACCTGTCGAACTGGAACTTATCAATTATTGGTAATATTAATTATTTGGAAATTGTTTTTTAATCGACACCATTGTCCTATATTAGTTATAAATAAAGTTGAATTCTTTGATTCGCTGTTTTACGTCATGCCCACTAACAAATTGAAAACTGTACCTATAAGCCTTATTTTTAGTCCAGATTTTTAGTATTTGTATTGTTATCTTAGAAAGTCTTACTGATTAAAATACTACAATAGGTAACAATTTGACAATGAGTGATTGAATTTAGTAGTGTAAACCCTGTGATTATGACCTGTGTATATAGCATAATCCTAAATGCACTGTATGGTGGTGCGCCTGTCAGATGTGGAACGTACAGATAAGGTAATAGGTAACAGGTGAATATAGTATTGGTATCGGTATCGAACTCGACACGGAACTTCTTAACTATTGGCAATATTAATTTCTTGGAAAACAAAAGGGCCTGGAGTGGTGTAATTTTTAATCTACACCTTTGAACTATATTAGTTAAATATAAAAAGTTGAATTCTTTGATTAGTCGTTTTTTACGTGATGACAGCTGACAAATTGGACCTCGTTATTTTAGTATTATAGATATACATGAACGTTATTTGTTTACTTGTAACCGGATGTTTTTAATGTAGATATTTGTAGTACACATGTGTGAATTTGGTATCCGGTCAACTCGCCCTGTTTACATGTCCGCCCTTGATCTGTTCATTCTGAATTCTTGCACCCATATAGTACGTTTGCCCTATGTTCATTCTCTTTACTCTTATCAAGGTCGTTTTATAATACGTCCTTGCATTTATTAAAAAATATTTATATTGAAGGTATCATTAGAAAAACCTCTAAAAACACGATTTTGTGAAAATCAACACGATTTTGTGAAAATTGTCATTGTTCCTTATTTTGAACTGTTCCCAAGGTAAGACAATTGTGTTCAGCCAATCAAATTTTGTGTTTCTCATGATCAAATTAATAAGCCAATCAAAAATGCTTTCTCTCAAGATTATTCTAACATGCTAGATTTTGCACTTGTGTTGTTTTCATCTAGTTGTAAAATCTTGAACATGGCAGTTGAATTTTCATCTGCAAGGAAGTTCTTACACAGCTCAAGGATAAAAGCATGGCTAGTTGACAAAATTTAATGATGCAGTAATACCAAATCCAATCAACCAACTTGAAACTTAGTACACATGTGTTCCTTATGATATGATCTTTCTAATTTTACTGCCAAGTTAAAGGTTTTACCTAATTCTCACGGTCCACTGAACATAGAAAATGATTGTACGAATGGGAAATCCATGTACTTTTTTTTTTTTTAACTTTTGATTTTTTTATTTCCAACAATTACAACATGAACATGACATACATACAATATAATACATATAAGATAAATACAATGTCATTTTTATAAATAAATCTTAATTGGAAATATTTTACATTTTCTATTGAAAAGATAAAAAAATAAAAAATAAATAAAGAAGGAAAACAAAAAACTAAAAAAACAAAAATAAAACACAAAAGGATTATCCAGTTACATCCCTATCTATATTTTAGATATCACATTTATAAATATAATTATGTTGAAAAAAAATATTTTCAAAATTAACGAGACATATTTATTTCGTAACAGCCATCAACACAGATCAAGTACATATCATGTCAATAATATTTCTTTAAAATAGATTATAGTTAAGTAGTCACAAGTAATTGTAACAACAAAAAAGACATTAGCTGGTATTCAATAAAAGTTTTTCAAAAACATTCCATACATTATCAAATTCAGTTATCTTTTGGTTTTTTACAGCTATCATACTCTCTAATTTATACATATCTTTCAGCTTTATTATAATTGCTTGCAATGAGAGATTCTTTTTTAAAGCATCTAGAATTATACACATATTGTTTAATATAAAGAAAAATCATGTTATATGGGTTGTTAGGATATATCTTGGATAAATCTCCAAAAAGAAAGTTTAATTTATTCATTGGGAGACTTATTCCCTCGGAAAGGAACCAGTTATCAATATCCTGTAGAAAATTTTGTATAGTATTGCAATTCCAAAATAGGTGTTCTATAGACTCATTATCTGATTTACAAAATGTACAAAAAGGATCATCACTCAATTTTATTTTAACTAAATACTGATTTGTGGCAATAATGCAATGGTTAATCCTATATTGCAACCACTGTTATTTACTATTTTTAGTAACAGCAAAAGGCAGTCTAAAAATCTTTTTCCAGTTCAGATTCTGTTCACCTAAAATTTTAACCCACTCAAGCTGTCCAGTAGGAATAAAATTATTTCTTGTCAATACAGAATACATATCTTTTGATCCTTTACAATGTTTTAAAAATATTTGAAGACATGATGGTATAAAAGGACAAACTAATTTGTAAGATCCTTTAGGGAAAGATTTTGATAACTCTTTCACTGCCGAAATAACACTGTTAAATTTATATAAGAAAATCTGTGTTAATGTTATATTTTTGCTTAAATTGGTCAAATGAAATATACGAACCATTTTGGTCAACTATCTATAATACTAAAATTACGAGGTCCAATTTGTCAGCCGTCATCACGTAAAAACGACGAATCAAAGAATTCAACTTTATATATAACTAATATAATAATAGTACAAAGGTGTAGATTAAAAATTACACCACTCCAGGCCCTTTTGTTTTCCACGTAATTAATATTGCCAATAGTTAAGAAGTTCCGGGTTGAGTTCGATACCGATACCAATAGTATATTCACCTGTTACCTATTACCTTATTTGTACGTTCCGCATCTGACAGGCGCACCACCAAACGGTGTATTCAGGATAAATATGCTATATACACGGGTCATATTCACAGGGTTGACACTACTAGATTGTCAATTGTTACCTATTGTAGCATTTTAATCAGTAAAACTTTCTAAGATAACAATACGAATACTAAAAGTCTGGACTAAAATAAGGCGTATAGGTACAGTTTTCAATTTGTTAGCAGGCATGACGTAAAACAGCGAATCAAAAAATTCAACTTTATAACTAATATAGGACAATGCTGTTGATTAAAAAATATTCCATTCCATTACCTTTTGTTTTCCAACTAATTAATACTACAAACAATTGATAAGTTCCAGTTCGATGGATTCAAACAGAAAGATTTGAAAGCAGAGAAAACTGCGTATCTTATAATCGGCATGACTTTATCAGATGACAATACTAATATTAAAATAAAGCTTGCGCATAGTTATATACTTTAATTCAGTCACGGACCCGCGATATCACGGATGTGTTCTAGCATCATTTACAAATCTAATACCACTTTTGAACCATTCTTGATAAATTACTGATTAATGACCAATCTTAATATTATCATGATTATTATTCAGCCATAGTGGATTTGATAAAAATGAATCATAAGTAAAATTTCTTTTTGAATAATCATTTCCCAGGATCTTAGTACAACTTTCCAAAAACGGTTGTTAACTGTCATATAAAGTTGTCTAATATAATCAACACCACAACTAAACAACTTTCTTTTATCTATATTTGACATAAACATATTTTGCCATTTACTATCTCTCTGCAAAATCCATGTTGATTTGAGTGCTGTAATGAACATATTCAAATCAAGCATTTTCAAACCTCCCTCCAAATAATCTTTGATTAGAATATCCTTCTTAACTCTATGTATAGGTGAGTTCCATATGTATGTATAAATAAGTTCATTTATTCTCTTAATAATATCATCTGAAGGATTTGGCAGAGAGATAATGAGATGGTTTACAATAGACTCTTAATCACAGTTATTCTACCTATAACAGTTAGATTCCTTTTAGACCATTGATTTAAAGTATTTTTAATCTGTACAATTCTTTCAGAATAATTTATCTTAACAATTTTTTCAAGATCTACATCAAAATTGATTCCTAGTAATTTAAAAGTAGTTTCACCCCAGGATAGATTTCTGTTAGGGCATAAAGTATCTGTACTATATTTTTTGCTCCCAAACCAAATAACTTGTGTTTTTGTGAAGTTAATATTCAGTCCAGATAATTTTGAAAACCAGTCTAATTCTAATAATGATTCTTGTAAAGATTTTTCACTCCCATCCAAAATTAAAGAGGTGTCATCAGCAAATTGTGACAATTTATGCTCAACCCGTGTGACCTTTATACCACTAATGTCACTATTTCCCCTTATTTTCAATGCCAGAATCTCAACACATAAAATAAAAAGATATGGAGACAGGGGGTCCCCTTGTCTACAACCTATTCCAATGGTAAAAAAATCTGAAAGGTTCCCCCCTGGATGACAGCAGAGTTGATATTATTGTAAAAAACTTTAACCCAATTGATGATAGATTCGCCAAAATTGAAAAATTTCAAAACATTTATCAAAAAGTCCCATGATACGGAGTCGAAAGCTTTTTCAAAATCAATCAAAAGTAATAACTCTGGTATTTCATGTTCCTCTGTGTACTGTAATATATCATAAATGAGTCTTATATTTTCCCCAATATACCGTCCACTAATGAAACCAGTCTGATCAAAATTTATCAATTTATCAAGGACACTCTTAAATCTGTTTGCAATAGCATAGCTGCTGATCCAATTTTATACACAGTATTCAGTAAAGATATAGGGCGCCAATTTTTTAAAAAGTGGCGGGGTTTATTCCCTTTTGGTAAACAAATAATAATCCCTTGTTTTTGTGTAACAGATAGTTCCCCAGTTTTTGCACCATAATTTAAAGAATTGTCAATAAAAATTTGAAGATCTTTCCAAAAAAATTTATAGAACATTGCTGAAAAACAATCCGTTCCAGGAGTTGTTTTTCATTTTTTTCAATGCTTCTCCAGCTTCTTTAACAGTGATTGTACCTTCCAAGCTTTCTTTTTCCTGAGACGAAAGTATAGGAACACTTAAATTTTTCAAGTCTTTTTTAAGATCACTTAAAGTACTTTTAGTATCCTTTTTTTTTATAAAGATTGTCATAAAAATATTTAACTTCATTCAAAATATCTTTTTGTTTTGTTATAATTTCCCCATTTTCTTTCTCTACTTTGGGAATAATTTTGCTCATAAAATTTCGTGATTCTAAGCCACAGAAATAATAAGTAGGTTTTTCCCCTTCCTGTATCCATTGGACACAAGATCTTACTAATTTCCCTTTTAATTTTTGTGTTCGTAAACTTTCAAGCTCATGTTTTTTTGCTTCTTATTCGTTAATGGAATGTTCATCAACTCTTTCCTCTAATTGAGTTATTTCATTTCGAAAATTTCCCTTTTTTCATCTTGCTTTTTTTAAAGCTTGAATATGAAATTGTTTTCCCCCTAATTTCCATAAGAAGAGTCTCAAGCAAAAGCTGACAATTAATTCTAAAGTTAATTTCTGAACTATCTATTTTGTCAATATTTTCCATATCATAAACTAAAGCACAATATTGTTTTTTCACTTCCCGAATTTTTTGCTTAATAGTATTTATATAGTCTATATCATATAATAAAGAGTTGTTAACTTCCACAAACCTTTTCCCCTATTGAAAGGGTTAAATTCTAAATCTAGCAAAATCATAGAGTGATCTGACCGATAGCTTGGAAGTACATTACAATTTTTTAAACTGTTTAAATAGTTTTCAGTGAGAAGAAAAAAGTCTAATCTAGCCTGTTTAAAAGGATTTCCCTTGAAATCCATGTACTTAGGACACATTCTTGTTTGAAGAAAACAAATACGTCATAACAATAATGAGACAAAGCAGGCTTGGTTAATAGTGGGACTGCTTTTATGGTAATTCAAGTTGCATTTTATTGACCTCCTTCCACCTCAGAGCAATCAGCTCTTTGATTACTCAAGGTACTACTTATGACAGCTGCCTAAAATTTGTCAGTAGGATTCATTCGAGCATGCTATACCCTGTGAGTCAGATTCAAAGCGCATCATCTTCCTGTTTACTGAGAATTAATATATTCTAAATATAATGACCATGCAACAAGTATCTGCATTATTTAAATATAGGTATGATAGCAGACTTGGGGTCAATTACATTAGAATGTAATTAATTAAATTACACATTACATTGCAAAAGTGATCAATTTCACTAATTACACATTACACAGTTTTTGAAATGTAATTAATTAAATTACAATTACTTTACTAAAGTAATTAATTAAATTACACATTACATTTCATCATATTTTTTTAAACAATATATAGCATGTGTAAAATATTCATGTAAGCTTACAACATAGTTCAAGCATTGCATTTGATCATTATTGGTACTTTTAATGTTTTGTCATCAAGTCTGTATCTCTATGATCTGAACACTTTGTTTTGACCGGAGCTGATGTGGCAGGTATTGCTAGATGTTTTAGATGTGTTGATAGAAGAGGAAATGTGTTTCTATTAACTTGCCAATACATTAAGGGGTATTTTGACAACCCAAAAATGAAGCCACTTAGTAAACATGATACTAGTATATAAATAAATAAATTTTGAATAAATTAAAAATTTCTCCATGTTTTTTTTACTTTACAATTATCATGATTATTCAAAAGTATTTCTTGTCACTAAATTGAAAATATTTTTTAGCACAAACAATGTATAATGTCTAGATATTAGCAATATTTTGCTAATTATATAAAACACATGTAATAATGGCATTGTCCCTAGGTTGTTTTATTACACATTTAGTCTGATTAATTGCAGTTTGTTTTTACAGCTGATAATTTTTATTTCTATAATCCTTTTGTGTATACTAATTTGACAAAATGATTGTGTGCAGTGATTTAAAATTTGAAATTAACTGTCTAAGAAAGATTTATACATTTGTTCAACCATACATATATATATTGATTGTATGAATATACATGTTATCAATCTATTCCGATAAAGATCTTTCTTAAAACTGAACACCAATATAGGATTCTCACATTTTTTTTAAGTTATAAGACTAATTAGCAAACATTTCTGTATGTCAAATAAATAATATTTAAATTAACACAATTTTTTATCATCAACATGAAAGTGCATGTAATTGAAATGTAATTGAAAATTAATTCAGCATTACATGCATTTTTCATTGTAATTAATTAAATTACCATTACATGTAATTAAAAAAATGCTCAATTACACATTACATTCAATTACATGGAAAATTGTAATGCATTACACTTAATTACCATTACATTTTCAATTACCCCATCCCTGTATGATAGGGAAGTACAAATAACAACTTTTAATAAATTTGATATTGGACATCACGTCAGCATGTGACACCATTTCAAATTCATAATTAATTAGCTTCCTGTTTAATAAATAATAATAGATTCTATAACACAATGGCTATGAAAATTTTGTACTATTTTTCTGAGGCACCATCCCCACAAATCAGATTTTCCTGAAATTTTATATCAGACTTCATGCAAAATCATGTTACATGCTTTCAGATTGATAGCTACCACATCAACTTATCAAGCTTATTGTTTATAGAATATTTCTTTTTTTTGTCAATTTTTTTCTGAACTACAAATTAAAGCTTCCTTAAATATTTATATTAAATCTAACATACTTAACCTTGTAATGCATTTTCAGAATTGTTTTTCATCAACTTCCTGTTAATTGAAAAACTTCAAGTGGGGTAATCATTTGTCAATTCTTTTTGTTTGATAGTCATTTTCAGTCTTAATTTAGAATAAAGTGATTTTGATTGAATTACCGGTAGGTAACAGGATGCAATTATAATACTAGTACAAATTTGTTGATTTTCTTTCATTTAAAGCAAATACATGGTTAAATCCTGTTTCAATATTTGTCATAACGAGTATGATCATGCATTTAGTTGAATTATTGATTAAGCCTTCATATCACAATGATCTCACAATGGGACTTGTTGGGATTTTACCAATGCAATGAGTGTAATACAATAAACCTCCACAGGAGGCATATTAATTTTTAAATTGATAACTGAATTAAGCTGATATCTATTTTTATTTTTTAAATAAAAAAAAACTACATTATTACTACACAACTCAAAATTAGAAAATACTAAGAAATAGTTTGTTTCTCCAAATAATTGATGAGAAATCAAATCTTAGACTTATTGAATAAAGTCATTTTATTGTAAAAGGTAAATTTCATTATAAAATGCCAAAATCCAAAACTGAAACACATAAAAAAAATGGATAACAACTGTCCTATCCCTGACTTTGTATAAGCATTTCCTTCTTTAAAATTGTTGAATTAACCTGATTGTACAGCTAGACAAAAGTATCGCATTGCATGAATTAAACTACCTCAAGGATCTCTTGAAACTGAAACGAAATTTAAGTGATTTGGTTGTTTTCTCATTGACCTATACCCTCACATCCCTTTTGATGCATACTTCATATCTTTTTATAATAATCAAAGATCTCAAATAAACACTTATTATAGTTTTTGGAAGATTGAGGATATTTGATGTACAGGTAAATTCATTTAAACAGGTATATTAAGAGAAGATAGATAATGACTGGCTGTTTTGATAAATAAATATACAGAAGATCTATTTCTTTCTAATGTATTTTTTTTGTAATAAAGAAATCTAACAAATAGTAAGCATACCAAGACAATTGTAAAAAGTTAATTTAAAAATGTAGAGTGATCTGCAACCTTAACCTTAACAATCTACATAAAATATTCTTTATTTAAATACTTAGCATTCCAATGTAAAATTTGTTTGAAAAAAAATTAAATGCAGGTAAAATAGTTCAATTAAAGGAAAAGAGAATGCCTGTTTTATTGAATAATTTTCTCTTTAAAATATCCATTTCTTTCTTTTAAGTTAAAGGGAACTAACAAATAACTAACATACCAATGTTAAAAGTGATTGAAAAAATTATTGATGTACGAGTAAATAACAAGTAATTCAAACTGAAAATAAAGTTAAAGGTTAAAGTTTTTGGTCGAGGTAGTTAGTGATGAAGTTGAAGTCCAATCAACTTGAAACTTAGTACAGATGTTCCTTATGATATGATCTTTCTTATTTTAATGCCAAATTAGAGATTTATTCCATTTTCACGGTCCACTGAACATAGAAAATGATAATGCGGATGGGGCATCCGTGTACTAGGGACACATTCTTGTTTAAAAAAAAATACATTGTTACTACAAAACTCAAAATTAGAAAATACTGAGAAATAGTTTGCTTTTCCAATAATTGATGAGAAATCATAATTTACACGTTTTGAAATAATTCATTTTATTGTAAAAGAGAAAGTCACTTATCAAATTGCAAAATCTAAAACTCAAGCACATCATTTGAATGGAAAATAACTGTCATATCCCTGACTTAGTATAAGACATTTCCTTCAGAATATGGTTGATTTAACCTGATTGCGTATCTAGCGTAAAGTCTCTCATTGTATTCAAGTATCTCAAGGATCTCTTGAAACTTAAACAAATTTGAGTGATTATGTTGTTTTCTCATTGACCTATACTCTTCCTTTTAAATATAGAATAAAGGACTTTTTGTTTTTGATACTGACTTTATCACAGTAAAATATCAGGTGAGCCCGAAGGAAAAGTCAGTATCAAAAACAAAAAGTCCTTTATTCTGTTTATCGGTAATTTAAAAAAAAATAAAAAATCACTACAATAATAGAGAAAATAACAAACGAACTTCTTTTTCGCGTCGGATCACGGCGAATCACACTTGACGTCACAGGCTGCATTACGTCATTTGAAATTTTGCCACAGTGCAGTAAACATGGCGTTCTCTTGCACAAAGTATAAAGATTTGAAGGAATTATTGCATGTGTTACATTAATATTCTGCTTTGGACATGACTTTAACGATGGCAAATATAATGGTAGCATACCGGTAAGTCAAATTTCTGTATTTTTCACAAAACATCAACATAGAGAGGGATAGGAGGGTTCCTGATCCCGAAATCCCGGCCCGTTTAAAAACACGAAATCACGAGGTCCCGAATTTAAAAAAAGTAAATCCCACATCCCGAAATCACGAGCTTAAAAACACCCGATCCCAGAGTCCCGATAAAGGTCCTATCCATGCATCCATGACCCCCTCGAGCATAGTAGGTCAGAACATTAGAATGATACGATATGAATCAGCAGATTGTTCATCGATCATCATTTTTAAGTTCAACGACAAGTTATTATAATTATATTTTACTTAGTTTAGTGGATAAAATTACATTTATCTTGTCATTATTCGCTCAGTGTTCATCATGAAAACGATCACATTGATTTCAAATAATTTTAAGAAAGCACTGAGGAGTTGTCCAAATAATTATGACGTCTTGAAAGTATTATATTTTTTCGTCATGATTATTTGGACTATGTGAGGAGACATTTTAGGAGCTGAGTGACTGTTAAAGTTATTTGTAAATTATCTGAACAAGCTCATTTCTTGTCTACTTCATAATTATTTCAAACATTTTAATAGACGTCACTAAACTTTTAGCTTAATATAATTCTTGCTTTTGTCAAAGTCTTGTTCATCTATTTTCAACACGGACCAGAAATATGAAAATTGGAGTTTACAGTCTCTGTGGTTACCTTTAATTTCTTATGTGAATTTAGGGGAAGGCGACCTGTGTCAGTCACCTCTTAGCTTATAAAGGCTACAATTCAGGTCAAAGCAGACCTTTATACATGTATAGTTTGGTGACCCCGGTTACCCCCCTTTTTAAAATTTATCCTATTTTTTTTTTATACATGTAGATCCGCAAATGAATAAGTTCACTTTTTTGTTCTTTGTTCTATGAATATCTGTCTTTAAATTGACCATTATTTTCTAGCTTCACCATGCGATAGCGGTACCTTTTTGGTCACTATTTATGTGTTGCGTTTAAATATGAATTGTAACACTTTATAGTGACTGAACAGGTAAAACAAATACTTCTCAAGAAACAGAAAAAGAAAACTACTTGGAACAGCACCCGGCTATGTATTGGTATTGTATGCATAAAAACTCGGATTGGAACATCATGGACGATATAATAATGTTAGTCATATACTTAATATATGTATTATAGATAACGCATTTTTTTTAAAAAGTCTATCGACTTTTTCATGCATTTTTTGTTTACATTTTGACATCAATTGTTCAAAAAGGCTAAATTAACTTTGTGAAAGTTTCAAACAATGTAAAGTGTTTCATTCGCCAAAAATCTTGTGCGTTTAAAAAAACTGCGAAAAAAAATCACGCGCAATTTTGTGAATGAAAGGGGAAAGTAGATCCTTACGCGTTGCATTCGCGCATGTCAATTGCGTACAAACCCAATAATTTTTATATCACGGCCAGTCCACTGATACTGACATTATCAGCGAGTTCACATCAAAGGAAAAATATACAAATTACCGATAATGCATATTATATATCTGTGTTATGTTGCATCAAAGGTCTCAAATAACCATTTATCATAGTTTTTGGAAGATTGTGGATATTTGATGTACAGGTAAATTCATTTATACTGGTATTAAGAGAGGATAGATAATGACTGGCTGTTCTGATAGATACATATATAGAAGATCTATTTCTTTCTATCTTTTTTTTGTATTAAAGAAATCTAACAAATAGTAAGCATACCAAGACCATTGTAAAAAGTTAATTTAAAAATGTAGAGTGATCTGCAACCTTAATTTTTTAAACAATCTACATGAAATAGTCTTTATTTAAATACTTAGCATTCCAATGTTAATTTAAAGGAGGAGGGGCAATAAGACATTTATTTGGCCCATAAATTACTGCAAATTTAAAAGTTATCATACACATGCTTAAATTACTGAAAACTTGACTAAGGTATAAAAGTACTAAGAAAAACAAAACAAATTTGAAATCGAACAAGTTACCATGGCAACAAGTCATGTCCTTATTTGCATATTTTGTTAAATTTCGTGGTTTGCCATGTTTTTTCATCATATTTTAAGTATATTTTAGATTGAAAAACTATGTGCGCACCTAAGAAACAAATTTATATTTGGTGGGATTATGCCAATAGATATATTAAAGCTTCTGTTAAATTATTTTGTTGTTTCTCGGCTGGTAGGATGTTTCCACAATGAAAATAAAGACAGAAAACTGCATCAATTCTGTATTTTTCATCGTTTTTGTGAAAACAGTACATATTATGATGTAAATGTGACGTCATCAGATAAAAATCTTTTTAAGTTTTTCATTTATATTACTTTATCCTATGCATTTCTAAACATTATGTGCCAATTTGAAATGGTTTTACATTGTATTTTCTTGGGCAAAAACTAGGCCTTTATGCCCCTTTCACCTTTGATTGACAACAAATTATATGCAGGTAACATAGATATAGGAAGATGTGGTGTGAGTGCCAATGAGACAACTCTCCATCCAATAGTTTGAATTTTAATTAAAGGAAAAAAGAGAATGCCTGTTGTACTTAATTGTTTTTTCTTTAAAATATTCATTTCTTTCTTTTATGTTAAAGGAAACTAACAAATAATTAACAAACCAGTGTTAAAAGTGATTGAAACAAGAATGTGTCCATAGTACACAGGTGTCTCACTCACACTTTCAGTTTCCATGTTCAGTAAAGGGAATGTGAAACTGGGGTCAAAACTTTAATTTGGCATTAAAATCAGACAGGTCATATTATTGGGAACATGTGTACTAAGTTACAAGTTTATTGGACTTCATTAAAAACTACCTTGATCAAAAACTTTAACCTGAAGCAGGACAGACAGAAGAACGGACATACGAACGAACAAACGGATGCAGACCAGAAAACATAATGTTCCTCTACTATATATCATAGGTGGGGCATAAAAATATTTGATATGAAGGTATATTGATTCAAACTGATGATAAGAGGAAAGAAAGAATGACTCTGATGTGTTACTAAATATTTATTTATTAGGAATATCATTATATTAAATTCATCATCATTTCAGGTGGAACCAGTCAGCTCAGTATGTAGTACCTTGGGTTAAATTAGAGGGTAACAGTTTACAGAACTGGAAGGAAAAATGGACAATATTAACAACAAAACTGAGACAAATGATGGTCAAACAACATTAAGTTTACTTTGTAATGAAATCTGAACAGGAACATTTCAAAAGCATGTTTTAGTGGAGATTGAAAGAAATAATTATTTAGATAAACATGTGGATTAAGTACCTTTAATGGCATGTTAGAGTGAAGATTGAAGACCACTTTTATTATTTAAAATGTTAAACAGATACCTTTAATAGCTTGTTAGAGTGAAGATTGAAGACCTCTTTGATTATTTAAAAAATGTTAAATAGGTACCTTTAATAGCATGTTAGAGTGAAGATTGAAGACAACTTTTATTATTTAAAAAATGTTAAACAGATACCTTTAATAGCATGTTAGAGTGCTGATTTAAGACCACTTTTATTATTTAAAAAACAGATACCTTTAATAGCATGTAAGAGTGAGGATTGAAGACCACTTTTATTATTTAAAAAAATGTTAAACAGATACTTTTAAAAGCATGTTAGAGTGAAGATTGAAGACAACTTTTATTATTTAAAAAATGTTAAAGATACATTTAATAGCATGTTAGAGTGAAGATTTAATAGCATGTTAGAGTGAAGATTGAAGACAACTTTTATTATTTAAAAAAATGTTAAACAGATACCTTTAATAGCATGTTAGAGTGAAGATTGAAGACAGTTATTATTTTAAAATGTATATAAGACATGTTAAAAGTAAATTATTTAAATTAGTTTGCTTGTTTTTATCAGTTTAAACTGTGTATCATTAACTAATAAACCAGAGAAAAGAAGTCATTGAAACTTTCTGAGAATATATGGCCCTGTTGCATGAATTACTCACAAATGGGAAAATGTGAACATTTAGGTGTAGTAAACTCTTCCTACAAACATGACAAACAACTGAAACCTGACAGACGGATTTATTTTAGATTTTAACCAAAAAAGGAAGAAAAATATCACCATAATCAATATCCTCAAATAGAATAATGTAAGAAAAGCCTTTACACTCAAAATTTCACAATGTATCTAAATATTTAAGTTTTATTTAAATATGGTCTGTTTCAGAATTTCTTGGCTGAAGAAGCCTTTAATATGACAGTATGATATCACTTTTTCTGATTGAGAAAAGCAAAGTGATGGGCAGGATAGGGAATTGTTTACTGTTGCATATATATTAAAAGTCCCTTCATAATTTTTTGTATAGATTCATTTCAGAAATTACTAGGTTTGATGAAAGTTTAACAGACAGAATGCTCTTAGTTAGCTTGGTACACTATATCGGATTTTCTCACAGACACACCCCAAATAATGTTCTTATATATTACTTTCTCAGTTCCTATTTATATTGTGTATATTGAATTTTGATGCATTTATTTATGTCTGGTTGCAGATTGATAATTAAAATGTATTATATTAAATGCGATCTTGAAATGTACTCACAACCTGATACTGTGTGGTTATTTCTTTGCTTATCACTTCTAATGGAAATAAATTCTTAAAATATCTGCCAGTCAAGTTAAGTTTACAGAATCAAACTTGTTCAAGATATGTGAACAATTTGTGAAATGTTGACTTATTTCAAAGAATATAATTATGTCTGTCTGATAAATTTCATTTTGAATTGTTCTCATTTTCACTTTCCATGTAGGTTAAGTTTTGAGGATAAGAACTGTTCTTCATAAACCTTACATAATATCTCAACAATATTTGGGATTTGAATTGGTTACAGGAGCCGATCCAGAATTTTTGAAATGAGGGCTTATTTGCATAAAACTGAATATATAGCTGAGTATGGGAGTAAATGATATATTTTTCAATCAAAATGAGGACATATGACCCTTAGACATTTCCCTGAATCTGCCACTTGGTTGTGAAGAGTGCATACATGTTTAGCATTTGTCATATTGCAATGACCTAAATTCTATATTCAATAGGTCTAAAGTATTTGGCATGATAATTGGTTGCAATGGTTTTTTTAGGACATGTGTCTTGTCATTGCTCATATTTTCATGCACAAATGTAGGGGTCCAATGACAAAATTTAGGATGAGGTATGTTCCTAGTAAACAAAATTAAGCTGGTGATACTCTTGGATCTTTAAGTGTATTAGCAAAAGCATCAATCCCAGACAAGACAGAAAAAAAGATTTTGATCAATGCCATGCAATTGGTCCATTTATTACGTTTAAAAGTGCTTGAAACCAAATATTAAAAATCTGTAGTAAAAATAAATTCTTAAAAGGATATAAAACTTGCTAATGAACAGATTTCATAATTTTTTGTTGCACTATTTTGCTAAATGGAAATTTTACACGTATCAACATAATCAGTTCCAATATAATCATTGCAAATAACTTCAATTGACATTCCTGTCTTGAATGATGATTTTTACCTCATTTTCTCGATCACAAGATACTGTTTGTACTACTATTTATAAGCAACAATACTGGTAATGCATGTGTTGACTGTCTGTGTGCTATTTATACAAATGATGAAATTTTACTTGTGAAATAAATTATTCATTGTTTAGAAAAAAGACCACACAGAATTCGAATGCACTTGTTAAGAGTGAATTATATATAGTTTCTAAAAAAGTAATAAACAAAGAAAAAATAGAGGAAAAGTACAGAGGAGAAGAATTTAATTTCATGCATATGCTGTCAGATTAAAATTATTAAATGTACTTAAACATAGTCTTTGAGGACAAATATAAAGAACAAGCGCGATCAAAAATAAATTGAAAGGAGATTAGATCAATTATTACAGAAAAGACCAAAGCTATATTACTGTTGTCTATAAATTGGCAAAGGAGTAGAGCCAGTACCCAAAATTAACAATCCTGTAAATAAACTCATCATAGATACCATTTTGTTTATACGCCAGACACATGTTTCGTCTACATAAGACTCATCAGTGACGCTCGAATCCAAAAAAGTTAAAAAGTCAAATGAAGTTGAAGAGCATTGAGGACCAAAATTCCTAAAAGTTTTGCAAAGGTGCATTTTGAAAACTTCAATTGTTTGAGTAAATTTACTGTGTATTTATGACAAAGAAAAAATGTAAATCTGCTTCATATGTTATAAGTTTATTAGCCTGTAATAGGTATAGATTTCAATTAAGTCAATATTTTAAAAGAAATTCATCATCTGTTTTTTTACCTTGTCAATAAACTCATCATAGATACCAGGATTGAAATTTTGTATTTACGCAAGACAAAAGTTTTGTTTACAAAAGTAAGGAACGCCACAGCTGTCTTATGTGGAACTCTGATATTACTTTATGTTGTTTTATTATTACTTAATGATATTTTTTCTTTACTTAATATGGTTTTGACATTACGTAATGATGTTTTTATATAACTCAATATGGAATAGTCATTACTTAATGCTATTTCGATATTACATGACATGGTTTCGTATTGACTTGATATAGTTTTGTCATTACTCAATATGGTTTTGTCATTTCTCGATGTAGTTTCACCATTATTTGATATGGTTGTGTCATTAGTCAATGTGGTTTTAACATTACTTGATGTGTATGTGACTTAACTTAATGTAGTTGTTTCTTTACATGATATGGTTTTGTTATTTCGTAATGATGATTGGTCTATTCTTTATATGGTTTTAACATTACTTAATGATGTTTCACTACTTGATGTGTTTGTTCATTATTTGATGTGGTCTTGTCATTCTTTGATGTGGTCATCCCATTACTTGATGAGGTAAAACCACGTGACCAATTCGGAAAACCTGTTCTATTTTTAGATAGATTTCAATGTTATCGACTCCTTGGAGTCGAGATTGAGAATTGAACTATGGTCAGTTAGTGCGTAAATTGCGTTTTGTATACTGCTGCATTGTTTATTTAGTACGCATATCACGGAGCCCTCTTTTCAGAAGCCCGAGGAAAAGCACTTGTTCCGCGATAGAAAATTTAATTACGAACCACAAAAAGACATATAAAATAGCTCGATTTCAACTCGAAATCTTAATTCTAAATGAAACTTAATTTCGAAACTTACTCAAACTCTACCTCAAGAAGTGGCTCAATTCAAAGTTGTAACTAGAACTCATCCTTTAAATGTGACTCAAACTCGAAGTCCAACTCGAAACTCAATGCTAACTAGAACTTTGATTTTAAGCATGACTTGAATTCGAAAACTAACTCAAAGTTTAACTCAAACAGTAACCCAAACTTTAATTTGAACACTTATTAGATGGATGGCCACACGCATGCAATGCTCATACAACATGGAAATCTATCTAAAAATAGAACAGGTTTTCCAAATTGGTCACGTGGTTTTACCTCATCAAGTAATGGGATAACCACATCAAAGAATGACAGGACCACATCAAAGAATGGCAAGACCACATCAAATAATGAAACAAACACAAAAAGTAGTGTAAAGTCGTCAAATTTTGAAACATCATTACGTAATGTTAAAACCATATAAAGAATAGACAAATCATCATTACGAAATAACAAAACCACATCATGTAATGAAACAACTACATTACGTTAAGTCACATACACATCAAGTAATGTTAAAGCCACATTGACTAATGACACAACCCTATCAAATAATGGTGAAACCACATCGAGTAATGACAAAACCATATTGAGTAATGACAAAACTATATCAAGTCAATACGAAACCATATCGTGTAATATTGAAATAGCATTAAGTAATGACTATTCCATATTGAGTTTTATAAAAACATCATTACGTAATGTCAAAACCATATTAAGTAAAGACAAAATATCATTAAGTAATAATAAAACAACAAAGTAATATCAAAGTTCCAGATAAGACAGCTGCCACGTGGCGTTCCATAAAAAAGACTCATCAGTGACGCTCTAATGATAAAATGCTAAAAAGTCCAAATAAAGTAAGATGTTGTAACATGATTTCATATGTTGCGACACCCTTTGCACATTGAAATTGTGGTTGAAACGCAAAGAATATGGAATATTCAAAATACTCAGCAAAAATATTTGTCGGCGAGGGTTGGCACTTCAATTAATTTTTCGGAAAACTAACATAAATTTCCACAAATTATGCCGAAAATCAGGCGTTCACAAATTCACCTACATTTACGACGTCAAATTATACATCACAAATAACGTCATTGATCAAAATTCGGTTATAAGTGCAACAATTAAGACATTTTAAAAAAGGGTTTTAATATATATACTTTTCACAACATAATTGCAGTTGAGAAAAAGCCAGTTTATAGGGCCAAAATTATGAGTTGGAGAACCAACTCCTTAATGGCGAATTTATGTACTTGCTCACTAAATAAAGCTGTTTGCAATTGAATAAACAGTAATACTGATCTCTGATACATATTTTCATTTTATCACAAGACATCAATTTTTTATTGTTGAAAAAACATATTAGAAAAACTGATCATATATACCAAAGATCCTCAGTTCTCCATTACACGTTGAATATACAGATGACAAATGTTTTAAAATTACATTACGTCTGGGACAATTTTAACAACGTTTTATTTTAATTTTAGCATCATCGTAAACAGAGGAGATGCTATCTTAGATTTAAGAATGTATTATGAACAAAAAAGGTATTAGGTTTGGCGTCTTCCAGGCGATAAACACCTGCAATCTTTCACACTTACCAAATAAATATGTTTAGACAGGCCTGACCAAATTATAAGACAGATAATATATTATATTGCAATTTAAATGAGGTTTTAAATTATATAGCTATTCAAAATCTTTTGAAAGAACTTTTCATTACAAGATTTAATCTATACTTGTAACCAAAGTACACACCCATGACAGATGCATACTACAGATAAAAAGACTTTTAACAATTAACAATGGATCAAAGCAATCTGATATTCTTCCTTGTGCTTTGTTGCTTTAAACATAAAAATAGATGACTTGTAATAGTTGGCAAAGCGTCAAAAATAAGCGGAATGACTAATACAGAAAATTTTGGCTTTCATATTTTTTATTTTATGGTTAACAACTATTTATTAATGGTACACAGATATTTTTTAATATTCTTTCAATAGCCTTTTTTTTTTAGACTTTTACTATGTACAAGAAAGTTGTGATAGATACATTTTATCATTATCTATCTCCCAACCTGCAAATGTCTTTTTTTTATTGAGCCCTTCTGGATCTCTGTGATTACACCTGATTTTAAGGTGGTGCAGAATTCTGAGTTGAATAAACATCATGAATCTAATGATGCGTACTATGACTTGCACACCCCTTTTATCATTTATTGCCAACTTTGGCCTTGTAATTTGGCCCACAATTAACGACAGAGAGCTACTACATTTTAGATATACACTTGAATGTAATTCCCTTGTAATTCAAAATTGATGATATATATTATGAGTTAAAGTAAAAAGGTAATATCAAATTTAAGCAGTTGATAAGAATTGTGAAAGTATCTTATTAGTATATTATGCTTTTGCAATTATAAGTAATTGAATTAGGCTTGGTACAAGCAGTGTTTTAAGAACTCTATGGTATAAACTATTTAACAGTGGAATAAGCACAAAATTTGTGTCAATCATAAAGGCAGTTTATGAAACTCTTCGTCTACGAATTCGCGCTGAGGGTGAATTTTCAGTGGCTTTCGGCAATGTCGTAGGAATGAAACAGGGTGAATCATTATTCCCTCTGTTGTTTTTATTCTTCGTGAATGACATTATTCAAGATATTCCTTTGGAAAATGATAACGGTGTTTTTAAAATCAATGAATATCTAATACATATAATTTTGTTTGCTGATGATACTGCCCTGTTCGGAAAATCGACCGAAACATTACAAACTTGTCTTAATAGAAAAACTTTCATTTTATTGAAAAAAGTGGAATATTACTGTTAATACCAAAAAGACAAAAGTAGTCGTCTTCTGAAATGGTTGGCAACCTGTTAATAACCGCCTTTTGTTTGACAATCATGAGCTAGAAATTGTAAATTTTTAAGTATACTTAGGCATGTTACTACATATATGGTTGCATATATATATATGATTAACCTAATATGGTATATGATATTTATAACCTCCTATTCTAATTTTCTCAAAAATAGACTATCTGGATGAAATAACATTTGTGTTTCAATTTCATCTATTAGGACTGACAACTTATTCACAAATCTAGTTATCTTTCTGATAAATAGAAATGTTTTAAAGCGCAAAACAAATCGGTTTTAAAACATGATAAATTAGATATAAGAAGATGTGGTATAAGTGCCAATGAGACAACTCTCCATCCAAGTCACAATTTATAAAAGTAAACCATTATAGGTACCAGCATTATAATTGTATACGCCAGACGCGCGTTTCGTCTACATAAGACTCATCAGTGACGCTCTAATCAAAATAGTTATAAAAGCAAATAATTACAAAGTTGAAGAGCATTGAGGATCAAAAATTCAAAAAAATGTTGTGCCAAATACGCCTAAGGTAATCTATGCCTGGGATAAGAAAATCCTTAGTTTTTCAAAATATTTATAGTTTTGTAAACAGGAAATTTATTAAAATGACCATATAATTGATATCCATGTCAACACCGAAGTGCTGACTACTGGGCTTGTGATACCCTCGGGGACGAAACGTCCACCAGCAGTGGCATCGACCCAGTAGTGTAAATAGTTATCAAAGGTACCAGAATGATAATTTTATACGCCAAACGGCCGTTTCGTCTACATAAGACTCATCAGTGACGCTCTAATCAAAAGAATGTAGGACAGAAAATCACAGGACAAAAAGTCACAGACAAAAAGTCACAGACAAAAAGTCACGGACAAAAAGTCACAATTCATTTTTCTGATTATTTTCTTTTGAAGAAAAACTGTTTATTTCTACAAAAATATTTTTGTATTTTTCTTGAACTATTGTATGTAAACCAACTTTGTAAACAAAATTTATCAAAAACATATCAAAGATGATAAAACAATTGTTAAAAAAACAAAATGTCAAAGTGGCTTGGCACTTAAATGGCTTCATGGTGCCAAGAAATATATTTTTTGAATGATTAAAATTAAATAAATCTTGATTTTTCAAGTAAAATGACATATTTCCTAAACTTTAATATGCATATATGTATTAAAAAGTAAATATTTTAAGATATTTCTCTTATATATTCAAACAATTGTTAACAAATTATTTGTGACTTTTTGTCCTACCAAATATGTGACTTTATGTCCTGTGACTTTTTGGCCTGTGACTTTCTGTCCGTTTTAGTTATAAAACAAAAACAAGTACAAAGTTGAAGAGGTACTGTCTTCAACACGGACCCTTGACTCACATCGAACTGCCAGCTATATAGGATCCCAACAATGACTAGTGTAAAACTATTCAAACGAGAAAACGAACGATCCAATCTATAAAAACGAGAAACACTTATGAATCACATCAACAAACGACAAGTACTGAACATCAGATTTCTGACTTTGGACAGGTGCAAACAAATACTGCGTTTTTTTGTGAGTTTACTTTTTAAACGTCTTAATACGAACATCATTCACCCTTATCTGAAACAATAGTGTAACATCACAACACAGAAAGAAACACTATAAAATATCAATTGAAATGGCTTGACTCAATCATATTAACACAATGGAAAATACCCTGAACGACTAAAGTTGATCTATGATACGATGTAAATACAAAACCCACAGTGTGGGAACGGAACTGTACGGTTTTCTAATAATTTGGCCATTCGGGAGACTGTCAAGCGGGGCTCTGACATTTGCAAAATAACAAGTTGCTTGACATGCTTGATGGGAACTTTGATGAACTCGTTTGCTACTATAAAACGTTTCTGTTTTAAGCTTTGATAGCCAAAACATTCTTTATGTAAATATGAACCAATAAAATAATAAGAAAGATATATGCATCCAAACGTTTTCCTTAGAATGGTGGAGCTCCGTGTAAAACAATCAAAATTGTCACACAACAGCGATCAAAAATGTCAAATTAACATCGAAATATCAATGTATGCTACCTGAATTTTCACATGCACCTTTTCTGATATATAGTCTTACCTGTCTGAAAGTTTCAAAGCCATTGTCCCAGTAGAAATCCGGATCCAAATATATTTATTTTCTGCATGTCGGATATTTTTATTGACTGTACAATCGCTTGCAAGTTTACTGTAATATCACTCGGAGCCTTCCTGTACAATCTTTTGGAGCTTTTCTTTTCATCGTCTGGACAACTAGACTACTAAGAAAGGAGGGTAACCTACTTTACCTTGTAATGACTTTACAACTCAGCTTACAAGCAAGCTAGTCAAAGGTATTACCTTTACCTACACACTCATTGCATTTTGCTGTAATACAATGTAGTTTCTAGTGGCATATGACTAATTATAACTCTTAAGTAGATAATGCTTACTACTATCTCTTCTGCCACATTCATGATCAGTTGATGTTTTCCATGATACTTTTGTCATATAAATATTTATTAAAACTACTGCAATCCAATACAATATATGCCTGGCATGATTTTTCTCTCCTTTTTCTGTTACGATTTAATAACTTACAGTTAGTTATTTGGTATTGTTATCAATTTTTTAAACCTTAATTAAACACTCAAAAGTGTTACTGATGTTTGAAACTTTTTTTTGAATGGATGCAGCCTGCATTAGCGTATCCGGTATGCGGGGAGAGGGAGTTCAGGTGGTTGAAATCCCATTTTTAGCTCACCTGGCCTAAAAGGCCATGTGAGCTTTTCTCATCACTTGGCGTCCGTCGTCGTCGTCGTCGTCGTCTGTCGTCGTTAACAATTTTTCAAACATCTTCTCCTCTGAAACTACTGAATGGATTTAAATGAAACTTAGCATGATTGTTCCTTAGATTATCCTGCACAAAGTGTGTGCTTCGATTTTTGATCCGTCAAAAAACATGGCCGCAGTTACTTAAAATAGAACATAGGGGTCAAATGCAGTTTTTGGCTTATATCTCAAAAACGAAAGCATTTAGAGCAAATCTGACATGGGGTAAAAATGTTCATTAGGTCAGGATCTATCAGCCCTGAAATTTTCAAATGAATCAAACAAACCATTGTTGGGTGCTGCCACTTAATTGGTAATTTTAAGGAAATTTTGCAGTTTTTGGTCATTATTTTGAATATTATTATAGATAAAGATAAACTGTAAACAGCAAAACTGATCAGCAAAGTAAGATCTACAAATAAGTTAATATGACCAAAATTGTCAATTGACCCCTTAAGGGGTTATTGTCCTTTAATGACAATTTTTCACAATTTGTTCATCACATTTGCTAACTTTAAAAAATCTTCTCCTCTGAAACTACTGAATGGATTTGGATGAAACTTAGCATGATTGTTCCTTAGATTATCCTGCACAAAGTGTGTGCTTCGATGTTTGATCCGTCAAAAAACATGGCTGCCGTTACTTAAAATAGAACATAGGGGTCAAATGCAGTTTTTGGCTTATATCTCAAAAACGAAAGCATTTAGAGCAAATCTGACATGGGGTAAAAATGTTCATTAGGTCAAGATCTATCTGCCCTGAAATTTTCAGATGAATCAAACAAACCATTTTTGGGTTGCTGCCACTTAATTGGTAATTTTAAGGAAATTTTGCAGTTTTTGGTCATTATCTTGAATATTATTATAGATAAAGATAAACTGTAAACAGCAAAAATGATCAGCAAAGTAAGATCTACAAATAAGTTAATATGACCAAAATTGTCAATTGACCCCTTAAGTTGTTATTGTCCTTTAATGACAATTTTTCACAATTTGTTCATCATATTTGCTAACTTTAAAAAATCTTCTCCTCTAAAACTACTAAACCAAATTCAACCAAACTTCAACTGAATGATCAGTAGGGTGTATAAAATAAAGTTTGTGCTTTATAATATTTCGTCAAAAAACATGGCCGTCATGGCTAAAAATAGAACACAGGGTAAAATGCAGTTTTTGGCTTATATCTCAAAAACTCCAGCATTTAGAGCAAATAAGACAAGAAGTTAAAGTATTTATTAGGTCAAGGTCTACCTGTCCTGAAATTTTCAGCCGAATTGGGTAACTGGTTTTTCAGGTATAATGCCCCTGAATTGATGATTTTAAAGAAATTTTGCAGTTTTTGGTTATTATCTTGAATATTATTATAGATACAGATAAACTGTTAATAGCAAAAATGTTAAGCAAAGTAAGATCTACAAATAAGTCAATTTGACCAAAATTGTCAATTGACCCCTTAAGGAGTTATTGCCCTTTAAAGACACAATTTGTTCATCATGTTGACTTACTTTTAAAAATCTTCTCCTTTGAAACTGCTGTATCAATTTCAGCCAAACTTAGGCTAAATGAGTTTCAGAGTATCTAGTATAAATTTTATATTTCATTTCCTTGTATGTCAGAAACATAGCTCCTATGGCTAAAATAGAACATAGGAGAAAATGATTTTTTTTTGCTTTTGAAGAAAATAGGACGATTCAAAGAACATTTAAATAATTGAAAAGCCAAAATAATCATTGATGAGAGATTTAACCAAAAAAATTAAGGTGAGCGATTCAGGCTCTTGAGAGCCTCTTGTTTCGATTTTTTTTTATTTTGTGAACGTTTCGTGGTGTTCCGTGGTTTGGACACCCCTTTTTTCAGAAAGGCGGGGGATCCGCACCTGGTCTGATATCGTCAATGATAGTATTAAATGATGATCCGATCATTCAACAGATTTGTTTTAGTTTGATCTTGTGCTGTGCTAGTTTTGGGTTGAAATGAGCGCACAAATATTTTTTAACCCTGCCAATTTCTTTATGTACCGGTTCCAAGTCAAGAGCCCGTAGTTCAGTGGTTGTCGTTGGTTCATGTCTGTCATATATGTTTTTCGTAAATTGTTTTATTATGAATTATACCGTCAGTTAAATTCGAAAGGTATTGATTCTTATTTTCATGTCGGGACCTTTTATAGCCGACTATAATTGATTAAATCCATTTATTTTTTTAACTTTGACAATCATATCACATCTCCTTATTTTTATATTGAAAATATCAATGTGGTTTGATAAAATGTTGTTCTCACTAAAAAAAAAAACTGTTTCGTTCGTTTGTCGGATGCTATAGTTTGGAATATTGAAAAGTTCCTGAATCATGACATTGATATAAAAAAAATCATGTTGAAGGATTTTGTGTTTTCTCTGTCTTTCAGATAACAAGTCCTCTCCCATCCTAGATAAAATTTGATTTACTGGAGCTTCAAGTTTGTAATAAACAGACATCTTATATGAAATTATACCACATCTTCTTATTTTAATATCATGCTTATTTACATATACGTGTCTTTTCTTGGATCAGGGGTTAGCTACCACCATTCCACATTCGAATTCCTTTATCAAGTTACAATATCCCGATCCTTTGATGAAAAATGCTTTGTTGTATTGTTCAAATATGTATTTATCATCTTTTTTTTTAAATTGCTGGTCATTAATATTAAGTAAAATTCAAAATATGTTAATGACCCTTCTAGAGCATCTAGTCAACTTTCGGTAAAAATACATATTTATTTTGTACGAGGATTATTTTCATTTTTATTTTAGATTATATTCTTGACATATTTTGTACTGTCCTTTTCTTTTTGTCTTGTATACGTATTCAGTGGTTGTTTGTTTATGTGTTACATATTTGTTTTTCGTTTATTTTTTGTACATAAATAGGCCGTTAGTTTTCTCGTTTTACATTGTTATTTCGGGGCATTTTATAGCTGACAATGCGGTATGGGCTTTGTCAGTCATCGTTGACGACCGTACGGTGACCTATAGTTGTTAATTTCTGTGTCATTTTGGTCTTTTGTGGAGAGTCGTCTCTTTGGCAATCATATCACACCTTCTTTTTTATATCTTTTGTACACATTTTGTTTTTGTCTCTTATATAGTCACCTTAAAAGGGTTCCTTAATAGAATCTTAATTGTCAAAATGACTGGCTTTGTGTTTATTTTCACTTCAAATACCATAGATGAATATAATAGGACAGCAAGAAACAACCAATGCAATGCATATGCAATGCATGTGCAATGTATTTAATAAATTTGGCCACGCAATTCTACAGGAAAGCTCCAAGTGATTGTATAGGAATGCTTCGAGTGATATTACAGTAAACTTGCAAGCGATTGTACAGTCAATAAAAATATCCGACATGGAGAAAATGAATATATTTGGATTTCTACTGGGACAATGGCTTTGAAACTTTCAGTCAGGTAAGACTATATATCAGAAAAGGTACATGTGAAAATTCAGGTGCAAACATTGATTTTTCGATGTTTATATGACATTTTTGATCGCTGTTGTGTGACAATTTTGATCGTTTTACACGGAGCTCTACCATTCTAAGGAAAACGTTTGGATGCATATATTTTTCTTATTATTTTATTGGTTCATATTTACACAAAGAATGTTTTAGCTATCAAAACTTGAAACAGAAACGTTTTATAGTAGCATAAGAGTTCATCAAAGTTTCCACCAAGCAACTTGTTATTTTGCAAATGTCGGAGCCCCGCTTGACAGTCTCCCGAATGACCAATTTATTAGAAAACCGTACAGTTCCGTTCCCACACTGTGAAACCAATAAATTAAGGGGTGAATAATTAAAGTAACAGTATTATACTGCTGTGAAATGTTAAGCTATTTAAGAAAAACAGCAATAAACTCTAACAAAAATCCGCTATTTACAATAATATAAACAGGTAAATGAAAATAATTTTGTTGTTATGTATACAGTTTAAATGGAGAAAGGAAATATTTTTTACAAAATAGGTAATTTTAGTGTTCAGTTTAAATGGAGAAAGGAAATATTTTTACAAAATGAATAATTTTGGTGTTCATAGTAAGAAGAAGTGAAAATTTATAATAATACCAAACACTTATCAAAGCTTGTATATAGACCAGATATAAACCTTATTAAGTAAACATTAAATAACAAAAAAGCATTAAAAACAGTATCAACAGGTCAAGTTAACAAGAAAGTGCGATTTGAAAGAACTCGCAGTTACTGACATCTAGTTAAAAGCCAAAAACATTTAATAATAAAAAAAAATCATGCATCAGAGACTAAAATCAATTAAAACACATCCCAGGGATTTAGTATTTTAACGTCATGAACAGTCATAGAAGACATGACTTGTGCAATGCCAAAACTCAATGTATCGACACGCAGTAGGATAGTTAAGAGTTAACCTCTTTATAGATTAAAATGAACGTGGTGTGTCTTGATATATCCCGTTTGATAAGAATACAAGTTTAGTTATGTTTTAATGACTGAAAAAATTGTTTAAAGCTTCGGTAAGTTAACACGGATCACTTTTAAAATGATTTCCACGCTTTTTGTGCAATATTATCGTAAAATTGAGTATGTAAAATACCATTTTTAATAAGTTTTCTACAGGTACAGCGAAATTTACTAATCAAATCTTTGTATCTATGAAATAATTTAGTAAAATTTTTAAGTAATTTATGGGAACGAATCCCTGAATTAAAAATTTACCAGTGATACATTGATTACGTTCGTTAAAATTCATGACATCACTACACACACAGGCACAACGAACGAGTTGGGATACATACACACCGTATGATGGAGCCAAAGGAACATCGCCGTCTGAAAAATAGAAATTAACAATAGAGAATGAAAAATCGTATCTGTTGTCGTAATTTATAGTATGGAGTTTCCCTTTAGAATTGAAATATCTAAATCTAGAAAAGGACAACTACTCCTATTTAGGTTTATTAAAATTAAGTTCTTTTGGTTACATTTCCGTAGTATATTCAACGAAATATTATCTAGATAACGGTAAGCACTGTTGAATGTATCAAACAAATGAAAGACTGTCGTGTCTTTGCTGAGTTTGATCATAATCTGATATTCATAGCAATACAAGAATAAATCTGATATTAAAGGGGCGCAGTTAGTGCCCATAGGAGTACCAACTAATTTTTCGATACCACTTTTTCGCTGAAATGTACATATTTGTTATCCAGGAGAGAATGAATGTGTGTTATATTCATTATCTTCAATTTTATATCCATGTACTAAATTTTTAAGACAGAAGACATGTTTGTCAATATCAAAATACATAAATATGTTATAAGTTATTGACCAATATTTATTTCAGCCAATTACATTCAAAGAAAAAAAGATTATAGTTTCCACCGATGCATATCATGATAAATTGCTGTAATGTTATGCAGTAATTTCCATCTAAACATTTTCATTCTATTATATAAGAATAAGCAAAAATAAGCAATATTTTGTACATGTTTAACATGTACGAGGTACTTTTGTACATGTTATAACTTGTATTTTGGCATTGTACAAATTATAACATGTACAATATTTTTGTACATGTTAAACCTGTACAAAATTGCAACTTGTACACGACATATATATCATTTCCTAAACTTAAATATACTTTCTTTGCACATATTCATAAGTGATGTAATGTATGTTGTATGAGGTATAAGAAATGTTTTGATGATAGTAATTTTACCAATTTTGCTTAATTGTCCTTTTTTCATTCATTAATAATTTTTTTCTGATTTTTCCAACTGTTTCTTTATATGAAGTGTTAGACATTCTTTCTCGTCAGAGCCAAAATAAATACCGTGGCTTGTTACATTATATTTTCAATTAATGTTTTTGTCTTTGGAGTATTCAATTTTACCTAGCCATATACCTTCTGTTTTGTTTCTATTGAGTTTAAGTCCAGGGAACGATCAAAAGGTTTCAATCATATTAAGAGCATGCTTTATTTCATCTTTAGAATTTATAAAACAAGAGTTGTGTCATCTGCTTCTTGCGGGCTTTTTAGGCTTTGAGTTTTTTGTTTTCGATTTTGATTTGTATTCTTTTGATATCATAAGAGGCTCTTACTCTGCAAGCAAGTAATTCAACTGATAAGACAAACAATAAAGCGCTTGAAGGACACCCTTTTCAAATTCCGCGTTCAATTTTAAAGGTTTATGAAATACACCCTTTATTTAATAGAGATCATGTTATGTCATGATATAAGGTTAAGCCCACTTCTTATATGATAATTCAAATTTCTTTAATGATTATAATATAAAATCCCATTCCAGTGAATCAAATGCTATAGAAAAGTTTATAGAGAATATAGCTCCTTCAATATTAAAATTTTCAGAATAATCTATAATGTCTTGAATTTGACGCACGTTTAATCCTTTATAGCGATGTTTGTATGTATACATTTTGGTCTCTATGGATTATTAGTGGTAGGATTTTTTTGAAGTATTTGTTCTAAAGTATATATTATTAATTTCACATCTGTATTTAATAAAGTTATTGGGGAAAAAAAAAACACAAAAGAACTGAACTCCGAGGAAAATTCATACAGGAAAGTGCCTAATAAAATTGCAAAATCAAAAGCTCAAACACATCAAACGAATTGATTACAACTGTCATATTCCTGTCTTGGTACAGACATTTTCTTATGTAGAATTAAGCGGTAATTATTTAGGAACAAAGGGTCGTTTTTCTTGTGAATCAACGATAAAATCCCAGTCTTTTAGGGTATTAAATAAAGATCCTTTATCATAACAATTATTAGAGACTTTCAAATCTATCTCTAGTTTGACCAAATTGTCTTTTAAACTCAACTGGTAAACCGTCGTTTCCAGGTGTTTTGTTAAGTTTGAATTTTGAAAATGGAAGATGTTGACTCTTCTAGTGTTACTTTACCATCTACCTGTTTGCTTTTAGAAGATGTCAAATTTGAATTAGGTTTGTACTTTCAATATATGTCTTTAATAGATTTCAGTTTCAGGGTCAGTGCTTTTGTTTAGGACTAGGTAATACTCTTTACTCATATTTAGGATTCCACTTTGATTTACAGTAGCCTCCCCATATCGGAACACCTATTTATTAATAGATTTTTTTTGATTGCCTATGTTTTTCTAAAGATAAAAAGAATTTGTTTTTCACCTTCCTCAACCAATTGTCATGACCTTATTTAATTTCATAAGAAAGATTATTTGATTCTGGGGGTTTTGATACCGTCAGTTTGAGAATGAGGGACCAAAAGAGGCCAAAGCAAGCCTATTTTCTAGTTTATAGACAATAACTTGTGTGTAAGTTTGTGAATCTCTCTGAAATTGTACCACAAGGTTCTATATCACAAATGAAAGGTTGGGATTGCGTATGGGGATAATTGCCTCAAACATGCAGGAATTAGAAGTCCCTTTTGCCTTTTACACAAATATATCATCGAGTGTTTTTTTTTCTAATTGTTTAATTTCATAAGAAAGATTATTTGATTCTGGGGGTTATGGTACCGTCAGTTTAAGAATTAAGGGCCAAAAGGGCCAAAAAAAAAAACCAAACCAAGCATTTTTCAAGTTTGCAGACAATAACTTGTGTTGAGTTGTATGGATCTATCTAAAATTTTACTTCAAGGTTCCATACCACAAAAGGAAAGGCTGATATTGAGTGTTTGGGCAATTACTCCAAGGGATGAGAAGGGGTTAAAAAGATCGGGGGGGGGGGATTTTTCATTAAAAAAATATTTGGGGGGGGGGGATTTTCTTTCTTCAAAATATTTGAACAGTTTTAAAAAGAAATCTTTAATTGAACAGTATTGCACAATAAATCTTTAAGATCTTTGACCACATTTTTTTGTGTGTCAGAAACCTATATTATGTCAAAAATTTGATCACAATCCAAATTTAGACATAACAGTATCAAGCTTCAATATTGTGTCTAAGCTTGCCACAACTGTTCAGGGTTTGACATCTGCGGTCGTATCAAGTTACCCTTAGCGAAGCACTTCATTTAAAGAATGTGTTCGTTGCGTGAAATTCATTTGGTGCTTACAAGTTTATTAAAGTATCTTGGATTTCCTAATTATATAAAATAATTCTTCCTTTATTGTCAAAAAATAATTTATAAGATTGAAATATTTTTTTTTTTGGTTATAATGTCTTTAAAGAAAAGGGTTTCTTGTGCAAATGCAATATCACACTTTTGTTGTTGAAACCACGTGTATAATCCAAAGCGTTTTTCTTTCCTTGCTTATCCTTGACAATTTAATGAACAAATATAAAGATTTTGTTATGTTTATAGTAGTTAGGTGCATTTATCACTATAGGAAACAGTTTTAAAAATCCATTTAAATGCCAAAAAAACCCAAAAGTTTCGATAAACGAGTTTGGTTGTGACCCAGATATACTCCAGGTTATTTATAAACCTGTATATAGCAGTGTGAAGGTTAAATTCTATTTTTAGTGTCATAACTGACTTTCCGAAAATCTCTCTTAATAGGCAATTAAAATGTACAGGATCAAAGTTCAACATGCTTTGACCTTTATGAACTAACAACAACCTGAACTACTTTTACAATCAACACGTTCAAAATATTATATGTAACAATTGAATAATTCTAGGAGTATTTATATTTGCAAAATCATATACAAGATTTACATAACAATATAGTGTGGATTCATCATTATGTTGTGAAATAGATTTATCAACTGATTATAACCATCTATGGAAATTAATTAGTTGACATCCTAGAACAATGGACTCGGACAGTATTTTAATCACAAGCATGACACTTTTATAGTTTACTAAAGCAGCAGATATTTTGTGAGGTACCAAGTCAGGAATTTGACAGTTGATATCTATTCGTTTGATGTGTTTGAGCTTTTGATTTTGCCATTTGATAATGGACTTTCCTTTTAAAGAAAAGACCCGATTGAGTTGAAATAGTTTACTGCCTAACTGAAATCCATATAAATGATTATATTGGACATATCAGCAAACTCTTTTAAAGTGTTATTGATGGTTTTACAGTTCATAAATGCAGAACAAGTCTAAAACGACAAATACACAGTGTTTGTTTCTGATAAAGTTCTTGTCTCCCTCTTCAAAAGATTATTTTTACATTCTTAACAGTCTTCATATAGACCTTTAGATATATTTGAAATATATAACAGATTTATAAATAAAATCTTTACATGTACATGTTTTTAAATTCTTCTATTTTTAACGTTTTCTATTCTTATATAGACATCACATTCACAAATTATGTGTATGTTAACATTATAGATACAGTCCATAGAAATATAAAAAAGTTAACAAAAATATATATTTAATATGAATAACATTAAAAACATGTTATTTTAAAATGTTTTATTTTATTTATTTTTATGAAATTTAAAATTTGTTCCTCTCTTTCGTGCAGCTCATCATTAGGGATGCTTGTATTTTGTTTATTGCGTGTTCTTGTCTCTTCGTTGGATTTCCTTTAAGAAGTGATCCATACTTTTTTATCGCTAGAAGAACGGTGTAGCCTGTCTTTATTTTTAATTTTTGGTCGATTAACTTTTTTTAACCTGCCTCTTTTCGTCTTTTGAATTTGTATCCGATGCTGCTTATTTTGGTTTGATTGATTGTTTTGCATGTTACTGTCAAGTTTCTGTACCGTTTCAATTCTTTGTTGTTTTTTTTCAAATTTAGCTGTTTTTTTTTTTAATTCGACAGATCTGATGGTTTTGACTTATCAAATTTTCCCTTTTTCTGATGACTAAATTTGTCCTCTGGATCTGAATCTGATTCTGATTGGCTGTCTTCACTGAAAGAGACAGTATCAGCATTACAGTATTGTGCTGTATGACCGGATTTTCCAAACATTTGACATAACCAGTCATTCGAACAAGTAGTGAAGTAATACGATTTTTGTCCACTGCCTCTGCAAATTCTACTTAGTTTTTTTGGGCACTCCAAAAGTTTATGCCCCTCTTGCAGACATTTGTTGTATTTGATCGTTTTCTGAGTGTCTTCTTGGCCTTGTGGAAACTATATCTTTAGATTTACCAATTTCAAGAATTAGGAGAGTTTTCGGTAACGCTGTGGGGATGGGAGACAAAAACAAAGCGATCATAGGTTTGATAGTTTGTTAGACGCCCTTCGACCCTTAACCTCTCCATATGTATTCTATGTACAATGAAATTCTTTTCTTTTAAGGCTCTCTGGATTTTTTTTATCATCTATATATATATAGCTACTGAGCAGGGTATATATGTTTTACACTCTCTTAAATGGTTGAGGAGTTTTCATTTTCAGCTACCATAAGATTTCTGGCATATTTTTGGAAAAGCTTCTTTCGAATGACACTACCATTAGTAAACGTTTTTTCCCTACCCGCCTGCTTATATAACCATCACAACACCCTCACTCTAAGTTAACGCTTTAAGTGACTAGGATCTACAAGACTACCAACTGCGTTATATGTTGATCGTGTGTGAGACTTTGATCTCTTGAGGGCTTACCAGACCCAAATAAATCATCTTCCATTATGAAAATAGGTGTTACGTCACTTACTGACCTGTCTTTTGGACTGATCATTTGAACATTGATCTTCGGGAGAGGCTATTTTAGCATACATTTTAGTCTGTTTTTTTTTTGGAATTGTCTCTACGTCCGCCATACTGTATAATAACTATCGGGGTGACTTCACAGATTTTATATGACTAGGATCTACAAGACCACCAAGCTGCTTTATATAATTCGACATGCGCGAGACTTGGATCTATTGAAGCTTACTAGATCCAAATAAATCATCTTCCATTATGAAAATAGGTTTTACGTCACTTACTGAGTGATCTTTTGACTCATTTTTTAACATTGCTCTTCGGAAGAGGCTATTTCAGCATACGTTTTAGTATGGGATTTTGGATTTGTCAACAATCGGCAAAACGTCGCAGGTTTTACGATAAATGAATTCAATCTGCATTTCAGTTTGCACTCCACGTTGTTCAACTCCAAATGGAAAATTAAGGAATTGCTACATATAATATCAATATTTCTTTTTTTTATCGAGGAGCTCTGCCTGCCGTGGTTTTGGCAAGGACGCGCTCGATCTTTTCTTTTTCTATCTTTTTTCCGTCATCTCACACCCAACTACGACCAACCCAGACATGTATACTGGTGGGAACTATGTATATTTGCATATACGAATTCAAATCGAATAACTTTTACGAAAGCGTGTATAATCAAATTGAGTCCAAGAGATAGAGATAAAGATCTTGATGTTGATCTTTATCTGGTTCTTAATACTATATTAATGCTTTTATGACCTTTTTGCCAGGTTTTTCATTAGTTTGCGGTTAAAAAGATAATTACTTGTCACTAATTTAATGATGGAAGTTGGAGTAATCTCTTCCTTTTTAGTATTACTATGTCACGGTAGGCCATTTATACCTGATGATTTTCCGATACATGATTCCTGGGTCGACACGTTAATTTTGATTTTGCTGGTTCTTGGGTTTAAACGTTCGTTTTACTGTCATCATAGGCATATCACAGATATCACCAACGGATCAGCATCAACATCTGGCTCATCTACACTGCTGTATGGTTGCCTATCTGATTTAAAGATGGCCGAGACTATAAAGCTTAAACCCATAATGGAAGAAATGCAAAAATCTGCTGCTTCGATATAACCCATGATTTTAAAATCATGGCATCTCGTAGATTTCCTTTTTTCGACATGGCCACTGTAACAGCGAAAACTGGAAAATCTGTATTAATGCAGTTTCACCCTCCGTTTTTAATTGTATAGAAAAGATCCTGAAATCCTTATTATCTGCACATTTGGGTATCAATTGTGCATATCTGACACCCAAAACTGGAAAAACATAGGAAGCGGAGTGTTTTTTGAAGCCTACGTCTAAGGTGGAAAAACTTTTGCGGGATCGGTTGAGTTTTGCTTGTATGTCGTTTGTTTTTTATACCTGAAATTATATTTTCCTGCGATTAAAATAATCATTCATGGGACATATATACAGTAAAATGCATAAATCTTAATCTCAATCGCAATGTAACTCTGCAATGAACAAACAGAGTCATATTTTCATATATTTAATATCATTTGCTTGTTTTATCAATTGATCGGTTATAGTCATAGTCTGTAAATAATCCATGGTTACCATTATGTTTGGCTATACATGTCCGTTTCAGTTAACATTATACTGGTGTATTAGACTGTTCCATATTTATACAAACATAACAACTATTTTTATAATTTAGGTCTACGAAATTAATTGTAATTAAAAAGATCATTCTTTTATATTTAATGACATGTTTGATGAAATTTATGAACAAGTCGAAAAACTTAGCCATAATAAGTTTCTGTAATTCATTTAAGCAAGATTTTATATTTTTGGATAGTTTGTCTTGGTTTGATGATATCGAAATTTAGTAGTGGCTTTTACGGCGATAGTTTTTGATAAAGTGGTAAATGCTATTTGGTATGTAGTTGCATTAGCATTGACACCTCTCATTTCAATGGATATTATTTAACCCAGCCTACTCAGTCATTGTCTATTTACTTTTAAAACTTTTCTTATTTTACAAGCTTAAGTATTTGATTAGGTCAATCAAAAGGGGAATTATTAGTGATTGGTCCATGAATTTTGGTATGCGGCTACATGAGCTTGATGTCCTGCATTTTCCCTGATATTTTTTGGCACGCCCCTCTGTCTTTTTCAGTTCTTACATGAATTAGTGTGTATGTTTAATCAGTTGGAGGAGTACTGCTAGTGGTAGGTCAATGATATTTGGTTTGACGTTGTAGTAGAATGGCATCTCTCATCACTATGGACATTGTCCGTCCATTCCGCCAGTCTCCTGACGTTGAAACTTTTTCACAGTTTACATGTTTAAGTTTGTGTTTATTTCAGTTTAAATGGAACAACTAATGATAAGTCTGATATTTGACATTGAGTTTATTTTCATTGTTATAAATTTTATTTAAATGGAGGTAATTCAAATTAGGGTGTATGTAAGCAATTGAATGCAACGTTAACTTGAAGAACCATACTGTATAATCTGATATAAATTTCTTCGACATGAAACGTATGAAACATTTGAGAAAACTAACGGGTTTATTTATAACAAAACAGTTTACGAAAAACACATATGACTAACATGAACCAACAACTACCAATGACCTACAGGCTCCTGACTTGTCACATACACATAAAAATTGAGACGGGCTAATCATGTCCGAAAGCGCAAACCCTCCGCCAAATCTATGACAATGGTGCAACGGCACAATACAAGAACAAACTATATATAACAATAAGTGAAACCCAAAATGTAAAAGAGTAATATACGACAACAAGTCAATTACAGGATCGCAATTGACACACACAGAATATGACGGGGTTATACATGTTTGAAGGTGCTAACTCTCTTGAAACAACTAATTGCTTTTATTGAGGTGCTTAACAATTAAGCAAAGGAAATACCGACATTGCATCTACAGCAATTATGTTAACCTTCAAAGTTGAATGCCAAAGGCACATAACCTGTCAAACTCGTTTTACAGATTAGACTAAAATTCTCATATCTAAACGACAAAACTATAAATTTAAAGAAACAATTTATAATGCATGTACTTGTTATACTGTTTTCTTTAGTCAAATGGTACGATGCGAAAGTATATAAAATCAAGATATAAAAAAACAGACAGACATGTCGAATGACGATGACAATGTTTATATGTATGATTGTATGTTTTATTTTTATAGATTAATGTATGTTAGTCATCGTTTTACCTGTATGAGATTGATTTTATTGACCCAATCAGTCAACGAAATGGTTCTGACTAGTTGCTCCATTATTCCATTTTTCATATAAATATCATTTTCACTTTAATAATAAGATTTACTTAGTACAGACGCTTTCGCTTTAGGTAAAATGAAAGGTCGCATGAATACCGATTCAAATTAGGTTGGATAGTGGACTTGCAGGCTAAAGATACACTTGTAATGTTTTATCTGATTTTGACAAATTTGGTCACATTTGATTTCCAAAACAAAATTTTATTTCAATATTTCGCTATAATTAACATTTTAAGCACAAACAATAATTTTGATTTTGTTGTCGTAAAGATGCATCAGCTTCAAAGTTGACAAAAATCAAAATAAGATTTTATTGTTTCAAAGATTTAAAAAAATCGTAATTGTGAAATATAATTTTGCTATTAGCAGTCAGTTTTAGTTCAAATTTGTCGAAGTAAGCTCAAAAACATATTGGATTGCACGTCAATATATAGTTCAACTTATTTGAATCTGTATTCATGTGCTCTTTAATTTAAACCTCAACTGGGATGTGCTATGCATCTTCTTTCTTTTTTATTAGAAAAAGAATGGCAACATTGACAATTTGAAGTGGTACGAGGCAGCCACCCCAAAATCTTATTGAAGACTGATTCTGACAAAAATAAATCATTCAAATGCAGGGAAAATGTGAATACAAATATACCTTAACAAATTCATTATACGATTGCATGTGCCTAGTTGTGTAAATATATAATTAAGTCACCAAAACGGAGTTTTTGGGGACTTATTGTTTTTGTATCGTTTCTTATTATTAAGTCACCAAAACGGAGTTTTGGGGACTTATTGTTTTTGTATCGTTTCTTATTATGGCACCCTCAACGAAGTTGGGGTGACGTATTGTTATTCTACGTTTCTTTTTTTTCTTATTATTATTTTTCTTGCAACACATTTTGTCCAGGCGATTTCTCCAAATCTAAAGTACCAAAGTTGATGGAACTTTACTTTATTAAGGACCCCCATGTGCAGAGTTGCAGGAAGCATGGAATGGTTCAAGATGGCTGCCGTTTCCATGGAAACAGAACAAATGTGAAAAAATCCAGTTTTTGTTTTTGGTGAACTGTTTGAATATGCTTTAACTCAGAATCATTATATTTGAATACAATGGAGGTGCCCAGTATATACAGGTGTTGGGTGATTTTGGCACTCATTGGAACTACTATGTTGCCATGGAAAACTACACCAAAAATTTCCAAAATATGGAAATGCTCCAATTTTTTTGAAACTTCACAGTAACGATGAGCAACATTGGAAGATGTGGAATTTGGCGTTGGAATTTCCAAAATATCTGTTGTTACCATGGAAATAAGCAAAAAGGTCAAAACTTTGAATTTTCACAGAACATTCCAGAACATCAATGTTAAATTTATTCTAGAGACATTAAATGGTATATGATGGTATATATGATTATGGAGGGAAAAAATTGCACTTTTGGAATATTCAAAATGGCCGCCGTTACCATGGGAACAGCAAAATTATGAAAAACTTCAAAATGCTTTAAATTTAATGAAACTTATAACACATTTTGCCTAGCTTATGTAGACTTGACTTTTGAGTTTCGAATTTTCAAAATGGCCGCCGTTGCCATGGAAACAGCAAAAATATTCTAAATGGCTGCCGCTGGCCTGGCAATGGGGAAAGGGTGCCATCCGCTATTGCTTGCAATGGCAAATCTAGTTATTATTCTTATTCTTCTCTTTCTGACCCCTTAAACTGTCCTACCATTTTTTTGGAAGCAGTAGGGGATGGAAACTTTATATTTTTTCTGGGTATGGGTCTGCATCATGGGGGTTGCAGAACCCAATGTCCGTGATACCAGGGTGTCATCTTGGCATAATTAGGGGGGCTCAAAGATGGGTGGGTCAATTTTTTTTTACATTTCTTAAATTTTCTACTGTATATAGAGTAGATGGAATAATGATTACTTCTATGAATATTAAGAGACACATGTCTGCTTCAACATGGAACTTTTTTTATTTCAGTAGGGGGTCTCCTGGCATAATTTTAGGGGGGTGAATTTTCATGGAACATTCCAGAACATCAAAGTTAAATTTATTCTAGACACATTTAATGGTAAATGATGGTATATAATTATGGAGAGAACAATTTGCAGCAGCACTTTGTCTTTGGAATATTCAAAATGGCCGCCGTTACCATGGAAACAGCAAAAATATGAAAAACTTCAAAATGCTTCAAATTTAATGAAACTTATAACTAATGTTGACTATCTTGTGTAGAATTGACTTTTGAGTTTTAAATTTTCAAAATGGCCGCCGTAACCATGGAAACAGCAAAAATATGAAAAAAATGAAAATGCTTCAAATTTAATGAAACTTATAACAAATGTTGCCTAACTTGTGTAGACTTTAATTTTGAGTTTGAAATTTTCAAAATGGCCGCCGTTGCCATGGAAACAGCAAAAATGTCCAAAATAAATAAAATTCTTCATATTGAATTAAACTTTACACACACATTATTTGGCATCGATGATACCGCAGAACAATGATGTGGGGTCCGTTTTGGTGACTTTTGTGTTAGCATCCTAACACAGGATTACTTGTTATTAAGTCACCAAAACGGAGTTTTTGGCGACTTATTGTTTTTGTATCGTTTCTTATTATTATGTCACCCGATCGACAATGTCGGGTGACATATTGCTTTTCCTCTGTTTCTTTTTCCGTATTATTATTATTATTATTTTTCTTCCACCTAATTTTGTCCGCCCGGTTTCTCAGAGCAACAGGAACCAATCTGAATAATGGTGCACTATAACAAGGAACCCTGACTTTCCTGTTGCTTTCCGGTATTGGAACTAAAAAAATGGCTGTCATCACCATGGAAACGGAAAAATGGTGAAAAAATATAATTTTGGAGTTAGATGAATTGTTTGAGAATGCTTAACCTTAACATCTTTAGATTTTAATACAATGTAGGTGCCCACTATATACTGCTTTGGGATGATTTTGGCAATCATTGGAACTGCTATGTTGCCATGGATACTACACCAAAAATTTCCAAAATATGGAAATGCTCAAAATTTTATAAAACTTCACAGTAACGATGAGCAACATTGGTAGAGGTGGAATTTGGCGTTGGAATTTCGAAAATGTCTGCCGTTACCATGGAAACAATGCAAAACAGGTCAAAATGGTCCAAAAACCTTATAGTGGCATTTACTTTCTTAAAATGGTAGGTCAAATTGATCGAAACTTTGATGGTATGGTCCCTCCCATGTACCAATGTGGTATATGCCATTTAATTTGGGGAATGGTCTCTGTTGCCATAGGAACCATCACAAATGTCAAAAATTTTTAAAAATTTAAAATGCTCCAAAATTGATGAAACTTAATATGATTGTTGACTAGCAAGTCTGGATGAGACTTTTGACTTTAAAATTTTCAAAATGGCTGCCGTTGCCATGGAAACAGCAGAAACGTGAAATTTTTTAAAATGCTCTCAATGTACTGAAAATTTACAGAAAGATGTATTGCCATGTATATATGTGCATTCACTGTTGAACAAGTTTGAAATGGCTGCCGCTTAGTGACAATTGGGTGAAGGGTGACATCCGCTATTGCTTGCAATGGCAATTCTAGTTATTATTCTTATTCTTCTCTTTCTGACCCCTTAAACTGTCCTACCATTTTTTGGGAAGCAGGACAGGATGGAAAATTTATATTTATTCTGGGTATAGGTCTGCATCATGGGGGTTGCAGAACCCAATGTCCATGATACCAGGGTGTCATCTTGGCATAATTAGGGGGCTCAAAGATGGGTGGGGTCAAATTTTTTTTGCATTTCATCAATTTTCTGCTGTAAATAGAGTAGATGGTATTATATTTTCTTTTATGAATACTTAGAGACACATGTCAGCTTCAACTTGGAACCAATTTTATTTCAGTAGGGGGTCTCCTTGGCATAATTTAAGGGGGGTGAATTTTTATGGAACATTCCAGAACATCAATGTCAAATTAGTTCTAGAGACATTAAATGGTACATGATTGTATATAATTATGGAGGGAACACATTACAGTGGGGGTTGGACTTTGGAATATTCAAAATGGCCCCCGTTACCATGGAAACAGCAAAAATATGAAAAACTTCAAAATGCTTCAAAATTCTTGAAACTTATGGCAAATGTTGCCTAATGTATGTAGACTAAACTTTTGAGTTTGGAATTTTCAAAATGGCCGCCGTTGCCATGGAAACAGCATAAATGTCAAAAAGTATCAAAATGCTTCAAAATTGATAAAACTTAAAACAAATGTTGCCTAGTATATATGGACTTCACTTTTCAGTTTTGAATTTCCGAAATGGCTGCCGTTACCATGGAAATGGCTCAAATGCAAAAAAAAAACAAATTCTTCAGATATAACGTATCTTTACAAACACTTAATATGGCATCATAAATACTGCAGGACAATGATTTGGGGTCCGTTTTGGTGACTTTTGTGTTAGCATCCTAACACAGGATTACTTGTTATTCTTATTCTTCTCTTTCTGACCCCTTAAACAGTCCTACCATTTTCTTTAAAGCATTAGAGGATGAAAACTTTATATTTATTCTGGGTATAGGTCTGCATCATGGGGGTTGCAGAACCCAATGTCCGTGATACCAGGGTGTCATCTTGGCATAATTAGGGGGGCTCAAAGATGGGTGGGGTCATTTTTTTTTTACATTTCCTAAATTTTCTGCTGTATATAGAGTAGATGGAACTATAATTTCTTTTATGTATATTTAGAGACACATGTCTGCTTCAATATGGAACTTATTTTATTTCAGTAGGGGGTCTCCTTGGCATAATTTTAGGGGGGTGAATTTTCATAGAACATTCCAGAACATCAATGTTAAATTTATTCTAGAGACATTAAATAGTATATGATTGTATATAATTATGGAGGGAACACATTACAGTGGGGGTTGGACTTTGGAATATTCAAAATGGCCGCCGTAACCATGGAAACAGCAAAAATATGAAAAACTTGAAAATGCTTCAAAATTAATGAAACTTATAACAAATGTTGCTTAACTTATGTAGACTAAACTTTTGAGTTTGGAATTTTCAAAATGGCTGCCGTTGCCATGGAAACAGCAAAAATGTCCAAAAATTTCAAAATGCTTCAAAATTGATCAAACTTAAAACAAATATTGCCTACCATATGTAGACATTACTTTTGACTTTAAAATTTCCAAAATGGACGCCGTAACCATAGAAACGGCAAAAACGGGAAAAATATCAAAATCCTTTCAATTTAATGAAACTTTTCACACAGCTTATTTGACATCATGGATACCGTAGAACAATGATTTGGGGTCCGTTTTGGTGACTTTTGTGTTAGCATCCTAACACAGGATTACTTGTTTATACTTATGTTTACATAAGTTCAAATGACCTACGGATACTTCGGAGATTATCTCGACGATTAATACGTTGGCATTTATCCTAAATTAAAAAAAAAACCAAATCTTGATTCGTTGTAGCGAGTTCATGGTTTGTAAATTGTTTGTAATTTGGATAGACGTTTCAGGTTCGTTTTATAGATATGACAGGATATCTTGAGTCGTATTTGTCAACATGAATCTTACAGCTAATGGCTATTTAAATTGGAACATATGCCCAATTATGCTTAATGTAAATGTGTTCCATGACATATCAAGTATTTTACATATATCTCCGTATAGCTATAACACAGTATATAATGGGATCTATTCCTGCAATAAATTTACTTCAATTCGTCGTTCAAACTATGGTATACTTTCTAAAATAAGATTATTTTTTTTATCAATTTCTGAGCACTTTGAAAGATAATACAAATCTAAACTGTACATTACCAAATCACTAATATATGATAGATTCGTTGACTAAAATACATTTATCAGATGTTGTAAATTTCTTTGGATAAAGGTTAAGTTAAATGCACTGACCTTTGATCAATGGTCCTTCTATTGTACCTTTAACGTATTCAAGATTTATATTATAAATCTCCTGGTTACTTTCAGTTGAAATATCTCATTGATTAGACTGCGCTTATCGAGGCATACTTACAGTTAATCTTTAACGAATAAATACTCTGTTCAAGTTAATAATTATATAAATTTATCATGTGTATAGTACAGCGAGTTACCACTGTTTAGCCAATCAGACCGTAGGGGACTATTTGGTACTATAATGTAACAATTGAACTGTATATATTAGTCTTGAAACAAGAATTTTGATTACAAATAGGTAAAAACATAATCATTTTTAAAACCTTAATTTATCTTTGGCTTATCGATCCATATGTCTTCAAAGATTTGTGATGACCTTCATTATATCTTTAAAGTTATCAAAGAACCTCAAGTAGCCCCATTTTGGATTAGAGAAAACTATATTGACAACATGAAGGTACATTATTCGAAATCTACCAACGCGAAGAAATTATTAGTTGTCTGAACATTCTACCAACGCGACGATAATTATGTTTTTGAAAATCTCCCAAGGCGAAGATAATTATTTAATTACAAATCTTTAATCGCAAAGGTTAAAATCGTGATATTCTATTGTAAGAAATACTTAATACACCTTATAGATTTACCTATTTCGTGATAACCTAGAATCAACTTGCAATAACATAAGCTATGCACAAACAATCTTAATATCTAACTAGAGTGATTTGGTTATGAAGGTATTCTAATGATATCTATGAGAGATAGAAGCTAGCTATTAAAAATTTAAATTGACATCTTTTTATGTGTTTTGAAGTGTTTAGTTATATTTTTATATACATGGTGTATTTCATTTACTATATGAAAAGGTCAATAAATAATGTTTGGTATGAGGACTGGTCGCGTTTCAGATTTATATATATAAACAATAACGTAGACCTTTGTACTCTCTCGAGAGGGTTGTGAATCTGCCCCTTTACTTGCAAAATTCGTTATTAGAATACAATAACGTAGTTTGTTTTCTGTAAACAATATCATGACAATAAAGATTTAAAGTCTTCCAAAATCATGTCAAATGATTTTGAGTTTTACTCTCCTGTCGAATGGAAAATATGTGGACATGATCTTCCAATGAATTTTCTTGTTTTTGTTTCTAATGTATAGGCCTTTTGCTTTTTGCGAGTTCATACAATAAATGTTGATGGAATATATGTGTGAAATCAGATGATAATTTGTTATGGAATTTGTATCTAATTCACGAGCATCTACAAATGCAAATAGAGAAATTATTCTACCGTTTTTTTTCTTGCAATTTTTTATTAAACATTCTTGAAGCATAACACAAGTGATCGCAAAAGATTAATTTTGTTAAAAATTTGGATAAGGTAGCTTTCTGATGAAATCATATATTGTTAGATACGGCGAACATGTGAGAGGAATTTATACGTGTCATATTGCCTTAACCTCATTTCCGTTCTTAATTTGTCAGTTTCCTACAAAAAAGAATAAGCCCCCAATTTTTTTGTTGTTGCAATAAAAAATAAAAAGATTAACGAGATAACGCAAACTTTATATATGTTCTATTAAATTATTTCTTAATAAATATTGTTTTTGGCAAGTAAATGAAACAAAAATATTTTAATAATTTTCACAGTCATGCTCGAACTTAGGGCTAATATTATCACAGATGTGAAACATATCGTTTCATATCTGCACAGTTTTCTATGACAGTTTGCACAACTGTACGTTTCGATTTTCCATAATTCAAAACTTTCAAAATCACATCCTTTCAACTGAAATTGTTCATATTATATGTATAATTTTTTGATTGAAAGATCAGTCTCAACATGTGTATAATTGCGACACAGGTATTCTCTTATTCCTATGTATCTTTATGATAATGACTTGACCTTGTGTTCAAAGTCGTTCTCTTACCAATAACAAACCCCAATTTTACTGACCTGAAATTGTCGATGTTCACAAAACACTACTTTTCACGTTAAATGATACATGTAAAATGTAAATGTAATTTAGTATTTGATTTTAAGATAAAAATTAAAATGTAAAAATTTAGATGGAAACATAGGAATCGAAGTAATTATAATTTTGTGTGGCACTAAAAAGCTTTTGTAGTTTTCTTTGTGATGTATACAGTCAACAGCTATTTTGCACAGTGAGCTAACACGTTTTGGTAAGTTAACTTGTCGCTAGATTTATGCTTACGGTCTCACATGTCATTATTTTCACTCTCTGTTAGTCAAATTGATTTTGGAATGAATCATTAACTTAACATCATAAGAATATTATATTTATGCATTTTTTAAGCTGCTGTTACCTTTTAAATAAATATTATTATCTCTAAGAGTACTTGCATCTTCTCCAAATTATTCAACGTTAAACAAATTAAAACCCATGCCACAGAGTCATCTATAAAAGGCCCCAATATGACAAATGTATAACAATTTAAGCGACAAAAAAACTGTACTCTTTGGTACTTACTCATTGTGTTGAGTTAAATACTACAATGTGTTTGATATCAGTAGAGGTATAACATAAATCATGTGTATTTTACACAAGTCCCGCGTTTTTACAGTCAGAAATAAAAAAAATTGATACAAAATCCTTATATAAATAAACTCATCATAGATACCAGGACTAAATTTAGTATATACGCCAGAAGCGCGTTTCGTCTACAAAAGACTCATCAGTGACGCTCGAATCCCCAAAAGTTAAAAAGGCGTTAATAAACCCGTTTCCGGGCGTTTGATCTAAATATGATATAAGAAATACTCTTACTACATGTATAGAGATAATCAAGGTTTGTCATTTTTTGTATAGTAACCCAACCTTCATTCCATTTTGAAAGTAAAGTTTTGGAATTCACCATGGTTTTACAATCACATTTGCAAAGCTCAAGAAGTACTGTTTTTTTCTTAAACAAATAAGTTTTTGTTGAGAGAGATTTGTGTTACGCAGTGTTTTAGTTTATTGATACATATTTTGTTGTTGTTTATTAAAAAGGTCGGTCAATTCTAAAAACGTATCCAATCGCGTTGACATATACGTATCTGCGGACATACTAAAATACTATGTCGTACTATCCCTGAGGTAAATATCGTTAAATATGTGTTGGATCTGTTTTAATGAGGTATGTTGGGCACTATGGGTGTAGTACACATAAATGTCCATGCTTAATTATCTTGCGTCTGGAAAAAACCGAATCGAGTGCACTTTATTTCTTAGCAACACAAAATAAAGATGATGTTTAAATCAGTGAACATGAAATGTTTAATTAAAAGATAATAGATATAAGAAGATGTGCTATGCGTGCCAATGCGACAACTGTCCATCCAAGTCACAATTTGTAAAGTAAACCATTATAGGTGAAAGAAACATCGAAGAAAATTAACAATATGGAATGTGAATCGTATATTTTCTCGTTAATTTGAATATGGAAAAGGACAACTACTGCTGTTTATATTATGTTTGATTTATCTAAAGTAAGTTCCTTTGTTAATTATCGGTGGTAAATTTAGAGAACTCTGGATTATTTAACGAAAAAATATCATCAAACTAGGTAGGTATTGTTGAATGTATCAACCAAATGTAACAACGACGTGTCTTTACTGAGTTTAGTCATAAACTGAGATTCATAACAATACAGGAATAAAGTTGTTTTTAAAGGTGCACAGTTAGTACCCATAGCAATACCTTCTGCTTGTCGATACACTTTATCGCCGGAACGTACATATATGTTGTCCATGAGAAATTTTAAAGCTTCAATCATATCTTCACATTTCCAGTAATGCATGATTAAGAAATGAAGCAAACTTAGCTTCTCACCGAAAACGGTAAAACTATTAAACAGGCATGAAATTACCAAAAAAATAAAAGGGAAGACAAGTGTGACAGGCCATCGAATAGGTGATTCGTTTCCCCAATATCAAGCCAAGAATGTCAAAACAAATAAACTTTCAATTATTGATTCAAAGTATGAAAAAGTAAAATAGAACGATTTTAAACGTAACGTTCCGGCATTTTTCAGATGTCTTATTTTCTTTTTTGGATTTGGTAATTGTTTCCTATCCTCTACCAATTTCCCCATATCTGTTGTTTTTTTGCAAAATTCTACGTTTAATTTAGCTAATGCTATATGCATTGGTTTTCTTGTGTCGCTTGTTACTCTTTCTGGACCCTTTTAAAATGATGTTTACTAAAACTGTATCGCTTTTCCCTATTTTCCAGGCCGTTTGTTGACATATTTTTTCTAACTTCCATTTAGTCTCTTGTGAACAGTTTTCTGGTTGGTAATCAAACCACCTCATCATATTTAGAGTTCTTCTCAAATAGTTTATTTTTGTGTTGCTACTGCAAATATATAGACACTTCCTGTGATATTTTTTTTATTTTTTTTTAAAATATATTACATATTACACAGAATGAATTCATAACTATTATATTTAATACAACTATTTTGATAAATCGTTCAGACGACCTTAATTTATGACCAAAGACAACAAAAAAAACCAACAAATGAACCAATTAATTCCATCAACTGCGGCGACAAATCAAAGGTCCGTACGTTGGTTCATCAGGGAATAAGTTTGAAAATAGGACCTAGCAGAACCTCTTGCCTCTAAGTGGCCAAATTTTTTATCCGGCGATCAGAACAAAAATGAAATATTTTCTTTGCGGAAGTCATTCAATTTGTTATCCTTTGCAAGTTTTATGATGTTTGACAAGATTTAAATGTAACTGAGCCTTCCCGAGAACAATATTATCAATTAATTCATTCACTCATTGCCGACAGTTTGAAATTAAGGTATAGACTTGTATGAGAAAATAGTGACATGGGTGGAAAACAAATATATCAAGTGTTTTATTAAAAACATTAAGTAAGAATCAATTTATAACAAATTTAAACTAAGAGTCAAAAGTTCACTCAAAACAGACATGTCATAGTGCAAATGAAGGTAATTCTATATGATGATACTCTTTTGTCATGTTTGTATTAGGAATGATTTTAAATATAGGAACTAACAGAAATAAACTATGAAAATTAATGATTTTTCAAATTTAAGTTAAGACATAATCATCTATTCAAAACAGAATATACCAGTATAATTCTCCTGAAATGTCAATATACAAATTAAGTCCGAAGATGTCGACCACAGAGACCCCGGCGGCTTCCATACCAATACGAACAATACATGAGGTACTTCCCCAATCTTTCAATATGATAATTGTGTTAATATTAAGTTATACTTTTGAATTTTTGAATTACATTAACAACAAATACTCTAGTTTGTTAATACATTCTTTATGCTCCAATTTGAGTTAAAATAGATAAATGGGACACCTAGATCAACGTAAAATTCAACTCTCATGAATATCCCATTGCTGCACATCCTCCAGAGACACAAAATCGTCATTGTCTTCACGAACGGATAAAGACTCTTCATCAGAAGAACTCAATGGATCTGCTGTTAAAGTCAAGTCTATGTCAGCATACGGTGTCCTGTTTTCAGCTCCATGAATGTGAAATTTACTTTTAGCTTCAACAGGGTCAAAGACAACCTCAACGTAATTTAGAGTCGATGAATCCTGAAAAAAATGTTAAACACAATCGTCTCTATTATCACTCTATTGCATATCTGCATCTTATTTGTTCATTTTGTCGTAATTTTATTCATGTGTGCCGATCTGAAAGCATTTGTTGCATACAAATCCATTCAGTATTTGATATATTTTGATCAATTAGGATGAAATGAAGGTCAATATGAAACTTCCTAGACAAGAGAATAAAACTTAACAGTTTGAAAGTAAAAAGCTTGTACACAGTTGTAAATAGTTATCAAAGGTACCAGGATTATAATTTAGTACGCCAGACGCGCGTTTCGTCTACATAAGACTCACCAATGACGCTCATATCAAAATATTTATAAAACCAAACAAGTACAAAGTTGAAGAGCATTGAGGATCCAAAATTCCAAAAAGTTGTGCCAAATACGGCTAAGGTAATCTCTGCCTGGGATAAGAAAATCCTTAATTTTTCGTAAAATTTAAAGTTTTGTAACAGGAAATTTATTAAAATGACCACATTATTGATATTCATGTCAACACCGAAGTGTTGACTACTGGGCTGGTGATACCCTCGGGGACGAAACTTTGCTTTGTAGAAAACTGATAGAAACTATAGGTATTGTGAGTAAAACTTATACTATGCCTTGGTTAGGAAATCTATTCTGTTTTACATTTAAAGTTTTTTTATATGTATTCCTAAGCTTTTCGAAACAAATCAGAATGGACCGATTTCTTACAACACCGCTTAAATTGTACGACCTGACGGCCTTTATCTTCTGTCTTTTCTGTTAGTTGTTTTAAACATGTTATATGAATGACATATTTGAACTGTTATTATTGAATCTGTTCAGCTCTGTTCATTTGTATAAGTTATTTATTAAATTTGGACGAACTGGTTGTTATTTATATCTAAGATTTTAACCATAAATTCTATTTTCGTTTATTGGTAATTGATTTATACATGTGTTATATTTGCATTTTAACTTTAATATGTTCTATTGATATACATTGTAATAATTTAACTTTTTTTTTATTGCAGTTTAGTAGTACAGCGACTACTGTGATCATGCTGGTGGAATATTATAGTTACAGTTTTTAAAACAAGTTGTGTGGTTAATATATGTGCCGATATTGAGCTTGTCAAAAGATTGAGCTTGTCATACTGTCTGGTTCGACCAATACAGAATACAAAAAAATAAGCTTAAAATAAAATAGGAGTACCCTTTGGCATAACATAGTTAAAGGTGAAGGTAATTTCAGTTGATTTTGGGGAGAATAATATCCGTACTGTGATGTGAACATCATTTCCATAAATCAACCCCAAAAATGATTCGGATCAAACGGTCTTTAAATATGTGCAAAACAACTTCATGTGGTAAATATTTTGAGAATGTTTTGATAAAGAATAAGGGGTTAGAAAGGAGTTGCGGACACAAAATGTTTAACCAAAAATGTATACTAGTGTGCAGATATGACAAAGAGCATAGCATCTGGTTACATAGTATTTGGCAATATCTATTGGCTTAAACCGGATACTATGTTGATCGTACAAATTCTGGATGTAAGATTGGTAAGTTTTGCTTAACATTAAACGTCTAAGTCTTCAGACGTGATATGAGTATTAGGGAACGGCTGAGCAATAATGTTGATATAGTTAAGCACAGGTAAGTACAGTTACACAGTAAAACAGATTATGTAGATGATAGTCTATCACTAAAAAGTTCAAAATTTGATGACTATATTAAATGCATCTTTCCCATCGAACTTGAAATTAAGGATATAACAGATACAGTTAAGTCTGCCTCGTATCTTGAATAACATCGACGATAAATTGACAATTTGGTTCGGTTTAACACAAAACTTTACGACAAAAGAGATGCTTCTGAATTATGATCTCTCCATCAGCAATATTCCATCAGCGCTTGTATACGGGATTTGAGGTACAATATTCCAGGGCTGATTTTTCTTATGATAATTTCCTTGATAAAGAATTGCTTGACACAAAGAAGCTATCAAACCAAGAGTTCCAAGTAGCGAAGTTAAAATTATCCCTCAGTAAATTTACGGACGCCATCATGTGTTAGTTGATCGTTATGGAATATATTTTCCACCGATGATAGCAGATATGTTCAAAATGTCGTTACTACAATCCCGTCTCTGTTTCTCCGAATGTTACCTTCCGAATAAGACAAGTTTTTGGTGGGGGTTCGTGTTATTCAATCATCAGTTTTCTATGTTCACCTTGTGTGTTGTGTACTGTTGGTCTTTCTCGTTTATGGCCTAGAGTTTTCAGTTTATTTTCGACTTGTGAGTTTTGATGGCCCTTTGTTATCTCTTGCTTATCCTATCAAAAGAAGTATTTGTTATTGTTGTCTAAAAATATCAATAGTATAATAGCAGAGAATGACGATTCCGTATTTCTAAATTCGTCAATTATCTCGTTAGTGCACGTATTGTCAGAGAACTGTCCAAATACAAACATAAAAAAAATTGTTCTTACGTAACAGATATTATTTTCTTCTCTTTTATTCAATTCTGCACAGTCTGAAATATGTGAATTAATAAACAAAATGATAAATATAAAAACAAATATGACTCTTTAAAGTATACAATCGCTGTACACCTTTAAGTTTTCGTGTATCAGATTAGAAGATATTCGACACTAATTCTGATCTTATTATGTTTTCCAAGAGTTTACAATTATGTGGTCTGAAAATGGAGCGTAATTTGTCTTCCAGACTGGTCATTATTTGGACATTTTTGAAACTCATTATAAGATTACATATGGACTGTAGTTTTCTGTATTTATGTCACATACGTGATAATTTGTGTTAAAATTATTATTCAGATTTTGCCATTTGTAATGTCATTTGATAGCCTCTACTGAAGAAATTTCATAAATGGTGAATGATCTTTTTATTCCGATTTTAATCGAGATTGTAATCGCGATGTTATACTTATTATTAAACCTACCAAATGGCCGCCTGTTGTCTTCTGTTCCAACAATTTTATAACCTACTATTTGTCTTTTCACATTTGTTTTGATATTATCAATAGAACAATTAGCTGTTTCCAAAATACCAGAAGCAGTTGATGGTTCAGTTAGATCACTTGCAGACTGGTATAAGCTATTCTCGATAGCAGGACCTTTCAAAATAAAAAGTGCAGTTCAATTATTTTGATAACACTTTCTTATATTTAAATTCATATTATATCTAAATAGATATAATACTTAATTCCATTCTCAATTTTATTTAAACACACACGTTTTATTATTTCAAAGGATATTTATTCAATGTTACAAGCGTCGTGTTGGTCATAGAAGACATAATTGACATGAAACAAATCTAAAGCCCGTGTTTCAATCCTTCTTCTAAAAAAGACATTGTCAACACCGATGCGGTCGTCAGCGCACGCATGTGTGAGTGTGTATCCTTATTCCTACGAAAACGTGTTAAACGTTTAAAGAATTCGTGTTAAATGAATAATGTGAGTGACGTTGGAGTAGATTGAAAAGTGTGTTTGGTTTAAAGGGGGGACACTTCTTAAAATACTGACAAGCAAACCAAAATAAATTTTTATAGTTCAGTAGTTTAGAAAGTAGTTATATCTTCATTTATTGATATTGTAAATTTATGTGACTCGTAGTAATCGTAGATATATGTTAATCGTAGTTACTTAATTTTTACTTAAAAAGTCCACCCAATAAATAAGTCTGTTGACCCTGTAAAGACTCGTATGTGTAATGCTATGAATGCAGATTTCAGTATAAACTAATGTACATGCAATATGCATTTCCTTACCTTGATTAGAATGTTCAACTATTTGCGATCTGCAATTGAATGTTAATTGTTAGCGCACATTTATTTCAGAATCAATTTTAGATAAAAGTTAAAAAAAAATGCAATCGTAATTTACGAATACAGCATCAATCAATCAATCATTTGCGACAAGTGAAGAAGTGCATTCACTATGATGTCATCAAATAATTTGTTTTAAAATTGAGTAGCTTTTGGTTAAAACAATTACAAAATTATAAAATTTCAGTAAAGCCCTGATTGAACCTTGTCTTTTTGTCAATTTGTAAAAGATTTTATTAATAATTTAGTTATTTTATGCGTTTGAATATTGTATACAAGTAAAGGCACATAATAACTACTGTCTTTGTGATATAACAAATACTTGTAAATTCCAAGCTTTATTTTACCTGAAAACATTAGACATTCAAGAAAAAAGTGTAAAGTAATCTAAGGAAACTGTAAGAAGGAAACTCGTTTACAAAAGTTGATATAATATCACACAAGCTGGAAAGTATTTTTTGTCAGGAGACTTCGTACGATTTTGAACTGCCTCAGACAATTCTTGTTATGTGACCTTTGATATCAGTGTCATTGAAGCTAATAATGACAACTGTCGAAAAGTCTCAAACAATGGAAGGTCGGTTCTCGATCGTACAGCAAGAAAATCTTGCTGACATAAGCGGCCTAATATGGTGTATGATTGTCTAATAAAGGTGCAATTACAATTACAGACCGGGTGTCCAGCAATGCTTAGAGGAATCTCTAGAGTGACTCTAATTGCTGTTCCACATTTTTGAAGTATCATTACTACAATACAAGGGGATCTCGCAAGGTCTTTAAAACAGAAAGTTTAACGGTATCTTTTAACACCCCTGTACAAAATACGTGGATAAAGGTCACTATTTAAATCAGATTTAAGTGCATAATTGAATATTGCTTGGAGGAAATACATCAAATAGAAATAGAGTATGATGAAACGTCTTCTTTGATAAGGTAATAGTATATTCATTTTGCAAGGACAAGAGTGTCGCGATTATTTTTACTTTGAATAGTAAAAAAACACTTTAATAATTATTAGTAAAGCATAGTACTCATGAAAATAGAATGAAATAAACGGTTATTGTCGATTCAGTTTAGTAAACAACCTTTTCAACACCAGATAATTTCCGAATTTACAAGAACCATGTATTTAAAAATAAGAAGATGCGGTATGAGTGTCAATTAGACAACCAGCCGTCCAAGTCACAATGTATAAAAAGTTATTAATTATAGGTCTTCAACACGGAGCCTTCGAGCACACCGGAATGCAAGTTTAATCAACATTTCGACCTAAGTGTTTGAGTTATTGATTTACGTGTAAGAAGATATTCACAGGACGACAAAACTCTATATAACTTGAACTCAAAACTAAGTGAGACTTTCAAAGAATTTGCAAATGCCGCTACTCAACAAAAACGAGTATATCATAATTGTACCCGTCCTGATTCTTATATTATCTGCTTGTCATAGCATGTGTCGACATAAGAAGTACATTTCAAGAATAAGTCACAATGTAAAATGAACACCATGAACATTTAAGATTTAATAAGATGCTAGTGATGTTGTGCTCAGTAGCAAGGAAACCAGACATTAATTTTGTTATAAAGTAACTAGGAATCTTTATATTTCGATATACCTATGAGATACATTTTTCTTAGCTGAAAAATAAATAATAATTGGTTAAGCTTTGTAAATAAAAGTTTACTTCTATATAAAAAACTACTTTTATTCAACCACTTCTATCACACATACAAGATCTTGTTGAGACAAACTGTTCTAACTTAAAACGTACTAGAACACAACCGCAAAATCGCGGGCCTCTTGACAGTGTAAAATGTAAATGGATGCATTTTTGTAAAAGATGTTATGACTGCAGAAACTCGGGATAGGTACAAAAAGTACATTGTATCTAAAACATGACCTGGTGTCAATATAACATTTTGAATTTTTCACCAGTTCAAAATATTGGATATAAATCTAACGAATGTCAACGCAAAGGTCAACTATTTGTAGTAACATAAACTGTTTTGTAGGCTAGTTGCTTTGTCACCATGCATTTTGTTTCGTTGTGCAGAAGACAGAGTAATCGATATGGTAACTGTATTCTACTAATGAAATCAGATTATTATATGAAATTTGCCATTGTAACAGACTCTATAAACATTGCGATAAGGGCATGAAACTGTAATATTTTATTGAATTCTGGATATGGCGTAAGCCTTAAAATTGTGTTGACTTTTCAGAATGCAAATTAATTCTAAAATTGGTAGCTTATAACGTCATATGGATAGAGACTTAGTAAAATGTTCAATAAACCATAACCACTATAACTTGACGACGTCACAATAAAATTTGTGCATAAAGTATGCCATATTTTTCTAAAATGGCGTCAGAGTTTTCAGTAGGAAATTTTACCATATAAGAATCATTATAATCTATGCATTTCATAAATTTGTTTTCATTTTCACATGTCCTAGGTCTTTATATTCCTTTATTACATTTTTTGCTTTTGCTCTGTAAAAATTCCAATAAAACGACCCAGGTAATAAGCAGAATTCAGGCTCTGCGTGTTTGTCAAAAAAAGAGAAGCATGCATGTTAACGTAATTTACAAGTACAATCATGTAATACTACATTAGCTGTAAATCAAAATATTTAGCTGATTAAACAAGATATACCTTTTCGACGTCGCCAACATATAAATACTGAGCAAACTGTTAAAACAGTTGTCACAATTATAACTATTGTGTAACCTCTCCAGAAACTTGTTTTCTCGTCTAAAATATAAAAAAAAACACTTAGATATTTATCTAATACTCTACAAAAATACGTTTGTATATTCTTTCTTTGCATATACACGAGACACTAACAGTTCAGCAACACAACACTAGCGCTCATATATAAGTAAACCTAGAGGGAAAAGATGTGGCAACAATACCATATTCATACGATACCTGACATTTGAAGGTGGTAAATACATGTAGTCAACACTGGATTTATCGTCCCGCATTCAACCCTCTGCTAACATGAAGAACATGGTTAGCAGTGTGTGGCGTCTAAACAGGAGACCAGCCCCTTACAGAGTAGGCACAACAACCGAAATGATAAAGGGAAATGTCAAAGATCTCAACTTTGTTTGTTGGTTGCCATGCAACATGTCTGTCCCTTTCAAATGTGCACTTGTTTTTCACGAACAGTCCGAATCCATCCCGGTCTAATTGTATAAATTTTCTCCTGACTCTGTATGTAATGTTTTCCATTAGTTGTTAAACAACAAAACATCAATTGATAGCATTCACTGGAGGAAAACAAAATTAAATATTAACCGACCCAATCTTGACTGGACACAGACAATAAAGTGAAGATAATGAGAAATTTCCATTTTTCCATATCATTTGAATAACATAAAAAAACACATTAGAATCAACGATTAGTAAGGAAAATCAGCAACAATACATGGTCATCAATAATATGAAAGTATAATACATTCCGTTTTTCATCAATTCATGATGTATTTACCGTTATCTTATGATATCAGCGTAAAAATGAAAGACTTTACGCATGAAGTTTAGAAGAAGCAATCTTAATCAAGCAAAGACATCGTGCTGTTCATATAAAAATACAAAGTATAAATCTAGCTTGATGGTATATTTTAACTTTAAAACTAATAAAAATGGGATGAAGCAAACAACTAATTTGTAATTATGCCGATGCTTTGTTTGTATAAGCTATGCGACGACTAGAACTAATCTAGGTACCAAGGCTGGAATATAACAGTTATTTTCCATTCGTTTGATGTGTTTGAGCTCCTTATTTTGACGTTTGATCTGGAAATTTTCGATTCAAATTTTCCTTGGAGTTCATTTTTTTTTAATTTTACATTTTACATAGAAAGTACTAGTAATAATATGAGTTTCTTATTCTAAAAAAAATATTTGGCAGATTCAGTAACACTTCTTAGAGTCATTTTATACTCCTGATGTTGAATAAAATCTTACTCGATTCTATTATTCTGTCATATATTTTATGTTAATACAAAAATAACTGTTAAATATGTTTTGCTTAAGTCTCAAAGATATTGTGAAAATGAAATGACAGTAACAAATTAATTGTAATACTCTAATTTATAAAAGGAGGATATTTTTTTGTATTATCGCTATAACCAATCATTTCCTCATGTTATTGTCTTAAGGAATTAATGAAGGTTATGTTCTACTTGTATCATCAGGTGTCGCTGATAATATTCTGATTTAACTGTCAAATTGAAATGTTGTCGAATTTTTAGTGATAATATAACCATTGTTTTCTGTTTATGACGGTCTATTTCAATCTATTTGAAAACTGATTAGTTTCTGAACAATTGTTAAAAGAATATTTCCTCATCAATATTTTTTTAATTTCCTGTAACTAAGGACATTATTTTTAATTAATGACCTAGAGGAAGTGAAATTATTTATTTATTATTGTCTGTGCAAGTGATACGGGCATTGTAAACATGTAGATTAATATTAAATGTGGTTGAGTTGAAATTTGTCATAAGTATCCACTCATCGGCAACAAAGAGAAAATACACATCAACAAGAATGAGTTAATTAATCAAAGTTTTTGCCCTTAATCATTATTAATCAAATTGTTGTCATTCATAATTGTAAATACACATTTTAAATGTTTATACTCATAAAAAATGACGAATCGATGATGTACCTTCAGTCCTGACTGTGCATGTATCTGTTGTGGAACTGTTTCCTATTGTATTTCTAGCAAGAATCCTGATTTCATATGCCGTGCTGTGATCTAATGATGGAATATAACAACTCACTCTTGATGTCCCAATATTTTCAACTATAAGCCATTTCCAATCTTTATTGTTTTGCTTCCGGTATTCAATAATAAATTCTTGTTGCATACCACCATCTGATCCTGGTTCCAATACCACGTTTATATAGGTTGTACTTGAATAATACCTCAAGACCTTTGGTTTGACTGGTTCCGCTAAACAAGAGAAATATACTAAGCGACTTACATACTTTTAGTTGTAGTCTTTGAATTTATCAAGACTTGAGGAATAATGCCGTGATCATAAAATGAACAAACTTTCTAGAATTGTAATTGAATTTGTAAATATCTTAAGACAATGTTGATATAAATATTAAAACAAACACAACACATTTACGACAAGGTATTGTACAAATGAAACAAAAATCAAGTAGACATAACTTTTGATAACGTTAGAGAACAGTACCACTGATGTTGTGAAAATATGTTTTGTATTTAACAGATATACATGTTCCCGTACTAGGCACGATAATAATTATTACATTCAATTTGATATTTCAATTACATGTCTTCTGCAATCTGTTACTTTGTGAACTTGTATGTTAGAAATTTCACCCAGAGGAAATAAATTGCACAAAACTGCTACTCAATTCATCAATTCTCTGTACGGTATTGTTTTAGTTGAACCCTTGTTTGTGTAAAGTTATTATTCTTCTTAGTTTCAATGGCAAGATTTCTATGTGCTTCTTTTTTTATATCATTGATTAATAGAAAAAAAGCGGGGGAATGGACGAGTAATAAAAAAGTCCAAAAATTTGAGAATTCAGACTCGTGTTGATGTATTCTTATCTTGTCTTAACAGGGTTGCATTATTATAATGAAATTCTGCACATGAACCCAATTTAATCTTACAAATTATATACAGTACATACTTGCAGATCGAATCGAAAAACGGAAAGTATTAGAACAACATTCATTGGATACTGTAACGGAATAGTTTTGAAATTTTGTTCCCTTTGTTTCGGTGAGAGAAACATTGCAAATATAGCCAGACACGTTAACAGGAACACCATGAAATCGTGTATTCAAAGTCGTAGCAGCACAAATTGTTGTTTGAGCACGCTCATGTCCGTCATTCAAATTTGCGGCTGATAATTCCGATGAGCTCAGAAGGTACAGAGCAACACTGGGTAAGGAGATGTTATGTTCAAAATATACTTGGTGCAGTGGTTTAGCTAACACTGGCCTATCTATAATAAAAAGTTTAAAGATATGAAAAGCAGTTTAAATAAAGCATTACAAAGTTTCATTTCACATTCTGCTAAATCTACAAGAAAGTCCAGACTTGTCTTATTTTATCATAAATTGTTTTCAATGCACATAAAAAGTAGCAACCTGTCAAGCTGTTTTTTGCATATCTGTTAACGTTATTACTCACATCAAAACGAAACGACAATTAAATGATAATTTGTATTTTATTTTACCTTATTTGGACAGACGCGGCTTCACGCCTGATATTTCATAACAGTACTTTTCAATGAATATTTATTATTTACCAAGTACAAAATGTATGTCCCTTATCGTGTTAATGGCTAAGCTATGTCATGCAATTTTTCAACTACGTAAGAACTACTAAAATGATTTGTAAATGCCATTCACATCTATTATTTTACGTTTTATGAATAATTTTTTTGTTGAAATTACACATCAATGAGACAGCAAATCTACTAATACGTAAATAAAAGTACATCTGGATGGCGTCATAAATAGGGTATAACAAACTAAAATAGGGTTTACAAACTATTCAATATATCAGGCTCTTAGTTTTGATACTCTTTAAAATTTGTGAAATTTTAACAGAAAAAAATCGGATATCTGATCATGACATTAGCAATTTAAGAATCAAGAATGAAGGTATTTTGATTGAATGCATACTTCACACTTACTTAAAAAGGAATAATGATGTATGGCTAAATCAAAATAGAATTTTTAATAAAGGTTCAATTGTTTTCGAGAAAAAAATTAATTTTTTAAAAATAAGTGGCTGTCATTTTATCTAACTGTTATTTAGGTTTTTATGTCATGCATGGATAGTGTCGTTGTAGCAAAAGTTAAAATCGTCCATAGTGAAGCTTGACCTCATTTTGTCATCAGGAAAAATATATTGAATGTTGAGAAAATTTGCTAAACAGCTCTCAAATTATACAATTGAAACGATATAAAGTGCCATTTTACTAGTCCTATTACAGAACAATACTTTGATTAGCAAACGTCAATATCAAATTTCGGCTTCATTTTTTATCAGTAACAATATATTAATAAATGAAAAGCCTGATTCCATCCACACACCATTTAACCCTGAAACAATACCAAAATGTTCGTCAACCACCATTTCACAAAAAAACTTTCACCTAGCTGCCTTACCTTTAACTCCTCTCAAAAAAGGGTTCAAACAATATCTTTATTTTTAAATACTATCTTTCCGTATTGCGTATCGATAATGCATAATAAACTTGATATTCATATATAACTGTTTAATGTTGCCAATTAACGGATAATAAACATTTTTTCTAGGTTGTAACTATTTTCATATCACGCTAGTTTATTCTAGAGGATAAAATGTTTACAATTAATATAAAGTAATTCCGACATTTGTATATAACTTTTTGCTATTTTTTATCTAATTTTCTCATTTAATTACATAAAAATATCTTCCTTTATTTGTGTCGCAAGCATTAACATCTAAATAATGATAAACAGTTTTGCCGTATGTATTGTCGTTTAAAATAAGAATATGGAAGCAACGGGTTTATAGATAAAATATCCATCAACAGAAGCAACGCAATGTTTTCCCCTCTACAACAGCAGTCACTGCTAACACTTACTCGGCTTTCCATTTCCATTCGACTATCAATTTAAAAACGTCGACACTGAAACCCATGAACATGTTTGCTATTGCTTGCTTATTTAGACTTTTTATATACTAAAAACACTAAAAGAAACTAGGAATAACATTATGTATTACCTTTGATGGTCACATTGACTGTGCAAGTCTGCCAGAGTTGTCCTTTCTCTTTTCGAATGTTATTAGTAACATTACAGATGTATAACCCACTGTCGTCATATTGAATGTCACTTGCATTGTTGCATGGTAATGTAAGGGTCCCGTCGTAATTGCCGTCAAGAACTCGAACTATACGTCCATTTACAAGTTGTTGCCATTTGTTGAATTTGTATTCGTTTGGTACTCCTGAAACCTCACATTTTAGAATTCGGGGTTTGTCTTCACTAGAAAAAGTTTGATTAGTGTTTGTTACAAGCGGGGTGTCTGAAAGGAACAATATTATTCTTTGATCTATTTTGATATGCAACACTCTTAGGAGTCTGTATTATCCAATGCGTTATATTATTATTTTTAAATTATTCTAATGTGCATTTTTACATAACCTTATGCACAAAGACTATAATTCAATATGGTTCAAACTATTATACATATATATACAAAGAAAGCCGATTATCTGTTAATCGTTCTATTTATGTTCTTTTCCCCTCCCTAAAACATTTTTACGCTTAAGATCGCTTAACGAAAGTAAGCTTGAAAACGTCTTCTCTCACACTGAAACGTCACTGATAACTTCTTCTCAGACATTGTGACTAGCTGATAATACCTGCTCTAGTCGCAAAGACTTGATACGAGAATAAAAGTGCGACTTAGCAAGATAAAATAAGGAAATACGCATAAGATACACATTATGTAATGGTACCGACGGATGCTTCCGACATATCAATAATATGATGATGATTTCAGTTCAATGATGCATATATCCAGTTTGCCAATAATATATTTAAATGATTTAAAAATATCGTATAGTAAAAGGTATTAATGGAAATGATATGAAGTAAATGTTTTGTTAAAGGCAAAATGCTGGATTTTGTTTTTTCATCTTTTTGGCCAATTGTCTCATAGGCAATGCTTATTTTCATTTTAGTTAAGTGAAGGATACAACAGATACAGTTGAGTCTGTCTCATACATTTTATATCTTTGATTTCATCTATTCAAACGAGCGGATATTATCTATACTAATTTATATCAGAACTATCCCGTCTACGCTTTATTTCAAATTGTGGTCTAAATTTTTTATTCTTTCAAATTAACATCGATGAACCATCCCTTCCTCTTCTTTGTTACTATTTTGATCTATATTGGTAAATTATTTATACATTATCAAACAAAATTACAGTGTGAACTTGATATTTAGATGTGCATAGAAGATTAAATTATGATATTCGAATAATAATCTAAAAAACACTGATCAGAAATAAAAGTTTGTCAGATATGTGATATAAAGTACAGGATTCGTTGAAATTAGATCTAATTAAAAAATACAATTCACTAAATTATTGACAATAGCATGCATCATATCTCAGCTACTTACTTCGATGCTGAATACTTGTAATATGGCTCGTCTTTCCTTTGATGTTGTCATCAGGATGGGAACATTTGTACATTCCAATATCTTCTTTCTCAAACTTTGATATTCGGAGTGTGCAGTTTGAACTGACGTGCAGTCTGTAAGATCTATATGAATTCATATTAATTTCATTTTTTCCAGTGCAAAAAGCCAAAATATCGTCGGTTTTCAAATACGTCCATGAAAATACTTTGTCGCTTGGACATGTAATAGTAATGCTGTCCCCTACATTTGCATATAAGATGTTTGAGCTATGCACAGCAATGAAACCTACAATGGAGCAAGTTGTGTAAGAAAACACTTTTCTAAAATACATATATCGGTCAATATAGAGATTTCAAAGCAATTGTATATAGGCCACCGTATCCTTTTTCGATAAACTGAATAATGAGAAATGACAGAAATATTTTTTTTATGCTGTTCACTCTTACAAAAAAAAACCCGACTAAACTATTTTATTTAGTGTTATGATAATTGCTACTTTAAGAAATAGTTTATACTTCTTCCACATTTGACACATTCTAAATAAACATAAAATCAATAGACAAATCACAAAGTTTGGTGTATTTTTGTTAAAACTTAGTTTTGGTGAACATCAATCATGCTTTTAGGGGCATTGTAACTTCCTTCCAATGTTAAGCAAACGGAATGAATAACATTACAGGTATTCCTTGATACTGTGTTTCTCGATGTATGTTTTAATAATTCTAGGCTGCTGACATATACCAAACCATCTGTTAAGTCTTCAGAAGTGCAAACTAATCAAATGTAAATATTTAAAATTGAGAATGGAAATGGGGAATGTATCAAAGAGACAACAACCCGACCAAATAAAAAACAGCAGCAGAGGGTCACCAACAGGTCTTCAATGTAGCGAGAAATTCCCCAAATTTTAACATATTTCATGTCAAATATGCTTCAGACCTCCATATTTTAAATACAAATTTTGATCAGGTGACATTACCTTTGTGTTTAAGCGCATACGGAAGACGTTTTATTTCAGAAACTATAATGTAAGAATCGGGATATACCTGATTTATAGTACTAATTAACATAGGATTTATCACACGATTTTGATTGTTTCTGTTAATCATTTTCTTTCGAAATGCCGACATCTCCCCTTTAAAAAAATGCATGATGAACACAACAATATCATGAATATGCTAAGAATGCTTGCGTTTTCGTTTTCAAATTTTATGCACAAATTGATCAATACTACTGCAATAGAAAAAACGACCTGGTCAAATGTACGTACGAGTTCCTGGAATAACAGTGTATGAATACAAGAGAGTGTCACATGTTTATATACCTTCTAGAAGACAAACGAACACAAGCTGCCATTCTGTTACACCATTATGAAATGTGGCCATGTCTGAAATAAAAAATATGTCGACAAATTAATTGGTCATTTTAAATTAATAACTTGGTTTATTTCATGATAAATGCACATGGTAACTTAAAATCATGTACTTCAACTTTTCATGCTCTTTTAAGAAATGAAAATAACTCTTAAAAAATATCGAACGTTCAAACTGAAATAATTAAAAGCAAGGAATTTATAAGAGTGTTTTTGGATGAATAATGCCAGTACACATATGTTAGAACATTAAAGAGCAAACATATTTTTCAAACGAAAGTAAGGAGACCAATATTAAACATTCAATATGCACCAACTAACAATAAATTTAGAAACAAAATGATTTTTTTGGCTAGGATACACTGACATAGGACCGGCGTTGTGTCTACTAGTGCACACTAATGATGCGGATTTGGTTTTGGTATACGCATTTTTACCATAATTTTAGAATATCGCTGATTCCTACCTAAACACAGGGAAAGCGTTGATTGATTGGATAATATCTTATAAATAGACAATAGTACAAGAGAGATAAAACAGAACAATGCTCTTTATGATGATTGTAATGATGACGGTCGATTGATATTTAACCTCCAGTGACAATCTTTATATAAATCAGTGTCAGTGCGGGAATCTATTAATTTGATAAATATTAATCGTGGTACTATCTCGACAAGCTGAGTTCTAAGGTGCTATATGTAGCTCATAGAGTAATAGTACGTATTGTCCTAATCGGTCATATCATTTCGATTCCGAAGCGACCTGTTTAACATTTATGTCTTCTTCGTTTCTAACTGCACTATCGTTGTAACGAGTTTGTCAAAGTTTAAGAGGAAAATCAAAATGATGACAAATGTACCTTTAAAAATATACAGACATTGAATGATTGTTAATGTGATCATCCAACATGGTTCAAATGTCGTTGATAGAAGCAATCAAAGGTCATCATACGGCTTTCAGAAAATGGTGATCCCACAACTAATCAGATGGTTATAAAGGCTCTGACATGAAAAGTGTGAAACAATCAAGAAAACTAATGGCCTTAACAGACATAAATCGTCAAAGTTTGGCATGTCTGTGAGCGTTCAACAATTCTCCTAACTTGGAACAGTAATGTAATAGCATAACATTAGAACAAACTGTAAAAATCAGTTGCAAATGTCATTAGCTTTACAGATTTGTCTAACGACATAGAAGACAAACTGTAACGCAAAGCTAAAAAAAGAAGTAATAGAAATTCTAAAATCTAGTTCAAAGTCAATTTCAACAAATACACGAATTTAGCACTTCCAGACTTTCATTCAGTTCACATCACATGAATACTGTCTGAAGTCGTTATACAAATATGATAAATGCAATACCAAAATAAAAGTAAACAGCATCGACAGAATGTAGGATAATGAGTACTCATAACTGCACATATATAGTAATGTATATTCAGATTATATTTACAATGATGTGTGAATAAAACTGACATAATAGGTAAAATAGTCACAATATGGTTATAGCAGTCATCATGGTGTCACAATCTCAAAACAAACAAATATTTAACGAAAAAGCACATATATATCAAATTTATATACCATATTCATTGTTTCACGCGTTTGACGTCAAAAAATATAAACGTAACATAGGAAGAAATATAAGATAACTTTATCGTTCAAAAAAAATATAACAAAAAACAGACAAAACAGTAAATGGAATATTAATAATAGAACAAGAACGAAAAAAAAAAAACCATAACACGTTGTTAAGATGAAAAACAATGTAAATACGCAGAATCTATAGATACATCAAGACCATCAAATTCACTGTAACATTTATAAGTTCAATTGAAGCAAAAGAGATTTTAAATTCGTACGTAATATGCTTGGAGTATAGTAGAAAATAAAATAAATTATAATTTATTTTAGAAAAAAATACAAATATGTAATTACCTCAATTGTTTCCTAACATAATCTACAACGAGAGAAATATTTCCGGGAGCACTTGACAGTTGTGAAAATTGAAACCAATTAAGTAACATTGTAATTTCCGATGTACTTTTATAGTAATGTATATGCATATGTAATAATCGGTCGCAGCACCCATGACTGCAATAAGCAGTTATGTGTATCTGCAATTGGTAAATCTACCTTCGAAAATGCACCCATCTAGAATACAGCTAACTCAAAACTCGTTCGAAAGCATAACAAATTTACCATCTTTTTTGTACTGTCGTTAAATATTCTAATTCATTTTGTGTAAATTCTCACAAAATACGACGAAAAGTAAAGGATGGTCAATTTCGAATTTTACAAGATTTTTGCATTTCCTTAATGGCTTCTAAATACTAATATTATGTATGGAAATATGAAAAACTTTTAGAGCAGAGGTTATTAGACAATTATCTATGTTCTAATACAAAAATGTATGAGTGGAAAAAACAAACTTCTGTTGTCTTCAATTCAATTAAATTTGAACTAGCTGGTCGAAAAAATAGAAGACGATAACAAGGAGGCATTTGTAAAAAGTAAAATCACAAAAATACTGAACTCCGAGAGAAATTCATAACGGAAAGTCCCTAATCAAATGGAACATCCAAAGCTCAAACACATCAAACGAATGGATAATAACTGTCATATTCCTGACTTGGTACAGACATTTTCTTATGTAGAAAATGGTGGATTGAACCTGATTTTATAGCGCTTAGACACAAATAGTCATTTAAACCATAGAAATAGAAACTCGGATAATACCATGACCAAAACAAAGAATAAGTAGAGCCCACTATTAGTCCATCAAACAATATACGAAAATGTAAGAACATTTCATAAAACCAGCGGTGATCACAGTTGCTCAATAGAGGGTATTCAATCTTCCTCATTATCAATTTTCATACATATTTTATAATAAAACGATTAATATGGTTTTTAGCAATTTGTAATAACATAAAAAGAAATTTAAAACGAATTGTTCAAAGAACAATTGAAGGTCTTTCAACTTCAATGTTTTAACTTATTGAATAGAAGATGTTTCCGGTTTACTAAAAGTTACTATTGGCGTCCAAGCATAGGTTTCTTCATACTGATTCAATAAATATGTTTCTATACATTTTTACCTGAAATAAAGGAGATAATTGTCAACTTTTTTTTTTTTAAAATGACACTCTACGGTCTCACATGATAGCTTTATTCACACTGATTCCAAAACTATATTGTTTCTGTATTAATTTCCTGTAATGAGGGAGATATAAGGTACTTCCGGTTTATTGAAGGTCATTTCTGATCTCAAATGATAGGTTAATGTATACGTATTTAAAAAAAACATATATTTTCTACGTACTTTTCCATGAAGTAAGTGCAAAAGCTACTTCCGGTTTACTGAAGGTCACTTCCGGTTGATATTCTCAAGGTCATAGATTAAACAACAGTTTACGAAAGACCCCATGGCTTTACCATGTATATTTGTACCAAGTCGGAGTAATAATCAATTAACCTTAAATTCAATCATTTCATGGACAGTAGCTCTTATAAAATTTCATTGCATTGTTTCAGACCATATGTATTATATATTCATCACAATGAGGCAAACATTTTGAACTTGTTCTAATATATACATCTTTAAAAGTGACAGAGGAGATAATAAAACATGGAAAAATTAAAATTTATAATATGACTTTTACCTTTGACCTTGACCTCAATTTTATTTTTGTAAACCAAAAGCCCCTTATGAATATAAATTTGGTCTCTATCACTTGCCATTCATACTATACATTAATGTATCATTTACGTCAAACTATGTCTGAAATAATTGCGTGTGTGTGGGTCTTTAACCTCAAACGCAAACAAAGAGACGAAACCAACGTCGATATGCAGTACTTTAACCTGATTATTCGATAGAGTATTCGATAATTTCAAAAGACAACTTTTGTAAATTCTATTGGTGTTATGATTGATTCCTTATAATCTTTTGAACATGCCAATGCCACAAAGGATAATGAAGCATTCAATAGTGTATTGATTTATTGCATTTTTTTTTTTAAATGTCCAAGTATGAATGCAGTAATTATATCGCAATTATATAGTTCTTTTGATCTTCCCAAGTTTAATATTTTATGATTGTAAACACAATTATTACATTTTTTAAATGTCTTGCTACATCATTGATTAACCGCAAAAAAAGTGCAGTCGAAGCGGGTCGATTATTTTATCGGTTTTCAATAAAACAGCATGCGATAATTGTTTCGCTAATATAGTTATAATAATTATTCATAAGTTTGATAGTATCAATATACTATATACCTTCATATCTACAACGCCTTTCGACTTTTCCCGATAAATTACAGAAGAAAGAAAAACATTTGTATTTGTTCCCGAAGAAGTATCAATACCAATTATGGCATTTTCATCTTTATTTCATCTAAATACAGGTCGCTTGGCATATTATTGGAAGATTGCAAAATATTATCAAACACAATTAACATTTACTATGATATTCGTGGTTTTGAGTATCAAAATGGAAACTTTGTCGTCTGTTCAAATTGAATATGATAGATTTCAGGTGATCTTTGTGAAAGAAATGGAAGTCGCACTGTCATTTGAGATGTGTCTGGTATTTTTTAAAACTTTTTGGGATTCGAGCGTCACTGATGAGTCTTTTGTAGACGAAACGCGCGTCTGGCGTATATACAAATTTGGTCCTGGTATCTATGATGAGTTTATTCATAAGAAAGCATGTTATAAGAGTTATCTTCTCACATTTTATCTTAAAATTCGATGTCGTAGTTTTCTTTTTATCATACAAAATTGGATTTTCCATGCATAATCTTTAACCAATCTGACAATTTTGCACAACCTGTTTCGTGAAAAAAAGTCCGGTGACCAATACTATTTATTAAATTTTCAAAAAAAGCAAGACAAACACTTCATTTTGACAAATTATCAGCAAATTCTATGGATTTTAAATGAGATCCCCCAGCAACCTCAGCAAGAATTAAAACGTTTTTCTTCTGAAATCTGTATCTATGTCTAATATTACTATTAACAGATGCAATGAAGATTGAAAAATACAGCAACTGTATGGAATGCGATGTTGTCATTTTTTGTATGGATGTGTCTAGCCTAAGTGTATGCAAAATTATACTGACATATGACAATCACGATTGTGTGACTGTCATTTAAGCGTTCTTTGCCTGTCTTTTGTCACATATTTAGTATGCACAATTTCAGAATGGCAATAAGCGCCCTTAGTAAACATGAAAAACAAGTTACAACAAATCTTTTTTTATCACATCTCTGTCTTTATCTTATCAAAATACAGTGCGGTTATTAAAATTGCACATATCGAAGATAAACATATATACAAAATGAACACGTTTCTTTTAGAGGAATCCATGTTTGTATCTAGTGTTAATATCATTCAAGTGCACGATAAAGTAGTGTGACGGTAAGTCTGACCGCTGCATTGGAACAAGTACCATGTAAGACGTTATAACCTCTGGGTCGATATTTCTGCACGTGACCTGAAAGTTAAGTATGTTGTATTCTATACTGACATAAAGATCAGAATACACTTTAAACGGATAGTAGAAATCATAAAATATATTGAACAACACAAAAGACCCCGACAACCAGCAACATCGGGATTACAAAGGATACTGAAGCTACCAACAACATGACTCCTTTTGATATAAGATCAATTTCAATACCAGATAATAAAAAGGCAAACACTTTTACAAACAGGTTTACAGCTGTATATTGTGTTCGTACAGGAAAACAACATAATTTTGACTCTCTTGACCCCTATGTTTATGGAAGACACATCGCGAAAGAGATTATACCATGTAAGAGATTATAATCTCGGGGTAGGCGCCATAATATTGTAAGCGCTAGAATGCATGCGCTATTGTTTTATGAGGTTTTAGTTTGAGTTTATCAGTTCACTTGTCTACACGCCTCTATATCAAAATACAGAACAAAAAAAAATCATCATGATAAAGCTGATAAGACATGACAATCCACTCACGAATACACACTATCAAAATGTTAACATAAAAGTCATGAACATGTGGTCCTAGGAAACCATCCCCCCCTGAACATCGACTATTCTTACATCCAGTTACTTGAGTAAATATGTGTCTCTTTTCATATCCTTCCAATTGACGTTAAAGAACTAATGCCATTGTAGTGGTTTGAAAAATACTGTTAACTTACATTTGATATTGGTTAGTTTTATCATTGATTAATCATTTCCCCACAATATTTCTGCATACCTATCAAGTTTTATTACTCATCTATATACACAAAATACCTTAAAGTCATAATTCAAATACTTTAATTACGTGTATTCTATTTTGAAAATAAAATCCCACAGGTTTTGCATTGATTTACTTGTTTATCTTTTAAGACAATCATTGTAACAACACAGTTTTACAGCATATTTTAGTAAACATGGCATAATTAATGTCATGTTTACACAAATATGCTGGGAACTTCAACTTGAATTTCATTTCTTAATAATTTACCATTGAAATCCAAAATGTTCGAACATACAGAATAAACATGATGGCGATGCTCTTGCCTTTTTTTTAAAAACTTTCATAAGTAATGAGTCAAATAATCAACATTTTATATTTTATGAAATATTAGAAATTTTCTAAAAACGTACATTGAAAACTTTCACATAACATAAAGCTATTATTAAGTTTCGAAAAATAACCACAAAATTTACTTAACTGTTGCAAAATGAAAGAATATCATTTTTTTTTATTACAAACATCTCAACATCTTATAGAACAAGTATACTTATTGCTGTATATTTTTTTATTCTTATATTATCACTTTTCGAAAGGTGAACTACGATGAACTAATCAACCCTTATTCATAATTCAACCTGTTCCAACATGTAAAATGGAATAAAAGTTAGTTATAGTGTACTGTGAGTAATATTGTAATACAATGTTTGGAATACAATTATTTTTTATCATAGTTATAACTTATTCTTTTTTTACATTATGACGTCTTTTAAAATTGTTATTTGAATTCTTTTGTGTTCTTTTAAATCATATTTAATTAAAAAATATTGAACGGCGATTGCATCAATTATTTTGAATTCAAAACAAATTAACTTGCATTTTCGAACCCATTTTATACATTGGTAAAGTAGACTTATTTTTTATCAAAACGACAAAGGTAGAATTCAATATGTTATATTCTAACCACTGTTACCTGTAAATACCTGTATATATGGATACAAAAGAAAATAGTTTTTTAAATAGATTTTAACCATAATTACATTACTGTTTACACAATAAATGTCGGTGTTAACAGGGAATATTTCTTTTCATACATGTACTTGAATGATTAATGCTTATGAAATCTTTTTTGGCATGTACTCAGCTAGTATGACTTATAATTGTATAAACGAAATCAGTGTACAGATACACATAATGGAAGCTTTTAATATAAAAAAAAAATTACTGAACTCTTTAAAAATTGATAAAATCAAATCAACAAAATAAATGAAAAACAACTGCCAAATTCCCGACTTTTGACAGACATTTTCTCAGGTAAATAGTGTGTTAAACCTAGTCTTTCAAGTATCTTAACTTACACCTGTAAAACTTTGAATAAATTATAAACACAGTTGATTATAAGTCTACAGACAAGACAATGAATCATGTTAACGGGCAATGTCGAATAGAAGTAAACCGAGACAAATATGTAATTACTGGTGAGTATTTTCATTGGTTAAACACTGTATCAAGGTTTTCATTGGTTTTGCGCAAGGTATAGAAACGAGCAAACATTAAATCCCAATTTTCAATGTTTGGAAATTTCTCAAAAAGGTAGGTCTGTCGTTCACATGATACATTTCAGTACTAGGTCAAATATACCCATAGGCTATAATCAAGATTTAAAAAATCAATGCGGTGTTATTTTACATTTAAAGGATAACCAATTACAAAAGAGTTGGTCAAATGGTTCAAAATAGAAAATACCGTATAGCGGGTTAATTTTGCGGGTGTAAAAGTTCGCGATTTTCATTGAATAAGGTGTACGAAATATTTTGACGTTTATTATTTTGGCGGATTCAAAACTTTTATCAATACCTTTGCATGTGCACTTTAAATTGGCGGAGTTTATTTTGGCGATTTTGTTCTATCCGCGAAAGGAAGCGAAAATTTACACCCCGCGAAATTAACCCGTTATACGGGTGTATCTTGCAATGAAACTATTTTTTTTTATTGTTTAGATATCCATATACGTGGCATTCCCAAAAGGGAAAGACCATGCTGTATTATCTGATTATTCAAGTCTTCCTTTTCCAAAAAGGAAACCCTTACATTATTTCTACTGATTATTATTTAGGTTTTATCTTTTCCTACAGGATAAGACCTTATTGTTTTTCTTCTGATTATTATCAAGGTATTTCCTTTTCCAAACGGGAAAGACCTTACTATATGTTTCTACTTCTGATTATAATTCTTATTCAGATTGTTATTGTTGTTCTGCTATTTGACAAAATTTCCCTCCCTAACCGTAAACCTATCGCATTTATTGTCACACTTTCTTTCGATGTCACAAATACTATCCGAAACCCACCGTGAAGAGATTTGACTTTTCGTAAGGGGCATAACCCTTGTTAACTGTTTTAAAAAAAAACAGCTAATTTAGCTTTAATTCTTAACCTAAAGGTTTAAGACTCATGGGTCTATTGTAATGACAGTGGGGACCAATGTCATTGAGAAAGGTGAAAAAGTCAGAGGTCAGGGTCATTTCCTAGATGACAAATTTTGTGTTTATGACCTTGGGTTTTATGTGTTTTAAGCTTTTTCTATTAGGTTGAACTTGACCTTTGACCTTTCACCTTCTAATGATATATCTTAGAAACATTAATACTTTCAGGAGTCTTAAAAAATAAAAGACGATTGGGTCATTAGAACGCAATTTTGTTACATTTTGACAGAAGAGATTTGACTTTTCTGTAAGGAACATAACCTTCATAACAGTTAAAAAACACACAATTAACTTTAACTATGAAATCGAAGGTACTAGACTTATGGAATCTTTTGCATTGACATCGAGACTAATCACCCCGACAGGTCATAAGGTCGTCAAGGTCATGTCCCAGGGTTGTATGTGTGTTATAAAGTTTTTTGATGCATGCTACGCCTATTTGAACATATATTATACATTATGAAAAGGAACGACCTCTCAATTGTTCACGAACAATTGATATTTAAATTGTATTCTTTTTGTTTCGTCAAACTTTGACAAAAGTATCCACCCCCTATAACAATAAGACATGTCATTTCAGGTTCACACTTTGTATCGGTGTCATACATACTTATACAGAAATTACCCTGTGAGTCCAAAGTTATCTGTCCAAAACAAAACTAAAAATTATTATGGGATCACCACCGTAACCGTAATAGGTAAAACAAACCATAGGTTTCAACGTGGTAAGGACCATACATTGTTTCTCGATACACTTGAACCGAAAAGATTAATTGGTAAGGTTATGCCTCAATGAAAATAAATCGATGTCAGTTGAACACATACATTAAAAATCTTATATCGTAGCCACCAAGCACCATTTAATAGGGTTATTACGGGAATTATTATACTAACATTAGTCTGAAAGTTTGAAAATGTTTGGGTAATTGAGGCGGAACTTTGTTAAATGTAGGAAGAGATTTGACATTTCCGTAAGCGGCATAACACCCATTAACGGTTTCTAAAGACAAAATTAGATTTAACACTTAGTAGATCCTAGAACTCTGGGGTTTTCGCAATGACATCACAGACCTATGACCCATAGAGCAACCGCAAGTGATTGTCGTCATATCATGCGACAACTATGATTGTAAACTAAACAATGTAGTATGCAATACAATGTATCGAGGGAATTCGCCATTTGCTAGGCCAAGGTTCACTTAAAGACAAAATGATATTCCGCAGTTTATTACTAGAACTAGGGATTTCAATACTTTGCAACGACAAGTTAAAACAAAATATTCTGCTACTCGCAGATTTAAAGTCCCAGGTGGCATCATCGGCTCAGTAGTCAGTATTTCGTTACTGACAATATTTACAACATACATGTCTTAAATTTTCCGTTTATAAATTTATAAATAATCTAGAAAACATTGTTTCAACTCATTCAGGCAAAATTTACCTTTAATACAATGTAGATTGATTTAACTATTTCGTTTTGTTTCTTTTGCATATAGCTCTTCAGGTGTGTCGGAACTTATATAGCCTCGGCTTTCGAACTTTTTATTCATCAGATGTTATTACACAATTATTGATATTTTATGAGGTCGATACAATGATTTATCAATCCCAAAGATATGTTATTCACCATAAAATTAACCATTTATCAACAGAAACCAAAAATAAACATTTGTTTTATTATATGACTTTTTATCCTTCTCCGATTTTCTAGTATTTGTTCAAGATACTATTAAAACTGCTCTCTGTTTGTAGTTGCTAATTTTCATAAGTTGAAATTAGTTAAGGTACACGGACGGTGTTCCAAATCTTATATTAACCTCTCGTGATTTTTGCCGCGGTGAATATCACGTTTTATCAAAGAGGATTTCCTATGATTTTAGCCAATGAGAAAACAGAAAATTTGTAGTCATATAATAATTCTAAATATCGGTTAATCTTTCAGTACCTTATATATTTTAGATAGAAATCCTCGATGTTGGATAGCCCGATAGATAAAGAGACATAACTCAATTCTGATATGCTATCAAAATGTTTTTGTTTTTGTTTTGATTCTTTTATGCTGTGATGTTTGTTTGATTGTATGAGTGAGATATATATGAATACAATAATGAAATGAAAATATGTTTCGGAATATAATATTGAACACGAATGATGATCAACCATGCCAATTTTAATCTTTACAATCATGAATTGAAATTAAAAATAAAGTAATTCTTTTAAAGTTTATTAAACTGTTTATATGTTTTGTAGGTTGGAATGAAGCAGGTTATAAATCTTTTCCGTTGCATCTGCCTTGCTGCATTTGTTTATCACTGCCAATCTGCAAGTTAGTAACCATGATCCATATTGTTTTTCATTTGCTTCATTGATTCTGAAGTTGCGCATTTATTTCTGCAAAAGGAGTATTTGATTGTAAATCCGTTACTTGATATACATGTAGTCATGCGTTTGGAAAATGATGACTTAAATGTCTAATGAATAGATCGAATCGGGTTTGAATTTAGATGCATGCCAACCATGATGACACTTAGAATGAAGCAAACACCTATCTCCGTCATTTGCACTCTGGATAGTTTTTTCATTAGCAATCATACCACATTTCTTTTTTACGATCAAATTAGTGACTTTTTTTTTATTGGGATGCCTCTTTGAAAGGACTTAAAATGATGGAAATATATATAGGTAGATGGAGTTTGAAAATACAATTCACAGTGTATAAAAGACAAAAAAAGGGAGTGGGGTTGACAAGATCGAAATCTAGGAAAATATTAAGATCGAAACAAGAAAAATATTTCCGGAAGGCACTTTAGTTGAATGAAATATGCTCCTGGAAATGTGGCTGAAAAGATTTCCTCAAAAGGGACTTCATTTCGAAATATGTGATTGCTACATCCATCTGGATTTGCTTATTTATCACATGTAAACCTAAACTTGACCAAAGAACCCCGAATTTGCTGAAAACCATTCTTTTCATGATTTATTTTTCCAAAGAAGGGCATCAAACAAGACTTCCAAACTTAAAAAATCTTATGCTATATAAGATGTAACTTCACCTTATACAATGATATACCAAATATCATATTATTCCTTCATGCTGTTCTGACAAAAGGAGAGAAAATGTTGATTTCTAAGAACGTTTTTAATAAAAATGGCCGTTTTGAGTTGAAGAGTATATCAACAAACCTTACACTCATATATCTTTGATAGTGAACACATATTTATGAAGTAGTAACCCCAAAAAAGACTGAATATATATATTCGAAAATAAAATGAAAAAAAAATTAATATGTTGCAAGAACATTCGTGTCAGCTAAAATTATCTGCAGGTCGAAAATAAAGAAGAAACATGTTATCTTAACGAAACCAATACCCAAGGTAAAAGATATATTACTCGATTTATATCTTTTTTATGGAATAACCGTTTCACAAATGATATCGGATATGTTCCTTACGTCGTAACTACAATCCTCTTCCCTTTCATGAATGTGACCTACCGAATTAGACTATTTACCGGATTTGTTATCACATAAGCAATTCGACGGGTGCCGCATGTGGAGCAGGATCTGCTTACCCTTCCGGAGCACCTGAGATCACCCTTAGTTTTTTGGTGGGGTTCGTGTTGTTTATTCTTTAGTTTTCTATGTTGTGTCGTGTGTGCTGTTGTTTGTTTGTCTTTTTCATTTTTAGCCATGGCGTTGTCAGTTTGTTTTAGATTTATGAGTTTGACTGTCCCTTTGGTATCTTTCGTTCCTCTTTTATAAAGTGTAAACTGATATTTTTTAATGCATAATCATTAACTATTTACAATCTTGAACGATAGGCAAATATACATACTGCTGAGTAGGACTCACATAATCTTTTCTATTATAATTAACAAATACCGGATAAAATATAAGTAATACAATTTGTTTGCGTTCAATGCACGCGATCATTATTGATATGGTTTTTATTTGTTATTAATGTCATTAACTGTTTCATCTACTATACCGTTATTTCAGAGTTTATTGCTTTTCTTGGCCTGATTTTTCTGGATTGAATTTTGATGAACGGTTTGCTAATCTAATGATCGAACATTAAAAGGATGAGATCTCAAAAAAAAACTTTCATTATATTTTATTTATCTATTCGACGTAAGGAACCTGATCATTGTTTTTTGAATGTCATTTCTTAAAGGTTTTTAAAACCTAAGATATTGTTGAGAACGACATTTTTCTAGCTATACGATTGTTGTTGTTGTATTGCTGTACCAATAAAGTATACACCATACTTCATTTTAACGGGTTCAAGAACAACAACTATTATTGGTATAATACAATTGGTGCGGTATTTAATAGTAAATGTATCAGAATGACGTGTGGCTATTGTTCATTCTTAGTGTCCATTTTCATAAACAAGAAGAAGCACATTAATTTTATTATTTAGATAATAACAAAGCAATTGTATAGCAGTGTGCTTTAGTTTTAAGTTAAAACCGTTAGTCAAATAAATGAACATTTTAACTTTACAAAGTGCACTTTCGATGTAAAAAAAATGATGTTAATATTAATAACCAATTGTTCAGAGAACAATTGCAGGTCTTTCCATCGTAAACGCAACTAATTCGATACATATATACTCATTTTAGGTTATAATATCAGTTCTGCTGTCGGATGGTAGTTTTATGTACGCTGATTCCAAAAATATATGTTTTTTTTATTTTATTTTGCTAAAATGGAGATAAGTATTCGGTGAGATAATTCTTACAAGGAAAAGTGGTTGGTTCAACAGACGATGTTCAAACGCGTGTAAACTGTTCGTATCATGTACCAATTATCGAGGCGGTAATTTGTGAAACAAACATACTGCACAAGAAAACAAAGTTGAAAAAAAAATATAGTAACAATCATAACAAAATTATTAGGTCTTTCCACCAAAAAGTGGAAAGAATAGGTCTTTAATTATAGTATAATTCAGTAGAACAAGCGTAGGTTTATCAAATTCGCCTTTTTACAAAGACTTAGCTTTAGATCTAACATCGCCTGTATTTGCACAAAGCAAAACTTATTGTCAATGTATGGCTACTGCATACAATAGATGAGGGTTGCCGAGCAAAATGTAAAGCCCCCATTTTATAACATAATTCGTTAATATCCTTATATATTATCATCATTTTACTCCACACTTTTCTTATTTGAGTAACGTTAAACACTAACTATATACAAATAAAGAGATGTGGTATAATTGTCAATGAGACAATATTTCATCAAGGTTCAAATGATGTTAGCAATTATTTGCCATCGACAACGAGAAAAACATATACCGTTTAGTCGTCTATAGAAGGCCCCGACATGAAAAATATGAAACAATTCAGTTAAAATAACTAATGGCATAATTCATAACAATGCAATTTACAAAAAAAAAAAAAAAAAAAAAAAAACCAAGACAGAAATCAACAAGAACCACTGACCTACAGGCTCATGACTTAGGACAGGCACATACAGAATTTGGCGAGTTTAAACAGGTTTATTAGCGCTTAACCCTCACTTAACCTGGAACAGTTGTGGTACAGCACACAACGTTTAATAGTTGGTTAAAAAAGAATTAACCCAACAGGAAACAAAACCATCTAAAAAAAACTAGACCGGATGTGGTAGTGTACTAATACTTCCCTAAAAACATAAAAGACACAAGGTACATATATGGGAGTACTTGCTGTTACTGACAGCTATTCGAAAGGAATTGTGATGCTGAATTTTATGTGACGTATATATCTACAGCTGCCAGGATAAATAACGTATTTCCGTTTCCTAGAATGATGAAATAAATCCAAATAGGGTGAAGTTTTACATGTGGAAAATCTTAAGTATCTTTCTTTGAATTTTATTATGAATATGCGGATTGATGTATTAAAATTAAAGATGCGGGAAATCTACTCCATTGCATTTCTCGCCACAAAAAAATGCTTAACTTCAAAATTTTCAGTTAAGTTCTCACATAGAAATATATGTATATGCACACACTCCTTTCATTATATATGTTGTTTAACAGAAAGAGAAATGTGACTTTTTGCACCGATACCAAATAATTCTCTTGTATGTCTTTTGAGAATGTGTATATAGTAGAAGTATTTGGGTTGCACTTCAAAACTTATTATTATAGTGTGGATTTAGCCTGCACCAGATGGATGCAAGGGATTTTATTTTTGGTATTTTGGAAATTTTTTACCCAGATAATGCAGTTCAAGAGATAATGTTGATTTTATAATATTAAATTTTAAGCTGTAAAAATTCAGGGGAAAACCCATCTGTGAAAAGTAGGACTGCATAATTAATATATCGTATACGAGCAGAACAACATACGGTTAATTACTTACCGCCTACGCCAAAAAAATATATGCATAAAATGGTTCCCATTAAAATCTGTTTGCAGTTAAAGGAAATATCGTAGAGACCATACTAAAAACTGTACATGATATATTCTGTCTTTATGTAAAAAATAAACGAATAACAAAAAAAAAACTAATGAATTATCAAAAGTTCAAATTCAGTTGCACTACATTTGAATAAAATGCTTCGCAGAACAGTCACAAGAAGTATGTTTCTTCAACTAAGGATAAAATGCAATAAGGTTTTAGTTTGACTTATTGTATGTTGTTTGGAAATCTTTGCCTTGCAAATGTTTTGTTGATTTGCAAGTAATGAATTTGAAACTCTACAATACTTTAATATTTTTGTTGTAGTAAAATGGAATGTCATAAACAAATCTATAAAGATTGGCGCTGAAGCAATATTGAGTTGCGATGCAAATGATTGTTCACAAAACATGAGGAAGACATGGTACGGCGGGAGAAGTAACGACCTTTTATGTTATGATGATATTTCGACAAATCCAACTAAATATGAAATGAAATCTTCGAAATCTATTTTCAACTCTAGTTTAACTATTAAGGGGTTTAACGTTTCTGACGTAAACTGTAAATATACTTGTGCATGTGGATTCGAGAAATTTACACAAATATTAAAGCTAGACGACCTTGATGTCGTGTGTAAGTATGTTAATGTTGAAATTACATTGCGATAAATTTAAACAATATTTCTTGCATATTTTGTGCATAAACTCTTTCAAATATGGTTACACATATGTCAATATAATATACTACTTACTACGATTTTAATAATAATGATAGATTTTTTTTGTTTAGTGCTTTCAATATTCAGTGATTATCACTTTATCGTCATCCTGAGGCGAATTTTTGAAAATTGTTTTATTCATTTAGAACAAAAAAATATAATCACAGAAATGTTCGAATGTAACATACACATGTTAATATATATCAAATTAGATATGAACACTTTCGTAGGTATTTAAGCGAAGAATAACAAGAACAAACATAAATAAATTAAAGTAAACCATATAAATTGTCTAACATTGTTGGGTTGATATTTAGACGAATTATATATATTTCAAAAATGAAAGTAAATAGCATTTATAAATAATTGTCATTTTAGATGGTGACGTCAAGGATTCGAGTAAGTTTAAAGACGATAGATTTATTGTAGAAGTTGAGATGAAAGTTTATCCAATACCAAACTGTTCCATCGTATACAAGGTAAAGTTAACAAACTATTAACACATTGACACTTTAGTCTAGAAGAACAAGATTTATCTTTTAGCATCTGTTTGGATTTGAGCTAGGTTCCAGTAATTGCAAGTACATAGTGGTGTTAGAACGGATATGCCTGTCTTTTGCCTTTTATTTGCTTCAGTGCTTAGCACGGATCTGATGCATTAAATCATTTTCAACTTAATGTATGTTATTGTCTTGCACCAATGTCATAGTTAAGGGTTGACGGGGATGAGTGGAGTTGGATTGATCGATCACTAACATTTTGAACCCTGTTGTATTATTTAAATGCGTTTGTCCCGAGCCAGGAACTGGTTATCCAGTAGTCGTTTTTCTTTGCTATGCGTCATATTGTTATTGATTGTTGAAGAATGAAAACGGTCGTAGATTTAACCTTTGGCTTAATTTACTTTTTTCTTTTAAAAATTACTATACGGTATGAGCTTTGCGCATTTGCGATGTCCTAACAGTGATCTGTGTATGGTCTTAGTATTATAGTTTTTGACTTGTACATTGTCAGTCATTTTCCCACACCTTCTTATTTTCGTTTTGATTAAAACATGTTTTTGTATTCCCCATCTTTATAGGTGGGCAAAAATAATTACTTGTTAGACATAATAAAGTGGATATTATATCATGTAATCTTAAATAACTAAATCAAACTGTGTCCTAAATACTCCAGGTATCAAGTTAAGTCTTGAAACCGTTTTTGTGTTTCATTATGAATGAGTTTACAGAGTCTGCATAAAATAAATTGTCTTCCTATGTTGTTCAGCATTTTCAGTTTCTTATAAAACAGTGTACAACTGAATCAATAAAACCAGCCTCGATTTATAGTTAAATGCTATCGCGCATTAAAGAATTAGAAAAGGGTACTGTAGATAATACATGTTTTTTTTTCTGAAATACAAACATAAACTCTCTGTTAAAAGCGAGTTTCACTTTAATCTTTCTAATCATTTATATGTTAAATGTTATATTATTGAAAGAGACTATCAGGCTTTGTTAAAAGAAATGTAATGCAATTTACAAAATCGATTGCTCTCACTGAACATATTATACAAAACAAGAAACATATACATCAATGATGATACGATGCTGCCTCCACAGTCATAACTACATGTAAAGATGAACACAAAATAGAGCAAAGAAATACAAAAAAAAAAAACCCACACAAATGCATCACGACCAACATCTTCAGATATGAATGAACGACGATGAAGTTTAAACGAAAAGAAACTATATTCAAATTTGTAAAGAATTCTTGTAGGCAATATGTCTTTGTTTACATGTATGTTCTCAAATGGAAAACATTGCGACGATGTTTTATCCGTTAAAACAAGCACCTCGCTTTATATTTCCGAAATATAAACTTGTGATTAAAATTCTATTTTCAAACATGTTAGAATCTAGACACATTCATTTATATTCTTTTATTAACATGCATAAAACTTATATATTCTTTTGTTTCATACAATTAAATTATAGGCCAAGGAATATAATGCATCAGTAAAGAAAGCGGGATCTGTTAAAACTAACAAGAATGTGTCTGAACTGTTTACTGTTACAATAACAGCTGCATTAGACGTTGAACAAAGTGAACTCAAGTGTTCTTTAAAAGTAAAGTGTCAAGTTAACTCATCAAAAAGCTTTCTTGTTCTGGACACCAAATCATGCACAGGTTTGTTTTTTTCTTAAATTGTTCTGTTAAACATAAATTAAGGGCATTTCTATTTTCTCAGAAGCCTGAACATTATTTGGTTTTTATCGATCCATTTAATGTCATTGTTATAAACCTTCTTAGATATACATGTAAATACAGACAATGCAAAACGATTTTTCATAACCTCGTCGAAGACCATTGATTTGATGTACTAATCTCTTGAAGGCCCCGTCTGTAAATACTTCGTACGACACATCAAAATTCATTCAAACTAATTATCATGTATTTTAACACAAGTTTAACGAACACAAAATTAAAGCAAAAATTTGAATAAAAAATGCTTTTGACAAAAAATACATTATCAAAATAAAATATCAAATTTTCGGTTCATTGTACACTGCAGATTTTTTAAACAGGCTATATATATATATATATATATCTTGCTTGTGCTTAAAGTTTAAGACGTATCTTTACGGAAATAGATACCTGCAGATATATTGTCTGCGATTTGTAAATAATTCTTTTATTTTCTTTAAATATATACTTTCAGATGTCGAACATGTGAGCCGTTCAAGGGATAATTTGGTGTGGTTGGTCATAAGCATTGGTGTCGTTGTACCGATTATAACAGTTTTTTTATGTTTATGTTTAAAGATGAGTAAGTATACAAATTTAAATGTTAAGATTTTAGATTTTAGTAATCTCTTTCAGATATCTATGTGTTCTGTTTTGTTGATATCTGTATAGTGAACTGTATACATGATTAAAAAGATGATTAATAAGATGTCAACGCGAATAAAATCCGAAGACATACGAGGTAACAATCCGTCTTCAACATACATCTTATTTGTATATCACATATCTAACTCTTCCTCTCCCTGTAGACGAACATTTGTTGAATACAATAAACATAGGTATAAAAGTGGATGTGTGGTTTAAGTGATTACAGCAACCGTAAAAGAAATAATTTATCTAGAGTCGAGCATTGTTAACAAAGGAAGGGTAGCAAAGCAAAATTCAAGCTATTGTTCGTCACAAAAAAAATGTAAATAAACTAAGCAGATATTATCAAACAAAATTAACACACCATTCATTAAGTTACAAACGCATTATTTCTCGGTCAAACACATTTCTATTACTTTGAAAATCACCTGTTTAATCTGAATATTGTACGTTATACAACAACACGATAAATTACCGATAATTTTTGCATTTTTACTACCCCTTTCCATATCTAATCTTGAGAACCACAATGCCTCAAAATTACACACACTGACCAAGAGGTAATATTTCATTTAGCAATTTGTCACTGGTTCGACGTAAATCAAACATAAAGTAAGCAATCGATACAAATGCATACAGTTAAATCAATTCGTGAAAAGCACGTACTCAGTAACATGGGATTCCCCTACTGCAATAAGTGTGCTACGATACTTTTCCACTGGAGACAGTTAAATTGTAATACTAGTATTTAAAGTGCGATGCTAAAACTGTTGAGAGTGGAGAAATATCGTAAAACCCGAGTAATACTGTTAGATGCTGTTATCATTTTTATCCTTTGTTTTCAAAGATTTTAAGAAAGTTATGTTTTTTTTACAAATGATCGCCTTTTTCATAACTTCACAATAGAAATTCGTTAGATACAAAGACAATTTGACGTCATAGTTTAATTTCGACAAATCATTTTCCAGAGAACAGAAACCTATTAGTGAGAATAAATATGTTTCTCACATCGATAAAAAATATGAAAATAGAACAACAATTAAAGAAAAATCAAAAATAGGAAAAAAGTTGAAATATTATAATTTTATTCCTATCCGAACCATATTGATGACAAAAATTTCAATCACTAAAACTGAAAGTGTGTTAGTAATTCCGTATCACACTGTACTATCTGCAGCTGTACATATCCAAGGGTGCGATACAATTATTTCATTGATATGGTTATATTTATAAATAACCTGTTTACAAAATTTTGAATTTTTTAAATACTAAGGCTTTTCTACCTCAGTCATAGAGTACCTTAGCTGTATTTGGCAAAACTTTTAGGAATTTTGGTCCATAATGATCTTCAACTTCGTACTTTATTTGGCCTTTTTAACTTTTTTGGATTCTAGCTCACTGATGAGTCTTTTGAAGACGAAACGCACGTCTGGCGTATATGCAAAGTTTGGTCCTTGTATCTATGATGAGTTTATTATTCTCTTTAGCCAAAAAAGAAGAAAAAAATCATGAATATTATTTTCTGAAAGACATTGAAAAAGTTCGACCCTGTGTAGATGTTTGTGACGTATGGTCAAACAATACATTATCCTGACATTAATGAAAGCTCTCAATTGTAAGATTAATGTATTTTAATAATTGTTATATCTTTGCATTTAAGAAAGTTTTTATTAGATTATCAATGTAAATAGAACAATATTTCAAAGAAGTTTTTCTTTCAGGGCAAAGCCGACACAAGAACCAGCAATATGCAAAGACGCATTCATAACATTTTTAATTTCTGTCTGGTCCTATATATTACACGGGGACCACTGACGAGGGCCACCGTGTATAAATAGGGCCCGAAACAGAAATTAACATTATCGATCAAGTTATATCAAGATCGATAACGATGTCCTTTATCAGACACTGTACGTTATGGGTTTCACTTAATTTTAAATGACAATACGGTTCTTGTTATTGTTCACATATATGTCACTTGATTTATAGTCTGACTGGCAATACTACCACATCTCAATTTGTATGACGTCCGTTCGTTCATTCGTCCGTTCTTTCGTCCAATTGATCTGTCCGTTCGTTCGTCCGTCCGTCTGTCCCGCTTCAAGTAAAAACTATGGGTCAATGCAGCTTTTGATGAAGTTGAAATCCTATTTATTTAAAACTTAGTACGCACGTTTCTTATGGTACAATATTTCTTATTTTAATGCCAAATTAGAGCTTTGACCACCATTTTCGCAGTTCACTAAACATAAAAAATGATAGTGCGATTGGAGCATCCGTGTACTATGGACACATTCTTGTTCACATTCTATAAATACATCATTAAGCTTTTATCTAGATTCCCAATTATGTATTAGAATTTACTTATTCATAACGTGCAAGATATATTTCAAATGTATATTAATACCCTACATCAAAACAGACTGACGTAGTTTCGATCACCAAACCATGTATCAGTGTAAGACCTATTAAATAGAAACTTAGAATAATCTTCATTTAGGTCGGAAAACGTAAATACGATAATAACTTTATGACCTAGAAAATAAATCGAATCAAAACAACTGACCTGTATACAGAAAAATTTCACTTACATCTATTTTACGTGAATTTAAATTCATTTGATTATCACGTAAAATTCTCGTGAACACATTCTTGTTCACATTCTATAAATACATCATTAAGCTTTTATCTAGATTCCCAATTATGTATTAGAATTTACTTATTCATAACGTGCAAGGTATATTTCAAATGTATATTAATACCCTACATCAAAACAGATTGACGTAGTTTCGATCACCAAACCATGTATCAGTGTAAGACCTATTAAATAGAAACTTAGAATAATCTTCATTTAGGTCGGAAAAAGTAAATACGATCATAACTTTATGACCTAGAAAATAAATCGAAACAAAACAACTGACCTGTATACAGAAAGATATCACTTACATCTATTTTACGTGAATTTAAATTCATTTGATTATCACGTAAAATTCTCGTGAATTGCACCTCAAACGAGCTAATACGTGAAACTCACGGGAAATTCAGGTCTGAAATAAAGAGTCAAGGAAGCATGTACTCAATAATATTTATAATGATTTCGTGTGTATTTTAGTCTAGACGCCATCTAATTAACTATCGAGATGACTTCCGAATACTGACGATAATCATATAGCCCGATAATAACATAAACGTAAATATAAATAGATTGCGACCTCGTGCAATAGGATTTATATATGTCGGTTTCCTTTTAATTGCTCAACACGACTTATGCATGCGTAACCAATCTCTATCTAATGGTTATAATTGAAGGTCATATACATACGGATTTTATGAGGTCGAGTTATTTAAATGCAATAATCAATCAGCTATATTTCTTTGCTTATCTTGACAAAATTGTACCAAATCGGCTGCTAAAAACGAATTATTATTTGATCATTTCACTTTTATAAATGATTGAACGAAACGACATCGAATTCAATTTCTTTCCATATCTTTCAGCTAGTGCCACTGTAAAATGTTTGTACGGTTTTATTATCTTCTTGTATTTGAAATAATAGACATGATAGAGAAACAAACAAGAGTAGTCATGATTTTTATCTTTTATTCATGAAAAAAGTAAAATAACGTCATACGAAAAAGTAAAATAACATTATACCAAAAAAGTAAGATACCATTATACAAACAAAGGTAAACTAATGCATGGAAAGCTATGAACTATGAAAGTAGTGATTTTCTATTGGGAAAAAAAGTTGTGTGTTTATCTTATGTCCAAGATGTCCAAATAGAACACGGTTTGTTGTCAGCAACAAGAAACAGTGATAGAAAATGAAAATTGTTTTGTAATAAGGCACAAAACAAAAGGTTGTAAATGGACATGTCTTTATTTATTCATTTCTAGGTTAACCATTTCCCGTGACTCTAGTACAGAACCTGAAACCCTCTAACATTAAGTAATATTTCTTCCCTCATAAAAACCTGTGTTTGTCTAGTAATACACTACTTGAACAAGTTTGGATCGCATCGTTTTGCCTTGCTGTCTGTCTTTCGTTTAAAAGATTCTGTATCAAGGAATATATTATAAACTTTAATTTTATTACAAAAGTGTTATTAATTTGCTATTCATGTATGCTATACTCTAGAGTATGTCTGCATTTACTTGTTACAAGTATAGTACTACGTTTTTGTATGAATAGTATTTCTGCAGTGTATCTTATATTTTATATGTATCTGTATTTAATTTATATGTACGTCCGATTTAAAACTTATTCCAACGAAAATTTTGAAATAAATATTTACAAAACAATTAAAGTACACATATTTGTTATTCGTTTATTTTTTGAACATACATTTAGCCGTTAGTTTTCTCGTTTGAATTGTTTTACATATGTCATTTTGGGGCCTTTTTTGGCTGACTATGCGGTATGGGGTTTGCTCATTGTTGAAGGCCATACGGTGACCTATAGTTGTTTATGTCTGTTTCATTTGGTTTCTTGTGGAGAGTTGTCTCATTGACAACCATACCATGCCACACCTCCTTATATATATATATATATATATTCAATACTTCTTCTAATATTATTAAGTAATTTCAATTTTCTACGTTCTAAGTTTGTTTTTGTCTACTAGTACATTCCTTGAACATATAGTAAAACTATCATAATATAATAATTTCTTTGTTCCGTGTTGAAGGTCGAATTATGGCTATGAGACGAAGAACAGCAATTAAAGTTTCTTTTTCTTTGTGCATGTATGTACTAAATTTGTGTAACGGATGCTTATCCCATATTCTATGTTTTCCTATTAAAAAGAAACGCGAAATATACCAGAGGAACATTCAATCTCATAAATAAAAAAAAAAAATGACAACGCCATGGCTAAATTGAATAGACATACTGTTATATATCAGTATGTATGATCGAATTATGTTTCTGTGTGGAAGAGAGAGTTCCCTTTTGTCAGTAATTTTAATTTTTGGTTGTGACGTCATCTAGGTCTGATTAAAATGAAAGCTGATGTATTTTTATGTGTCCGTATGTAATCGCCTCCATCTATGCTACCAGAGCTATTCCCCTAGTCTATAATAATACAAACAACCAATAGTACACACAACACAATACAGAAAACTAAACACTGATCAACACGAACACCACCAAACCTTGAGTTGATCCCAGGTGCCCTGGACGGGTAGGCAGATCATGCTATACATGTGGCACCTGTCATGTTGATCATGTTATTACAACTTCGTTGATAAGTTTAAATCGACAGGTCACATGTGTTAAACGAGGACTGGATTGTAAACACAACTTTATGATCATATCTGCTATCATCTGTGAAACGGATATGATTTCATAACGACCAACCAAATCGCGATGGCGTCCGTCAAACTGACGAATGGGTGATTACTTCAAACTCTAGATTGAGTATCTTCTTTGATAGCAGCAACTATCTTTTAAGGAAACCATGATAAGACATACAAGCCCTTGAACGTCGTCTCTTCTGGGATATTTATTCTCCGTATGCAGGCGTTGTTGGAATGTTTCTACAAAGAAATGAATAGTTCACAGCTGGAAAGCGGAAATCATCTCTTATGTCGTAAAGTTTCGTTTTCAACCGACATTGTCAACTCCTTGATGTTATTCAAAATATGAAGCCAACTTGAATGGAAAATTATGTTACTTTTCTATCATTTTAAATATGGAGTAACATTTGACTGAAGACTACCGGCCACCAATAATATCAATCAAGAAATGTATATTGTATCTAAACTAGAAAGGTTAAATTAGGTTGTTGAGATAGGAACTACAAAAAAAAAACATTTGCACAAAATTTGTGTGCAGTGCGGACACACCTTTCATCTTTTATGAAAACTTATCGAACATGGCCGAATACACTTTTTTGATTTTGTACTTTGCTCTGTTAAAAATACGAAGTTCTAGTAATGACACGATATTTAATCACATTTTTGGACTCACTGTCGAGAGAATATACAATTACATATAAGACAGCTTTAGTGGTTACATTATTATATATTCTGAATATACAATGTTTGTGTGTAGAACAGTTTAGTTCAATATCAATGTTTTTAAACTAACCTTTAAACGTTACACTTTCCAAAATGACGTATCAATTATTAACGTTCTGTTATATGTAGGCATTAAGATGATTAATTTGAATGATAAATAAAGGCAACAGTAGTATACCGCTGTTCGAAATTCATAAATCAATTGAGAAAAAAAAAACCAAACCCACGTTACAAACTAAAACGGAAGGAAGCACATCTCATATAAGTGGAGAACTACGACACAACAGAAATACAACATTGAAATGTAACACACACAGAAACGAACTATAATATAACAATGGTAATGTTCCTGACTTAGTACAGGACACTTTAAGAAAAGAAATGGTGGGTTGAACTTGGTTTTGTGGCATGCCAAACCTCCCGCTTTTATAGGATTGTTAAATATGACATTAAAATGACAACATTACATGACAGGACTATAAAACAAATAACGGTAAATGACAATACTGAATTTTTAAATTCTAGATTATATACGTGTATTATATTTGAATAGAATTAATAATAGAAACAGGGAATCTGTCAAAGAGACAACGCATCGATCAAAGAGAAACAGAAAACAGACCAAGGGCGCACTATCATATTTTATTATCCACGCTTACATTCAGGTCATAGAAAAAGTTGAAGTATGCATCTTTGTCATACACCAATATTGCTTAAGCATACACATGTATTGCTACAAGTCATTGTGCAATGTTTTAGTAAAGAAGTTGTTAGCAGTAAACAATGACTATTATTATACTTCACCTATATTATGTATATTATAATACATATATTGAATAAAAAATCACGTGCAACGGAATGATTTATTAAAACATTGTCTATTTGCAAGGAAAGACATATAACCCTAAACATTTACACAGAGGGATAAGAAAAACTCTATGAACCACATGTAATAATATTTTGAGCTCGTTGATTGTACACAAATTGTTATCAATCGACATGACGTCAAATACGCATGTGAATAAATGCTCCCTGCCTGGTTGAAGTTTTCTTACAAGTGACTAGCAATAAGGCTTCGTAATTCGTTTATTGCAGAATAGTGCTCTACAAATAAACCTTTTCGAGGCCGCCAATAATGACAAGAGTTGTACGCTGATCTGAAGTGACTTCTCAGCTGATGTAAATTATGAATGTTTATCTTTTCTTCGGACCATATTTCAATATCTTTTTCTATCTTTCACATTGTATCATCTTTCTTGAGTTATATACCTAGGCATTTCATGTAATACATGTTAATCTTTAGCTTTTAGTATCATATCTACTTTTTTTGTAAACATTGAATGTAAATATTTATCATTTTCGACATATTCGTTGTTGTTGGCCATAAATCATTAAAAGGTCTGCCCTGATCATCTGAAACAAATCATTAATCTTTTAATTTTAAGTTCGACTGCTAATGATAACGTTCATAGAATTTCAAAAAGCCGTTTCAGAAACGGACATGGAAACACAAAACAACAAACATATTGCCATATTATTTCAACAATAAGAGAGTATATCAGAACTTAAACATCAGAGATATGAACTCCAATCATTCCGACTCTGCTCATCGTATCTAAACAAATATTTACCGCTGGTCATGTTATAATTAGATACCTCGACACCTTTAACAATAATCAACTAAGACAGTTTGTAGCCGATGAAACAGGATGTCTGAATTCCTAGCGTATCGATTGGAAAACAACTTCAAATACTTATCAATGCAGTTGAGAACTGTATCAAATTATACTCTTTCTAATCAATTTGCGATATGGATATCGGTTAGCTACTGACGTCTTAATAGAGTTTCACTGTTATTCTTATCAAAATTCGTCAATCGAAGACACTTGACAACGCTATGGTAATAAAAAATACAATACAAGAGAGTCAAAATGTTTGATACTAAACCATCAAAGATATCAGTATAAGGATTTTGTATGTTCTAACGATGTTTTGTCTACAAACGAATTATCAAAGTTGCACTAATCAAAATATTCTTAAAAAGACAAGTAAAGTACGACGACGGCGAGCACTAAGGACAAACTTAGTCTAAAGGTTAATTTAATTTTGTATTTCAAATGGATAATGAATTCGACTTAATCTAAATCCGATCTGTGGCAAGTTTTTTTTTCTACACGAAATCTGTAATGCATTAAAATTTTTAACATAGAAAGTAACTCGTTATAGAAAATATACCAAAAAAAAAAAAAATTTAAAACTATGTGCACAAAGAAGAATAATTGCCGAACACATGAATACATATATTCACTATTTTTGCTTTGTTCGTGCGTCCTTTCATTCTGACGTTCAGTCATGTATCACACTTTTTTTCCAGATAATACTGAACATTTAATTACTTTAAACTTAGTAAGTATAACGACAGTGATTTGTAGTAGTGTGTAAGGATTGTTATGCGTCTGTCAGTCAATTATTTTCTGTTAACTGATACTTTGAATATTTCAATATATCAAATGAATTTTTGTCACATATTTTGTAAGTACTACTTAACAGAATGACTTCATATTTGCTCATCAGCTTTATAATTTGATTAAAGGGTCCCTGATGAAGGTACATATTTCAAGCGTATTACGCAGCCACTCGTTCGGTTTATTCAGTTGTATGTTTTCTGTTTTATTTGACAGTGACGAGAAGTGAGAACTAGCATTAAAACATTGCAGTTCTGTTCGATGTATTTTGTGTTTGCCGATTTTTTGAGTTGTTAAATGAGATGAAAAATCTGCATAATATCTCTTCATATATTTCTCCACTTCTATCAAACAGAATTACTTTATATTTGAGCAGTGCATTGGCGGTTTACTTTGCGAAATATGTTGTAAGAAAATTCGTTAATTTCAGTTAACTAATACCTTCTGTGTATTGTTTTTTTTTTTTAATTATGAGTGGGGCATGCTTGATATGACAACTACTTGTGCATTATGTGTGAATTGTTCTAAGAGTGCATATTTTTTAACGGACATAGTTATACATAAATAATTCGGTTTGATTATTAGAATCTACATGACTTTGTATGAATGTAATCATCGGTAATTATAGCACATGGTCATTTTCATTAATCATCTGATGGTCAGTGATATAAGTTACACGGTTTTGATGATATTATTTTATATCTGTATATAAAAAGTTTCTCGTAGAAACATTTCATGGAATACTACCCTTTCTTGACAAGTTGTTATATAATGATAAATTAAAAATCTTGAAAATTCTTCATCCTCCAACAGCAATGGCTGCATATATGAAATTCTAATTAATGCAGTTAAAAAGTGTTTCCCCGTTGTTCATGGAAGTATTCACCATGGTGTCATATTTTTTGTTTTTTTTTTATTGTTGTTAACTTTTACGAAAGATCGTTTCCAAAAGGAAAATTGTTGTTTATGGAGGTAAAAACTTCAGCAAATGTTGTGCCTCTCATGTTTCGACTTGAGTAATGTACTGTAATTTTTGAGTGCATATGCTTTAGAGCTGTTTGGTTAAGTTTGTTGTTCTAACCAATACTTTCTCATAATCACATGTTGGTTCATGCATATAGCTAATCGGAACTGTGACCCATTCATACTTTTTGAATTGTTTCAGATAGAGGAAGGATATCGACAGCTATGTAATATATCAAATGTTATTGTTCAATTTTCAAAAAGCTATCAAGGTTGAAATATGACGCTCCAGTCAAATTTCCTGGCCATTTGAATTGACAATCAAATTCTTCTTTCCTGTCCTCTTTTTAACAAAAAATAGAATACAAAAAAGCATAACAAATGTTTTTTTTTATTGAAGCACATTCCGTCCTCGAATTTGAAACAAAGAAACATTTTATTCAGCATTATATTACACCTAGCATATAAATGTACAGGTAAAGAGATATGAGGGTATTGTTGAAAAACAGAAAATAATAGAAAATGGTAAGAACTACTTCGATCCACAATTACTATTAAATAGAGGTGAATATACACTAGATGTAGATGTTCTTTGTTTAAAGAAGGATAAAGTATACATTTTTAGTTTGTTCTAAACCTTTTAGATAGGTTTGGTCAATTTAGTTAATTTTATGGCAAGAAGTTGATGAATTAGTGAAAAAGAGACTTAATTTATGCGTTAATAAGGCGGCAACCATAAAATTCCTTATAAACAGTGATGTTTTGTGTGGAATTATTAATAATTTCATCCTTTTTCATGATCCCCATTTAAAGTTGTGTCAATTATAAAGAAATCGCAATAAATAAAGACAACAGTAGTATACTGCTGTTCAAACTCATAAATCCATGGACAAAAAACAAAATCGGGGTAACAAACTAAAACTGAGGGAAACGCATTAAATATAAGAGGAGAACAACGACACAACACTACAATGTAACACACACAAAAACGGACCAAGCATCAGACAAAATCCCACGAGAATAACAAATATAACATCAAAACCAAATACATGAATTTGGGATAGACAAGTACCGTGACACGTCTTATCGCAATGTGAATTTACACTCAAAAATAAGAGAAAACAAACGACGCAACGTTAAAATGTAACACACAGAGAAACGAACTACAATATAACAGTAGCTATATTCCTGACTTGGTACAGGACATTTTTAAAGGAAAAAATGGTGGGTTGAACCTGGTTTGTGGCATGCCAAACCTCCCTCTTTTATAGCCATGTGAAATATAACATTAAAATGACAACTCAACACCACAGGACTACAATATAAATAAATTGGAGAACACAATTGACAAAGAAACACACGGACAACAGCCAACAAGTCAGATACTTGTATCTACGATGGTCAACACTTCTTCAAACTATACTTTAAAAACGGTTTTCATTATGTTGGTATCAGAGATTAAAAGAAAAATTATTGTATAGAAGCAAAGTAAAGCACTGCTATTCGCATAAAAAAGTGTAATATCTATAAATAAAGAATAACATAGAATAAAAGAAGAACGTTTCTAATGAAACGAATGGCCTCGCTCAAGCTTGAAGAATTACAAAAAGCCATTACTCTTGATCGATGAATGGGCAACTGCCAAAATTCGTGCTGTTGTCTTTAACATTGTGCAAGAGGTTCGTAAAATTTGGTTTCGGAGTATGGAAACATAATAATTAGCAATTTTCAAAGATATTAAGGGGAATAACTCTAGAAAGGTAAGTAAGTCAATTATTAAATTCAAACTATGTATGCAAGTCTGGGTTCTTAGGATTGTATATGAGTTTCAAAATGAGGTAAGCTAAAGTAAAATGTCACGGACAGACGGATGGAATGGACGGATGGAAAAACCACAATGTCAAGACTAAAGAGTAACACTTAATTTGCATACAGCGGTCATTAAACAAAAAATGAAATATAAACAACAGCTAAGTAGAACTATTAAAAAACAAGAGAAAAATCGACAGGCAGTGCTAAAATATTGTCATGTTACATGTAGATTTAAGATTTCTTTTTTAATATGTTTCATATAGAACATCATAAGAATGTATCTCAATGTTTGTTGTAGAAAGGGTTTCATATTTGTGTTCACTTTTTATTTGTGTCTCACTGTTTTCACTGTTTGATGCAGATGAAATGTCAGCAAGACCTTCTGGTTCTCTTGTGTTATCTCTATGTTCACCAGTGACGCCTAATTCAAGGTTGATGTAATGTTGGCATGGTACAAGGTACGTATCATCAGAAGACGAGCACGCGGAAGCATTGTCGGTTTCAGATATATTTATCGCAGCACCATAAAAGCTTATTTCTTGTTCATTGTCTGTTCCGTGCTCAACATTGTTGGTAGCAATGTTGGCTACATTATTGCGATTGTTTAATGATAACAGGGTCTCAAGTGGTATGTTGCTTAATGTTAGATCCGGACTACCATTAACATCATAATATACGCTGTCTATTTCATCATAATGAACTCCACGAGTACCCTGTATTGTTCCACTACCTTGTGATGTGTTATTTCTAGAAGTAAATGTCATACTTGTACATTTAACAATATAACAGGTATTTTAATTGAATATAAATATTTTAAGATTCTATTGCTGTCTCGAGTGTGATATTATATACATATCCACTTGAGATAATTACATTTTAAAATGTTTAAGTGTCTATAGCGGATAAATATCGTATTGCACGATATTTGGTGGTAGAATATGTTTCTCTTCTAAAGGTAAGACGGTATGCAGATAATCATAAGCGATTTTTTCAACGATCTGCCAAAATTGAGCTGTTTTTAGTTGCGACGTCATCAGCTAGATTCCACCACTGCATTATGTTAGTCAGTATTTTCCCTCTAGAGGCAGTTGCATTTTATGACATATGAAGCGCAAGGCTTGTGGTCTTTTTAAATACTTAAACTGTAACTGATGAGACGGGGGAAATATCGACGAAGATTATTCTTCCTTTTAGAGATTTTCAAAAGAATGCATTCTTTCAATGTGACATCGTCCAGCATTTTCTACTTTTTTTCAGAACGTCAACATAGTAAACTCCGGAGAAAAAAAAACAACAAAAAGTTATAATTGAATATTGACAAATAAATTTCCGAGATAGAAGAGTTCTTAAGAGACGAGACTATTTGTACTTATACTGATCTAAATATGAAGTCATGAAAATTAGAGAAAATCGACATTATATTTTTTTACTGTTTATTTGTTGATTTGTATTTTATGTTAAATGTTTGTTTCTACTCATAAATGTACCGGAGTCAAACGCTTATATTTCATGCTGTTTATCATAGATGGCATTCAATAAGAAACGACCCTAAAGTGTTCATGATTATTAAATTGATACATTTGGTATTGTTTTTATTGGAAATTCAGTAGTTCTGGAATCCGTATTAGTAAACATGAATGTATGAGTTCAAATATGAGAATTTGATTTAATTCGCTGGAGATAAATTTTGAAGCAAATGCCCTCACTAAATTCCCATTACTTCAATCTATAATTACATTTCACGAAAATCCAAATAAACATACAGCTAATAGTAGTTCGAAATCGAACCAAAATTACATTTCTTGTTAAACAGATTCGACTATACGATTATATTCAACTTTTGAATAGAAGAAATGAGTACATTCAGAAGAATAAAATTAATCCCCTTTTAACATGCTTATTTGTTTATACATGTATATCAAAAGTTTTAAATTGTTTGTCTTTATTACTCATGTTTCGTGTATAGAAAACAGTATTGTCCCAAATCATTTCTTAAATGAAAATATGGCGAAGTGTCATGATTGCCAATGAGACAACTATCCACCAAAATATAAATAAAGTGGATGTTAGCATTTATGTGCAATCGTTCGTTCTTCAGCAATGGGGATCTTCCTACCGTATGATAAGTTATAAAAGGGCTCACATGAAAAATATAACTAATTCAATTTCGACAAAAGAACGGCCTAATGTATAACAAAACTATGTGGCGGGGTTAAACATGTTTACGAGCCCCCAACCCCTTTCCTGTACCTTGATCAGTGGTATAAAAGTACAATAATCAAACAAGCTATGAAAAAGCAGTTGAAATAGGCAAAAGTCATTATATGGAAACTAATAGAAATACATACAACAAGACAAGGTGGACACAGACGGATACTCGTAAATCGTGCCAATCTTCCTTTTCAAACCGATCTTATTGTTATCAACCGTGTTAAGGGGATGCGAGATATTATGATAAATGATAATAATCAAGCCTTACCGGACAAATGAATGATTCCTTTCTATAGTATCGAACATTTGCTTATACAAAGAAAAGTACAAAGATAGTTATATTTCAATAAAAAAAAGAAATAGTTGTTAACACTGTTATGACATGCCCATGCCTTGGACTATATTACCTATTATGTGCTGTATTCAAACATAATCTTTTACCTAGAGCTGAACATATAAAATGATTTCTTTAAACATTTTTATTGTCCTTTGAATTTGAGTATTGTCTTTATTTCGTTTTATTTTGAAGCACAATGATCGATCACGATCATCTATCATAATAATGATTGATTAATACGTTTGGATGGTATTCGCCAGTATCATATACGTTTATTGTATGCTATAGGTAAAATCAATAACTTCAATATATTGAAATTGACACTTTTCTACATTGACCTTAATCAGAAATGTTCAAATCCAAACATTTGAAAGACTACAAAGAAAATACATTCACAAATATAGGGAGTGAAATGACAAAAAAGCTATATCTCTTTAAAAGCTTTATAAAAACTGGTTGGAATTGGTATGATCTCACTTTCTTCTTTCAAGATGTTTTTAAATGCATTTTTAAGGTTTAAGTATACAATGGTACAAGTGTGTTACATTTATGAAAAAATTGAACCCTTTAAACTTAAGATATTATAAACTCAGTATAGGCCTGTAAGTCCAATTTTACCTTTTAATCCATACAAGCAAAGAAGAAATCCAACAACTGCACCACTGCTGATCAGACTTATTTTCCATAAGTAGTGGTGAATCATCAAAGACCGGCTACCTGCAAGCATAGATGTGTTTTTTGTCTCAATGAAATTATTTATTATTTCAACATAGATATCAACAGGTCAGTAGTCAGTATTTCAGTACTGACAAAATATAAGATAAACCTTTCTGAAATTGTCCAATTATTGATTTGGAAATTGTATGGAAATTACGTTTTCAGCTCATTAGATTGATAGGTATATTGTATGTTTTTTTTTGGTAATATACCTCTTGAACTTTGTAGGTTCTCAAACATTCTTGACTTTCAAATATTCGACTTTAGTCGATCAGGATGAAGGGTAACCCAAAACAGTGCTAATATAAATAAATACAATATTTATAAAACGCTTTACACTCTTAGTTCTTTACTTTTGTCCATAAATGATAATAAAAAAAACCATGAAACATTAATTAAAAGCAACAACTAACACGAATCAAACAAGCACATACAAATAAATTAAAGAATAAAAAGAAATAAAAGAAATAGAATAATGAAAAACGAATGTATCCTAAACTAAAAACAAAAATCTTAAATCAATGCAGTCGATTAAAAGTATATAAAGTCTACAAGAAATCATTAAAAGCAATGAGAGAGTTTTGAATATTTTTTTTTAAATATCTTAAAAATTTACACTCCACAAACTGTTCCTGTAGAATATATGCGCTACCTTGTCAAAACGCCTCTCGTCGTAGCTTTTCATTTGGACGTCATGTTTACAGCACTAGGTTGATTAAACTACTGCTAGACTATCATCACTCGAGGTTATTGTCAGATAATTAGTCAGTATTGCAGTATTGACATTATTTATAACAAACCTTTCTGACACTTGTAGTTTATAAATAAGATTTATAAAATAATGAAAAAAAATAAGGATCCAAGTTCCTCATGTAAAGTTTATAATCTAAGATGGATTTGGTTACCTTATTGAGATTTTTCAACTGTTTTGTTTTCTTTTTATAGATCTTTATCTTTCAAATGTCCCACTTTGATCGTAGTGTAGGAGAATCCAGGGAATTTATAAAGTTTTGTAATTAGATGTGTAAGAAAATAGAAATGCAAACCGGAATAAAATTAATCCGACAGTTAATGGTTCAATATACAATGTAAACATAATATCTTAATATACCAATTAAAATATTTTATTTATGTTGTGCATTCTGAAATGCATAAATGCACAGAACAATAATTCCCAAATCTACCCACATTTTGCTAAACACCTGTTTTTATTTCAAGAAAAATCTACTGTTAAACTGTAATCTTAGCAGACAAAGAAATGCGTTTGTTTCTAAATTATAATACATAATGAATATACTAATTTCTTAAGGAATTAACTATTAGAAACATAAACACTGCCCTAACGAATCAAATAATCTAAATGTTAAGGATGATTTCAAACACAGATAAAGAACAATACATCCATTATATGTATTGAATACCAAAATTATGTATTAGGTTATGAAATGATAGGTTTGCAAATTGCGCCAATCAACTACTTTCATATGGACATCATACATATATATTGATTAGCGATGAAATAACACAAAAGATATATCAATTTACTTTCTTCGCTAATTTTCGGTCACACGATTTAGGTAAACTGACAATTTTTTTTTTATAGAAAAACCTTTCCTATCAAACAAACGCTGTAATCCTATGGTAAAAAATAAGATTCAGAATGGAAATGGGGAATGCATCAAAGAGACAACAACCCGACCATAGAGCAGATAACCGCGGAAGGTCACATTTGGGTCTTCAATGCGGCGAGAAATTCCCGCACCCGGAGGCGTCTTTCAACTTGCCCCATAACAAATAAGTTCACTAGTTCAGTGAAAATGGACGTCATTTTAAACTCCGAATTAAACAAAAGTAACTAAAATTGAAAATCATACAAGACTAACAAATGAAAGAGGCTCCTAACTTGGGACAGGCGCAAAAATACAGCGGGGTCAAACATGTTTTTTGAGATCTCAACTCTCCCCCTATACCTCTAGCCAATGTAGAAAAAAACAAACGCACAACATAACGCACAGTAAAACTCAATTTCAGAGAAGTACAAAACGTATGTCAGAATAGGAAACAAAATGAAAATAATACATAAATAACAACAGACTAATAACCGTTACTGACATGCCAGCTCCAGTCTAGTGTTCAATCAATGATAGTAAGTCATAGTCATAATCGTTGATGAAATGTGTAAGTCGCTTTAAACACACAATACCTATATATTGAAAGGTATAACTACAATTAACAAAGCCTAAACAAATATACAAGCATCTACAAGTTATACATTTTAAAAAAAATCTATTTTAAATGTGTAGTTTATAAAAATAAAAAACAATGATCATAATGTTTTACAGTCACACATTTTAACTTCCTTACTCGTAATCATATCTCTGTTGAATGTGTTAGCAGAGAGTCAAATACGCAATAAATGCAAGTAAATTTTTTTCAACATTTTTCTAGTGGTTGGATATTGGTTGATTGCTAATACATGTAAACATTTGAAATCCTTGAAAGTATGCAGTGAGAAAAGAACATAAATAAAATGCAATGCACACATAAAATTGTTATATTAATTATGATATACATAGTCTTTTTCTACAATTATTGTAGTATGCATGATTTTATCATAATAAAATTGAATATTTACCTGTTTTTACTATAATTTCGTCTGTTTTGTTACTTTTCCCTACAATGGTCATGGCAAACATTCGTACAGTGTACACAGTTTCAGCTTGTAGACCGTCGATAACTACAGATGTTTTATCTTTTACAGGAATCACATTCCATTCTTGATCAAAATCGTCCAGGTATTCTATAAAGAATGTTTGTAGCATTCCATCACCTTTGCCGGCCTTCCATTTAATTATCATTTTTACGCCTAATGTTAGAACCTGAACATTTCTTGGAATTTCTGGTGAACCTAAAATAGCTTTTTAATTATAGCAGACACAACGTTTTGCTTTAATATGAATACATATAATCTTATGGCCAAGAAATTTAAAAGTTTATTTTTCCTCGGTGAATTTCAGTTGCATTACTTACATATTAGTGTTTATATGTTCATAGCGGTCTGCGTTTCACGTTGAATAGACGTGTTTGTTTGTTGGTGCGTTCTGTTCCGACAATTCCAACAGAAATGGCTTACCAAAACTAGGATCCTTAATTAACTTTTTTTTTTATATTTAAGCATATATGATACATGTATGTTCACCTAGTAGTCACTCCAAATATGCTTCTTGGATGTGTGTATCCTTTGGATGGTCATACCTGACGTTTTTTCAAAAGACAAACAAAAACGAATTTTAAATAGCTCATTTGGATTGTCGTCGTTACATTTATTAGTATGCTCGACATTTGTAGTACATTTTTTTTCAGAATTCTATTTTATAAAGTTTTATTGATTTGGGAAGGAAAAAAAACCAGTCACCTGTATAATCATATAATTTAAATAACAAATTATCGGTGACTTGTTATCTCTAACTTATAAATGCAAATGCTTTTTTTTTAAAGAATTTTTTCCAAGCTAATCTATGCCCTACATTTGCTTCAAATGTTCTCCTTATATAAAAGACTATATTAAACCGATTTAAATACTAATATCTAAAACTTTCGGATTTTCAGGTAACCGAATATTTTTGGCGTAGAAAGTAATTCTTTTTTCATTATTTATTTGTTCAATCGGTACTACAACAACAAAAAATAACTGTTTTTATTGAAAAAAGAAGGGACAACAACTGTGATTTCGCTCATTCGCATTCAAATTGAGAGAAAAAAAACCCAACAGAAAATGGGTGAAAAAAACATGTTATGTGCGGAATCCTCGGTTTTTTACCCAACGATACAAAGTAAAATATTTTGCCCCTCAAAACACATTTATCTTTTTATATATGACTTAATAGCTCATAAAAGGTCATTTGCTAAAACTTAAGCAAATTCTTGATTTTTTTCTTTTGATTTGAGACTCAAATACTATCAATTCAAATAAAAGGTAAAAGTCCTAGTTAGCCTTTGTTAGAAAAATAAAATATCTTGAAAAGGATCTCAATGATCTATCAATATGTTTAGCTTCTCTGTCGATTAAAAGTACCAATTCTTGCTTTGTTTTAATTTCACCATATGACATCCTTATGAGACCGTTTATTAACAAAAAATATCTGTTATCGGACTATACTAAGTAACTGTTTTTTTTCTTCTTAAATTTCAATGACTTTAGTTCACACATCGTTTGATGAACTGTTGCCAATTACATTTTCTTGCAAAACTCGCGACGTCATATGCCATGCTAGGATCTAATATTGGAATATAATAACTCGCCGTTGGTGAACCAACATTTTCTATTAAAGTGGTGTTTTTTATTGAGCTGTTTCAGTTTAATTGATGATGAATTCTAGGTACATAACACGATTCAATTCTGATTTAATACACAGATAGAGTTTAAACATGTCAAAGTTTGACTAATAGATGAAAATTATTTGACTTTCATGCTTTAGGTTATACTCCTCTAAACGCAACAAGTAACTAAGGTAAAGGTTTTCAGAATCATACTGATCTAGTAGACTTTCTAAAATTATCATTCTTTTGTTAATAACCTACGCAGTTTTGCTGTGACAGTTTCAGCTGAATGAAACATTAAAGATAGCAAGCAATACTGAATTGTGACACGTCAAGGTTTATAATGATACAACTATTGATGCGAAATTTTTATTTTATTTCGAAGATGCATATCGTTTCACACGTATGCGCATGTATAATTATAAACGCAAATCCATGTCCGTATTCCGACTGCTTTTTATAAACTTGCACGTTATAAATCCGAATTTCAGAGCTAGTCTAATACAAGCGGGTGACATAGTCTTGTCAACTCAGCATGATTCCATCCTGATATGCAAGTAATGGTTGCCACTAAATTCAACCAATTAAACAAGCGGTAATTGAAAAAAAAATTAGTCGTTTCTTTGATTTTCAACACTTATGTTGAAATCTTACGGTAGTGTGTTTTTCGTCGGAGTTTTATTGTCAATGTTTTTAAGTTTCGTTTATTGTATTATTGATTGAGATAAATACAAATTAGTTAAATTATGCATTATGTTTATGTAACAGCATTCATTAGATACTGTAGCGGTATAGTTTTGAAAATTCGCTTCATTTGCATTTGTGACAGAAAAAATGCAAATATAACCAGAAACATTCACAGGTATACCATGAAAGTTTGTATTTAGAAACGTAGCGGTACAGTTTGTTGTTTGGAAACGCCCGTTTCCTTCATTTAAGTTTGAGGCTGATAATTCTGATGAGCTCAGCAGGTAAATAGCAACATTGGTAGTTGACATGGCATGTCCAATATAAACTTGTTTTAGTGGTTTAGCTAACACTGGCTTATCTATTAAAAAAAAGAGTTGAAAACAGTTTTTAAAAGATATTGACAAGAGTATTTTAGAGTATTATTAAATTTCATTTCACATTTTGCTAAATCTACAAGAAAGTTCACAAAAGACGATTTGTGTTCATTTTTCTTAAATAAATTTGAATATCACAACGAAATTCGCGACCCTCCAAATTTTTACATGACCAAACGTCAATTTGAAATGATGAGCAATGCATTGTATTATATTTAGTTTATTAATCAGTACAAAAGAAGGTTCTTGATGCATAGACCATATTATGCAAATTTTTAACCAGGAAAAACTACTGAAAATAATAGGTATATTACAAAGTAAAACTCATTTGTTGATTAACCATAAAAAAATATAGAAGTTTTTCATTTATCATAAAGGAAAAAGCTTACTTTTTAAACATATATCAACGCGACAGAAATACAACCATTAGTAAAAAAAAATGCAGTGTCGTTGTTTTCCTCTTATATTTAATGTGTTTCCCTCAGTTTTAGTTTGTAAACTGGATCTGTTTTTTGTTTTGTTTTCAATCGATTCATGAACTTCGAACAGCGGAATTCACTACTCTCTTTTTCTGAAAAGTCTTATAATTGCTGTATTACAAATATTTCAAAACAATATAACATAACAATTTTATCTAATTAACATTTTGCCCTTCTTCTTAGGTAGAATTATACACGATTCATTCGTGAATATCAAATATACAATCATTCATCTATCATGATAACTCTTTATGCAACTTCGTTTTTTTAGTTCATACAGAAATCTACAAAAGGGAAACTAGATATCACATTATATATAACCTTTGATGGTCACATTGATTGTTCCAGTTTGCCAGAGTTGTCCGTTTTCATTTCGGATCTTATTAGTTACATTACAGATGTATGATCCACTGTCATCATATTGAATATCATTTGTATTGTTGTGTGGTAAGGTAAGGGTCCCGTCGTTATTGCCGCCAATAAATCGAACTTGCTGTCCATTTACTAGATGTGTCCATTTGTTGAATGTGTATACATTTGGTACTCCTAAAACTTCACATTTTAAAATTCGTGGAATGTCGCCTGTAGAAAAAACATGATTTTTGCTTCTAACCAGAGGAGGGTCTGTAAAAAAGCAATTGTATTTCTTGATAATGCATAATGTAGGTAGTTTGTATGATAATTGTGCTTTTGTTGGTTATTATGTATTATGAATATTTTCTTTTTATTTTAAAGCGCACAACAACCTTATATTTTGTACAAAACCTAAATTAGTTTACAGATCAATGCATAACTATATATTTATGAATGGTACTGTTTATGCCCCATTTATATGCATTATGTTTTCTGGTCTGTGCGTCCGTTCGTCTGTTCGTCCGTTCGTCTGTTCGTCCGTTCGTCTGTTCACTGTTTGTCCGTTCGTCCGTTTCTTTCGTTCGTCCGTTCGTCCGTATGTCCCCTTTCAGGTTAAAGTTTTGGTCGAGGTAGTTTTTTATGAAGTTGAAGTCTAATGAACTTGAAACTTATTTATACACATGGTCCTTATAATATGATCTTTCAAAATTTAATGCAAAATTAGAGTTTTAACCTAACTGTACATAGGAAAAGATAGTGCGGATGGGGCATCCGTGTACTAGGGACATATTCTTGTTCTTCATAATTTTTTTATAAACAGTGATACCATGCATATGGTAAATATCTTAAAGATGCAATCAGTGTTGTAGGCTCTGGTGGTGTGTGTCATGGTTAACATCTGTAACATTCAGTATGTGGGACGTTGTTTAGCTGCAATTCCTCCTTATCTCCGCATTCTACTGTTTATTATTAGGCATCATACGAACTGGTATTTTGTAGATAGTTTCGCAAAAATCATTCATAACAAATTAAAAATGTTTTACAGAAGCATTTATCATCAATGAATTTAATATTGAAGTTAATCATGAAATTGTACAATGATAGTATATTAGCTGGAAATCAAACCATTTCCAGCTTAATACTTTCATTATCTCCAACGTGCGCTGCATAAGAAAATCATACATGTGTGTAGACGAGGTTTGCGCTTATCAGCTGTTATATCCGTTTACTGTTTTGGTAGCTCTTTGTGTGCCAGTTTTTCTGTATTTTTTTAAGGATTTTCGTTAGTTTTGTCCTTTTACTGTTTGGGGACTTGTTACTTACATTCAACTGAAACAGTAACAGTATCTGAGTCCACATCACCAGTAAAACTCTCAGCAATACAGATGTATTTACCATAAATTTGTCGCTCAACTTTCTCAAATAATAGTTTGTTCGTATTGTTTGGTAACTGTTGTGAATTATGGGTCCATCTAAATGTTTCAATAGTTCCAGGTGCTAATGCATGACATACCAATTCAAACATGTCGCCCTCCTTCATTTTAACAGTTTTGTTCTTTGTCCTTCGAACTGAGTTTATATAAACTCTAAGCGAAACATTAGGTTGAACTATAAGAAATAGAAGCTTCGTTTCCTTACTCATATAATACAAGAAAAAAAAACAATAAATGTCTCGCTCGTTCCGATTTCAATGAACCACAATAATTTTAGTAATCATTCGGCTATATTAAGGCTTTTCATTTATACTGCTAACTTGAGACACATAGTCAAAGTATAAGCTTTACAAACATTCAATTGCAAAGTGAGATCTTTTCATGTTGCATCACGTTAGCTGCCCTCTTTACTCTTCTTCTTTGGCTCAAGATATAGTTCATAAGGCTATTCTACCTCATAAATAGATAACAGTAGCCGTAACTTTTCGGGTTTTGCGGTCATTTCTAGCTTTTTCATTTTGTTTTATTCGAGCGTCACTAATGAGTCTTTTTGTAGATGAAACGTGCGTCCGGCGCAATTACAAAATATCAATCCTGGTATAAACGATAAGATAATTTATATTAAATGTAGAAATATAACCATCATATCCTTGAAAATTTTCTTTTACGTCTTGTAAAGTTCTGAAGTTTAATTTTTGGAAGTATTAACTTATGAAACATGAAATAATTGTTTACAGGTCGGGTACTTTGTCTGTTAGAGGTATGCAAAAAGTGACAAACATAATGTTCCCGCCAATATAAATGTTTGTGTACATAGTACTCAACTAATTTTTACCTGGGTCATCAAACAATGCAATTCCAATCCAATACATGAGTTGCAATGTATGATAGATTCGTATGGGACTACAAAGTACCAATTACTCGTGTCATAATTCACATGCAACGCTTTTTTCACAGATTGCCGTCATGTTTTTTTTTCATCTTATGTGATTAGACATATATAACATTATATTAAGTATTAGTTTTATGCTGAAATATACGAATATAAGTTTCTATCCTAAGAGAATAGTGTTTCAGATATATCATCATAATATATTTCTTGAGAAATTTTCTTTTACTTTGCCTTTGCAAAATGAAGATTTTACTATGCAATTATTACCGTGCTATTTTTAAAGCTATGAGTCGTTGAAAATTGCCTTAAATTGCTTAGATTGTTCATGAAAAAACACATATATGTTCATAAAAAAAATCTATCAGATAAAGTTTTGAAATAAATTATGAGAAGATAGGTTTTATAATAAGTTTTAAGAAAATAAAAATAGAAAATTGCGTCACCGCAGTTGTCCTCTTGCATCAAGTAAAAATAACAAATTTCCCTATCAGTCCAGTATAAATTTTTGACTCAAAGAGTTATCTTCCCTTTAAATACATACAGATAATAACAAATATATTACAAATCTGTCTCCAAATTTGCAGATTTTGGTTAATAACTATACCGATTGTGTACTGCGATTATACAATCCAAGGTTGCGGTATACAATTGATTTACCATTAAACACTCGAACAACAGCCACAAATAGTTTAGATCTGTAAAACAGATGTAAGGCTTTCTTTCAAGGGACAGCAACCAAACGACTAAAAAATTTAAAATTATTATTTGTATCCGTTTTTCATAAGATATCATATAACGTTGGGGTACCCAAATTGCACCTATTTGGACAGTTTTTTAACCTACGTTTATTTATACTTTAGACAAAAGTTTTCATTATGTGTTTATTTTGTAAATGTATCATTATTTACTATACAGTTCACCAATTTAATTTTGAATACATATCTAATCATAGGAAAATTTGTCTGAACTGACCTCCAAACCATCCATGATTCTGTAATGAGGAGTACCAAAATTGCATCCATGCTGAAATTCGCATCGTCAAAAGTCGAATAACAGAACTTTTGTTTAATTTCTTCAAATATTTTGAACAATTGGATAGTATTCCATGATTAGTCTTCATTTTTTAAAGAAATGGGTACTTGTAACATATCGTATTTGCTTATTAAAAAAAGATGACTTTTGATGACGTTGCATGGCGACGTTTCCGTACATTTTGTTTTTTTCAGTAAACACTCCATCTGTTGATAAATACTGTGAACGTTGTTTGTATATTTAAATATAAAATTGAGAAAGAAAATATGTTTACTTATGTTGAAAGACGTGCATAGTATCAAATAATAAAAATACAAATTGTTCAGCCTCTAGGAAATCTTGTTAGATTTCCGCTGCTATTTTTGCTAAATAGGTGCAATTTGGGTATCGTTACGTTAGATTGAATGATATGAAACCTTCATAATTGCAAATGCCAGATATATTGACGCTTCTTTAAATTACTTACTTCGCAGTTGAATATTGATAGCATGTCTTGTCTCTCCATCTATTAAATTGTTAGGATGAAAACAAACATACTTTCCTACATCTTCTTTTAGAACTTCTTTAATCTGAAGTTTGCAGTCTGTAGTAATGCGAAGTCTTTTAGCTATTGTTGAATTATTATTAATTGTATTTTGTCCATAGCATAACGCTAAAATGTCTTTTGTTTTGTAAAAAGTCCAGGAAAAGACATCGTCCACTGGACAAGTAATTGTAATGTTCTCTCCAACATTTACATAAATGTTTGTACTTTGGACCATAATCAAGCCTACAAGATATATCAAACATAAGAGACACACATGTTTCTTTTCTTGAATATATGGTTCAAGATTTCAATTTTAATATGATACAATTTCTGATACATTTGAGACGAAATTGTTAAATGAATTTATTGACAGCTTTGTACGAATTTGTTTTTATTTTACATCATTTGAAAAAAAAACTTGTTGCACGATAATCAAGCAAGTAAAATATATAAGCATAAAAAGCATTCTATGGTTTACCAGTATGACATCTATGAATTAAGTATATTAATAAATAATTATCAGTTGCTGCATCACAAGAAGCACCTGTCGTGTTATTCAATATAATTTAAAAAAAATGACATGAATTCGAATTCAACTTTGACAACCTAATATCGTCAACCAGTATAGTTTCATTAAATCTACTTTCAGCGCATAAATACACAAAACTGGCTGTTCTGTGGTACGCCTACCTAATTTTTTTTTACCAAGTATTCTCAATTTTCGACATCAAAACGCAAAGTTTAAATAAGCCAAGATTCTGATACAATATAGTTATCTCTATTATAAAGCAAAACAACTAAATCAGTATATTCCAATTTATTTTGCCTGGTAAAATTTCGTGAAATGAAAATTCCGTGAAATAATGTTACCATATTTTCATGGCAACGAAACAAGTTGGCGTCATATGTATGTTTTCGTAAACAAAAAATCAAATGTAAAACGCATCAGAATACAATGAAATAACATTTATTTAAGAAGAACAATGTATAGATCGGTGAAAAATGCGGTTTTCCAAAAAAAAAACAAAAAAAACCAACATTATTGAACTATACGTCTGGTGGTTACATTCAACGCCAAACGCAAACATTTGATGCCACTTTGTTTCTTCGCTCAAAAAGGTAACTTTTTTGCGGAAAGTACGTTTTATGAGATTATGCATCAAAATAATAACTAAAATAGACTGCATTAGAAAAGAGATACATGTAACCCAATGTATTAGGAGAATGTGCTTTGTAAAATGAGAATGTTAATGTCGTACACTGAGTTACATGGTTGAATACATAAAGTTGACATTACGCGAAACAACGAATTTTATCTATATATGCGTTTGCGACAAATGTAGATATACAGTGTGTATACTGGTTGTACGATATTTAGGTCGTCATATACGAATACATACTATACTTAATTTTGAGGAATTGATTAACTATTGGATTTACTAGGTTTCAAGACCAACCAGTAAACCAGTAATACATCATTCACTTCCATAAATAGTAATACAAATTAAACGTTGAAACATTATAATATGAAGCTGGTCTTTGGTGATTCTAGATTCTGCATCAATACTGTCGAATATCCTGTCATTATATTAGCAAATGCTAGTGAGATTAGATGCGTATTTACAAGAGTAGATACTGCATCTCACGAGTCTGTATATGACTATTTTATTTGGAAAGTGGTCCTGTCTAGTCATGCTGCTATTTTAATATTTCAATCTCTTATATCAAACAACGACCTTTTCATAAGTACCCGTGAGTATAGTTCATGGACAGTGACGCTTCAGAAAACATATATATTGAATATTCATACATAATTTAATAATTTAATTTACACGTTTTCACATGATCATATATTGAGTGCTTATCATCGTAAATCTGTAATTTTTGCTGCTATTTGAATGTATTCATGTTGAGTTCTTTACTAAATCCTTTTAAGAAATATTAGACAACAATTATCTCTTGCATCGATGTGACGCATAGACGATGAGCTCATTGAAATAATTTTCATTACGCATTCAATATAAAAAGCATATAAATAAGTATCATGGTCTGATTTTTAATGCGACTGCTTTTCATATAAAATATAAATGGACAAGGATACCGTTAACAAGTCTTTTGTAAATCATATCCTTGTATTCAAAATGCATAGCACAAAATTTTATACCTCATTCATTTCTAAAAACTTTTTGTATAACACTTGAAATTGACAAAAACGACTCAATCATTGTCTGATTCGAAACTGCAATTATAAATATAAATTAATGTAATCCAAAATCCATGGTGCATTGATTGAAATCATTCTAATAAATTTTTTTTTCAAAAATCCCTATATTGGCCTACAAAAGCAAACTGTATTCGAATATTAACGATCAACCGATATCACGACATAGTTTTTATTTTGATAGATAACTAAGAAATATAGACAGATCTAGATATAACAGTTTAATTCATGCTTCCCATTGTAGCCAGTTAGATTGATAACAGGACGACATCACAGTACAATACAACTCATGAATTATTTAAAAGTCAAAAGTCTAATTTTAAAAGATTATCTGTCAATTTATAAAGGAATAAACATATATCCTCAAAATGGTAAACATACACACAGTGATAAAAAAGGGAAGCAGGTAAAAAAAAACACAAACAAATAAAAGGTCCGTAAAGAAAATTGAAAAAATAATTGATCTGATTTTCAATACAAGAGTAAACGCTAATTTTGTAAAAGTTCTTCTTACATATGTGCCAAATCAGTTTCAACAATATAACTACCTGCTAGATGACAAACAAATATCAACTCCCATATGATTGTAAGTCTGTTCATATCTGAAAACAAAAAAATGTATTTAGTGTTGATATATCGGTGATGTTTTAATTATTGCAATCTCTATCTATTTTATATAAATGAACATGGTTATTTGACTTCAAGCTTGTTATTTTGTTATATGAGTCGCAAAACTACATTTCAATGACACATTATGTTAAATGATGCAACATGTTTATTAGGAAATGTTTACCGTACCAGAGGAACCAAATGATATCGGAATACGAACGTGAATACTTTAATAAACTAATCGTCGGCCCATAAAGAGCATTCTACATGGAATGATTATAAATTGCCACACTTAAATAATTAGGTCTTTCCACTTTTCCGTGGAAAGACCTATTGGATTTCTTCTGATTATTAGGTCTTTCCACTTTTCCGTGGAAAGACCTATTGGATTTCTTCTGATTATTATTAGGTCTTTCCACTTTTCCGTGGAAAGACCTATTGGATTTCTTCTGATTATTAGGTCTTTCCACTTTTCCGTGGAAAGACCTATTGGATTTCTTCTGATTATTTTTTTTTTTCTTCCGCCTAATTTTTTTCCTTCACTGTTTTTTTGTTTCGCAAGATGTCGCTTTGATATTTGGAATATGATATCGAACAATTAATACGCTTTTGAAACCAACTCTGCTTAACCGAATACTTTCCCATATAAGAGTTATCTCCCCGAACACTGTTTTTCTTGTTATCTCTAAGGCTTCGCAACCGTATAAGAAACCGACAAATTTATTTTTCCAAATTGCTCGTTATATCCTCAGGATGTTCTGTTTTATTTTGACCGAAGCTATCCGGAGACTCCATATGAGCGTTATCCCCCCTTTTGTATATGATATAGGTGATTTGCATTTCTAACTGGTAAACCATAAGTGATAGAGACCCAGGGTCTTTTGATTTAAGATCCTTTGTCCAAAAAAATGAAAATTAGGTCAAGGTCAAAGGTCAAGGTCAAATTCTAAATTTTGATTTGGGCTTATTTTCCCTTATTTTCATTAACCTTATAAGATATCAACAAATTATTTTTACTAAATTGTAAGTTGCGACATGTCGTAACTTATAAATTTGATTGCAAGGGTGCGTAGACAATAAATGGGAGTTTTCGCCCCTCTTATATTTAGAATTATGCGTAAAGTGATATTACTCATGAACCATACATATTAAGGAACTAGTGTCTTTTGATTCACGATGTTTAGTCTATGACCTTGAAATTGAGGTCAAGGTCAAAGGTTAATTGGACGTTCTAGATTTTGACCTTTGCTTTAAATTCATATTTATACATCATAAAGCCATAGGAACTGACATTTTCAACTGAATTTTAATATTTTCATATCAAAATAGATCTTTATTAGTTGAAAGACCTTCAATTGTTCTTTGAACAATTGGTTTTTAATTAGGTCTTTCCACTTTTCCGTGGAAAGACCTATTGGATTTCTTCTGATTATTATTATTATTATTATTATTTTTTTTTTTTTTCTTCCGCCTAATTTGTTTCCTTCGCTGTTTTTTTGTTTCGCAAGATGTCGCTTAGATTTTTGGAATGTGATATCGAACAGGTTATACGCTTTTGAAACCAACTCGTTTTAACCGAATACTTTCCCAAATAAGAGTTATCTCCCCGAACACTGTTTTTCTTGTTATCTCTAAGGCTTCGCAACCGTATAAGAAACCGACAAATTTATTTTTCCAAATTGCTCGTTATATCCTTAGGATGTTCTGTTTTATTTTGACCGAAGCCGTATATAGATTCCATATGACAGTTATCCCCCCTTTTATGTTTGATATAAGAATTTGCATTTCTAACTGGTAAACCATAAGTGATAGAGACCTAGGGTCTTTTGATTTGAGATCTGTGGTCCAAAAAAATGAAAATAAGGTCAAGGTCAAAGGTCAAGGTCATATTATAAATTTTGATTTTGGCTCATTTTCACTTATTTTCAAAAGCCGTATAACTTATCGACAAATTATTTTTACTAAATTGTTAGTTGCGACATGTCGTAACTTATAAATTTTGGTTGAAAGGGTGCGTAGACAATAAATGGGAGTTTTCGCCCCTGTTATGTTTAGAATTATGCGTAAAGTGATATTACTCATGAACCATACATATTAAGGAACTAGTGTCTTTAGGTTTGAGATTCTTAGTCTATGACCTTGAAATTGAGGTCAAGGTCATAGGTTAATTGGACGTTCTAGATTTTGACCTTTGCTCCAAATTCATATTTAGACATCATAAAGTCATAGGAACTAACATATCAACTGAATTTTTAATATTTTCACATCAAAATATATTGTAAGTGGTGGAAAGACCATCAATGGTTCTCTGAACAATTGGTTTTTAATTATTATTTATTTTTTTTTTCTTCCGCCTAATTTGTTTCCTTCGCTGTTTTTTTGTTTCGCAAGATGTCGCTTAGATTTTTGGAATATGATATCGAACAGTTTATACGCTTTTGAAACCAACTCGTTTTAACCGCATACTTTCCCAAATAAGAGTTATCTCCCCGAACACTGTTTTTCTTGTTATCTCTAAGGCTTCGCAACCGTATAAGAAACCGACAAATTTGTTTTTCCAAATTGCTCGTTATATCCTTAGGATGTTCTGTTTTATTTTGACCGAAGCCGTATATAGATTCCATATGACAGTTATCCCCCCTTTTATGTTCGATATAAGAATTTGCATTTCTAACTGGTAAACCATAAGTGATAGAGACCTAGGGTCTTTTGATTTGAGGTCCTTGGTCCAAAAAAAATGAAAATAAGGTCAAGGTCAAAGGTCAAGGTCATATTATAAAATTTGATTTTGGCTGATTTTCACTTATTTTCAAAAGCCGTATAACTTATCGACAAATTATTTTTACTAAATTGTTAGTTGCGACATGTGGTAACACGTAGATTTTAGTCGAAAGAGTACGTAGACATTTGATGCCAGTTTTGCCCCCTTTTATATCCAATATTAGTTGTAAGGTAATACAACTCATTAACTATATATAGTAGAGGCCTAGAGTCTTTTGATTTGAGGTCCTTGGTTGATGACCTCGAAATTGAGCTCAAGGTCATAGGTAAATGTAACGTTCTAGATTTTGACCTTTGCTTTTACCTCATATGTATACATGATCAAGACTTGGGACTTTTTAAATTAGGTTGCAAGCAATTTGATCTAGAAAAAGACAACCGGAAGTGACCTTTTGTAAACCGGAAGTAGCTATATTTTGTCCTTCATTAATGAAAAAGTATATAGAACCATATATTTTTGGAATCAGTGTCACTTAAACTATACCGGAAATAACATCGTTTGAACCGGAAGTAAACAATTATCTCCCATATCTATATCTTTTTCCATAGAAACCATACATTTTTGGAATAAACGTTCAATAAGTTGTCATTTGACGGTACAATTGACATTTAAAATCAAATTTTAATATTTTCATATAAAAAAAGGTCTTAACTGGTGGAAAGACCATCAATGGTTCTCTGAACAATTGGTTTTTAATTATTATTATTTTTTTTTTTTTCTTCCGCCTAATTTTTTTCCTTCGCTGTTTTTTTGTTTCGCAAGATGTCGCTTAGATTTTTGGAATATGATATCGAACAGTTTATACACTTTTGAAACCAACTCGTTTGAACCGAATACTTTCCCAAATAAGAGTTATCTCCCCGAACACTGTTTTTCTTGTTATCTCTAAGGCTTCGCAACCGTATAAGAAACAGACAAATTTATTTTTCCAAATTGCTTGTTATATCCTCAGGATGTTCTGTTTTATTTTGACCGAAGCCGTATATAGATTCCATATGAGAGTTATCCCCCCTTTTATGTTTGATATAAGAATTTGCATTTCTAACTGGTAAACCATAAGTGATAGAGACCTAGGGTCTTTTGATTTGAGGTCCTTGGTAAAAAAAAATGAAAATAAGGTTAAGGTCAAAGGTCAAGGTCATATTATAAATTTTGATTTTGGCTTATTTTCACTCATTTTCAAAAGCCATATAACTTTTCGACAAATTATTTTTACTTAATTGTTAGTTGCGACATGTGGTAACACGTAGATTTTAGTCGAAATAGTACGTAGACATTTGATGCCAGTTTTGCCCCCTTTTATATCTAATATTAGTTGTAAGGTAATACAACTCATTAACTATATATAGTAGAGGCCTAGAGTCTTTTGATTTGAAGTCCTTGGTTGATGACCTCGAAATTGAGCTCAAGGTCATAGGTAAATGTAACGTTCTAGATTTTGACCTTTGCTTTTACCTCATATGTATACATGATCAAGACTTGGGACTTTTTAAATTAGGTTGCAAGCAATGTGATCTAGAAAAAGACAACCGGAAGTGACCTTTTGTAAACCGGAAGTAGCTATATTTTGTACTTCATTAATGAAAAAGTATATAGAACCATATATTTTTGGAATCAGTGTCACTTAAACTATCAAACTATACCGGAAATAACATCGTTTGAACCGGAAGTAAACAATTATCTCCCTTATCTATATCTTTTTCCATAGAAACCATACATTTTTGGAATTGGCGTTCAATAAGCTGTCATTTGACGGTACAATTGACATTTAAAACCAAATTTTAATATTTTCGTATAAAAAATGGTCTTAACTGGTGGAAAGACCATCAATGGTTCTCTGAACAATTGGTTTTTAATTGATTATTAGAATGCAAATTATAATATGAAGTTACCTATATCAGTTGTTTTCCTATTGGTAAACATTTGTAAAAAAAGAAAACAAAGCCATAGTGTTGTATATTTTTTCGCGTTAACACGAAAGACATTTAATTGAGATGTTTTTTGCATCAACGTTGTTTTAATTAATTTATACATGTACATTTATCCTACCTTATTTGACGTTGTAGAACAAATGCTGCTCATGTAAAATGTCGGTTGATTATTGACTTATGAGTTTGTATATCCCTTTGATATCTGTATCTGGCCACTTTGTAACTCTTTTGTAGATTCGAACGTCACCAATGAGTTATTTGAAAACGAAACGCACATCTGACTCAAATACACAATTCTAATCGTGGTATCTATGATAATTTTGTTCACGTGTCTTTTCCGGAAATCTTTTTTTCATGTGGAAAGTATTTTAAATTCGTTTGTTTCTTATTTCTCGTCTTTTATCTTGTTGTTTTCGTTTCTTTCAATAAATAGTTATGCAACTCGGATATGGCAATAATTGTGACAATTGCAACATTTATAATGGAGAGAACAGGACATTAACTAGGCATGACTGAAAATACAATAAAACAAGGAGTTTGTAATAAAAGGACAGAAAATATATATTAAAACTGACATCAAATCAATTTAAAAGAAATGATTTTCCAAGGACAAGGTGAGATAGGGACCTTATTTGGCAACATTTTATCTGATTTTTGAACTTAAAGATAAGATTTTCGTTGATTCCTTTTTTAGTAGAAGTAACGAAAACGGAACAATGACGTCACACTATATGTAGTTGTCATATCGCAGAAAGGGACTTTATGAGCTTATTTGTGAAAATGTATAGGACAAGATAGTTTTTCAGACCGCCTTTACCCTTAAATGAAAAAGCACACGAATTTTCCCTTTTTATTGGTGGCGGAATCCGGAGTCTCCGGAGAAACCACCGGTCTTCGTTTGATACGAAAACGGACAATTCTTGTCAATTAAGAGTGAGGACGAGTGCACCCGAACAAGCGGAATTCGAACTAAAAACCCCAGTGTTGACTATCTACGGGTTATGTTCTTCTCGTATAGTTTATGATGGTATAATACTTAACACGTAACTGGAGGGATTGTTACAGTATTGATTTTTTTTTATAATAAAGACATAATTTTTTTATCAGTTTCACAGACGTCTGTAGTTAGCATGTCAGTAAATGCAAGTAGTCCTTTGTTCATTTATGTATTATTTTCATTTTACGTAGTTTCTTTTGCTATATATTATGACAATGGTCTCAGACTTCTTTTAAACTTATTTTTGTTTTACAGTGCGTATTCCTAAGTGTTTCTTTATTCTACATTGTCAAGTAGTTTAGGGGGGACTGTGATCTCATTAAACATGTATCACCCCGTCGCATTGTTGCGCCTGTCCTAATTCGGGAGTCTTCGGCTTTTGTTAGTCTTGTATGTTTTTTTTTAGTTTTAGTTTATTAATATGCTTTGAGACGTCCAGTTTGTCTGAATACTATTACAAAATTGTCTTCAGGGGTTTGCTGAAGGACGCCTCCGGATGCAGATGTTTCTCGCTGAATTGAATACCCATTGGTGGCCTTCAGCTGTACACGCTTTGATTGGGTTGTTGTCTTTTTGACATGTTCCCCATTTCCATTCTCAATTATATTTTTAAGTTCTTCTCTTATTAAATGTAACACTTAATAAATGTTGAATGTTCAATGTGCTTTTTTGATTTACCTTCATAAGACACACTCAAAACCCAAACATTGAAAAATAAGGATGCTATATATTGAACAACCTTAGAAGGTTTGTGTACCAAAGGCATTGACGATGAATATACCAAAATCCCTTTGGAGGTCAACTTTGTCAGAGTATTTTTACATCAACAGTGTAAAATAATCGATATAAATGCTCAACCCATGGTTAAATGAAAACAAATCTACGACTGCCATGAATTATTTCTATTCTTATAGGATCAGTTAAGTAAGTTTGTTAACCGTGAAAGCCCTATACAGACGATACTGTTTTGGCTGTTCCGTTTTACCCCCATATAATAATATTATTAATATTCAATAATAATAATTTTTTCATATTGCATTTTTTCACTATATATGTTCATTTCGTGTTATTTCATTGCATTCTTAGGCGTACAAGAAACCCTGTGTTTGCATTTGATTTTTTTGTTTATTGAACCATACATATGACGTCACCTTGTTTCTTTGCCATTCAATTCAATTCTTTTATTACTTTGAGCAAATGATGCTCATCAGTACAAAACATTCTAAAGCGATTACATACCGCGGATTTTTCGAAATTGTACCATGAAAAATAAATTAAAATGAACTGATTTGTTTATTTTGCTTGATAGAATAGAGATAACTAAATTGTATCTGATTCGTGGTCTTTGTAAACTGTTGACTTTGATGTCGAAAATGGGAATCACTGTTAGTATTATTAAGTTGGCGTAAGGCGGAACAGCCAGTTTTGTATATTTATGCTTGCGCTAAAAATAGATATACTGCTATTATACTGGTTGACGATAATAGGCCGTCATATTATAATACCAATTCTACTGCACGGGATCCACATTTCGAAATCAGTTTCAGATAAAAAAAATTGTACCACCGTAAGTAAGAAAAGAGCAGTGTAATATTCTTGACTTAGTACTGACATTTCCTAATGTCGAAAATAGTGAATGAAACCTGGTTTTATGACTTAACAACCCTTGACTTTTATGACAGTCGCATACACTTCAATTATATTGATAACAATGTGTGAACAAAACAACCAAGTCTCAAAACTTATTTGTTGACTTTACAATTCTTTTGTCTGCCCATTGTGCTATGAATCAAATCGGGAGCTAGGATGTATCTTAAAACCCAGATTTGCTATCATTAGCAAAATTCAGCCAATGTAGAATTAGGAAATACATTAGATATTTTTCAGAAAAAAATGTTAATATATTATTTACCTCAACAGTTTCGTGTGATAAGCCACAAAAAGCAATATTTCCTCATCTGATTGACGGATGTTTTCACTTGAACTATATGGAAATATTACTAATTATGTTTAATAGTTATTTCCGCTGAGTTTTTAGAACACTAGAAAAACATTCAACGCAACTGATTGGTGCATGATGGAACTGAAAAAAAATCCAGTCATGCTGTGTCTATAAATATAAAGTAAATCTATAGTAAACGTGAACACAATGTAATGCACGTGGTGTTCTATGGAACAAATTGACCCGCCAAACAGTACTATAAGAAAATCAGTGGCGGATCCAGAACTTTTCCTAACGGGGGCCCGCTGACTGACCTAAGGGGGCCGCTAACTGACCTACGGTGGGCCTCTCCAGTCATGATTTAGTGACTCCCTATATAATCAACCAATTTTTTCCAACGAAAGGGGGGACCCGGGCCCCCTAGGCTCCCCCTGGATCCGCCTATAAAAATATCGTATGATTGTAAATGAGACAACTCTCCACCAGAGCCAAATGACGTTGTTGTTAGCAATTATAATTATCTTTCGTCCTTCAAAAATGTGCCCAACCAATACCGATTAGTAAGCTTTAAAAGGACCGGAAAAAAACAAATGTAAAACAATTCAAACCAGAAAAATATCTGTTGCATAAATGTAGAAGACAATGACCAATAAAATCATGATATGCAACCACTCAAAAACAAGCTCCCGACTTGGGACAGACAACCACGTGATATGGTAGGAATTTACAAATATGTGGGCACCAAAGCCAACCCATTACTTTAAGATAGTTGTAAATTCAGAATAACACAAGAACAAACTGTTCAAAACAACAAATGAAAAGAACAAATATGATAAACAGCAAAAGTCGACAACCACTGCACAAACAGGCTCCTGACTTGGGACTTTTATATAAAGAATTGGAAGGGTTAGACAATTTACGAGCGCCCAACCATTCCCTTACCTCGGACAGTGTTGTAAGAGCACAACAATAAATAAACTACAAAGTTCTGTTAAAAAGTAGTTGACTCATTAGCTCGAAAATAAACACATACACAACTTAAAAGACATAATAGACGTAATGTACAGAACTAAAAGGTCGTTCAAAGCCAATAACAACTCAGAAAAAGTCCTGTATCAAATATATCTATAAACTCACGTCCACCACCAAATAGATTTAGGGAAAGACGTTTTATAAACATTCATAAGCAAAATACACGACCTTGTGCAATGCCAAAGTATAAGTATCTGAAGATCGTAGGTCCGTCAATGTAAATATTTATACACAAATAACATTTAGATGGTTTGTTATCTGACTATTGCTTTAGATCAATATTTATAAAATCAATATTCAAAGATCTAATTACAGTGCTTAAATGGTAACCTTTTATAACTGCATTTATCTTACGGATCGGTACATTATCCTGGACGATATCTTTTTAAAAAGAATCGGTAAACAACGTCACTGTAAAAAAAAATATATATATTTACAGATGATGCCAAAATTCGAAGCCAAGCCTAAATATTTATGAACTAATTGAGTAGATGTTCAAAATAATTTGTGGTAAAGAAATCTTTGACTTAATAATTTACCATGTTTACCAGATATACATAGATTACGTTTGTTGAATTCAAAAATGTAACCACAGAGACAGATAAAGCAAACGTGTCGGAACATATAATCAGAGTAATATGGTGCTAGAGGAAAACCTCACCGACCATAAAGGAACAAAGATCGCCATGTTTGTCGAAAATTGTTGTGTAGATATTCCCATGTAGAACTAAAATTTTTAATAAGGAAAAAAGAGACGTCAATGTTTATATATGATTTATTTAGAGATCATATACATTGAACTATAAAACGGACTGTAGGTCAAGAGCTTTCAGCAATGATAACACGCAAATACAGTTCCATTTTAAAAAAGACCGACATGAAAGCTTATGAACAAATAAACCAATCTTCTTCAGATAGAATAGAAACAAAAACAACTTCCAAGTAAAATAGGAAAATAAAAACCATTTTTTAAAAGTAAAGGAAGCGTAAAAAAGGAGATATTCAAAATCATAATCAAGTTATAGGGACAGCGATATGGATAAAAATGAAGGTCGATGAAACAAAAAGAAATCAAATTCACAAAACTCTCCAAAGAAAATCAACGTCTTAGCAATACGAATGACACATGCTTCGAAAAGGGAACGCAGATCCTGCTAAACTAGTAAAACATTTACGTTTCTGATGGTATGTTAAGACAAAGAAAGTGCCAAGCGGTCAATCAGCGGTAATTCAGCTCACGGAGGCTGTAAACTCTTCAGAGGTATTTATTTTATATTTCGAGTCTTCATCCTTTATACATAAGCTTATTTGTAAGAAGCGACTTTTTTTCCATGATAGGAAGCAAGAGTCATCTTTATATACCTCCAACGGGGAGATATATATTCTCCACATATTGTAATCGATTCTGATATGTTGCAAAATGGAAATTGAACATGCTCAATTAAAAGGGAAAATATACCTTTTGCCGTTTTATAAGTAATACCCCCATTAGATCCTCATAGTCTTTCTAATTTGTTTTTCAAGAGATGAAACAGGAATAGCTGTATCTTTTGTTCAAGTACAATAGGTGTGTACATTATAGTTACCAAGCAAAGTATAATTCAAGGAGAAGAAATCACTTAGAAATGCAAAAAGAAAAGCACAGTTGTATTCTCAAAGAAATGCCGATTGTTTGCTGCAGAACATGTCTAATATTGTTGATAAATAAAATCATGATGTAGGTATCAGAAAACGTTGCATTATAGTGATTGTTACAAATATGATGTTTCGTTCAGTCTCGTTGAAATCTCGTTCTTGAATTATTTCCAAAAAATGTGATACAAATGAAAAATATCAATGAATTTTAAAAATATTATAAACAAACATAACTCTGTGAAAAAATTGTGTTTTTACAACGAACGGTTTTTGAGGAATTCAGTTTTCAAATTTTACGACCAATCAAGTCAGTATTTTTAGCTAAAATTTTGAGAAAATGGGTGAGGGATACAAAAAATGATTTTACAAGAATTATGTACATCCCATATCATTTTGGTCTTTTCCAATTTCTTAGATATGTATTTTTTCAATTATTTATAACAAAAAAGTTGAAATACATGCATTATGTTCTTAAAACTGAGAAAAATCACAAAAATAGAAAATTGACAGCATTGTAAATTTTACACAAAAAAAGCGTCAACATATGATTAAACTTTCTTATATTAACACCTATCTATAGTTTTTTTTAAGTAAAATTTATTTAGACTGGTCCACTTCATCTTTATAGAAAGTATGAAAAAAAGTTTAATTGTGGAACTGTGATTTTTTTCACGATAATAGCCCAAAAAAAACGTAAAAATCGATGAAAATTGGGAAAATCATCAAAATTGGGCATTTTGAAAGAGTCGTAGCAAAAAAAGAAGTGCACCACCATATGATTTTTTCTTCACCAATTATTTTGTTACAGTCTTATAAACCCAAAAATCAAGTTAAGAAAAAAAGTTTAATTCTAGAAATTTTTGCTCCTCAGAGGTGTATATCCTTAACATCGCTAAAACATGATGTGACATTTGAATTACATTTGTCATTCCTTTAAATGCAATTTAATAGCAGTATTCTTCCAATCTGTCTTTCAGTTTTAATTGTTGAACTTTAGCTAAAGAATTTACCATCTCTAATAGGAAATTAAATGCAGTCAGTGACCTTGCACGTTTTCTTTTCTCTTTTTGTCATGTTTTGATATAATATTGTTTGTATTGTTTATACAATTTGAATTAACTATCGATGAGGTTTTGATCATTTGGAAAAATAATTTGAAAATGTAGGTTCTTGTACTGATATAGTTTCTCTATTGCAACTTAAATCGTGAATACATTTGTTATTGAATTGACCAAGATAAATATCCTGTAGTGACCTTTTGTAACGTTCACGTGTTACAGTGTTATATATTAAATAAGACAAACACGCGCCATACTTTTGTACTTATCATTTGAAGTACACACAGAAATATTCTTGGTTACAATGTACATTCATACATCTGCAAAAACAACACCATCTTCATTCAGCTTTATGAATAGTACCAGCCCATTTTTTTTTAATAACATCAGTTTAGGCTCAGAGTATATGGAATTTCTGTAAGTTAACTTTATATGATACATACATTGCATAGTGTTTTCTTTTTATACTAATTTCTTCATTTCGTAGGTGAATTTATCAAACATATTTTTACAAACAAAAACAAAATAAAGTACACACACACCCTTTAACCATAACATAGAAAGATTCACACTACATTTTTCATTGATGATTATTACAACAATCACATGCAATAACAAATTGACAGCATTTGTTTCGTTAATACCATAAAGCTTAAGGAATTCTGTAAAATGTCATATTTTTTCTTCAAACATTCAACACTTTTGTTAATAGGCAGTTTATATCTATATTTACCGTACTATATAATTCTACTATATCATTGTATGCTCTTATTCCTTTAAACAAAATCTTTATGAGTATATCATTTTTACCTTTTTATTATAAACATTATGTGCTTTATAATCATTCTTCATGATGCATTTTGTATCCCATAACAAAAGAATGGAGACTTATTACATGTCTATCAATGCAGACGTTTTTAAGTAAATCTTTAATTGATTTCCCAAATGTTTTATATGAACTATAATGAAAACTATTATAATATGTAGTTCGTTACAGTTTGAACAACATTCTGTTTTGGTTACTTTTTCGCTGGAAAAGCAGCTCCTCTTTTGACAAAATACAATGCATTAATTTGAACATTTTTATTTCATTATCTTTAAGATAACCAATAGTGCATTTAAGAAAGTCTTTCGGTGTGAGCAAATCATCTGTGTTGAAGACCGTATAGTGACTTATATTGATTTACTTTTATAAGTTGTGAATTGGATGGAGGGTTGTCTCATTGGCACTCATACCACATCTTCCTATATCTATTTGAAAAATAGATTTTTAGTTTACCTTTGCATCAGACTCTTTCTCATATCAAAATATCTGTTGGTATTACTGTTTTGATGGACTAATTTTTATATGTTTTTAATATTAACAGTTAATACATCTTTATTTCTTCTGAGTTCAATTTTAGTTCGAGCAATATGGACTTTTGTTTTCAATGATTCCTCTGATTTGTAATATGTTCACATTGTTTTGGTATGGATTTCTGTTGATAGTTTTGAGAATTCAGAAATAAATTGCTTTCATAAGTTACAGTTGAAGTAATCATTTGTTTTGGGATTTCTAAATAAGTATCGATTTGATCATGAAGATTTGTTTTTTATCATTTACATTTATCAATGTTTTTATCATCTCTTGATAGAAGATGTGCTTGTTGTTTAAGATTTTTTTAATCTAGTAATTTTGTGTTATTTACATTCAGCTTGTAAATAAAAAAAAATATCCCAAATATATCAGGTATACATGTAGTTTTAATTTGATAATACAGACCAGTTTAATATTTCCTGATTTTAATATTTCAATAAACCATTTGAAATATTTTGATTTGATACAAGACTCCATATTTATCATTTATCCCCCTCCACTATAAGAGAAACTTTTTGCTATTATTGACCTTTATAATTTATCGTTTTTTTTCTTTTCAAAATGAATTTGTACTAGATTTTATGTATATTTTGTAGATTATCTTTAGTTATGATACTGATAGCAGCAATGTAGGCTATATTTGGTAACAGAAGAACTGTTACTATTAATATTTTTCCAACTAATGTTACTTTTATCCATCCTCTTTTCAAAATTTAATGTTTGACACTCTTCCTTTTTTATACCCAAAATAGTTACCAAGGCTTTTGATTGGTTCTTCTGTTCAATTTATATTTTCAAATTTATCTTTCGAACTTTTTAATCTCCGTAGCCATACCCCTTCTGTTTTGGCTTAATTTGGTTTAAAATCTAAGAGCTTCCAAATGTTTCAAATATACTTAAAGGCAAACTGTTTTCTTTCCTTGATGGAAGAAAAAATGTCAATTGGCAAATTTCTAAATTGTATGATTTTACATCTAATTTGTTTTTATTCCTTTTAAATCTGTATTACTTCTTAGTCTTATTGTCATTAATTCAACTGTTATAACAAAACGTAGTACTGAAATCTAACACGGTTACCATTGCCGTATTCCAATATATATTTTGACGGACGTAGGACCAACCCATTATCTTAAATACATCCCTTAAAGGTAAAACATAGGCTAACGCATCTGATAAAGCTTGTTTTGAATACAAACCTTTTCAGAGTTTCCGTAATAAATGTCTATTCTCACGAGTCAATTTTTTCACAGAGATAATTGAGACAACATGTACAACTCTTTTGAAAACACTGGTACAATTCGTTTAATATTTAACATGTGGATATTATGTTGAATTTAAATATGTTTCGTTAATGTTTCTAGAAGGAATTGTGGTTCAAATACTTTTTATGTGAAGTTTTTCATACAATCTTCCTGTTCGAATCAATTATTGACGCTGTTAAGTTTGTGTTTATCGTGGATTATCCATTTGATACCATCTCATGAATGTATATGATGTAAATTTTTGTCACTTAGGCGTAGTGTCAACCAGAAGTTGACAACTTCGATGAAACAGACATGATATCCATCAGGCAGTCAGTCATCGCGTTATTATTTTCCAAAGAAAGTAATATCTAAGATACCTTCTTTTTTGTAAATTGTCCAATATAACCGGACTTTAAATCACTATATGTAATGATGTTCTAATAGAATATTTTCCTCAGCCAACGAAGATTATGCAAAAATATAAAGATTATACGAACATGAATTTGGGGGGTGAAACATGAAAAAATCTATATAACCACCCACCAACAGGAGCTTACTTCAAAAACCTAACATAAACAGTAAATGATATATTCCTGGACTGGCAACGGTGTAAAAACATCAAAGCTGAACTTCAACGAGAGTCTAGACGAGCACATACAAAAATTATGCACGATATAGTCAGTCAAGATTTTTACAAGAACAGATTTTGGTCACACATTTGGAGTTGGAAACAGTAATCTGCAGTAACCATAAAACATAAAGATGGATATCTACACAGCGACACAGCAACAAAAGCTGCAATACTAAACAGCCAATTCCATTCAGTAACACCCTAAAAGTCATAAACAACTTGCCAGATAAAGGACCAAGCCCACATCCAAACATGAGACCAACACAATCAGTCAGAACGGTGTCACTAAACTGCTTATAGAACTAAGATAGTTAAAGGACCAGGGATCAGTACCAGAAGATTGAAGGATAGCCAACATAGTCCAAGTCTTTAAGAAAGGGGAAAAACACAGTAGCGAAAAACCGTCCAGTGTCCTTGACATCCATCTCATATAAGCTGCTAGAGCACATAGTCCATAAGTCTATCATGGACTATGTTGACCAAAAAACAACACACTTTGAGACAAAAAACATTGATTTGTAACCAAAAGATTATGCCAGGCACAGCTGGTAATAACTTAACACGAAATAGCTAGGAACACGGAGGACAACTACCAGAGAGACATCATCCTGTTCGACTTCACCAAGGCCTTTGATAACATCCCAGACTTCTTCATAACATGGATTAATAGGAATAAGAGGTTTCCAGCTTAAATGAATAAAACAGTTCCTGTCCAACAGAACTCAGTCTGTGATTATCGAAAAAAATCAAGTCGCCCAGGGCGCTGTGATTGGTCCCTTAATCTTTCTGGCCTATATGAACGAACTCCCAGAAGTAACAACATCCAGCACTCGACAGTTTGATAATGTGAGTGTCTACTCTTTAGCTGCATTAGGAAAACAAAAGATGCAGACTTACTGCAAAAAGACATAACCTCGCTGGAAAAATGGGAAATAAGTGGCAAATGAGTTTCCAACCGGAAAAAAAACTACAGTCTTCCATGTCTCAAGACAATGTCAGCAACACCAGACGTCCTATACACTCCATGGAAACACATTAGAGACAATAGACAGCAGGAGATACCTTGGACTCCTTTTCAACAAAGACCTTACCTGGACAAACTATACCAGACCATAAAGAAAGCCTCTAAGACACCTGGCTTCTTACGAAGAAATTTTGGTAGGTGTATTCCAGCAACAAAAGCCACAGCCTACTCTACGCTAGTAAGACCGACTCTGGAATATGCTTCCCCAGTGTGGGACCCTCACCCAATTACCACCATACAGATGGGTGCACTCCTAACCTGTACAGCAAGTTAACTTGATAACCAGTCATTTGGACTGGTCAAAGTTAACCTGTGACCGAATATAGGACTGCTCTGACCAGTCCTAGGACCAAAATCTAGTTAACTTGAAAAGCGGACTTGGACCTAGGACTGTTTTTATGTCTGCCAAAAAGTTAACTTAGAAACAGGTCCGCTATTGATATAAGTTAACTTCGAACCAGTCCTGTCATAAGTTAACATAAGTTAACTTCGGAACCAGTCCTGTCATAAAGTTAACATAAGTTAACTTGGAAACCGGTCCTGCCACAAAGTTAACTTCTGCTTGAACAAATCCGATCAAAACCAGACCTGTTCCCAAGTTAACTTTTGACTGGTCTGGTCAACACTAAGTTAACTTGTAACCAGGACCGCTCTTCGTTGATTTAAAAAAAAAATATTTTTTAATATCTTTGTTTCGTAGTATAAACATCGAAAATAAAGTAATTTGAAAATTAATACTTCCGTTTTATGAACAGGATTAAACACAAATAATTGAAAATAAGTATGCACAGAACGTAACACAAATTTATGTGTGATCTGACAATCTATCTATTATAAAAACGATCTCGGTTACAATGATAACAGGCACTGAATATATATATATATATATTCCGAGATCAAATTCAATCATATTATGTATATTTTTGAAAAGAAGTATATTTGATGTTAGGTGTATACGTCCTTGTTAGTTATACATCCTTGAACTATGCAGCCACAATCAGCAATAGTTTAATTCATTTAAATAATGACTACAAATTTTTGTTCGCCTAAATTAAGGGTGCCAGCATGTCTTCTTTTTACTCAAAATACTGATACGTAACAAAATTTCAGTAGTTTTGATGCCTCCAGTTGACTTGTACAACAAAATTATTTGACCGCATCCACCAAAACTGACCATATATGCACTTTAATTTGTAAATCTATATACCCGCATAGTAAATCAGCAATATTTTTTATGTTAGGATTCAATGTATAATACAATCATGACAATGGACAGCAAAATTGCAATATAATAACAAAAAATTTTGGTTCGCATAAATTTAGGATACCAGCATGTCCTCATTTTATTCAAAATATTGATACGTAACAAAATTTCAGTAGTTTTGATACCTCCAGCTGACTTGTACAACAAAATTATTTGACCGCATTACCAAAACTGACCATATGTGAACTTTAAATTGTAAATCTATATACCAGCATAGTAAATCAGCCTTATTTTTAATGTCAGGATTCAATGTATAATACAATCATGACAATGTACAGCAATATTGCAATATAATAACAACAAATTTCTGTTCGCCTAAATTAAGGGTGCCAGCATGTCCTCTTTTTACTTAAAATACTGATACGTAACAAAATTTCAGTAGTTTTGATGCCTCCAGTTGACTTGTACAACCAAATTATTTGACCGCATCCACCAAAACTGACCATATATGCACTTTAATTTGTAAATCTATATACCCGCATAGTAAATCAGCCATATTTTTTATGTCAGGATTCAATGTTATAATACAATCATGACAATGGACAGCAATATTGCAATATAATAACAACAAATTTTTTGTTCGCATAAATTTAGGATACCAGCATGTCCTCATTTTATTCAAAATATTGATACGTAACAAAATTTCAGTAGTTTTGATACCTCCAGTTGACTTGTACAACAAAATTATTTGACCGCATCCACCAAAACTGACCATATGTGCACTTTAATTTGTAAATCTATATACCCGCATAGTTAATCAGCCATATTTTTTATGTCAGGATTCAATGTATAATACAATCATGACAATGGACAGCAAAATTGCAATATAATAACAAAAATATTTTGGTTCGCATAAATTTAGGATACCAGCATGTCCTCATTTTATTCAAAATATTGATACGTAACAAAATTTCAGTAGTTTTGATACCTCCAGCTGACTTGTACAACAAAATTATTTGACCACATTACCAAAACTGACCATATGTGAACTTTAAATTGTAAATCTATATACCAGCATAGTAAATCAGCCTTATTTTTAATGTCAGGATTCAATGTATAATACAATCATGACAATGTACAGCAATATTGCAATATAATAACAACAAATTTTGTTCGCTAAATTAAGGGTGCCAGCATGTCCTCTTTTTTACTTAAAATACTGATACGTAACAAAATTTCAGTAGTTTTGATGCCTCCAGTTGACTTGTACAACAAAATTATTTGACCGCATCCACCAAAACTGACCATATATGCACTTTAATTTGTAAATCTATATACCCGCATAGTAAATCAGCCATATTTTTTATGTCAGGATTCAATGTATAATACACTTTAATTTGTAAATCTATATACCCGCATAGTAAATCAGCCATATTTTTTATGTCAGGATTCAATGTATAATACAATCATGACAATGGACAGCAATATTGCAATATAATAACAACAAATTTTGGTGCATAAATTTAGGATACCAGCATGTCCTCATTTTATTCAAAATATTGATACGTAACAAAATTTCAGTAGTTTTGATACCTCCAGTTGACTTGTACAAACAAAATTATTTCACGCATCCACCAAAACTGACATATGTGCACTTTAATTTGTAAATCTATATACCCGCATAGTTAATCAGCCATATTTTTTATGTCAGGATTCAATGTATAATACAATCATGACAATGGACAGCAAAATTGCAATATAATAACAAAAATATTTTGGTTCGCATAAATTTAGGATTACCAGCATGTCCTCATTTTATTCAAAATATTGATACGTAACAAAATTTCAGTAGTTTTGATACCTCCAGCTGACTTGTACAACAAAATTATTTGACCACATTACCAAAACGACCATATGTGAACTTTAAATTGTAAATCTATATACCAGCATAGTAAATCAGCCTTATTTTTAATGTCAGGATTCAATGTATAATACAATCATGACAATGTACAGCAATATTGCAATATAATAACAACAAATTTCTGTTCGCCTAAATTAAGGGTGCCAGCATGTCCTCTTTTTACTTAAACTACTGATACGTAACAAAATTTCAGTAGTTTTGATGCCTCCAGTTGACTTGTACAACAAAATTATTGACCGCATCCACCAAAACTGACCATATATGCACTTTAATTTGTAAATCTATATACCCGCATAGTAAATCAGCCATATTTTTTATGTCAGGATTCAATGTATAATACACTTTAATTTGTAAATCTATATACCCGCATAGTAAATCAGCCTATTTTTTATGTCAGGATTCAATGTATAATACAATCATGACAATGGACAGCAATATTGCAATATAATAACAACAAATTTTTGTTCGCATAAATTTAGGATACCAGCATGTCCTCATTTTATTCAAAATATTGATACGTAACAAAATTTCAGTAGTTTTGATACCTCCAGTTGACTTGTACAACAAAATTATTTGACCGCATCCACCAAAACTGACCATATGTGCACTTTAATTTGTAAATCTATATACCCGCATAGTTAATCAGCCATTATTTTTATGTCAGGATTCAATGTATAATACAATCATGACAATGGACAGCAAAATTGCAATATAATAACAAAAAATTTTGGTTCGCATAAATTTAGGATACCAGCATGTCCTCATTTTATTCAAAATATTGATACGTAACAAAATTTCAGTAGTTTTGATACCTCCAGCTGACTTGTACAACAAAATTATTTGACCACATTACCAAAACTGACCATATGTGAACTTTAAATTGTAAATCTATATACCAGCATAGTAAATCAGCCTTATTTTTAATGTCAGGATTCAATTTATAATACAATCATGACAATGGACAGCAATATTGCAAAATAATAACAACAAATTTTTGTTCGCATAAATTTAGGATACCAGCATGTCCTCATTTTATTCAAAATATTGATCATAACAAAATTTCAGTAGTTTTGATACCTCCAGTTGACTTGTACAACAAAATTATTTGACCGCATCCACCAAAACTGACCATTTGTGCACTTTAATTTGTAAATCTATATACCCGCATAGTTAATCAGCCATATTTTTTTATGCCAGAATCAATGTATAATACAATCATGACAATGGACAGCAATATTGCAATATAATAACAACAAATTTTTGTTCACATAAATTTAGGATACCAGCATGTCCTCATTTTATTCAAAATATTGATACGTAACAAAATTTCAGTAGTTTTGATACCTCCAGCTGACTTGTACAACAAAATTATTTGACCGCATTACCAAAACTGACCATATGTGCACTTTAATTTGTAAATCTATATACACCATGATGTACCCGCATAGTATTAATCAGCCATATTTTTTATGTCAGGAATCATTGTATAATATAATCATGACAATGGACAGCAATATTGCAATTTAATAACAACAAATTTTTGTTCGCATAAATTTAGGATACCAGCGTGTCCTCCTTTTATTCAAAATATTGATACGTAACAAAATTTCAGTAGTTTTAATACCTCATGCTGACTTGGAAAACAAAACTATTTGACCAAAACTGATCATATGTGCACTTTTATTTGCAAATCTATATACCCGCATACCATTGTACCGAGGGCCTTAATGTCTTCTCCTGGCGCTCCTGTTCACATTTTAGTAGGACCGTAAATGTACACGTAATCAATAATATTGGAAAACCATTAATGCAAAAAATATTCTGAATAAATTGAGAATGTCAGAATTTCATCTCTTTATTTATAATAACAGTCACATCATATATAGGAGTTCATGATGGTGTACGTGTAAAACAAAACTATTATGCCACATCATCAAAGTACCAACACTGACATGTCTGAATTCATTTGTACTGTTTACAATGATTTAATAAAAAAAAGTATACGAGGTTCTCTTCTTAGAATCTATTATGTCGGTTGATTGATTTTGTTTATAGTTAAACGTCAAGTGGCAACTATTTCATTAAAGTGCGCATTGAGTATAATTTTAGGACGTCCCATATAAATATCGGCAATGACAAATCTCTCGATAAATCTGACGAATTTGACGAGATTGTTGATAGTTTTACCACATCGTATGCTTACGGACACTGTACAATTTCTGTTAGAATATTCTGCGGGAAATAGAATAGTAAATCCAATGCAAACAAGTTGAATATCAATGAAATATCCATGCAAGTATAAATTTATGCATAAAGTAAAATTTAGGAAGGGACAGGTAAACAACGGGGAACGAAGTAACGTAGACAATGTTGCCGATATCCCGTGATATAAGAATATTGTTCCGATGCGTTGGATAACCTTTCTATCCGCCTTCTAATAAAAAAAACTCTGTGTGATCGTATAGCCATTTTTTATTTATATAAAAATACATGTATATCAAATAAAAGAGAGCATTTGTATAATATCTAGTAGAGTCTAGCGAGTAAATAATAAATGATATCTGTGGAAAAACAATGCGAATGTTGTTTACATATTTCAATGAAAGCTCAAGTCTGATATGAAAACTCTTATAACGATAATCTGTCATAAGCAGACCTGTCCTCAGGTCTGGTCAATAGCAGACGTGTCCACAGGTCTGGTCAAAAGCAGACCTGTCCTCAGGTCTGGTCAGGAGCAGACATGTCCACAGGTCTGGTCTGAGGCAGACCTGTCCTTAGGACTGGTCAAAAGCAGACTTGTCCACAGGTCTGGTCTGGGGCAGACCTGTCCTCAGGACTGGTCAAAAGCAGACTTGTCCACAGGTCTGGTCTGGAGCAGACTTGTCCACAGGTCTGCAGCAGTCCTAAAAAAGCAGACCGTAGGTCTTGTCCACCAACAACGAAGTTAACTTGCTTGACTGCTTAAAAATTCTCAAGTTAACTTAGAAAGCAGTCAACAAGTTAACTCTAAGTTAACTTTTGTCAAGGTTAGGACCGCACCCATCTGTACGCGAGATAGAGCTGGTACAAAGACGAGCAGCTCGCTTTGTGTATAGTTGCTACCAGGAATACTCTTCTGGATGTGTTACTAAGCTACTGGACCAAGTTCACTGCAGCAAGACGATTGAAACAGAGATTTGTGCTGTGTTACAAGACCCAAACCCAGTTGATTACCATTAATCCAGCAAAATACTTCACACCAGGGGACATTAAGACCAAGGGCAACCACAACCTTAGAAAAACTAGAGTAAAGAGGGATGTCTACTACCACTCATTCTTCCTAAGAACAACTAGAGAACGGAATAAACTCCCCGAATCTGTAGTGGAGTCCGGATCACTAGAGGACTTCATGGCCAGAGTGAATACCACCCCATGGACTCATCCACATCTGAAATAGACAGCATGAGATAACCAGTGTTCATAGATGTAATATTGATTAATATTTTATTGTAAATACAGTTTTCCCTGGACTTTAATTTTAGCCAGAGGGATGTCTGTGTGAGATAAACCCGAAGAAACTCATCAATTCAGAAATTCTGCAAAATAATTGGAAGTTTAAACGAAATAAATTGTATCCTCACTGGAGTGCTGAAGAGCCCAAGACTGATGAATAAACAGCATGTCTTTTAAGCTAAGAGACTATTATTTTAATGCCTTTAATATGGATAAGATGTAAATCTAGGTTTGATAAGTCATTGATCATTGATGTTTTAAGAAGTACTTACGTATATTGAACCAATGAAAACATCGGGGATTTGATAATACAAAAGCAAAGTACATCTTTCTTTCAAACCGAATATCGTATTCAGAGTAAGGATAATCAGGTATTGTTAGCATTGTGTTTCAAGTAGTCAAGAATTCACAACGGTTTTATAACAAGAAATGAGAGTTGTCAGTGGTTTTTATGCTTTGCATACTATCCTATTGTATTGCTTTATCATTTTTACGCAATAATCATATCAACAAGACGTAAATTGTAACTTCTTATCTAATGTGTTATAAATGAATGATAGTCAGAAAAGATTCAATTCAAGAAAACATAAGCTTCACATATGGATTTGTTATAGAGCTGCTGTTCGAGATATTTTTTATTTTTATAAAATGGCGAGAAAATCTCATTCGGACTTGTTATGTTTGCATCGGCATTATTTGGATTTCAAATAGAAAGAAAAGAAATCCTGAAATTTGGTAAATTGAGGTATTTAAGCTCAGATGGAAAGAATAGGTGTTATGGGGTAAACTATGTTACCTTGTTCGTAGAATTAGATCCAGGTGTCTGAACATCTGGCACAAATTTCTAACATTTCCCTTAGTACATTATTAACAAACGCTTTCATATCTTTCAATAACACATTGATTGGTAATGAATGTGTACGAAACATTTTTTTCTTTGAACAATAAATGATAAAATTCTTTACGTATTGCTCTCAAATTATACACTCCTTACAATTCCTGTTCATCAACTTTGCAATAATTACATCTTTTTTGTCGTTTTCTTTTCAGATCATTGCACATTTAAATAAATTGGTTTTACAAGGAAAATTTTCCCACGATGACTGTTTGTTTAGTTCATCAAAATATATTCAGTCCAAATCTCACGCTATTTGTTTCGTTTCTTCTTAATGTATTGTGGTTATTTAAATTGTTTGTAAAAGAGACATTTGGAATATCTTTCTTAAAGGAAACAAAATCACAATTCGATGAATATCGTAATAGAAGTGGGACATTTAAAGACGTATCGTATCCGTATCTGATACGTTGAAGTATCTAAACATATATAATTGGTTATTATTCAATTAATTATGTACGTGCTTTGATAGTAATCGAGAAAAGGGAAAAGAGAGGAGGGAAAGGAAAGGCCGATGCAATTTTTTTTTATCTCTTTCATTTTTATTATACAAATTGTTCGTTAAATAATGTTGAATAATTGTAATATATTTATTATTTGTGTTACCATACTTGCTTCTTGTATGTCAAAATCTGGACTTAAAATTATATTTATTGCCCTAAGATGATTTTTTCTACTTTATTTACAGTACATTTAATACAATTATGAAAATATTCCATGGACGACAACAGAAGCTAACATTTTCACACACATATAACAATCACGTGATTTTCGTGTCAATCTATTTTCTTGTATATGTTTTAAAATTCGATATCGAAATCATTAGAACTACCTAGGCGTTAAGTTGAGTTATAAAAGAAATAGAGTTAACGTTAACAATATTCATCCACCTACTTTAAGTTTGCTTATAAAAGGGATTTGGAACAAACACATCATATACGTCGAATTAATGACTGATACCAATAAAAATAAATTTATAAATTAGCAGGCAATCCTTTTTGCAAATGTGTAGCACACTACACTTTCTAGGGTCGCTCGACTTTAGTGACATAATACGAGATTTGAATAGTTATAAATGAATTTGTGTAATCAATAAACCCTAGCACATCAAAGAAGTGAGTAAACTATGTTTAAAAAATTATACATGTTAAAATAAAATCTCTTTTTTCAAGTCTGTAGATTTCAACTATATTTGCCACAAAGTCCAGATTTTCTGAACGACATTTCTCCTGTATATACATGTATATAGTCACTGGACTAGTATATATTTGTTTAGGGGCCAGCTGAAGGACGCCTCCGGGTGCGGGAATTTCTCGCTACATTGAAGACCTGTTGGTGACCCTCTGCTGTTGTTTTTTATTTGGTCGGGTGGTTGTCTCTTTGACACATTCCCCATTTCCATTCTCAATTTTTGTTTTACAGAGTTTGTCTTTAGTGCCGTGTGGAGGCAGTAGAGTGCCTCCCCGTGCTTCAGGTTTATGCCCTTATAATATACTAGATTATGGAGTGTGTGTCCCAGCGAGAACTGCCCTAGTTCATTACTTTAGGAATATTTATCAAAAAGTAGTATTTCAATATTCAGCCCCATTCTACTATTTAGTCAGCCATCAGTCCTACCCTTATATAACCTATCTTTTTCGGGTAATTAATACTGATAGCATATGACATTTTTAGCCGAACAAATTTATCCATTTTATATAACTTAAATTATTGTATGCTGGTTCATATTCTGGACGCCAATCTTTGCTCCTTTATTATATAATTCACTAACAAAACAATTATGAAGCTTAGAAATGGAAAATTACTAAACACTAAACTTGTTCAAAGGGTATCTACACGTCTCAATCTTCAAAATCGGTTATCTAAAAATACTACCATCGTTAACATTTTTAACAATAAAAATCGTGGTTACCCTTCTATCGATAAGTGTCATGCCAAAAAAATGACTTACATGTCCCCGTCTTTCCACCAACAATACGGTATGGTCCACGTTTAATGGTCGCACATTTTCTTTAAATTTTGAAACTGATATAACTTGAAAAACAAACAGTATTATTTATTTACTCACATGAAACAAACCGGGGTGTGGTATTCAGTACGTAGGAGAAACTGGACGATATTTATCTAAACGCACTCAAGAACATCTGTATCGTTTTAAAAGACCCAATAAATTCAAAAGTATCATTTACCAACACCTTAAGAAGCACAACCATCCTTTTAAATATTTAGCAGTTCAACCTTTAAAAGTAGTAAATAAGCAGCCTGGTGAATCGCATTCAAAGTTTGTACGATCACGGAAAATAATTGAATTAAATTGGATTAAAAAATTACAGACAGTTTACCCTCTCGGTCTAAATGATAATATCATGGGAATTGGTAATATATCTAGAACCAATTTCGTTAACATTTTGGATATAGTTTCTAAAACTGTTCGTAAAAAACGTTCTCACGGTCGTAGAACAAATCGCAATCAAAGAAAATTTTGGGCCAATCATACCAATATTTCGGACCTAATTTCTATTTCAAAAAACAACGGCAGACATTATCTGTTAACAAAACTCTGTTCGTTACCGGTTAATAAGTTAAATAAAATTTCGGAGGATTGCAACACAATTTCATATAACAGTCCTAAGTATGAAATTGTTCAAATTATTATGGCATATTGTTATTCTAAATTATTTCCCAAAATTGATCGCCCTGAAGATCATAAAAAACATTTTATTAAAATTAAGTATGTCAATAAAGGCTTTGATTTTGTAAATATTGCCGGTATATTTAACGACCATTCTGTTAAAGAACAAATTCCTGGATATTTTGACAATACTGAGCTACCTCTTATTTGTTATATTTACAAGAAATCTACCCGGAAATTTGTGTTTAATTATAGTCAATTGTGTAAAGATGTTAATATCAGTGAAAATACACCTACTTCATGTAATTGCAGTAATTCCGAATATATTTATGGACCCATTTCCCATGTTATAACAGGAGATCTTAACATCGTTCAAGACCGAGAGTTAAAATCATTCCTCAGTAAAGGACCTAAATATCGTCCCCCGTCAATTATTAATTGGAATGAGTGTCGTAATTTCATCCACGACTCACTCCATACTTACTGTATGAAATGGATAAAACGTGAAAAAGCTGACAAAAAATCTTTGGACTCTTTTTTTAATTCAGTAATGAAGATAGTTGATATACGTATTCAACATTTTAAAGAACATTTTACTATTAACAATAACCACAATAAACCTATTTCTCGTATCAAAAATAAACTAAAAGAACTAGCCAAGGAATTTGTTTTGTCCCGGCCGATAAAGCTGCTAATAATATTATTATTGTTTGACGTAAATTTTACATTGAGGTTCTGAAAAAGGAAATCACCAATTCACCAACATTCCAACTGACTCCATTTTCAGAAAACGAAATCTGTAACAAACATAAACTTTTAGCTACCGCTTTACAAGCAGAGCCAAATACAATGAAGGTCCCAACTATGTATTGGCTTCCGAAGCTACACAAAACCCCTTACAAATATAGATTTATTTCGTCTTCAAGCCATTGTTCAACTACTAAATTGTCTATTCTTCTTACCAGCACACTTGGTACAATTAAAAACCTGATAATAAATTGTTCAAATAAGGCCTTCGAAAATAGTGGACAAATTACTTTTGGAGTGTCAAGAACTCGTTGGAAGTACTTGATAAATTGCATGCTTATATTGGTGATTTTGAATCTGTTCAAAGTTTTGATTTTTCTACTCTGTATACCACATTGCCTCACACTCTCATTAAGAAAAAATTCACGCACCTAATTAAATGGGCATTCAAAAAATCAGAATGTGAATATATATGTTCAAACTCTTTTAGGTCATTTTTTAGTAGCAATAAACCAAAAAACTATGTTTAATTGGACATGCTTTGATACTATATATGCCCTTGAATTTTTACTAGATAACATTTTTGTTCGCTTTGGGGATTCCGTATATCGTCAGATTATCGGAATTCCAATGGGGACTAACTGTGCACCACTTATTGCGGACCTGTTTTTGTATTGTTATGAGTTACAATTTATGACAAAAATAAGCAAAGACCCATCGAAACAACATCTGATAAACAAATTTAATAATACTTTTAGATATTTGGATGATATTTTGGCTCTCAATAATGACGACTTCAGTATGTATATTAACGAAATTTATCCTGTTGAACTTACTTTAAATAAAGCTAATACTAACAATGACCACTGCCCTTTTCTCGATCTTGATATCTGTATCACTAATGGAAAGCTGAATACTAAAATTTATGATAAAAGGGGTGATTTTTCATTTCCTCTCGTTAATTATCCGTTTTTAGATGGTGACGTTCCCTTGTCACCATCTTACGGTGTTTATATATCTCAACTTGTACGATTTGCTCGTGTATGTAACAATGTTTTAGATTTTAACGAGAGAAATTTATGTATTACTGAAAAATTATTACACCAGGACTTTCGATATCACAAACTAGTCAAAACATTTTCTAAATTTTATCATCGGTATAAAGACATCATTCGTAAATATAGCTCAACATGCAGACTTCTAATACGTTCAGGTATTTCACATCCAATTTTTTATGGAAATATTCTTTATAAAGCACAAAGGTGTCAGTATTCACCTCAGAAACTTACAAAACCTTTGAATAGACTTATTAAGAAGGGATATAATTACGATACTGTTGTCAAGTCATTAAAGATTGCATATTTTGGCGTTAATATTGAGTCACTGATAAGGTCTTTGCATCGGAACTAAACACATTTATTCTAAAAACAGTTGTTGGCATGACACGGGTTATGTTCTTCTCATATATGTTATGATGGTATGATACTAAACCCCTAACGGGAAGGATTGTGCCTGATGTTCATATGATGAAATCATAATCTTTCAGTCAGTTTAATTGAAGTCTGGAGCTGGCATGTCAGTTAACTGCTAGTAGTCTGTTGTTATTTATGTATTATTGTCATTTTGTTTATTTTCTTTGGTTACATCTTCTGACATCAGACTCGGACTTCTTTTGAACTGAATTTTAATGTGCGTATTGTTATACGTTTACTTTTCTACATTGGTGAGAGGTAGAGGGGGAGGGTTGAGATCTCACAAACATGTTTAACCCCGCCGCATTTTTGCGCCTGTCCCAAGTCAGGAGCCTCTGGCCTTTGTTAGTCTTGTATTATTTTAATTTTAGTTTCTTGTGTACAATTTGGAAATTAGTATGGCGTTCATTATCACTGGACTAGTATATATTTGTTTAGGGGCCAGCTGAAGGACGCCTCCGGGTGCGTGAATTTCTCGCTACATTGCAGACCTGTTGGTGACCCTCTGCTGTTGTTTTTTATTTGGTCGGGTGGTTGTCTCTTTGACACATTCCCCATTTCCATTCTCAATTTTATGTAATAGCTGACTTTTAGGCCTCAAGGAAAACTAAAGTGGCTTTGTTAAGGTTCAGGATATTTATTAATCAGTAGTTAATTCAACCTTTTAAACGAAATACATTATAATTCTAATAACATATTACTAATCCTTAACAACTTGCGGAGCAAGGTAGTTACTGTTGTGGCACAAACCAACGTACATAATGGTATATCACACAGTGATATTTATATAACAGCTTACAAATTCTGTAAACCAAAATTACAATGTTAAATAACGGATTTTAATGAAACCGTATTTAAACATAGACCTAATTATAAAACATACAATAGAAATAATGTCCTTGTGTATAAAATAAAACATAACTCGGACAATACTTTAAATATGTGCAGAAACGTAGTTCGCTATCTAATACAACTTTGTTTATGTTTTTTATTTATAATCAATCAACAATGTTATAGTGTACGGACTAATTCACACAAATAATACATGGTGGTATTTAAAATCTACTCATAACAAAGTCTTATCGAATACACCTCAAAGTATCGATCGGAATGTGTGTACTTTCTAAAGTGATTTACATATAGCTCTAACGAATGACTACCAGTACTTTATATAATAAAATAAGTGTATAATATATGCATTTTATGTAGCAATAATACTTTTCGGGATCATAGAGAAAAATAACCATTCATACCAAAAATCATTCAATCTATGAAAATATATTAGAAATATTAATAAAGAAGTAGATAAAGAAAACTCACGTCAAAATGTGAAGTCCGTCAATGCAAATAGAATCATGACTATTCTCTATAAATTCTCAAACACTTCAATGGCTACTGGACATATAAGTCTGGCCATTTCGACTTCATTAGACTAGTCCTTCTAACTCAAAACAAAGAAACTAAGAACTGAGCAGTAAAACTTTAAACTAACCAATCAAATCCAAGTAATCATGAATAATGTATGGAAACGTTTCAGTGTAATAAAAGTTTATATAAGACAGTATGTTTTGAAATTTTAATTAATATTAACATAATTATACATCTTTATTTTACAATTAAAGTATAAACAAAATAAAGAGGCTACCACATTCCCCCCTGTGTTGGAAAAATGACTTCCACGTCATACGACTCCTCCTCCCTCTGACGAAGACATGACGTTCTCGGCATTCTAAACTGGTAATTCACTATGATGTTTCTCTCACAATCTCAATGATGGTACGTGTGATGTCATTCTCCATTCCTCTAAACATTCCTTCTTTCAGTTGTAACTTTAACCATTCTGCTTTCTGTAGCCAAGATGTTTGTCCAATAGCTTGTTTGGTGATATAATCTTTCAAATATGCAGGTGGTTTTCTAATTATTGTTCTTGATGGTAATTCTCTTGGTGGTGTAGGTAATATTCTACGTCGTCTGAGCCTTGATGGTTGTTGCTGTGGGTTATCTTGAGCCGTTGTATTATCTGTGTCTGCCTCGGTATCACCTGATGTGTCTGGGAGCGTACTGTCATCCATCTCATCCTGTTTGTCAGAAGTATCTCCTCTGTCAATCTGGTCAGTCGCTTCTTGACCTGTTATCACATCAGCCCCAAGAGGTGGTTCACCAGTGTTTATCTGTACTAGAGGGATAACGTCTTGTCCAAAACCATTCTCTTGACTACCATCAATTAAAAACTGATCGTCACCAGCCAAGTTGACGGTTCCTTGTTGCCCATCTACCACAGGTACAGCATCACTGTTGGTGTTGCTCTGTGCATCTTCCTCTGGCAAATAAATTATATAGCCCTGCTCTGACTCCTCGTCCGATTCTATGTCAGTTTCCTCTTTGGTACTGTCGGAGTTCGTCTACTTTTCCTCAAGGACTGTCTTTATAGGCGGTTTCCTTGGTGCAGGGTTTCTCTTAGGCTCTATAGCCTTTTCCAAACCGGGCAGATGTCCAATTGGTAGAAGGAGGTTTCTATGCAGTGTTCTTTTGCGTTCTTCTTCATTTTTCTTCTGGACCACATAAACAGGCATGTCTTTGTAAGGCTGTCTAACAATTCTGTATGTGTCCTCTTCCCCTTTATCTGCTATCTTATGCTTCCCTTCAAAGGCGACTACTTTAATAAGTACACGATCTCCAGGTTGCAAAATGGCTCCACGGGCTCTTTTATCGTATCCTTCTTTCTGTCGACTTTGTGCTGTCTTTGCTGAACGAGATGCAAGTTCATATGTTTTCTTCAGACGCTCCTTCATTGCTTCGGCATACTTTGTAGATGGTTCCTTAGTACCAGTATCCTCAATCCCAAATGCTATGTCCACAGGCAAACGTGGATGTCTACCAAACATCAAAAGTACGGAGAAAATCCAGTGGTTGTCTGTTTGGTACAGTTGTACGCATGTACGAGTCCAGCTACGTGGGACTTCCAATCTTTCTTCTGCGTAGTCTGCACTAGTAGCACGATTTCAGTCTGAAACGGTCATTTTGGTCTGATCGTATCTTAATTGACTGGATTTACCGCTAGAGGAAAACGTCAAGATTTGTCAGATCGTTAAGTCTCCATTCGGATCGATAGTCTCATTAGGTAAATTAGTCCGTTAAGGCATGTCAAGATATTTAAGACTGTATCTTCTAGCGAGCTGTTTAGATCCGTTAAGACCGTGTCAGACCAAAACAGACCATGGATACAAACTGACGTCAAGATGTTGTCAGACCGTGTCCAGTCGTGTTCAGATTTTAATAATTTGGACACAAAACGAGTGAAACTTTCCCATTATTTATCAGGGGTTGCTCCCCTTTCAAGAATAAAATAAAACTGTGAAAGAAGACGATTTTTTTAACTGAAAGTCTACCACGTCCCCTTAATCATGTTATTTAAATAAAACAAATAGGTATTCAATTTGAATTCTAACTTCTTCCTATTTAATTATTTAACATTGTTTTATAATTATATAAATAAAAAAAAAGTAGCTCAAAGTCATACTGCTGCACAAATTGCCGCGAATTGACTAAAAAAAAATCAACAAATTGCCGAAATAATATTTATTTATTGAATATAAGCACCTGAACCTTTATATTTAATGGTTTACAAGTGATTGCAATACGTTTTATATGCAATTACAGACTGCCGTACGTGGTGAAGAATTTGTCATTCATTTTTACACCCTTATTTAATAATAACGGATGTCGGCCGTGAACACTTGAAAACGTGATCTTAATATGTTAAATTAAATTTAAGATGTAACTAATTTTAAATACTGTAAATGAATGCATTATCATATATATTTTTATGTTACCTTTATAAATTGCATTTGAGTAAATTTGAGGCAGAGAAAAAAATATATATATAACTCTGTGTTTTATCGTTTTCCGTTTATTCCGTTTATTTTTGCCAGACTCATGCGTTTGACTTTCCATCTTCATTTTTTAATGTGTCTATAATTCGAGAGCCTTTTGTAAAAAAAAAACTACATACCAGAAGCCTTCGTTAAAAAATAAAGTTGAATATTATAGCAGAAAAAGGCTTATAAATTCATTCAAATTTATATTTGAAATAGGATAAATAATCAAGAAAATGTTTATACGTCAGACACTGTACTTAAAGTACATTTAAAGACCAGGTTACATATATTACATGCATACAGCATAATAAAGCTGGTTTAATTTGAATGACTATCAATTAGGGACATTTTTCGACGATAATTAATCAAATCTTACAAGTTTAATTAAAAACGGAAAATAATTCTTCGCCCGTAAACGATTTAACGTTACCGTACCCTCTTTATTTTTGTTGCATTCATGTCGCATGTGTGTCGGCAGTGTCATCGCTTCTAATAGCTAACTTATTTTACACAAAATCGTTGACATGGTAGAAGGAAACTATAGTACAATATAAGCTGAGCTGGAAATAGCAATTGGTGAGTAGAAATGAATATTTTAATACATGTCTATCAGAATAATCATTGATCATGGATCATCACCCAAGAGTTTGAAGGAAAAATGTTCACATTTGTTAAAAATTTGTGCATACAGGTATGAATCGACGTTCCAATACTCCACACTCTTGGATAGTAGCCTGTTCAAAGGCAAAGTAAGAATTTGGGCTTGTGAAAAAATTGTTCCTGTGATTGGAACCCCCCCCCCCCCCCCTTTTTCATGTTTTTTGGAAGATCAATGCATGATTCAAAACGTTACATATAAACTAGTATGGTTTAAACCCCCCTTTAAAAATGGCTGGATCCACCCCTGTTTATTGCCTAACATGCATTGACATGTGGGGTATTCACAATGGTATGGTTGTGCGGGATGGCCTATTACAACAGTTACAAGACCTAAACCCCTGATCGAGTAATCCTACATATTGTATGTTAATGTATTGATAACTGTCACGTCCTAAATTTGCATGAAATATTTGTCACTTTTTTTTATTAACCAATTACCAACCAATCTTCACATGTTACGATGTAGTCCGAGACAAGCTTGTCTGGCAAAACAGCCGTTTGGACGTCAGAGTAATCTCGGACTAGTTACGACGATGATATACCTATTTATATAGCCACTGGTGGGTGATGTACAATAATTATAATTTGTCACATATGTGTTATGAATACCTTCAACATGTTCAAGGCTTGGGTTTGTATATATGCAATAACCTCAAAATTGCCCGGGGCAAAAAAAGAGTATATTCATATTGATATTGTGCCCTGACATGCCTGATTCAAAATGATGAGACGGCATTGCTCCTTAACAACAATTTTTAACACTTTTCATCTTTTGTGATAAGAAATTTAAGATTTTACCGGGTATGATTCATTTATATTTTGTTATAAATGATTTGTTATGCTCTAAATTTTGTAGAACTTAAATATATGTTATAACAGAAGAAAAAGAAATTATGTTGAAATTTTTATTTTTATCTTTTGTATATTATTCACTGTCATGACTGTCATGACTAAATAAAAATTAGATCCCACGCATGTGCGGCATAGTTAAATAAGTGCCCGACACGTTGTCATCAGTATGTTGATGGATTATAAAGAAGAAGAAGAAGAAGAATCTTATAAATACTATTTGCTTTGTCACCATGTCACGTTGGTAGTAATATTCAACAAATTCTATTTTAAAATAAAAAAGTATTATAAATTGATCACAACAAGTATAGTGCTATAGCCTCTATTAGACAGTAACCCTTCAATGAAGTATACACCTAAGAAAACATTGATGTAGAAAGAGAGAACATTTTGTTTTAGAAATAGAACCTCAAAAAAGGGTTTTATTCTTCTTCTCATAAGGGACTTATCAATTAAATTGTATAAGTCATAAATTCATTTCTTTACATCATTAAACTTTGTTGCCAAGCAAATTATGATTGCTAGTTTTTCTTGTAGATAAATACAAGTTTATATATAATAAATACTTTATTCTTAATGTATATTTTTTTTGTAGATAAGATATCACATTGGTTTGAGCATGATTCCCAGCCAGATTATGAAGCGGCATATATCATGTATATCAATGTATATATAGGAAATATATAGTGTCACTAAGTTACTCTCATATGGTACCTCATTTGTACCTGTAGCTATAAATTGTGAAATGGTGGATTCATTCATAATTTTGTGTTACTTATTGGTTTGGAAATAACCTTGATAGAGCTAACAGCATTATGTCATGATGTACAGTTGATGGGATGATCTGATTGGACAAAAAGAAAATAGTGAATTGAACAAATAGCAAACTTACAATTCATAGAAAAAAATGTAGGAAATACAATGTACTACATTACTTGGTGACAGAGCATACCTTTGGTATATATATATATATATATATATTTGAAATAAGTAATATTAACAATTTGAAATAAAGAGAATTTAAAGTTTTCTAGGAATATTAGTAGTGCATCATATCTGAATTCCATGATTATCTTGGATAGTTATATCATTAAGAATAGAAAATTGGAATAATGGAAATTTCTAGTTTCAGTGAATATCAATCATTGTCAATACTAAAAGTGCAGCATCATGATCATACATCGTCTGATTCACCTTGGATAATTATTCATTTGAAATAAGAATTTGGATATAATAAGAGTTTCTATGCTGCCATTGCTATTGTTGGCTACATGTACCACCAGGGAGTGTTAAACCTCCTTTACTTTCCATGAGGGTCTGTCACGGTCCATCACTATTGGTTAGTGTCATATATATGCATGATGATGGATATTTTTACCAACCTAGACAAGCTTTACAGCCCTGGCATGGTTGTTGGTTAGAGTCAAATGACAGCTTGCTGTATATTTATAATAGTCTGAATTTATCTACATGTATTTTAATAATCTTCTAAATTACTGTTCATTCTGAAACTGGCATTTTATAATAGTAGTCAAACATATTAAACAATACATGTACTTCAAAGTATCATTTTATTTTGTCTCCGACGCCTTACACAAAAGTCATGAAAGTTGGTTGTATATACAAGAAATTTGTATTACAGTCTTGGGGTGATGATGTAAGCTATTTTATAGAGCTTTACATTTTAAAAGCTAAAAGAGCTGGATGTTTCTTGTCTTGTATTCAGATGCTAGTAGCTAATTAATATGTTATGATGTTTCAGTTTGCCATTATATGTACATTGCACCTGACCCCATTTTCATGGTTCAATGACTGCATGTAAAATATACTGTTACTTAATCAATGAAATGCTCTCTTATACTGTATATTTTATATATGTAATTGAATACATTTTATTGTATATGAGTATCTTCAGGGGTGTGGAAATATTTGTTGTGAGCACTTGTCCCTGGGCAAGTAAAACTGTAAATTTTACTTGTCCGAAAAAGAAGTTACTTGCCCTGATGGTCCCAATAAATATTGAAGTATTTCGTTGTTAGCTAATATATGATTCTTAGCACTTTTTTGCATCACAAACAAATGAAATCCATTTGTTTACATTCTGTAAAACTTTAGGAAAGTAGGAAATGGGTTAACATCAATGGGACAGAAACCTAACAGTAAACCAACCAATGAGATAACATGCAAAGGACGATTTTACAGCAGTTTTTGAATAAAATTGTAGCCAGTAGGTACATATACTAAGTTAAGAGGACAGTTTAGTAGTTAGTGAACATGGTGAAGTTTTGGGGCAGCCCCGATGTTCCGACACCCCGTTAGTCCGACACCCCATTGGTCCGACACCCCACTAGTCCGACACCCCATTGGTCCGACACCCCGTTAGTCCAACGCCCCATTGGTCCGACACACCAATAGTCCGACAATGCAATTTACCCCGACCAATAGTCAGGGATGATTCCAGGTGTTTTCAAATGGGTCCCTTGAATATCAAATTGGGAATTTTTATCCCAATTGGGATTTTTTTATTCATACAATCTAATACGAAATAATATCATTTTCCTGTAAAAAAGGAAAATGAATATTAAGTTAATTTCACCTGTATACTGATTGAAGAAATTATTGGATTCAGACTAGGGAAGTTGTAATACATGAGAATATCGATCATTGCATATGATGCACTATCATCTTAACTTTGGTAAACGAGGCCTATTACAAAAACATATATACCACAAGTACTAGCTAACATAAACCTATGGCAAGCGGTTTATCTATTTATTCGAATTTCAAATTATTTCATAATATATAAGATATCTTATGTAATATATAAGATATCTCATGTAATATATAAGATATCTCATATAATATATAAGATTTACTTAAGATATCTTAAAGTATATGAAATATCCTACAAATATGTTTTGTATAAGATATCTTATCATATGCTTAGACTAAATAACATATGATTTTTACTGCATGATAATAGCATTAAATTAACGTAAACTCCTCATTTTTCGAATTGGTGTTTAGCGGGCTGATATGAAAAGTTTATCACATGCTTCGATTGTTATCACATGCCTTTCCGTAACGTCATCACATGGTATTCCGGTGATACTCGGCAAATTCCGGAAAATACACCTCAATGTTACGTTTTCAGTGAAAAACATTACGAAATAGTGTACAAAACAATTATTTCGATACTGAAAAGTATACTGTGTAAAATAATAACAAAAAAAAAAAATAAAAAAAATAAAAAAAACAAACAAACAAATTATTAAATAAATGCATTCTTTATAAGTTTCAAACATAATTTAGAAAGTTACTTTGAAAAGGTTGACTTTTCCAAACAGTGTTCATTATGTATATTGTTGTTTTTTTTCGTTTGACGAGTCGTCCATATAAAAAATGTTTTCTCCTCTGTTGAGGCATATGGTAGAAAGATTTGATATCGAATGTACTAAATATGGGTCCGACGTCCGTGAACTTTTCAATCTTTGTATCTGTTATTTTTCTCCAATGTTGAAGCATATGATAAAAAGATCATAACATGTCATTTTTCATATCGCTTGTATTATCAGCCCTCGAGCCATGCGGCTCTTGGGCTGATATTGAACCTAGGGCTGATAATACATGCGATATGAAAAATGCCATGTAATAATCTGATATTATATAATTTGGATATCATATTAAGAAAATTATATGAAATATCGTATAATTTATACGATATCTTTAATAATATTTCTTATAATATATAAAATATCATAAATAATATTTTTTATAAGATATCTTATATAGAATAGATATCTTATGTAATATAGAAGATAACTTATATCGATTTTAAAATATATATTTCTTACATATATATATATACTTTATATAAGATATCTTACAAATATACTTTATATAAGGTATCTTATAAATATACTTTATATATTAAGATATCTTACAAATTTACTTTATATAAGATATCTTATATAGTTTATAAGATATCTTATATAGTTTATAAGATATCTTATATAATTTATAAGATATCTGATAATGAAAATTATATGAGATAACTTATAAACTATAAGATATCTCATAAATTATTTAAGATATCTCGTGAACTATATAAGATATCTTTCAAACTATATCAAATATCTAATGAACTATTATATAAGATATCTTATAAGTTAATGAGATATCTTGAAGTTAGATTTAATAGCAAAACGGCTTGCCATATTAACCAGTGAAAAAAATCACCCATTGGGTAATTGTTCAACAGATCATCTTTATTTACCTTGATTTAAATGTATTTCAAATAGAACTGGCCAATTGTCGAGTTCAGAAAAGCAATTACAAAAGTATATATATTTAATTGATAAGATATTAAAGCAATTGAACCAGTGCTGAACTTTAAAATTATTTGGATCATTTTCATATCTTTTGAAACAGTTCCAAAATGATGACATCGTATTTCAGGGGGGTCTCATTTCACGAATGGTCTATCATCCACATTATTTTCAAAAACGTTCAAACTTTTGTCTTTTGCTGAAAAAAGAGCAAAATATAAAATAATTTCCTTTACAAAACAAGTTTTAATCAAATTACATAACTGGATCTGCTGGGCGATCTGCTTTTATCATTAAAATTAATTCATCAAATTGAATGTTATATCAAAATTTGAATTTGGTCTTTGTCGAGGTCTGTTTTGACACCCATTTTGACAAAAAGCATATTTTTGATCAACCTGCTGAGCGATCTACTTTTACGAGACCGAGTTTCCCATAACATTTAACTTCAATTGAATCCGGCCGCCAAAATTGTTTACCTCATGTTGACATAATTAAATTAAATCGTTGTTAATAAAATGCGATCATAGTCAGCATTCTTATCCGGATTTTACTACGTTTTGACGACAAACTATATATATTTGTATATACCAGTAACGTGTATATATAATTGTCATCCATTTGTATATGATTCTATTTTTCTATTCTAATAATAGAGCAGTGCACATGCATGGTGGACACTTTTCTGTAATTATTCGATTATAATTATCTAATCGATTAAATTTTGAGATATGTTTCCATGTGTGTTAACATATTTTGTTGGATAATATGAATGCCTACTAAATTTTAATCAATTAATCGGATTGTTGTTTTTCACTAAGAAATGACCGCTTATTTATACTATACTATATTAGAATCTAATAGGTTGGTAGAATATTTACAGCCGCATTTAAATTCCGCCATTGCATCACCACTTCAAACAGAATTAGTCGGTTAAACCATGTGATTGACAACAATGGACTGAACAGATTGTGAACACTGTCAACTGTTATCAATAGTGTCGAGCAACATTTTCTAAATGATAAGTTCATGTAAGCGTTAATTTTGTAAAAGGTACGAAATTTTAGTGATAGTGGTCCTCACACATTAAACCGGTCATGAACTAAGTTTGTGAATTATGTATGCGGTTTTCTTGACATGCATTGTGACATCTTATCGTAACCATTTTATATCAGAAAACTATAGCAATAATATAAGAAAAGTATCGCATACATAAGTTTTTGATATTAAAAACACATCGCTATTATATAAGACAAACATCGCATTGATATAATACAATATACATGTAGCAGTATCTTTGACTTATAGGTTATTTTGGCTTAGCGAACAATTGAATTCATCTCAATTGCATTCCACTTGATTTGCTACATGATATTTATTGAATGTGTACATCTACAAATGATAAATCGTGCATTTATGTTTCATTTTTTCAACAATTTAATTTCCTCGTTTAAATACAACTTGCTTGTTAATATATAAACTATTTTATTGAAATTATACAGCAGACGTATGTCGTTTTAAATGTCACCCTGTTTTAAGAAAAGAGTCATTACTTTACACCGAGAATACGCCTTTCTTCATAAAGATGTAAACATTCGTCCCACAATGCAACTCGCTGATTTACGACAATATCGCTCTTTGATATAAGAAAAGTTTTTATCGAATCGCTTCTTCCAAAGACTGAGACCTATGATTATCAAGCATTTCCTCTTTGGTAAGTTTCGTGAGGGTATATGTTGGGTTTCCAAGTGAATTGTCAATACCTAATTCGTTTATCAAGCAGTTAATGTCATGAGTTTTACACACAACGATGTTGTTTGGGGATTTATCTGCGGGGACAACACCATCTTTATCATGAAGGTAGGATAAGTGTTTTGCAATATTAGGGTCTTTCAAAATTGACGTAGCATGGGCATTGATAGACCCATTCAGTTTCTTAATTCTGTATCAACGACCTCACTGACTTATAGGTCCAAAGGGACGGGTGTTGATAATGTAATTACAACTGCTTATTAAAATATTGTCATAAAACACATGTCAATAAAATAAAAACAATTGGTATTGGTATTGGTATAATAGGTTTTACCTGTAAAATGTTTACTGTCATATTAATTTTTATTTTTTGATTAAATAATTATCAAAGGTACCAGGATAACAATTTAGTACGCCAGACGCGCGTTTCGTCTACATAAGACTCATTAGTGACGTTCATATTAAAATATTTATAAAGCCAAACAAGTACAAAGTTAAAGAGCATCCTTTAATTTAATATTAATTAATATAAAACATTTTAAGAATGATGGATTCATTTCACTATGAAATCGATTCCGGAATATACTTTATCCGTAAAATGAAATTTTCTCATAACTTCCTCCCTTTGATTTGCTAAATTATGCAAAATATGTTCTACCTTGGTGACACATTTATCATTATGGTCAGGTTTATATAGAATTGAAACATGTGAAAGTACCTTTCATAAAAAAAGGGATCGTTTTTCCCAAGACTCTGTAAAGTATGGAACGAAAAGATTTACTGTTAAATACTATCCGTATCATGTGAATAAAATTTCACTCCTCTGGAAAAAATCGTGAAATATCATGTCACGAAAATATTTACTGTGACAAATTTTCCCCGGAAAAAAGTATCACAAAGGTGGAAATAAATTGTTACATTATTGTTTAAATGAGCAGTGTTTCTGTTGACCATGTTGAATTGAAATGCATAACGTAAGCAATTGCGTGCTTTAAATCCATTTTCTTTAGAATTGTTGTTTCTAAAGAAGAGAATATTATTGTTAGGCCTTAATAAACATTCATGTAAGCAAAGGGTATGTCAAGAATTAGGCTATGGAAAACAGTCTCAAGCATGTCAAAAAAAAATTAACAGGATTATCATTACACATGTGACTAATAGACATATTCGAAAACTGTTTAAAAAATGTATGTTTACATTGATAATGACATTTACAGATAATTACAAAGAGTCATCTCAAAGTGTAAAATGTTGACAAAATGAAAGGTGAAAAACTTAATTTTACCAATGTATTTTTATTTAAATCAACGAAACAAGTCGTAATGTCTGCATATATTTGCAATTTTTCGGAATATCTCCTGGGATGTCCCCATAACTCCATAACTCTTCAATCTTCCAAATAAATGTTAAAAAACCTGTATTTTATCTGTATCTGTTGCCATGTATAGGGTATCACAAGAGGACATCTGCATGGATATATATCATCAGCCAGTATAAATATTCTTTCAGGAAAAACAAGCTTAGGCTTTCTACAAAATGACCTCATCATAGAAAATTCTCGTGCGTCACTTTGATGTTTCAAAACAACAAAATTTTGCATAAGTTATCGATTACAACTTGCATTAAAAATGATGATATTCCGAAAAATAAAGCTCATGAGGCTCAATCAGTGGCCTGTATATTTCCGTTTAACTACGTACCGACAATGCCAGCCACTGTCATTGGGAGGTTTTTTTTCACAGTTTATTATATTATAATGGAAATGTCATCTGGAAATGGAAAAACGTGCTGCAGTTGAAGAGGATGGAGAGCAATGCAAACGTTTTGCAGTGGCGGAAGAGATGGCATCTATCAAAACGATTTACAGAAAATGAAAGATTAGGCAAATATAACATCATTGATGCAGCTAGTTTACAGGTCTCATCTGAGTAATGAGTATTAATAAACGAAGAAAATACTAAAATTATCGAATGCTTTTGGAAACAGTTCTTCTTCAGAATCAGACGATTACTAACAGTATCAAATACTGTTAACGGATAGATGATTTCATTTTTAAAATAAAAATAATTTCTCTCATTATTATCGTTTGACTATTTCAGCATGAAACCATATATATCAAGACATAATGTAATTATCATCGCCAAATTAAAAAAAAGGACGAAAAATACCAGATGGACAGTCAAACTCATAGATTGAAAATAAACTGACAACGCCATGGCTAAAAATAAAAAGACACACAGACAAAAATTATTACAGAAGACACAACATAGAAAAATATGATTAAGCAACACGTACCTTATTAAAAAAAAATGGGGGGGGGGGTGATCTCAGGTGCTCCGGAAGGGTAATCAGATACTGATCCACATATGGCACCCTTAAAAATCATTGTGAACGTAAGTTGTCGAAAACGTATCATACGAACCAAACCAAGTTTAAATAAACAAATTAATTCATGACATTTTAGCTTATCTTTATAAACATTTAGTAGTAAAATTGTGAAGAATAACTAATACCTTTGACATCAGATAAATTAGATAATTTTACTGAAAGGGGAACGAAATAACTTAAAAAAAAATTTCATTTAATTTTCATGAAATTTTGGAAAAACACATTTCCTTTTGCTATTGACAACAATTCAAAAATTTGAAGACATTTTAACCACACAATGTTCATAAATTATTGCATTCGGTAAACGTGTACAGCAATTTGAAAAACACTCATTTCGATCGAGGAGAAGCTTTGTTTCTGTTTATTTAGGCTAGCATGTATATCGATCATATCTCAAAACAACATTCCTGTTTTCTTTTCTTCGATTACCCGATATCATCGCCTGTTGTTATAGTCGGATATGTATAAGTGATGCTTAAAGTGTGATGCATTGTGTGTTGTAGTTTTCAGCTTTTTATTGGTATTCCTTATGGCCTTGGTTATGTCAATCAATTGTCATTTTGTCTTCGAATTACACATTTTATTTTATTATGGGTTTTGTATCATCTGCTTCGTTTTGCTTTTGATTTGTTAAACATTGTCCTTTAACAACAATATTTTAACTTATGCGTCTAAAGCTAATATTCTAGTATTCATTTGTCTGTTTGTCTTTTTGTTGTTTAACCATGGCGTTGTCAATAAACTCATCATAGATACCAGGACTACATTTTATATATACGCCAGACGCGCGTTTCGTCTAGAAAAGACTCATCAATTTATTTTTCGATCTACAAGTTTGACTGTCCCTCTGGTATCTTTCGTCCCTATTTTATTCGTTTTTTTTTTATTTAGATCTACCGCAGGTTGTTGAAAAGATTATTGGCAAACATATGTTTAATATAGTAATGGACGTTTATCCAACAATTCTAACTATATATATATCAATCTTTTATCGTAGAACAAGAATCACCTAAACATGATGTTTTTGTTGTGGCAGACCGGAATCAGTGACAGGAAATAATTTAATGCAACTAATAACAGTGATATATTTAATGAGTATAGAAACATACCTATGCGATACAAAGAACAAACAAAATAGTAAACTGGTTTTTGTTAAGATTCCGATATAACCCGTATGAAATATGAATCCATAACAAATGAACAAAAATTGGTTTGGTCCTTATACTTTTAATGTCATATAATGTAAACACAAAACGAGTTGAACGAAAAAAACACTTTAGTCATTTTCAATAAAAAAGTGAAAAAACTCCAAGCAAACAGAAAACAGAACATTACAAAAACGTAATAACTTCTAACGTTGTGAAATTCGTTCCTTGAAAAATCACATCACTTCATGATTTGTTGATATAAAATACAAGTATGATGAAGTTGGTGCAGAACACATTATGTACATCAACGTGAAAAAATGCAACGCGTTGAAGAGCAACACTCTTACTGTTTTACATTACCTCAGGTCTGCTTTATTGTGAACATAATTATTAAATTAATCGTTATGACATTCATTGAATCGTTTTTATCAGTGATTAAGTTGTTATGCAGTGAAGTCAATTATATGTATAGAATAATATATCATTTGTTTTACAAGAACCCCTAAGGTAGAATATCAGGAGAGCTCGTAGGGGCGTTCTGATGTTCGAGCTGATAAAGTTAGATTAAGAAAATGAAATGTCATTATTCTTTTTATTGGCTTTTTGTCTTAACTTAACCTTTTATTGTTTATAAGAAGTAAAAGGAAAAAGTAGGTAAAACTACTAACAAAACATTAAGACAGTTTTATTGTATGAATAAAGTCTTGTAAACACAAACAGCTTGTTACAGATTTAAACTGATAGTTGATGAACTTTTTTTCAGGTGAAGTTGACCATGATGGCTATAAATGTGTTTATATTGCAATCGTCGGTAGTTGTAGTTCCAATGAGTTGTTTGTTAAGTGGGATAATCATCGATTATATTCGGATGTGGAGAAGAGGAAAACGATGCATTGTTAATAATTCAAATATGAAAGCGAAAACTCATTGTAGTTTAATCAAAGTTTGTACTGATGCTAAATAATGTTATTTTATGTTTGTCAAAATCTAAAAAAGTGCAAACAAGCCGAAACAAGTTTTTCGATGTCCAATATTTAATATATGAAGAAAAATCAAAGAATCAAACACAAAAGCTGAAGAATCATATAAAATCCGTTACAAGCTTGGCCGGGTGTGTCAACAATGTACGCGCTCTTGCTATATATACAATACCCTTCATATGTATTCACATTTAAAATGTTACAGTCGGAATCAGGACAAACTCAACAAAAAAAGTATATCACATTACTATACTGGTATCTAAAGATCAAAGGACGCGACAAAAAATGGTGGTGATTAGAGGCATTAACGCATTGTCTTAGTCAATCAATCTATGCTGGTTACCGTAAAACGTGTACTGTCGATCCCTTTGAAGTACTATATTGCTGCAGTTCTTGCATAAGGAGCATATACATGTAATTGAAGTCATGCAGAATAATGAGTTTTACAAGGCTTTTAAAATGATGGTTCTGTTAATGTTTCAAACAGATGCCAAATTACTACTACACTTATTCAAAAGTTATAACAGTCTATCTCTAGCGGTCCTAACTCTTAATCCGTTCCATTATTATTACAATGAGGAAAACATTATTACAATATAAACTGTACTTTAAACTAAACGATTTCTGTTATTTAGTTCTCTTTTCATTTTGATATAAACTTTTTTCTTCTATTAGTTCAATAGACAAAATTCACTTTAACAAAAACGAATGCTCTTTCGAAGCCAGATTGTGAGCGCAAATGAACAGTGACCCCATATCTATATTTTAATTTTACATTAAGTATAGGATAAAGTTTAATAATAGAAAAACAGCGAAATCCTATATTAAAAAAAAATATTTATACCCACAAGCCTCCTGAACTCTGCAGGTAGACATCTATGATCGGGTTGTTGTCTCTTTGACACATTCCCCATTTCCATTCTCTATTTTAGAGATTTTATTTCTGTTATTGCCTTTTTTGTTTGTTTAAAAAGTAAGATACTAAAAATTGATATATCTGTACAAATTTTAGATTCAATATAGTACAATTCCAATAATAATTTGATCAATTAAAACTATGTATATTAGACTGTTGGTTTTTCCGTTTGAATGTTTTTAAACTTGTAATTTTTGGGGTCCGTTATAGCTTGCTGTTTGATGTGAGCCTAGGCTCCGTGTTGAAGACAGTACCTTGACCTATAATGGTTTACTTTGTGTTGGAATTTGCACACTCGTTATTACATCTTAACAAGCAATACGTGAGACATATATTTTGATTTTTTGGAAAATAATGACTTTACTTTGCGAAATGAGACAACTCTCTTCAAGAGATCAAAATGACAAAATACGGTATATTTATATGGTTTAAAATGGCCGAAATCACAAATGTTAAACAATTCAAACGAGATAACTAACGGCTTAATTAATGTTCAAAAACAATGCACTAAAAAACATATATATGCCCTTGAATTTTTACTAGATAACATTTTTGTTCGCTTTGGGGATTCCATATATCGTCAGATTATCGGAATTCCAATGGGGACTAACTGTGCACCACTTATTGCGGACCTGTTTTTGTATTGTTATGAGTTACAATTTATAACAAAAATAAGCAAAGACCCATCGAAACAACATCTGATAAACAAATTTAATAATACTTTTAGATATTTGGATGATATTTTGGCTCTCAATAATGACGACCTCAGTATGTATATTAATGAAATTTATCCTGTTGAACTTACTTTAAATAAAGCTAATACTAACACTGACCACTGCCCTTTTCTCGATCTTGATATCTATATCACTAATGGAAAGCTGAATACTAAAATTTATGATAAAAGGGATGATTTTTCATTTCCTATCGTTTATTATCCGTTTTTAGATGGTGACGTTCCCTTGTCACCATCTTACGGTGTTTATATATCTCAACTTGTACGATTCGCTCGTGTATGTAACAATGTTTTAGATTTTAACGAGAGAAATTTATGTATTACTGAAAAATTATTACACCAGGGTTTTAGATATCACAAACTTGTCAAAACATTTTCTAAATTTTATCATCGGTATAAAGACATCATTCGTAAATATAGCTCAACATGCAGACTTCTAATACGTTCAGGTATTTCACATCCAATTTTTTATGGTAATATTCTTTATAAAGCACAAAGGTGTCAGTATTCACCTCAGAAACTTACAAAACCTTTGAATAGACTTATTAAGAAGGGATATAATTACGATACTGTTGTCAAGTCATTAAAGATTGCATATTTTGGCGTTAATATTGAGTCACTGATAAGATCTTTGCATCGGAACTAAACACATTTATTCTAAAAACAGTTGTTGGCATGACACGGGTTATGTTCTTCTCATATATGTTATGATGGTATGATACTAAACCCCTAACGGGAAGGATTGTGCCTGATGTTCATATGATGAAATCATAATCTTTCAGTCAGTTTAATTGAAGTCTGGAGCTGGCATGTCAGTTAACTGCTAGTAGTCTGTAGTTATTTATGTATTATTGTCATTTTGTTTATTTTCTTTGGTTACATCTTCTGACATCAGACTCGGATTTCTCTTGAACTGAATTTTAATGTGCGTATTGTTATGCGTTTACTTTACTACATTGGTTAGAGGTATAGGGGGAGGGTTGAGATCTCACAAACATGTTTAACCCGCCGCATTTTTGCGCCTGTCCCAAGTCAGGAGCCTCTGGCCTTTGTTAGTCTTGTATTATTTTAATTTTAGTTTCTTGTGTACAATTTGGAAATTAGTATGGCGTTCATTATCACTGAACTGGTATATATTTGTTTAGGGGCCAGCTGAAGGATGCCTCCGGGTGCGGGAATTTCTCGCTACATTGAAGACCTGTTGTTGACCCTCTGCTGTTGTTTTTTATTTGGTCGGGTTGTTGTCTCTTTGACACATTCCCCATTTCCATTCTCAATTTTATATATAATAAACAGCAATAAACAACAACATCTAAATTACAGGCTGCTGACTTGAGTTAAATATGTAAGAGGGATCACAATTTTTAGGGCCAAATTACTGACTACATGAAAGTTCGCTATACTTGTAGGGAAATGTTAAGTTGGAAGTTCGTTTTTATCACTTTCTCAGGTTTTTTTCTTTAATGAATTATGATACGTCCGTTAACGAATACGTATAAATTATACTGTTGTCCGACTGTCCGTCGTAAACATGTTAAAAGATAACTTTAAAACGCTTTTACTATTGGTAATGAGAATTTTGTGAACATTTTTCAGTTTTTCACTATTATATTCCAAAAACTCTTATTTATATCATTTAAAACAAGAGTTTATATCATTTAAAAATATCTCCCTTTTTTATATAAATTTCTGAAACTCTCTGAAACTTTATTAGTTGAAAAAATAACTAACAATGTCAAGTTTGGCGACGGGTGCATCATGCGCTCATGGCGCAGCTCAATTTAAACTTATAGTATCGTTCGTTAGAGATTTGTCGTTTACCATCTTAAATAAGAAAGATTATTTTACACCAGCCTTCACACAGTCATTAGCAAAAACGAAAAAGTATTTTTTGTCTAAAAAACTATTGCGTTTAGTATAAATCTTAAATCTTTTAATGTAAGTCAAGTATGATTTGATTTGATCTGTCTGTTATAGTGATTTTAAAAGTTATATGTTTCTCACTACATTAACATACCATTGAGAATTCAAAACGGGAAATGTATCAGAGAGGTAACAACCCGACCAAAGATCATGTATTGTTGCCTTTTTTGCTAACATCCGCTTCGCTTGACCTTTGATAAATAGTTATGTTGGCATTCAAAACACATTTCCCTATTTTCAAATCATATAAATATACTGCAAACTAACTAACAGTTTTGGAAAATTTAGACCCAAAAGAGCACTTTTATCAAATGACGAAAATAAGATGCAGAGAAAGAGGGTAAAATGCGGTTAAACGCAGAAACAAATCCGCAAAAGTAACCTTGTTAACTATGTTCCAGTAATTAATGCATATTACTATACTTCACGTTAAAATGACATATTTTGATTGGCTAGTACGAGGGTGTTAATTTACTCTATCACATGTCTGAGCGTCTGACAATTTTTTTTTTAATGTTACCCTCTCGTTCAGACCAATCAAAATCGATAATTCAAGGACAATAAATAGAATTTGCATCAAGTCATTAAATGCAATGCTTAAGTTCTTCGTTGTGGCCCAGATTTTATTATTTGACTGTCAAAATAAAAAAATAAAATATCTTTTGTTGTTTGTTTAGAATACCCGTAACGTTGTTATGTACGTGACGTCATAGAAAATACTTTTAAAATAAAATTAATATGTAAAATACCATAATGATAGTACATTCAGTATGATAAATTAAATAACACAAAGCTGAGAGGTTGATAGAGCAGATTGGTACCTCTCGAAAAAGCATTGTCAACCTTGGCTTTGCCACGGTTGACAATGTTTTCTCGGGGTATTAATCTGCTCTATCATCCTCTCAGCTATGTGTTATTTATATAATGTTTTTTTTTTTACCTTTAATATAGATTCATAACAATAGGAATAACTAAACTGAACCATGTCGAACATAAACCAAATCATGACACAGAAACGAGTAAAAAAATAAATAGCAAACAACTAGAATGTGTATATTGCGTCATTGAATGTCAATCAAAACACCTGTAACAAAATGTGTTGGCTTAATAATTTAAAAAAAACTAATGGTTTTTCTACCCCTAGAATAAAGTAAAGGCTAGGGAAACTAAAGTGATATTAAGACTCATCAGTCGAAAGAAAAACAACAGATAATACAGGAACACACACATGGACAATACCTTAACGAAATCGATATTATATATCCATATTTTCAATCAGTGTGCAATTCCTAAAATTAGACAATACAAGCAAAAGCCTTTAGCATACGATAAATTTGGTGTATTCATTACACACTCAAATTAGGAACAATCACGTCTCATTCCTGACAACTGAACAGGCAATGTGTGCTTCGTATCAGCCACCATCCATAATATTTTCTTAGACATCGTCTGGATCTGCCACTGATGATGTAAATGACATTCAAATATCATTTCTTTGTTACCAGGGAAACGAGTAAAAAAATAGAATGTTTATATTGCGTCATTGTATGTCAATCAATACTCTTATGGATCTGCTTACCCTTCAGGAGCACCTGAGATCACCGACAATTATTTGGTGGGGTTCGTGTTGGTTGCTTGTTCTTCATGTTTCTTTGGTTTCCTTTTTTGTGTCATGTGTATTATTGTTAGTCTGTTTGTCTTTTTCAATTTTAGCCATGGCGTTGTCAGTTTATTTTCGATTGATGAGTTTGACTGTCCCTCTCGTTTCTTTCGTCCCTCTTTTAGAAGAGAGGGTAGATAACTAAAAAAACACAACTTTGAGTGTACATATAAAATTAATGTCAATTGGTTCGTTGTCTCTATGACATATATTATAAATAAACAACATCTTTGGTGTAAAAGATAATAAGGAGCTGGGTGCAAAAATATCAACCAGACAGGAGACCAAAGACACAACTCAAATATACTTATAGAGGTCAATATTTTGTCTAGAACAACATACATTCATATAACGCATAGTCACACGTAGCTCTTTATCCGCCAAGTATAAACATATCAATAGATATCACAGTCGAGCATTATCAATCTTTACAAGTTTCAGCAAATCACAACAATAACAAATAAAATGTAACAACAAAATACTATTGGTGAGGTTTCTTATTTTAAAAAAACTCGGAAAAATAAGGCGGGGTTACACATGCTATGAATGCGGCTCACTATTGATAATTGATTGGTTGCTTTTTTAGAATTCAATCAATCAATGACATAACAACATATGCGCAGAAAAACACAAAATAAAATAGTATAGCAAGGATGTTATTTTATGTTGTTCTAGTAGTTTTCACATCTTCGTAAACTATATAATTTTATGAATATTGTTGATATTAAGTACACTAAAAATGACAAATTCATCAGAATAATGCCTTCCAACGAAGGGATTTACATTCGTTTTTTAGCTAGAAGAACACAATACGATTTTTCTCGTGCTAAATGTTTATTCAATTTTAATATTCTTGATAAATTTACTGAACATACAAACTGGATTATTAGAAATTAACTTTTTATTCGTTTTCTTAGTTTTGATTTCGGTCTGATTCCTTTTAATAAGTGAAGGCAACACATAACATGATAGCAGTTTTAATTCATTGTTGTGCAATGTATATTCCAAGTGTCACTTCACACTCCAAAGTATTTACAGTTTATTTCATTTGGGAATGGTATCATATTTACAAACATTTGAATATAAAACAAACTAACTTAAATTAATACCAACCTGTACAAACATGAACTTTTACACAAAGTCAATGAAATGTATAGAAGACATGTAATTTTTGAACATGCACATTTAGCAGGATCATAGCTTCCTTCAACTACATGCAATAGGCTAAGATATTACAACAATGATAAAAGCTTAATTATTTATTGCTCGATTAGAGTCCACGCTCGCAATTACTTCATGCACATTAAGGATATAAACATATTAATAACAAAAGGTAGGTTTTTCAGGATGCATCGACCGATTAGAATGATGGGCATTGAATTTAGTTAGCAAATGAGAGAATAATAGACAGGGACAGAAACATTGACTAAAACAGGTCACTTGCAATCCTTTCAGAGTTTTTTTTTAAAGAGTGCGGTAGCGTGTAGAAAGAGTTGCATCGGGTGTAACGTCCGCATTTGGACCGGTCATAGATGCGTATATTTACATACCTAATAGCAAAACCTAATTTCATATAAAGGAGTTTAATTACTGGGGGAACAGAAGTACAGAAGCAATAACCATATCTATATTTTTACAAAAGTTAACTTTTTGGGTTACAATATAGAAGTGATACTTATACATGTGAAAAGTAGACAAATAGTGTTAATGCAAAACCCAAACTATTTATGATGTCATACATGTATCTCTGTAAAACATATGATAACCATACATGTCTTTTTTATAGTCACTGGTCATTCATTTATTGACCAACAATTCGGTATTAGGTAAAGCTTCCTCTTATTGTCTATAAATTGCATATAACAATTAAAATTACGAAAGTTCCATTAACATTGTGCACTGCTATCGCTTACCAAGATAAGATCTTATGAAGAATCAACTGAATACCAATATTCGTATCAAACAGGCTCGGTTATTCAAAATATCGATGTTAAACGTTCAAGTTCACTAAGTTCTTCTGGTATCAGAAAACTTAATCGAAGTGTTTATAACGGTTGATTTGACGGGATTATCCATGCATATTTTGTAACTTTACTGCATGTTGCTGACGTGCACAAATTAGTTTGAAAAAATATCTAAAAGCCAAATTAAATACGGGAGGAAACACTCAGAATGGTATGTGTATTAGAATTCAAGAAATGAAGGTCTTATTTGAGAATTATGACTATTTTAGACCTTAATAACGCAAAATATTCAACACTTCAAGGGTTATATATATCAAACTTTAGAAACATCGACTCCCTGGGTTCTTCATATATGAGGGAAACTTGACCTAAGTAATTACATTTTCTATTGCAAAACTTGATCGCATCCCTCACATTAAAATTAGTCCCGTCAAAAAATATATATATTTAACAAATATCAGTCTTCAGTGATGTTCCACTGCTGAACGTCTTCCAAGGACACGAAATCATCGCAATTGTTCTTCCCATTAATGGAACTTTCGTCATCCTCATCAGAACTAATAAGCGGTTCTGCTTTTGCTGAAAAGTCGATGTCTGCATATGGTGTTCTATCGTCATCGCCATGGATGTAAAATTTTCCGATATGTGGTTTGGATTCAAAAACAACATCAATATAGTTGAGTTTGGATGAACCTCTTTCCTGAAATAGAAACAACATAATATTATTAAAACTAATGCCCACTTTACTTGCACACATTTTTATTCAGAGTCTTTAAAGATCGCCAACTCGTTGACATTCGCAGGTATCTGTAGACACTCTATATGATCCGTGAAAGGAAAGGCAAATTAGGGTTAATAACTAACAATCCACACACCTCGCAAACAAAAATGCGTAAATGACTCGTACGAGCTTGCATGTGTGTATAATTTCAGTCCGGTCGTATTACGATGGCTTTGATGGATTATTTAAGACATAGCGAACACTTTATGTGCAGTCAAGATAAATTACGAATAGATAAATATACGTTAGTTGTTTACGATTTGGTGAAATACATAAAAGCTGCAAAATTGTAAATACTCACAATGAGATCGTAAGTATTCGCAACTTACATGAAACGCTAATGCGTAAAAAGCTCGTTAAATTTCCATAAAATAATCATAGTTGTCGATCATAACTCGGAACAAATTGTGGTATATTACAATAGATACATTGTTATAGTTTGTAATTATCAGTATTAAACATTCACAATTCTTTAATCGAGTGTAAAAGTTACAAATCGTAAGGACAAATGAATAAGCGCGATCCGTAATGACTCGTAAGAAAAATGGTGGTATATGAAGGGGGCATAACGCATTTGATTCATGCGTTTAGAAATCAGTTTTAGAAATAAATACATAAGTTTACGCATATTCAGTGAATAAAAGTTTGTGAGACACAATGTTAGCCTATACATTATAAAAGAGGGACGAAAGATACCAAAGGGACAGTCAAACTCATAATTCTTAAACAAACTGACAACCCAATGGCTAAAAATTAAAAAGACAAACAGACAAACAATAGTAAACATGACACAACAAAGAAAACCAAGGAATAAACAACACGAACCCCACCAAAAACTAGGGGTGATATCAGGTGCTCCGGAAGGGTAAGCAGATCCTGCTCCACATGTGGCAATACAATTCATTTAATTTATAGATCGACATCAACTATACATAATACAGATCGGATTTCAAAATAAGATTTCGAAGTCCACATCAAATGTACACATGCAGATGCATGCATTTGCACTAAAAAAGTATATGTACGTGTTTTACCTTCCTGTCTTTCCTGCCTGCAAGCTGGAACTCTTCTGTAAAAAGTACAATGGATTTTATTAGATATTTCTTTGTTTTTTAATTGTTTGAGATTAAAAAAATATGTTGAATGTTGTACGGTAGTTTTAAACATTTTTGCGTATTATGTCCGTTTGTTTTGTTTACACATCTTTGTCAATATAATGGAATTTTATGCAACTGTCATACGAGTGAGAGATTTAGCTAGCTATAACACCAAGTTTTATCCATCTTTTCTACATAATAAAATGCATCTACCAATTAAGTCAGGAATATGACAGCTGTTGTCCTTTCGTTTGATGTGTTAGAGCTTCTGATTTTGCCACGTGGGCACGAGGTACATATCCAAAACTATCACTTGATATCAAGCTATGTTTTGGGGTTTAAACTGTTGGCAAAATTTACAGTGATCATCTCAAAAGCGCCTCTATTTTTGGATGCCACAAACTTAGATCATCGTAAATAATTCCTAATTGATCTTTGTTATCAAAGGTACGAGGATTATTATTTAATATTAAATTCGATTCAATCTGAAGACTCATGTTGAGGTTATCCATGGATGACAAAACTCAATATTGTTGCTGATTATTGAACTTTTGTTATTTGTATTTGCCTTACACAGTTTACATACCTAATTTCTTAAAGAACCGACTCATTTGTGACCGTTATCAGATCAGTTTTGTTCATTAAAATCTATCAAGTCAAAAAAATCGTTATTATTAAATGAGTATCTACTAGTATATCATTAATAATACTTCGTTTCCGTATCATATACACCTTACTTTTTTTTCTTTCACCTGCAATCTTGTACGACACTTCTTGACTGTCTACATTTTGCCTGTTTCTGTCAATGGAAGAATATGCATCTGCCCTACAAGCAGTTGCTGGTGATGATCCTTGTAGATCAACTGCAGACCCATACAAATTATTGACGAGTTGACCCCCTCCTAAAACCAACATTATTTATAGCTACAATGTCTGTAAAGTAAATTACTTTTGTTTTGTTTTCGTTTGATTATTTAAAACTTTGAAAATTGATCTTAAACAATACTCTATATGTTCATTATTATCTTATTTGTAAGGAACCGCATCAAAAGTTAAATGTAGGACAAACTGCATTTTATAATCTAGTTCCTAATTTTTTGCGTACCAGGTGCGTGAAAAATAAACCTATTATTGTGAATACATTATCATTTTTTTTATTTGTAATTTGTTTAACATACATTTTAATACAGGCGGACGGTTAATACATGTTCTGCTTGACAACTACGAACAAGGCTAACGATTTATGATATATATAGTCTCATAGCTAGTGAATTCATTAATGCAGAACATTCTGTGTTGATCGTATCAATTATGTTTCAACGGGATTCAGAACTCCCAATGTATGTTTGTTCAAATGACAAAGCTACCAGTAATTAATCATACTAATACAATAACTCATTGGCACCCAAACTTCATCTTCTTGTGATTATATCCTTTTATTGGCACGAAAGACCCAACAATATTTTACATCAAACTTCAATGCATATTTCTTCGACCAAAAAATAAATGTAGGACTACAAAACGTGTAGCAATATCTACTTACCCCACCTCCTAATAATCACACAAAAACGAAAAGGCAACAACGCCAACAAAACAACTACATTGCATGTGAGATAGGGTTAGAATGCTTTCAAGTTATTCTTTCCTTCTACACACATTATGAAAGTCAAATTGCAAAACAAAATAAAATACATAGTAAGGTCCATTTGTTTTTCATTTTAAAATATAAAAAAAACAAAAAGCAAAAGGTGAGAGCGTTTTCATTTTTCGATTCTGATTTCTTATAAATCAAAAGGAAAAACAAAACTGCAGTTAACAGTATAATCATTTGTATAAACAACAGAGTTGTGATTTTCTCTTGTTGTTTAAACTTGGGACTAATATTTCAAACTTCCTTTCTGATTGTAGCCTTTAATAAAAAACAGTTTAAGAGAAATTGATAATGCGAGCTAAAATCTTACCTTGGATTTGTTGTTCGTTTGCCACTGACCTGCAGCCAAAAAAATCAAATATTACTTATTGTCTTGGCTTCTCACATGAGATACTATGCCACCCTAGATTTGCAAGGGAAAAACATAAACAACCAATACTATCAAATATTAAATTGATTTAACAAGTGAATGAGGACAACATTCTCAGGTTCTGCACCACTTGGGGCTCCCGTGGTATTAAATAACGGCCAACCAACTTGTGAAGGGATGATGCAACTTCACCATTCGGAACTCTTGCTTTAATAGTTTCCATGTGAGCAGCAACCCTCTACCATGGAACTTTCAAAGCCGAATACTTCGAAGCAATGAATGTATAAATAAAGAAGCAGTGGAAGCGATATATGACCAAATCAACCTTAATGATAACCAATAACATGTGAGATCAAGTATGACAGAGGGAGTACATTGTAGTTTCTTAATAGTTTCTTAATTTATACACGGAATCAGTTCTGAAGTATTGACTACTGAACTGATGATATTATTGCGGACTGATTGTCCACTCATAAGCGTATTAACATTAATTCTAAACCATTGGTATAATTTGATTTAGAACCATTATATTTTTTTTCTGTGTAATTATTTTCAAACTTGTCAACTGCAAGATTGGGTAAATGTTTGTTGTTGCTATTTTTATAATAATACCCACATATTATCTAGTTCCTAAAAGAAAAAAAGTGCATCAAAATAAAAAAAAGGATACAGTGTCAACTATCTAACAGAGTTTATTTCATGGGCATTATCAATTATATGTCACCGTAATACCAGAAGCAATGACCTTTACCATATTCAGCTATACAAGGCCCCAACTTGAAAAAATGCAAACATTCAAACAAAAAACAATTACGGGTTATATAATCAAAATGAAACATTGTTATTACAGATAAAAAAAAAGACATTCAGATTCACTAAATTACAGGCTATTTCATTGGGATAGACATGTATATATTTGACTAGGGTTTAATATCATGATTATTAACGCTTATCTCTCATCCTTACCAAAGACAGTGATTTACAAATCACTCCTACCTAAACCCATTACAGTGGTGTAAAAGCACAACATAAGATCAGATTTTGAAATTGGTTCAACTCAATATATTTATCAGTTTAAATACTATTATAAATTTTGTAACATATATCAAACTGATTTGACGCAAACCATGTTATCAAACATCTGAACTTTCCATTTTATGAGATACAAAGACACATTTGTCATAGCGTTAGTAATGATTATTCTAAAAAGACATAAGGATACCCGACCACAGTAAATTTGATAGATGATTTGACAAACGCATTAATGTCCAATAACATCGATGAACATTTGGTCGATTTATTGTTATTGATTTTTACCTAATTTCTTTACATGCTTTTAATTTCATTTACGAATATAGTTAAAAAGAAAAGGAAAATAATAGACATGCAGTGAGATATGATTCGCCCATGACAAATCTGATAATCTACTTGCATCAATGTTAGAATCTAGATGTATCCACTTCCAGTTATTGTTTTTAAAACGAGATTCAATTGAATTTTTCTCCGGAAGATATATAATTTTGTTAACTTTGTTAGATACAAAATATATCGAGTCGTATTTCAAACTTTTTTTTTTAAATATTTGTAACCATAAGGACATGACGATAATGAACCGGTTCTTTAGTTGTGGGCTTTGAAATTGAATCACTCGTAGACACATTGTTCACTCGTTGTAAAAACCACAAAATTTAAACTATCTACGCCAATATGAAAATTTATTAAACAATCTATGATAGGGGAAAATTTTGGTAACGATCACCATAATGTAAAGACAATGGATGGTACAAACGAAGATAACTGGAGCGCATTCAAAGCCCATGATTATAGAAAGGCAAACATCTCCAAAATCAAAACACAAAATACAAATCTATAGCCAGCAGTATACAATACAGACAAAGAAAAACAAAATATAAAGCAACACTAAAATCACAAAACATAGTATTGGATCGGGTGCTCTTTATGGGTGAGAAATTCTTGCTCTTCTTAAAGCACTCGTCATTTTATCTCGTTAAGAAAATTGATTTATTAGATTGCAAAACTTAAAATGGATTGGTATTGATGTTTAGAATGATTTTGCTTTCTTTTGTGTTTGACCTCATAGGCAAGTGAAAGTCAAAGTTTAAAAGTATGTCTTCTCACATCTGTGTTACAATCGGTATGATGTTCAAAAGCAACATTACATGTTGCACAATCATCTTTGTTCGTTCGTTACAAAAATATATGTGCGTAGTCACCAAATTTCCTATAGAAAATTTGATATGTAGATAGTTAGATATTCTTTTAAATAATGGAAAACTGTTTCTCATCGATTTCTGAAAGTATTAAAAAAATAGTATCAGAAGTATAAAGTTAAAAGAAAATAACAGTATTAAAAACAACATACCTATGAGGATGATTTTTCTTTCCTTTTGAAAATCATTTAAAAAAAAGGTTATGTAATAATAATAAATTATGTCATTTTCGTAAATGGTACAACAAAAAAATATTTTTTACTATATAATAATTGGTGTTACCAGTAAAAAAAAACGGCAAAATTTTTCCAATAGTGAATTTTACCTAAAATGACAATTTGTTATGATCGTAATGAATTATTTCAGATTTTGATTGAACACACATTCGAATGTTTAACCGTTTTTAACCTTATATCAAAGGAAGACACTTATCACTTGGGATAATTGTATGCATCACGTGTATTAATGCGTCACACATCAGTGTATAACATTGCCGTAAGCCTGGCCAAAAACCATGTACGCTGCCAATACGTTAGTAGTTTTGAACGCATTCAACTTGTCAATCATATCTGTATCGTGTGCACAACGAGCTTAAAAAATGTTGAGGACGTACGTAAAGGGTACATTTGCGTTTATCGGACGTCCAAGACACGTCTGTTGGTGTATGTTTGGCGTTTGTTTAGTGTAGACGATATGCACGCTACGAAGGAACAACTTTCTTTGAACGTATTTGAGACGTTCCCAGTTGTACCTGAGACGAGTATCTGTCCTTTTTGCGTGTCCTGAACCTGTAGTTACGGGGTGGCTCAGGCTCGACCCCGGTTGGGTTATTTACTCGTTGCATTAAAGCCCTATATAAAATGGGCGTCGGCTTTGATATACATTGTAAATTCACGGGCATGTGCCACTATACAATTGTCAGAGCAAGTTCCGTGGAATACACAAAGCGCTGAAACTCCGGCAAAACGTCGAAGAAAAAGTCGAACGATCTTGAAGCGTATACTTCTTGTTTTAAACGTGTCTCAAACCTATCAATAATGACATGACTATTACATGTGTGTAGCAAATATGTAAACGCTTGGAAAATTCTAAAGCTAGATTCACAATTTTGTGCTGTATACAAATTTCCTGGAGTTAAATCGGTCACCAGGCGTATATCTTTGCATTTCGACATACTCTAAAGTTATGCAACGCGCGTTTAACGATTGTTTAACGTTCCATTGGTGTGCATCTAACGTATTATGAAAATGAAGAAACTGGGAACAAAACAAAATTGATTATTAAAAATACAGCTCTTTTCTTTGAATTTATTTCTTCCAAGGCATCAAAATGTCCGTTCACCGAAAACAATAACTATTTATTTGATCTTTCATTCTGCAGTTTAAAGTAAACAGACCTTTTCTGAAACGCCACCATATGACAAGTAGACAGGCTGGGATGGACAATCCTAGAGCGAACCCGATATATTCTGTTCCAGATCTACTATTCTCATCTTGAATGTATAATTTAAATTGTCTATCAAAATAGTAATATATTTTATGAGAATCTTATGAAAACGAAATAATATCAAATCCCGTATGAGGAATATGGATAGGATAACATGATTTTTGCTGATGTTTCTCGCAGTTATATTTTCTTTGTCCCACTTATTGTTTAAACATAAAAATAATAAACAAAAGTCACCACGTCCACAAAAAACCTCGTATACAAGTTTCTAAAACAGCTACGACAATAACATCCAAAATCATTCTCAACCCGTCTTATGTCGATTGATCCCAAGCGCTTAAATTTCATACATTTATAATCATGTTATTGTCTTTGAACCAATGTTACAATTATCTCTGAATCAGTTAAACGTTAAATATGAAAAATACCTAATATTTAATGGAAACTCTCTGAGCAACTTCCAAAATCAAAAGCTCAAACACATCAAATTAATGGATACCGAATGTCTTATTGAATATGTTCAACAAAACGGGAAATGTGAAATAGCTATATTTCGGAAGTTGTAATGATATATTTGTGTCGTTCAGTATATTGTCAAAAAGGCAAAAACAATGCATTCTACTGATGACATTAACTAATGGGATAATATTAATAATAAGATTGAGAACGGAAATGAGCATTTAGAAGACAACAACCCCGCCAAAGAGCAAAAAACAGCCGAAGGCCATCAATAGGTCTTAAACACAGAGAAAAAATCCCGCACCCAGAGCTGGGCTTCAGCTGGACCCCTAACACAAATGTGTACTAGTTCAGTGAAACTGGACGTCATACTAAATAATAATAATAATGTAATACTGTTCATTCTTTTACAACTTGTCATTCAGACCGAAAATTTGTACCTCAATGACCGTTAGTACACCTTAAAATGACAGTTATTGTTTTATTCCATATTGCTAGAGAAGAAAATTTATTTAATGACAAACAAATACCAAAACAAATTTTGCATGAAACATTTTACCATAACGTTGCATGTTAAAGCGCGTGACGTTTAGCGCGGTGAATAACACTTTCTCAGGTGAATATGCTTTTTTATTCAAAGTCCAATTGATATAAAAAAAAAACTACTAAAATAATACCAATATAGAATAATACACGATATTCACTGTTGTATTCCTATATTATTTACTATTCAGTTTTTAATAAATATTACAAGCATTAAAAAAGAAGATATGGTATGATTGCCAATGAGACAACAATTATAGGTCACCGTACGGCTTTCAACAATGAACAAACCCAATACCGCATAATCAGCTAAAAAGGACCCCTAAATGACAATGTAAAACGATTCAAACGAGAAAACTAAAGGCCTAATTTATGTACCAAAAATGTACGAAAAACAAATATGTAACACATAAACAAACAACAACCACTGAATAACATTGTTCTCACTTGGGAAAAGCACATACATAGAGAATGTGGCGGGGTTAAACATGTGAGTGGGATCCCAACTCATTTATGTATATGCACCTGTATTCAGTCAGAAGTTTTTTGTATAGTGGTTCTCTTCTTTTGATGTTGGATTCATAAGTGTTTTTTGTTTTCCTGTGTCATTTCCGGGTCCTGTATAGCTTGCTATTTGTTATGAGCCAAGGCTATGTATTAAAGGCCGTACTTTAACCAATCATTATTTACTTTTTACGCATTGTGACTTGTTTCATGGACACTCATACTACATGCGTAAAATACCTTTTGTAAGTATGTTATAATTTTCAGTTACAGTACTGTTTCCTAGTACGTTTTGTGCAAACATTCTATATTCGTATCTAGTGCTTGGCTCCAGATTGTTGATGTAATAAACTTGAACCAGTCTATCTAAATTTTTTACTTCAAGCCATTTCCATTTTCCGGTTGGAATTTTTCTGTACTCAGCTATGAACCTTTGGTGATAACCGCCATCAAATCCTGGTTTAAATTCAACAAAGATGTGGTTTCTACTAGGATGCCAACGAATTATTGTTGGTTGCTCTGGTCTTCCTGAAAATGTATATTTTGAGTCATTAAAAATAAATGACAAAGTCAATAAATCTATATTCTTTTTATATTATAATTTATTACATTCTTAATCGACAACCTATATGCAAGTTGATTGTGAAATAAAGTAGGAATAATTGTATGCGAAATAGAACAAAGAATTTCTAGAACTTTTAGCAGAGACAAAGACAGTCTTAAATTGAAGTATATGTAGGAAATGTGTATATTGTTTATATTGTAAATTCTACTCATGGGCAAAATTAATACTTTTTATTTCTATTTGTTATTCAAAACGTAAACATAAAAAATAGTCTGGTTTGTCTGTACAAGTTAAAGAGAAAACTCATATGAAAATTCAAAAACGGTACGCCTTATCAAACGGCTAAATTAAAAGCTCAAACATAGCCAAAAAAATGGATAACAACTGTCATTTCATGAATGAGTCCTTAGATTTTCCTAAATGGTGGATTAAACCTGGTTTTATAGCTAGCTAAACCTCTCACTTGTTTGACAGTCGTATACAAATCGTCACTGGTAATCTATGCAATCTCGTCACTCTCTTCCTTTTATAATCCTTATCGGATGTCAATATACTTACGTGCAGACATGAGCAAAACTTTGAAAGTGCTGGTTCCAAAACGATTACGGATCTCCACAGTATAGTTTTGAAAATCTTCCTCTTTTGTTTTCTGTATCTCATATTCACACATATATGCAGATATATTAACAGTCGTTCCAAAAAAGTCTGCTTGAGTTATACATGAGATGCAGGGTTTAGTTTTATTATATGTTGTTCTGTTCTTAAACCATTTGGCTTCTAATACGTTTGAAGAACTTAAAACAAATAGTTTGATACTTGAGGTTTCATTGTAACGACCAATATACGTATGTTTGTTTGGTTTAGTCAAGACCGGTTTATCTACAATGAAATAAATGGACAAATTCTGTAGTTAATCAACGCTTCATTGACAAATATGAATTGCTGTACGATTTCCCCCCTATCAGAGCTTTAAAAAACAGTACATTGTTACACGGACAATTTTTAGATGATACACGGACCCATTAAGTTGTTACACTGGACACTTTTAATGAATAACTCGTGCATGATCGGCAATTTCAATACAGTTAGATTTGATTTTTTTTGTTTCACAAACATATCTTTTTTGTTAAACTTTTACGTTGGCATTAATAACTATATTTTGAAACAATTCCAGTATATTTTTATATCAGTTCACTCAGAGATTTCCCATTTACATTCCATAGGGGGGTTATGTTTTCCCCTTAAAAAAATATTCTGAATCCCAATTTTATGAGAAAAAATATATTGTTGACAAGCAGCTGACCAAAAAATGTTCTCTGTATCTGTACGTTACAGAGTGCAGGATCCGATTGCGGATATATGCGCACTGGAAGGAGAGCTGATTGGCTAGTCCAACCGTTGGAGGGCAGCCGTGAAACCCTCAACTGTATTGTGGCATGCAATTTCCTCGTCCAGATGGTTACACTGCACTGTTGTTTTAAAAAAAAAGTGTTCTTTCGGATGTCTGTTTTGCAGTCAATCAATTTGTATGTTCTGCTATTTCTTGTTTCTTGTCTTTCTACGATGTTTGTCCATTATAAGTCACTAAAGCATTTTGCCTTGACTTGGCGTTTGTGTAAGTAATGAGTTGGATCGATAGCTGACACCAATCCCTCAACCACTGTGTAGAACATTGTCAGCCTCTAATGTTTCCTTCGTTCTTGGAGATGTGATAGTTTCAGCTTAGAAAGCATGTTGATGACGCACCCGGTTTTTCTGGATTTATAATCGTGCTCCTCTTTTCTGTATGCTTTTTATTTTGTCTATTTCCCTGATAGTGAATTGGTCCCAGATGACAGCACCGTATTATAGTACGGATCTTACAATGGCTAAGTAGGCTAATTTTTTACACTTTTGGGGCACTGGCGTAAGTTTCCTCCCAGGAACCCTAGTGTACAACTTGCCTTGCTTGTTGTTTTCCCTATTACATTTCAGGTCATCAGATATATTAAGATATAGGTGAGGATTTGTGTGTACTTGTTCTATTATGTGTTTGTCTAGTTGAAGATTCTGATTCGCGATTTTCCGAATACCGTATATAAGAGTGTTAATTTCGATAAAAATAATATTCAGGTAATAGCGTTGAAAAACTTAAATATTTTCTGGCTCATGAGAAAACATGGCATTATTTTGAAGCTTCATGGTTGTTCCGTAAATGTATTTTTTTTCTTCAATATATGGACATGATTAGTATTCTGAACAAAGCTGAAAGTAAAGAAATTCTGGTACTGACGTTAATATTTCAATAAAAAAGACAGGTAATATATATAAAAAAAAAAAAAAATCTTATCTTATCAAATGATAAAATCCTCATCAACAGGCACGATAGATCATTATACATAAAAAGTGTGTGCGTAAATCATGTTTAAATAGGCAGCAAATATTAAAGAAAATCATTCAACTGATGTCACCAATTTTGGACGGTAAGCTGCGATTGGATCATATCATGCATTTAAAGAAAAAGGATCCAGCTTGTTTACTTGTAAGTCGCTAATTTGTACGATGTTCATCGTTTACTTGACATGGTTCTTATCTTTATATTTTTTATATAAATATTAGATTCTTGAATTTCTTGAGTAAAACCTCTTCGCTAAAGGGAAGTGAAAAACAAATTGTTTAAACTGTAACTAACATTTACTAGTATATGGCCATTCAATTTTAAAATGTTTGATTTTGCTACCTCTTCTAGATGCAAAATGTACTACTTTTTTGAAACGTCGTACAAGTCAGATACAAAACAAAGGTGAAAACACAGACAAGAAACACACGGCCTATAGTTTTTCTGCATACGTATTCGGGTCATGGTTTTCAGCTATCGCAGCGGACCTATGTTCTAGTACAACTGTAAAACATAAATTACAAGAAACCATATTCATATGTAAAGTGTAGCAGTAAATATGACAGGAAGAAGGGTTGAGCCAATGAATCTCCCCAAAAGAGAATGTAATTTTTTAATGGAAAAGTTTTTGATTAATTTACATATGAAGAAATGCACTACGTTGACATATTAAATTTTCTAATGGTCAAAATGATTACCATAAATAAAGAAAACAGTAGTATACCGTATACTCGATTTGACTGAAACAAATCTGGTTTACAAACCATAACTGAGAGAAACCTAAAACCTAAAAAAATTATATCAAACATATGCCATTAGTTTCGTAGACAAATTAAAGTCTCTTTCGGAAAAAAAGTCTTTAACTCAGTGAAAGTGGTTAATGTGTTGTTTATATCAATGAATTGTCGAACCTTGTCTCATTGGCGGATACGCAACACCTTTTTTTAAATTTTTATTCACGAATAAAAAACAAAATACCTTCCACAACCACTTCCATCTTTCCTAATTTCCACAAGTTACCGTCATCATCTGCATCTGCAATCCCGTTCGATACATTACATAGGTATACTCCACTGTCTTCGTACACAAACTCGTTTCGGTCTCCTTCTGGTAGGTTCAGAGTTCCATCATCATTACCATGAATTGTCCGAATTAACTGACCCTTAAAATTGTAATGTCGCCATTCATTGAAAGTATAGTTGGCTGGTACACCAGTTGCTTTACATTCAAGAGTTCTTGGTTGACTTTTCTCTCGAACAAGAAATTTTTCATCTTGCACGACAGGCGAAACTATAAAAGAAGAGTAAAAAATGTAAATTTGTCAACCGTTTTTGTTTTTTATTTTGCTTCGATGGTCAAATTTAAAAAAACGGTATTTTACCTCGTCGTCGAGAGTAATAAACCTATTGAAATGAATGAAACAATTTCATAGCATACCGATACAAAAGCATCAGCAATGAATCAACAATTTTATCAAATAAAACACTCAGTTTGAAAAAAAATTGTAAATTTATATTTATCCATATGCAACCTTTTTTTGCTGTGACCACAAACTATATCACAAACGATCTTCGTTATTGTTTAAGATTCTAATATGACGTGCTTCGTTTGCTTTTATTAAAAAATCCATGCTCTAAATCCAATATTTATTTTTTGTACATGCGTATATTGACTACTGCAGAATAATGAATTTTATCAAATTGGCATGCGTTTAATAGACCTCATTAACTTAAAACACTACCAAACTCTTAAATGATGCACATGTTGTTACTAATTCAATTATTATGACTGTAATGTGTTGCATTTCGAAATTGACATATTTGACCTGAATACGACAACCGTTCATGCTGGCTGTTCAAAAACTCATCCCTCTGAAGAATCACAGTGCCAGCAGCTGTTTGATTCTTTACCAACAAAAAGGGAGGTTCATGCAAGATCCTACACAATCGATGTACCCTTATACACATCGGACATTGAAATGAACTTAATTGTCCTAATCAGAATCGAAACAATTGTTGCAAGCTATACTTTATTGTAGTTTTAACATGGGTTTGTATTATATTCGTGTTATTTTAGCCCTCACTATCGCTCAGCCAAAAATAATCACGAATATAATGCCTACCCATGGTAAAACTACATATACTTTCAAAGTATAGCTTGCATGAATTATTTCTTAATCAAACCATCTACTTTAAGATCTATCATGAAATGATTAACGATGGCGAATATGCAATGTTATTTACAAAATGCTAGATATATTTTTAACCTTATAAGAATGATTCAGGACAAATAAGCTCGATGTATCTTGGGTAATATTTGTGCATAAACGTTTGGCGAGTTATTTGATATCAATAGTTATCAAAGGTACCAGGCTTATAATTTAGTACGCCAGACGCGCGTTTCGTCTACATAAGACTCATCAGTGACGTTCATATCAAAATATTTATAAAGCCAAACAAGTACAAAGTTGAAGAGCATTGAGGATTAAGATTGTCTTTCAAAATGATAAATTTTTCAAAATAAAAAATATGAATAAAAAAAGAATAAATCAATTTTCTCGTGACCTTACAAATCCTCGTTCTTTAAATTACAACCTCTTGAATAGATAGCAATGGTCCTCTTAAAGCTCATCTATATTTTTGTATAAGGAATAGAACACAAACAGTATCATACTGCATGATCAATCTAAAAATGTAAAGATAAAATACACAGTCGCATTTTTCTTTTCTTTCCTCAGCATTTCCACAAGATTCGAACTTATTATCTAGATTTGTTTATAATGTTGTTATATATATTATTGTGATATGACCGTGACTGATGAGTTTTATGTAGACAAAACGCGCGTCTGGCGTACTAAGTTATAATCTTGGTACCTTTGATACCTTTTGTGCTTTGTATCGTTTTAAAATTCTTTGTATTCGATAACATTTGTAACCATCCCAGTGGTTGAGAATTAAAAAAAAGAGGACTATAAAGGCAACAGTAGTATACCGCTGTTCAAAACTCATAAATCCATGGACAAAAAACAAAATCGGGGTAACAAACTAAAACCGAGGGAAACGCATTAAATATAAGAGGAAAACAACGACATAACACCGAAACGTAACACACACAGAAACGGACCAAGCATCATACAAAACACCACGAGAATAACAAATATAACATGAAAACCAAATACATGAATTTGGGATAGACAAGTACCGTGCCACGTCTTATCTCAATTTCTCAAAAATAAGAGAAAACACAAACGACTCAACGTTAAAATGCAACACACACAGAAACGAACAATATTATAACAATAGCCATCTTCCTGACTTGGTACAGGACACTTTTAAAGGGGAATAAAAGTGGTGGGTTGAACCTGGTTTTGTGGCATGCCAAACCTCGCACTTTAATGGCAAAGTTAAATATAACATTGAAATGACAACATAATATTACAGGACTACAATACAAATTAATAGAACATATTAGACAAAGACAAACATGATTAATAGATAACAAAAAGCATCAGGTTTAAAATTCAATACGCCAAAAACGCGCCTTGTCCACACAAGACTTACAAGTGACGCCCAGATATCAAAGATCGAAAGTGAAAAAAGTACAAAGTTGTACAACACTGAAGATCAAAAGTTGAAAAGGTTTCGCTAAATACGGCATTGTTTTTATGCCGGGATAAGAACATTCTTATTATATAGAACAATTCATGCTATTGCAAACAGTAAGTTTTATCAAATGAATATGAAAGAGATATACATAAAGAAACTGAAGTATTAACTAATTACAGAAAACTAAACCGAATACATAACGCCCAGATATAAAAGATCGAAAGTGAAAAAGGTACAAAGTTGTACAGCACTGAAGATAAAAAGTTGAAAAGGTTGTGCCAAATACGGCATTGTTTTTATGCCCGGGATAAGAACATCCTTATTATATAGAACAATTCATGCTATTGCAAACAGTAAATTTTATCAAATGAATATGAAAGAGATATACATAATGAAACTGAAGTATTAACTAATTACAGAAAACTAAACTATAATCGTAGCAACAAAAGTAAATACTTTATAAATTTTTTTAATTTACTTACAATTGATAGTAACATTAACTGCAAATGAATGTTTCCCTGCGACATTCCCGCAATGCAGACAAACTCTCCGGCATTATCTGGATCAGCATTTTGGAATATCAACTTCGATTTATTATTCGATATCGAAAATCCATTATGTTTCCACCAAAAACAATCGATGTTTCCAATTCCTCCACGTTCCTCTTCACAAGTCAATTCAATATGTTCACCCTTCCTAACAACCAAGGAAGGAACAGCATTTACGGAAACCAGAGGTTTTACTGAAAGTATTTTTTTTTTTATACTATATGAAATAGGGAGTTTAGATTAAATTTATGATGATGCAATAGGAAACAAAAAGATGATTCCAGAATTTGAAATTGTGCGCATGTGCTGATGATAATTTTCTACATACATGTAATTTTTAAGCGTGAGAGGGTCACCTTTTCCGTACATTATTCAAATTATGATGAAAAGAGCCAATTTCAGTAACATTGGGTTTAACTAATCATATCCTTTCGCTATTGTTATTGAAAGAGTGTTATTAGTCGATAACGTTAAATGTATCGACATCGTTTAGGTAAGAAATAACAGATAATGAGTAAATATATTTCATTACTCCTATTATATGTAGTGTTTTTTTGGGTAAATACACGTTTACAAGTACCATCCAATGTTGTAAACAAAGTACATATATGGTCAGTGAGGCAATCGAACCAATACTGAATAAAACATCTACCATAAAAAAAAACCTGACCTGTAGCATTCTCAAACAGAAAGCCAGATGAACATATCTAAATGTAATGCATCATTCTGCGATTACTTATATTTGCCGTTTTTGGAATATCTTATAGAAACAAAAAATGACAACTTACAGATAAAATTCATCTTCCCACTAGCTTTCAGTATATAACTATTTTGAGAGTTGTTCAACATGCATACAATTTCTTTACTATTGTCTACAGCACTCGCTTTAAATTTGTATACTAAGGACGGAGGTTTTCCTGACCTCAGAACTGTTCCATCTTTTGTTAAATATAGTGTTTCATCTAAAAATGGTCCTTGAAATGTGCAGGTCAAAGTTATCGTCTCTCCTTCAATGCCATTTATGATGCTGTTGTTTGCCTCAATAATCTTAATGTCTGAAATAATATAATATGTATAGTTTTCACGAAAAACGATTTATTGTTAAAGTTTATAGTGTCGTGTATGGCAAAGAAGGTGGCAGATCAGCATCATACACTATCAAAAAGTAACTTCTTCTTTTACTACATAAACAAACAGAAGACATTAAGACAGAATCAAACAAATTCAACAAAGTGAAAGGACATCGCATTGAAAAATTAAAAGATATTTGAAATGGACATAATGAGATTAGTTTTGTTATTTTGTCTGTTCAAAAACTTTTGGTATTACCTTATGCAAGATTCATTATACATGTTATAATTAAACTACTTTTAAAAACAACAGTTCAAACTAAAATTAAGTGTTGAATAAAAAAATATCAATGACAAGTCTGATTGCCATTCTCTTCTACTCGATTGTTTCATCAGCGAATAGGATTTAACGTAGAAAAAGTACTGATAATAAGTAACACGACGGAAATGCGTTAGCGATGTTAATATAAATATAGATATAAATATAGAGCGAACTTGTTGTACTGCATTTTTCTAGGTCTGATTGATTTCTTATTACAGATTAAAAAATATATGCCGTTTTTACCTGTATAAGAACGCTTTTTTGTGGATCGAATCAGTCAATCAAACGATTCTTTTCCTTTAAATAAATGAACATGCACAATTCATGCGTAATCCATCTCTAGCTAAGGGGTTAAATTAAAGTTCACATGAATACGGATTCAATGAGGTTGATTTATTCACTCGCAAGTTAATAATTTATTTTCAAGGGTTCTTACTGCTAAAAGCGATTATCATTTCAGTAATTCACTTTCATAAATGATTGAACAAATAAATCATACTTTAGATTTTGAAAATACATTTGTGTATCTAGTAGCTAATGCCCCTTAGGTCTAATTATAAATGTTGTATAACTTTTTGAAAACAGGTTTTTTGATCAGCTTGTTGATATTGAATTATATCCCACTATGCTGTTTTCGTTATGCGATATATGTGTACTGTTGAATAATGATACGTGAGTATCATTTTCGCTGTAGGGCGATTCATTTATATTGTATATGCAATACATTTTCACAGAAGAAAATTAATTAATTTTCATTATATAAAGTTTTAATTCAGCCGACTCTCTAACAAAACAAATTAAGTCAGAAGGACTGGTTATACATGCATACTTTGCGAGTGAAAGTCTGAGATAATATCCATGAATTCCGTAAAAATACCATTTATTGCTAAAATAGTCAATTCTATTTTTCTATTAATTTGGTCAGATTGATTGAGATTTGTGTCACAACATTCATATATTTATGACATTAAAGATTATTATAATAAAACAATGCCAATGGTTATGATGAATAAAAGAAATTCCGTTTATGATTAAAAATTTATTTTAATATTAACATGTTTTAAGCAATAGCAAATGCGCTTTTATACATTTTGATATTGTTAAATATCAGCCTCGAACCAAAATGTGAATCTCTGATGTCGAGTGTGTATGTTTTTTATACACAGAAAGACAGTCATAATTAAAATTCAAGGAGTAAACAAAGAATCATATAACCAAAGGGCATTTACAACTACAGTTTAAAAAGTACATAAAAAACAACACGTACTCCACTAAAAACAGGGAGTGAATGCAGGTGCTCTTTGAGGGTAAGCGATTCCCTCCAGAAAATCCGATAAACTGCTAATTTTGCTTCATTGCTTTTGTTTTTCCCATTCACTTCAATAGTTTTTCGATAGACGAAAGTAAGCTTGATACATTTCCTTCACGTCGGTAAAAAATTCTGCTCAGCAGGGTGAAATAGTCGAAGAGAAAAACGACAAGTTGGATACTAACAATATTGCCACAAAACTATCAAAACTATATTTGAATACCAAATGTACTCAAACATAATCACATGTGTCCAAATTTCTCCGATAATATACACCAACACTGAATCTGAGATGTCTACACAAGATCCAAAATATAAGAACAATATGCATTCAAATGAAGAAAAAAAAAACACCTGTCCTAAGTCAGGAATCTGATGTTCAGTGGTTGTCGTCTGTTTATGTGGTTCATAAGTGTTTCTCGTTTTAAATAAATTAGACCGTTGGCTTTCCCGTTTGAATAGTTTTACACTAGTATTTTTGGGGGCCTTTTATAGCTTGTTGTTCTGTGTGAGCCATGGCTCCGTGTTGAAGGCCGAACCTTGAACTATAATGGTTTACTTTTATAGATTTTTACTTGAATGGAGGCACTCGTATTACATCTTCCTGTATCTACACACTAAATCAACTTATACAAATATACATAAATAAACACCTATGTTTGATATGGATAAAAAATAAAAAAACACTAAAAGTAATTATTTACTAAAAACAGTAGATGAAAAAATCAGTAGAAAAACAGTACTCATAAAATCGATACACTAAAAGTACTGAAACATTACTGATTGAATCAGTACTGAAACAGCAACGACAAAATCAGTACTGAAAAAGCACCGATAAAATCAGTCATCAAACAGTAATGACAAAATCAGTACTGAAACAGTACTGACGAAAACAGTACTGAAACAGTACTGACAAAATCAGTACTGAAACAGTACTGAAAAAATCAGTACTGAAACAGTACTGACAAAATCAGTACTGAAACAGTACTGACGAAATCAGTACTGAATTCATAGAAAGTATAACATTATAAGTTTTTAGTCTTTCCTAACAGTACTGATATGTACGAGGGTAGAAATGTACCAAAAAAGTGTGGGTAAATTCTTGGTAGTGTATATGTAGGATATAGTTTATCCTTTCATATGACACGTTATCATTGAATACACATATCTTGGACAGTAAAAAAATTTTGAAGCATCATTAGAGCTATTTTCCTAATGCTTGTAGTTTATAGATGTCAATTGCTTGGTTGGTTTGTTGTTACAAATGTTGCTTAAATATTATAATTAAGTTTGAGCAGACATTTATATAATCAAAGCAATCAGGCCAACGAACCTTTAAAAATATAAAACAACACGTTTGATAATTTATTGCGTCCGAAGCGCTTTTCTGGATTTACCTTCATCAGGAACGCTCAAAGCCAAACATTTGAAATCCGAAGATGTATAAGTACCGAAAATCGTTGAAGAGCTATACGTTAAAAATACCTAAAATAAATAGCCAAATTCATCTAAAGCCAACTTTGCCTGAGGGAGTTGAAACCTTAGTTTTATAATAATTTCAAAATTTATAAACGGACAATTTAAGTAAAGTTTGTTTAAATTACGAGCATTATGAAATAGCTCTAATACATGCATCTTACATAACAAAGAGCGTTTGAAAAATTTCACAATTGAGCGAGTGGTAACGTTTTCATGTCGCACAAATAATTGCCTTACATTTGACGTTTGGATGCCTGAATATTTGAAGTTTCACCTGTCAATGTGTATACATCTTATACAGTAAAGAAAGTTCGAGCAACAATCAAGTCACCTCAATTTATGTTTGCATTTCTGACCATTTTCGTTACAAACAAGTAAATTCGTAATTGAAAGTATTATATACATCTTATTGTTATCTGTTTAAACAGTTCTACGCCGTAAAGTTGATTCCGGACTTTAATCGCTGCAGCGCAAAGCGAGGTTTGTACATAGGCCGTCCTATCATGCTAATATTTTTTTATCAAAGACTATCTGATAAAATGTTCGATTAAGTATTCAAAGTTCTTGCTACTGACAGCATCGTTTATTATTTATATTACATGAACACCCTGTGACTGTTTTAAATAGACAGTGCGTTGAACTACATGTAAACATCGCGAAATAAATATTCTGTGTAACTCAAACTTGATTAAACTATAAATAAAGCATAGTTGTTTGGCTCTTATACAAAATGCGACCGTGTAGTTTGTGATTTATTGTTCTTTAAAACACATAATGCGAATGAGAAATTGTTGTTTTTAATTGTATTTGCAAACACTTGATAGAAAACTGAGCTTACAATTTTGGCACTGTACGATACATTCTTTTTGGAGTTTGTTTGCTTTCTTCGGTACCGTTCGCTCTACTTAAACTTTTCAAGTAAAATTTTTCAAGTAAAATTTGTCGTAAAAATACGTTATAATCTTATGTTTTACTCCAGCAATTTTATTTTCGGATCCATGGCACACTTATAGCAAACTCACCAACAATATTTGAATATGCATGCTATGAATGTATATCACCTTCAAACGATGTGACGCATTTCACTCCAACTTTAGTGTGAGCTTGACCTTTGACTTCAAGATTAAAATGTGGGATTTCTTAGAAACTTTCTTTTGCTTTAGTAAGTTAAGTTTCACGTTAAACTAATACAAACTCCATGCTGTTCAATCTTTCAATAGGAAATGTTCGAAGTGTCAAGAAGTTATAGTAGATATGTATTTAAACAAAAACTGTGACACCAAATTATGTTTCCTATTTGATATGAGCGTCACTGATGAGTCTTATGTAGACGAAACGCGCGTCTGGCGTACTAAATTAACAATCCTGGTACCTTTGATAACTATTTACTAACGAACGCAGCAGAACTATACCGAAAGCACGCAACGAACGTACATAAAAAAAAATCAACGTACAGTACATGACGCACAACGTACGGAATCAACCATACGTTGGTTATAACCGTGTATATTCTGGTAGAGTGTGATATGAAAATTAGGCAGTTTTTAGATTTGATACTAGAACTGGGTAGATAATTTGAGATAATGTACAAATTGACCATGTACGACGTGTCCGTGGCACAGAGAGTAAGCGTTCGATTATTGTGAAATTCTTAAGCTGCAGGGACAAAGCTAAGTACTGAAAACGGCTTAAGATGTTCTAAAAAAAGTAAAACATATAGAGTAAATTAAGATTTGACAGCAATTGTGCGAACAGCAAGAAAAACATTAAGCCCATTTTCGTGCTACATGTTGTGAAAATGGTAGCAAAGTTTCGATGCGTCATGATAAACTTTTATTCGATTGTTAACTGTACACCTTTGACGAGAAAACTAAAGATCTACAAGAAGTTACTACAAAATAAAGTTGTGGTCAAAGCTCATGGTATTGTATATATGACAAGTAATTTAAATGTAGTCCTGGCTCTTCAGATAACAAAATTAAAATTGTGTCTTAGAACATTGAAAGTTTAAAAACTAAGTTATATCGTGACAAGAAGTCTTTTGATGAGATGGTAGGAAATCTGTTCAAGAAACATTTAAAAAAAAAGGAGACTGAATTTGGAAATACTTTTTGTGACTTTTATTGTTATGGAAGTATTTGTGTAAGCGAGCAATTTGTCTACAACAAATGTCCAGGTGGTGTATCAGTGTTGGTTAGAAACAATATTGTTACAAAATATAAAGTTATACAAATCTTAAAACCATTAAATGATATGGTTTTACTTAAATTTAGTTTTGAACACAAAACAATCAAAATGGTATTTTTTTATATACCCCAGAGAACTCTATTTGTTATAGTAATCAGAACACTGCAAATGATATTGATATTCTGGAAGAAGCTCTATTAGAGGTTGAATCATTGTATAATAATTATAAAATACTTTTGGCGGGTGACCTGTATTTAAAAAAAAAGTTAAATGCTGTAGAGAGGAATTCTTATCACTTTATGTAAATGAATATACTTGCTAAATCAATTAAATTATTACAAATACTGATCTATTGAAACAGTTTTTAAATTTATAGTTATATATACAAATATAAACTATATGTGTTATCTGTTTGTGTTGATATTATAGATTGTGAATTTATAAATGTACCGTGGGCTGGAAGCTTATTTATGTACCATACACTTGATTTGATTGATTTGATAGTCTGGAAAACAATACATACATGTATATATAGAAAACGTAAGGATAAAGCTTTACAAACACGACGAGAAAAAGTTGGTGATTGATTTCAGGATCTTTGGAATTAAAAGAGATCTTGCTCCAATTATGGCACCTGTCGTCTTGATTTTGTAAGAAGGACAACTTTGGTGATAAGTCTCGTTTCACAATTGAAATTATGACTATACCAATAGAATGCTTTGATTTAATAGCTTCAGTGTAAACCGCAACACGCTTTTAAGGACTGAATGACAAGATATGCAATGTAGGGATGCCGTATATATCATGTTGGAGACATATACTGCATCTGTAATCACTGCTGTAGTGTTGATTCACTGAAATGGAAAGTACTCAATAGAAAAGCTGAACTTATTTCTTACATTCTGATCCTACCAATGAATGGTCGTATTCATTACATAATTACTAAAATTATCTATAAACATAATTGTGCTTACTCTGAAGCTGGATATTCATTTCGTACTTGTTACTTCCTGTATTGTCCTTTTTAGCATAAAAGCACTGATAGATGCCGACATCTTCCTCTGAGAAATTTTGTATCTGAAGGTCGCAGTTTGCTGTAACATTAAGCCTCAGATAATAATCCAAATTTGTATTTATTTGTCTAATGCTTTTTCCATGTTCTTCGCATTCTGCTAAAATTTGGTTGGTTTTTTTAAACTGCCAGAACAGGGGTTTTTCATCTGAACAATTTATTAGCATGTTTTCTCCATTTCTTGTATATATAGTTTTGTTGCTTTCTGTCATGGTAATCAAGCCTAAAAAAGATACCATGAAATTTCAATTTGAAATTGTTTATGATCGTTTTTTCAAGCTTTTTATTCAGTTATTTTCTAATTTAATTGGGATTTAATTACTATTATCTGTCTTTCTTAATAATTGTTCTTTATTTTAATATGACGTGCTGATTTCGCTTTATGAATAAACCAATACTCTAAATCCAATAACTGTTTTTTTGCACAGGCGTATATTGACTACTGCAGAATAATGAATTTGATCAAATTAGCATGGATTTATTATATTTCATCAACTTAAAATACTTCCAAACTCTTAAATGATGAACATGTAGTAACTTATTCATTTATTATGACTGTATTGTGTTGCATTTGGAAATTGACCTATTTGACATAGATACGACAAACGTTCATGCTGGTTGTTAAAAACTCGTATCCACTGCAAATTCACAGTGCCAGCAGCTGTTTGCTCCTTTACAAACAAGAAAGGGAGGTTTATGGAAGAGTCTACACAATGGCTCTACACTTGTACTATCGTCAATTATTGAAACTAGAAAGTAAAACGTTTGGCGACTTTCACAGCTTTTTCACACTTCCGAAAGGTGTATGATGGGATATACAGTAATTTACTATGTCATAAATAACTTGATATTGGAATATGCGGGAGAAAGTATAATGCTATCGTGTCGTTATATAAATCAGTATAGTGCTGCATTCGAATAAATGGAAAATTAACGGACTGGTTCAATGTTCAATATTATCTAAAGTAAGGATGTTTGCTTACCCCGTTACTTTATAATGTGTATGTGACCGTCTTGTTACGTATATATAAAATTGAGAAAGGATATGGGGAATGTGTCAAATCGACAACAAGACGATCATAGAGCAGACAACAACCGAACGTCACCACTGGATCTTCAATGTAGCGAGAACCTCCCGCACCCGTAGTCGTCCTTCAGCTGGCCCCTTAAAAATATGTATACTAGTACAGCGAAAATGGACGTCATACTAAACTTCAAATTATACACAAGAAACTAAAATTAAGAATCATACAAGACTAACAATGGCCAGAGGCTCCTGACTTGGAACAGGCGCAAACATTCGGCTGGGATTAACATGTTTATGAGATCTCAACCCTCCCTTATATCTCTAGAAAATGTAGAAAAGTAAACGAATAACAATACGCACATTAAAATTCAGTTCAAGAGATGTTCGAGTCCGATGTTTAAAGATGTAGCAAATAAAATAAATAAAATGACAATAATACACAAATAACAACAGACTACTAGCAGTTAACTGACATGCCAGCTCGAGACCTGAGTTAAACTGATTGAAAGATTATGTCTTCATAATATGAATATCAGGCACAATCCCTCCCGTTAGGGGTTTAGTATTATACTTCCATACAATATATGAGAAGAACATATAACCCGTGTCATGCCAACAAATTGTTTTTAAATAATTTTTGTTAGTTCCGATGCAAAAAATGCAATGAGATTTAATTAAATAGGAAAACTTTTTCTTGATAAAATTATGTAAAAGTGTAGTCTAAAGAGTAGACACATATACTTATTTCAACTTTTTGGCTGGGATTAAGTCGGAGTATACCATTCTTGCATATATATATTATGACACACTTGAATAGGGAAAGCGGATACTTCCCTGACAGTTCAAAGCAAACTATTTATAAACGTTATTTGTGATTTAACAATATATATCGAGTCTATAGATTCTCTACAAGGTAACACAAAAACAGCTTACATATTTCTACCCTGACCTTTGACCCTCTGAAATTAATCATATATCACGAACTAAAAATCCAAGATAACGGATTATACATTTTGTGATGACACATTTACGTGAAAACAGATTCGGAGACCAATATAACGAATTATTAATTCGAGAGAACGAATTGTTAATCCAATATAACATATTGGGAAACCGAAATATCAAATTTTTAAATATCTTATTGATGACTCGAGATAACGGATTACAAGTTTGAGGTAACGCTTGTTGAATAAACTATTTGCACACGTATCCCTACTTTTCTTGTCATATTTTTTTGAAAATCTGTTACTATAAGGTATTTGGAAAATGTGAATTCGGAATATTTTTTTTTTTACCATCTGTCTGACTACAATAGTTTTCATCATTTTCGGAATCTGAATATATCTTGACGGAAAAACCTTATCCCTACCACCCCTTTTGGAGTTTACTGGTTGTTCCCTAATATCTTAAAAACATGCAAATGTAGCTTCCATATTGTATGCCTCTTTGGTTCTGTTATGTACATGTGTATGAAAGGAGAAAGATAGCAAAGGGACATTCAAACTCAAAAGATGAAAGTGAACTGAAATGGCATTCTAGGTCGATAAGCTCTTTAGGTATTAAGTATATGTACGTTGTTGGTTTTCAATGTTTTGCGATTGAGTTTGTGAATTTGTCAATGTGTTATTTTACTGATGAATCCAAAATAATCGCCCCTTCTACGTAGCCGATCCTTTCATTTATTCTCGTCCCGCTGAGTTTATAATTTGCAACAGCTGTTTTTGGGGTTGTGGGGTTGGAGTAAAATAATACATGGATATATTGTCTGGCATTTTTATTTCTAATAATTGCTTCAACACAATTGAGTGCTTTTAATGTCTTGCGTCCTATCGTAACTAATAAAGCTGTTATAGACTGTGTCTTGTTGTATGTATGCATGGGGATTTATGTCGACAAAGGTACAAACAGACACGGCGCTGGTAATGTCCGATATGTAAATGGGATGATATGTCGTAGAGTAAATATACCAAAGGAAAGAAAAGGAATTCATGCCAATGGGTCATCAATACTATTTTAGGATGTCTGCACAAACAGTGTATTTGTTTTGGTCAAATAAAATGAATGATCTAATTTTATATGTGGTTTACATATACAAATGACTTAGATTACATTTCTGATAGCTCAGAAAATATATAGATGGGTAATTATTTTCGAAAACATCAAAATACGAATGGGGTGGTTTTTAAACCCCAGAGGAACATCTGTACCAAGATATGATAGCCTCCTCCTTGTCAATATGACGATTTCTTTCCACAATGTAGCTATGGCTTTTGGATTTTTAATTCTTATGAGTAATTCGTCACTGTATCTTTTTATACAAATGGTCTTTTTAATTATCAAGAGTTGAAATTTAAAAGGACTAGAACAATTATTTGTTAATCAATGTCCTTATATTTGAAATACACAGATTACCTTGCAATAAGCAATATACTATCAACAACCATTTCATCGTATTCCCAGGCATATCTCCACAAACCTAAAAAAAAACAGATGAAGTTTATTCAATAAATTTTCATTAAGGGTTTATATTTAAAAATTTTATAACCTGACAGGGTGACAAAAAAATCATATAAAGTAATTCTTTTTGCTCCTTTTAACCATGACTTTAATGCTTTTAATGTTATCTAATATTTATTATTCATTACCTTCAGCATGTTCAGCTTTGAATAACGAATAATAAACCAGCCGCTAACTTCACATTATTATTTAGAACGTTTGAAGTTTTTTTTAATACTAAGCAAAATCAAAGTTACCCTTGTTTCCTTGTTTAATAACTACTAGTATATGGATATTTATAACGTTTCTTCGCTTATGTTGCACAACTAATTGTGCTTTTCATTTTTGTGCGTTGAAGAAATTAATTGCCATCATAGCCACCAAAATAATTGTTTCATCAATCTCAGACCGTGCTCATGTACTATTAAAAGGGGTGTTTACATAAAAACAAATCGAAATTCTTGAAAGTGAAAAGATAAAAAAAATCAAACGCATTTTAATCTACGTGGACGCACCATTCATTGTTTGACATTGATAATGGTAATATACATTAAAACTTCCGATATTTTTACATCTTGTTGTGTATTTTTTGTGTGTGTATATAATCGCTCGTAAAGTATTTTTTTTTGGAAAAATTTCGATTTTAGTTGAAATGATTGATCATTTTTTTAAGTGGAACTACTTTTTTCCAAGGCCGGGAAATACCGCAACTAGACGTCATATGTCAAACGTTGACTTCATTCGAATTATGAAGTCACACCAGGCATGTGATTCGGGTAATATAAAGGCAACAGTAGTATACCGATGTTCAACATGTATGCGATACGAGTTTAGCTACAGGTACTCCAAATATTATTTAAAAATCGAAGAGCGACTGATATACATTATACTGTAGTCTTACTGTTACCTTTGAATTGTGAACTCATCACCTACATGTTGCTTATGAATATCTGAAGTTTAAATCCATGTGAATAATGTTTTATTGACATGTATGATTCATCATCACCACCCTATAAAATGCATGTTCTATTCCTATGACCAGTCATGTGAACGAGAATCAAACAAAATACAAATGTTTTGTACAAGACAAGAGGAGTATGGCTTACAATCGAGTAATAGTTAAAGATTTGAATTCGAGCCAATAGTAAAAAGTAATTTTTGCGTATCGATATTCTATTCGAAATCAATTATGAGCTCGAGTAATATTTTCAGTAAGACTTCTGATGTAGGTTTAATTTAGAATACTGGTCGTTGAATTCAGTTATTGCACTAAGCCTGATAAAAGAGTTATTAATATTCCATCAAACAAGTACACAAAATGTAACTGGTAAACATACTTTCCTACGGTTTCTAAGAGTAAAATGATATCATTGAAAGAATTTAGACAAAATGGAATGTGTTCGGTTTTTTAAGGTAAAGCGATAATATTTATTATGCAATCTGGAAAATTCATAACGTGACCTCGTCTGGCGTACTAAATTATAATCCTGGTACCTTTGATAACTATTTACACATCAGATGATGTTAATTCATTTTTTTTAAATAAACGTCAATAGTGTGCATATATGGAGAACATTTTTTTAAGTATAGAAAAAGCTAACTTTAGTTAGTAAATGAAAAGTGTAAAAAAAATAACATATGCACAGATTCCAAAATATCAACAGTTTGTAGTTCAGTTCTTTGAAACAAAGAAGATGATCAGCTAATTCCGCTTAAAAGGGTTGCTTTCTATGTCAACTGATATCTCATTGACAGCATATAAAACACTGTTCAGTTGAACAGGGAGAGTTTCAAAAGCGCAATAATTATATATAATTTGTCTGTACCGTATGCATAATATATAATCGACATGTTGTGTAAAAAGAGACATTTAAAAAAAAAAGTGTCAAAAGATCGAGAAGGGAAACCAATCGTTCAAAAGACAATTAAAGGTCTTTCCATTTATCCATATTCATATCGGATAAAAAAACCAACAACATTTGCTTCATTTGAACAGAGTGTCACTTTCGAATTGATAAGCTAGGTTGCTTTACACAGATATATGTACTTATGTTTGAAGATAATCATCATGGCTATTTTTCGTTAATATGAAGTCACTTGAGTCAACATTATATTGTCATATGTGTCCCAACCTAATGCAAAATACCCTTAACTGAATTTTATCACATACCAGTATTAAGATATGATAGCAAACTTTACGGTAACAATTTAGAAGAACAAGCTCATAACTCGCATATCAAGAGACCATGGATCAAATGACCTGAGTCTGACCGTATTGTTTTGGAAATATTGTTCAAAACAATTTGTTTCAAGTATTTGAGGAGACATAGACAACTCTTTTGAAAAGTCACAAAACTCTACGACCCAAATGTTTTGACGAAACACCATGTCGTTACAAACAAATGGAAATAGTGTAGACAATGTGTTCGGTTTTTTAAGGTAAAGCGATAATATTTATTATGCAATCTGGAAAATTCATAACGTGACCTCGATCTTTTACTCTTACTTTTCTTGACCAAGAATACCAATTTGAAAGATCCTAGATATCAATGACTTATATATTTTTTTCATTTTAAAATCACTGAATATGTGAAATACAGAAAGAGATAAAATTGACAAAACTATACTGATGATATAATGATATTTAATGATATACCACGTATATTGTGAATGGAGTTACAAATTACGTTTACGAAGGGTTAAGTCCAAATTTAAGCGTTATCACTATTCGATTGCGTATTCCACAAATACTGTAGAACTCAATTATTTGTTCACTGGCAGACATATCACCCAAACCAAATTTAATGTTGTTAACACAATTTGGATTAAAATTGATAGGTCAGGTTTTAAAAAATACCGTAGTTTTAAGTGTTCTGAAAATATAATTTGTATGGTTATGTGTTCTCAATAAATAAAGAAGGTAATAAGCCATTTCATTTGTCAAAGAATACATTTGGTAGCTTTCTTCTTACTGATTTCCAAAATGTATGGTTCTAGGGACTTCAAAATGAAATTAGTGAAAACAATAAAAGATATTTCTTGTTTTCAAAAGGGTGACTTCCGGTTATCCTTATTTATGGTCTGATATGCGTATCATGATGCACAAAACCTGCCGAATTTATCATTTATAATCAAGATGTTATAGCATAGATCAAAGTTTAGAACGAAAAATTTAACGTTGACTTTGATTTCAATTTCCTGGTCTTAAGTCAAGTACCTCAGTAACAAAACCAAAGGTATCCACAATATATGATTAATGACTTGTATCACCATACATCTAATTTTCAACATTATAGAGCAGAAAATTCCCAAAACATGTACCCTGGCAACAGAATTTTATTTGTTTAGAATGTTTTTGTCGATATCTTTAACAGTTTCTGAGCAGGAGCGACTCTTATAAACAAACCTTGAAATTCAGATAAAGACCTTACTTTTTTTTTGGATAAAAAAAATCACAAATTAAAATACCCTTGGTCCCAATTACTCACAGTTTACGAGTAACTATATTAGTTCATGTATACATATATACAAATACATAAAAGGAAATATGTATGTATATATGCGTCGAATTCCCCGTAATGCTTTAGTCAAAACTATTTCCTGAAAGCTGATGATCTAACGAGCAGTTTTTACCAAACCAAATATGAAGGATTCAGTTACAGTTTCAAACCAGTAATGCTTACATGAAAATGTAGTGTTCGCGAAGGGTAACTGTAGCAAGGAAATTGTTTGGTTATTCATAGGTAGTTTGAATGTTTAAACGTTTAAGAACGTTCGATATCATATAACAATTGTCTACGCTAAATTTTGCGGAACCAAAAAAGGCAAAAAATTATACATCGACAATCAGGATAAACCCTTTGTGGGGCGTTTGAAAGACCTAATTCAAACCCATAATCGGGAAACAATTTAAGATCTTTCAAACTCGAATACATATTTGACAACAAATGTTTGAAGTTTGGAAATTTCAACTTCAGTTTGTAGACTTTCTTTCACTGAATCCAAAAAAAACGTAGTTTATTGTTTGAGACATGTAAGTATAAAACTACGTCAACTTAAACTTTTCAATTGTTAGTTGTTTGAACTTACTTTGAAATGATAAAAATACTATTGCACATCTTTGGATGAAACTGAAAGTTATATTTTATAAAAATTAAAAGATATTTCTAAACATAATACGGGATCAATAAAAAAACACCCATTTGATAACAAAACAATACAAACATATCAAAGGTCAAACTAGTTAATAATAATATTTGTTTACTAGATAATCATAACTTTCGAAAAAAAAACACTCACCTTATTGTTCTACAATAATTTGTTTATCAATGTAAAACTTCCTTTTCTGAGTATCATTACGTCATAGTATGGTAAATACGAATGTTTGCAAAAATTTACCAAATATAGTTATGTTCATATCGATACAAAGTCTAAGTCAAAGATATTATTAGAATAAAATCAAAAATCGGAATTGTCATCAACATGCAGACAAAGAACAAACCTTAATCGTTATATACCAGTATAGATCATAACAACACAATTATATATAAAGATATATACATAATCTTGTCATTTTTCAATATTTTTTTCACCTTCTATCTATTTCGAGGACGTACAGTTTTAAATACTAATAATACAATTGATATAATTTTTAACATATATATAATAACTTAAGTTAGTGTACGTCTGAACTTGTACATCTCATTTATACCTTGTATGCAACATTTACTGACATGATAATCATTACTTTGCAATATGATATATAATTTTTCAATGTCAGAAAAATTATTAAAAGATGGCCAAATATCTGAAATATTTTGATATAAGGTTTACCTTAAATCATTGAGTTTGGTACATTTTATGGTAAAGTGTAATTCATCTTCAACTTCAAATATACATAGGGGCATACTCTGTTTTCAAAATCAATTTAAATTGATGCATGTTAGTATATTAAAATATCTCAATATATTCAACTTGCATAGTAATACATACACATTATAAAACTGTTTACCAGTTTAATGATACATGTATATATGATATTATATTGTTTTTAAAAAAAAATCGGAATGTCTTTCCGGGAACTCATTTCCATAAAAAAAATATATGTTAATACATCAACATGTAGCGTATTTTCCCATAACTTTTCAGAAAGTGATGATTGGTCAAGTTAATTGCAGTTTGTCCATTCATTAGTGTATTACTTTTTAGTAAATTATTTATTCATTTGCTTGAATGTGACAATATTGAGCTATACTTAGTTTTATATTTTAAGTGAATATTTGTTGATAATAGTTTTTTGTTGTGACTTGGATGGAGAGTTGTGTCATTGGCATTCATACCACATCTTCTTATATATATTAGCTGATTTCTCCCATAGAATATGTGTATATCTGAACATATACCAATGAGCCAAACGACACCAAAACCAACATAGTTATTAGAAATCTTTATACGACAAACATTTTTAATTAATAGGTTAAGCTTAAAATTACCAAATATAAAAATAAGTAGATGTGATATGATTGCTAATGAGACAACATTCCATCAAAAACAAAATAAAGAAGAATATTCAACTACATGTGTAAAATATATGCCGTCAGAAATGTGTCAATCAACAAAAATACCCTAATGGACAAAACTATGACGATATACCGATATGAATGGAGACCATCATTAACGGGGTTGCTTATACATGTATGATGAATCAACATAGTTGCACCATCCCTATAGCCTTTTTCAGGCAGCCGAGTTATCTTCTAGATTTCCTGACAGCAATTTTTTTTCATCAAAGTAAGAAGAACCAAATGCATATAACATTAGCATGATTAGCATGATTAGGGCGACTCAATATACTAAAACCAATACCACGCCAGTGTAAAACTATTATAAGTGTATACTGATTGTAACAGGAATGTTTAATTTGAATTTCAATACGGCAAATACTTAGTAAACTAGTTGTAATTTCCTAATGGTGAACTAAATGACTTCAATATAAACAGGAAGATGCATGACTCTGTCTTTCCTGTACAAAAATCCGATAAGGACATATTTCTATTATAAATCATTTGAATCCTGTGAAAAAAAATACATTAGGTTTCTCCTCAGAATTATTTTGATATATAACTATATGTACTGTAAATATAAAAAAATAGCTATTAAAATGTAAAACATTGAAGCTTTGCTTTATGTCATGTATTTATCAATGACAAAATGCATCACTAGTGATGTAATTGATTCCTAATCATCAAGAATCAGGCAATCTAGACTTAATGATTACAGGTATATATATTCCGGTTTGCAGAAAAACCCTCTGTAACTTAATGCCAAAAAAAACCCCAAAATTATATTGAATCCGACCTCTTTTTCGTACCTTTAATTTTACAATCTAGCAAAATTTTGACAAACAACATTGTTATCACATAGAAAAAAATTACATTCTAAGCTACTGATCGATTAATGCCAAATCAATCGAACTTTGAATTGTTTTTATTAATCATGACTTACAGTTATGACAATAAGTTCGAATAGAGATTTCCAATAAAATGACATACGTACCTAACTCGACGTACACACGTAACGGGACCGGTTATTGCTAACCAATTAATTTTGTTAAATGCATCACTCAAGTTTTAACTAAGTGTTCCTAATTTATTAAACCAATTTATAATACATTTTATCAATATCAAGAATTTCTGAGATGATGAAAAGCGACAGAAATCATGATTTTTATATATCACGTGATTGTTGAGATTCCCGCCTAAATTTCAATGTCATAAGACCACGTATACATACGTAACTTTACCTATCATACGATTCAATTGAGTTGTCTTTCATGCATTTTACCATGACTTTGTTTTTCCGATATACTTTGCAAAATTTAATGAACTTTTTATTATTTTATATCTGTATTGCTTTTGTTTGTCGTTATCAGATTGTTGTCCCTACTTCTTTTCGTATTTTTTTTAAATGTTTTATAATAATTAATTTCCGAAGGTATGATCAAATATTATTAAATAAGTTTTTTTTAGCAACTTCAGAAAAATAGAACTGAAAGTGTTAATCAGAATGTGTCACTGTTAAAGTTGATAACTGGGATTGCGTCATACTTTATTAAGCATCATTTCAATCGTTCTCTTCTTCTGCAGTTAATCTTCTTAATTTACAATCTCCGATTTTTTTTTCAACTGGGAAAACGTACGACAACGGGATGTGTATCTTTAAGAAAAATTAAGTCTTTTAATAGTTGACATACACTTTTCTTTCAAATGGAAGTCAACGAACATTAAATAAAATTTATATTATAATTGATAAAAATGTATGTAATATTTTGTTGGACCCCTGATCGAATGACTTTAAGACTGTATTTTTAGGCTTCTCCACCAGGCATGATGCATTCATGAGTAAGAGCAGGTATTGGTTTACTCGTAGAAAGTGTGTCTTTATAGTGGTAACGCTCTCTTCTTACCTAGCATATGAAAATGTGACTCTAAATGTTGGGCATGTACAAAAAGGTATACATATGCATTTATCTTTATCATTTCATCATCCATAATATATATGTAATGTTTGTTGCTGGATATTAAACATACATCAGTATCATATTCATCATTAGTACTAAAGCTTGAGGCTATTTCTCCGTCGCAAGTACATGTATTATATATAGCCTGAGGCTTCTTCCTCGTAAGAATTATAATTTGAGGGTTAATTCTTATCTGATATTTTAGCCAATTTATGTCGAGAACTTATTTTACGCATGCATCTCTTTGCTACATAGATTTCATAAATGTCCAAGTTAAAGCAAATAGAGATCATAGAAGTATGTTTATCAAAAGATCATGTCACAATTAGAACAGTAAGAGGGATTGACTCGTGAGACTGAAACGAAGCACAAAAAGAGCAATTACTAGTATTTCCAAATAAACTTCATGTACCGATCTGGTAGTATCAACAGCTGCTGACCACTATATTAAAAACAACTACAACTAATGAATAGAGAATAATTATCCAGTTTAAAATATTGATCATTTAAGTCGAACTGTTACAACATTGTCCTAGTATAGATTAACTTGGCCGTTAGTTTTCTCGGTTTAGTTGTTTTACATTTTTTTTTGTGGCGTCTTATAGGTGACTATGCGGTTTTGGCTTTGCTCATTGTTGAAAGCCGTACGGTGGTCTGTAGTTGTTCAAATGTCTATGTCATTTGGTCTCATGTGAAGAGTTGTCTCATTGGCAATCATACTACACCTTGTTTTTGCACACATCACAAATTAAGTATAAGAAATAGAAAAGCAAGACCCTTTGTCGTGTCAAAAGCGCAGAGTGTCTGTAGGACCATTAGTGGTCATAACGGTATTGAGCAGATTATAAGTAGTTTCCAGGTGTCCATTAGATTTCACGTCAGTATCACATTTCTTTGTTATGTGAGCTACTTAATCACGGAAAAACCAATTCAGTATGCAGTCTTAAACTTTTAAATCTTATGTGAGATGTCTAATGTTCAGACATTCTTGTTTTTAATAAGTATTTATCAAAGTCAATCGACAATCATTTAAGTTTTTTTGCGTGCAATATAATTTGTGAATATGGCCGGATCCAAGATACAATGTAGTTGAAAGAGGGTGTAGTTCCCGATATTTTGATTTATAATTACGAGCGGAGCGATGCGAAAAATAATTTGGACGCTAAATATTTGTATAGATATTGTAGAAAACATGAGATTTTCAAAATTATTTAGCGATCTAAAGGGGGAGTACGCCCTCTACCCCTGTATTCTCGAAAGCACGCTTAGGTATAGATAGACTAATAACTCGTCCCATACATTAGTATAGGTACAGACGAAAAAGTACTATTTGATAAATATATCAATGATATGATTTCTGTCCACATCAAATTATCTTCAATTAAATTATAGAAAAATAATATTGAAAACAAATAGTCGAGTACACCTTTAACATTCGGGTGTGTTGGAATCTACTTTAAACGTTAAACCTTGTAAAAAATAAAAAACAAAGACAACCTTATCGCTTCGGAATTCATTATTTTAATATTTCCTTGCTTGATTTTGTCTTTGTAGTTTTTAAAATTCATAATTTGAGAAGAACTAAAATATGGCTCAAGTGAAATGACAAGAAATGATGGGTGTATTTGATTACAAGTTGGAAACTTTCTTATTCCATAATAATATTTGTGTCAATAAAATCATTCAAAGTTTAATGACAAAATATTCAAATATTTTAAAAAATTAGCTGGGTTTGATTTTTACATCAAGTATATTCCAGCAAAAACTTCGTGTTCAAATAGCAAAACATGCATGCAGTGTATTCTCCCCTCCGTCATGCTTCAATGCAATAGAACGAAATGCGTTGTGTTAGGTCGGTTATGTCGAGTAAAGTCATTTTCTTGGAAATCTCTAATGGTACATACAAGTTTAAGTCAAATGGTACTGGTGTCATCATTATAAAAAGACAAATTACTTTCTTTAAGAAAAGGAAATAAAGGTGAATGGAATAGGGTAATGCTGATGTTAAAATACATTTACTGGAAATGTGTTATAATCGTGTGTACATTCACGTCAATTTATAGCAGTTTTGGATTTTAATTATAAAAATGTATATAACTCCGGGATCCCTTTTGGTTAAAGCTTTTATGTTTCTGTATAATATGTTTAATATCATGAATATATAAAGAACTAATTTTATTGCAATTCACAGCTGCTGCAAACTGGATGTCTCAATCAAATCGCACAGACGAAGTACAACATCAGTTTCAGCACCCAGTTTGCTTTATAACTTGGATGCAGTAAAAAAAGGCAACAGTAGTATACTGCTGTTCAAAACTCATAAATCGATAGCAAAAAAAAAAAATAAAAATCCGGGTTACAAACTAAAACTGATGGAAACGCATTAAATATAGGAGAACAATGACAAAACATTAAAATGTAACACACACAGAAACGAAATAAGCATTAGACAAAATCCGATGAGAATAAAAAAAAAATATAACATCAAAACTATATACATGAAAAGAACTTTGACACGTCGTATAATAGTGTTAATTCACAGTTAAATATCAGAGGAAACAAACGACACAAAAGAAAAACAACGTAAAATGTAGCACACACTGAAACGAACTATAATATAAAAATGTCCAAATTCCTGACTTGGTTTTTAAAAAAAGAAAAAAATGGTGGGTTGAACCTTGTTTTGTGGCATGCCAAACCTCCCGCGCGCTTTAATGGCAATGTTAAATATAACATTAAAATGACAACACAACATAACAGGACTACTATACAAATAAATAGAAGAACACATTAGACAAGGAAACAATCGAATAATAGCTAACAAAAGGCACCAGATTGAAAATTTAATACGCCAGGAGTGCGTTTCGTCCACACAAGACTCACAAGTGACGCCCAGATACAAAATTTCGAAAGTCAAAACAAGTGCAAAGTTGAACAGCAAAAGTTAAAAAAAGCTGATCCAAATACTGCCCGGGTTTTCTGCTTGGGATACGCACAACCTTAAGCATATTATTATTAAGTATAGAATAATTTGTACTTTTGCAAACAGTAAATTTTATAAAATTACTATTTAAAAGATGTATATGATAAAAGTATTAACTAATTACAGAAAAAAACCCAAAACAAACCGGATACATGTACATAAATTCACCAACACAATCCAACACAACAATAGACACACCCGAGTTAGTCAAGGCATCAACGCAAAAAGTGACGTCACATTTGAAATTGTAAAAAGAACAAAAATTGACGTCACATTTGAATTTTGAAAACAGCACACAAAACATGATGTCACATTTGAATGACTAAAACTATTTTTCAAAAATAAGATATAATTAGGATTGATTTGAGATATATTTGTACTATTGCAATACTTATTAATATCAAACTGAGGTAGCAATTAGACAATTAACTAGTATATTCTATGTCCGGTTTATACTGAATCAAACTGCAAACGTAATATATCATACACATTAAGTTGAACTAAATCAAATCTAATAAATGAAGGCGGTGATTAATTTTCTTTACCACAACACATGAATATAACAGAAAAGACGTCAAGACATTGACAAAATGCGATGAGAATTACAAATATAACATCAAAACTAAATGCATGAATTTGGGATAGAAAAGTACCGTAACACGTCTTATAACAATGCGAATTCACACTCAGCAAAACAGTCACAATCTGGAATAAGTCACGTTCGGTAATTAAAAGTTTAGACAACGTACATGTAATGACAAACCACAATCTAACATGTGGTAAAGATGTCCTTAGCAGGTTTGGACAAAGACACATCGTATGGATCAACCAAATCGTGATGGTGTCCGTAAAATTTACGGAGTGTCAATTTTAATCTGTCCTCCTCATAACTTTGTTGGAGCAGTTTCTGCGTAAGGAGCACACGCCTGTATATGAAGTCCGTATAGTGTGAACAAGCATGAGAATTACGTATCAATTGAGATATGTAAACACCATACGAAAGGGCAGAGGGGATGTTACTGCTGAGAAATGGAAAATTGATAATTGGAAAGTTGAACTCGTCCCGTTTATCATAGATGTTCGTGTGAAGTCGTTCATCTGCGTCAATAATGAGGAAAAGAGCAAGGTATGAAGCAGTCCTTCTATTATCAGTAGTATCCTTAGTTTCAAGTTCACTGGGATATATGAGATGTTAGTTCTGGCTGAAATATGTGTTATTCAATGATAGAACATCATCGATATATCGGAATGTAGAATTAAAGAATTTCGCAAGAGGCTTCTCTTTTTGTCTTTTAGAAGGTTCTGAATGAATTTTGCTTCATACAAGTACAACAACAAATCGGCCAATAGAGGTGCACAATTAGTACCCATTGGAATACCAACTGTCTGTTGAAATATAAATCCTCTAAACTCAACAAATATATTGTTGATCAAAAAGTCCAGCATTTTGATAATATCATCTTCAATATATTTTCTGGTAGATTCAGTGTGATCCTTCACAAAATATGAATTATTGTAACACAAAAGAAGAAATTTGTATCTACGATTCCCATTTTTATTGAAAAAGCTCTGTTTAATGAGATGGTGAAGTCGATCTTTCAACTGATCATGGGGAATAGTAGTGTATAGCGTAGAACATCAAAAGTCTTTATATTGCTGCAAAATTTCAAAGATTATGATCGAAGATTAAGCAGCAGATCTTTCGAAATTTTGAGAATCCACATCTGGTTAACACCACTGGTAGAATATATCTCATCACAATATTTTTGAAGCCCATGTTTAACTGTAGAAAGAATAGTAGTCAGTACAGCCCTTGGATGGTGTAAACTTCCCAAAAAACGTGTATGGTGTAATGGTGTATGGCACATGGTGCAATGGTGTAAGGTGTATGATGTAATAGTACAAGGTGTATGGTGTAATAGTACAAGGTGTATGGTGTAATGGTGTATGGTGTAATGGTGTAATGGTGTATGGTGTTAGTTTGAAGTTTACACCATCCAAGGACTGTACTTTAGAAAGATGCATATTCGAACATTTTAAAGAATCAGCTATGTATCGTTCTTTATATGGAGTTTTGTTTAATTTACGTATCCAGTATAGGGATGGTAGATTTTCTTCGTTTTCTTTGATGTTGTTACCAAATTAAAAGAAAGAGGTTTAAATTTGTAATTTTGTAAAATTTCGTCCATGGTAAATGATGTTAAAGAATATGTAGGGTTACCAGTAGTTTTATTTATTCCAAGCTCTGTTGTGAGACATTGCAAATCGTGGTTTTAACATATGAAGACAATGTTATTGGAAGCTTTATCTGCAGAAACAACGACATATTTGTCATGCAAAGAGGATAAAGCATTCACAACATCCGGATTCTTGAAAGTTTAGTAACTCTTGTACTCATATTCCATCGTAGTTTTTGAATGTGCGTCTGAATGCATGATCGAATAGCGTTGATCCATTCAGACAAATTGTCAAAATCTGGTTCGTCTGATTCACACTTTACCCATTTTCTTGCATAGTCCTCAACTGCATCCATCACTAACTTGAAGTTCTGTTTCCAGTTGATTGGCTGGGGGATTCTATATCTTGATCCCTTGACTAACAACTCTCTTAGTTGTTAATTGCTAACGATGCCAAGATCACCAGTAATAACATGACCAGCTGGACTATAATTGTATTGTGACGATGAACATGAGCAATCAGGAGGATTGGATTTCACATATTTGAGGTTAAAGGACTTTAAAACTCTGTTGTGGTTGAAAATCTTGGATGCAATAGACATGGTGTAAGTTGAAGAAATAAAAGTTGTAGCTTTATTTTTGAGGTAATCAGGTATAGTTTTTTGTACAGATTTTTTATGGAAAATATTGCTAATATTTACAGCATCTAAACCTTTATTTGCGAATTCTACTTTAAAAAAATAACGTTTTTCCTCATTATTGGATGTAGTCGATACGGATTTGAATAGTCTATGGTTAGCAATGTCCATGATTATTGCAACTACTCTATACAAAACAAAACGAGAATCAGTAACGGAAGTATTTTGGGCCTGAAATGAAAGTTGAACAGTACAGGGCCGAATATATATATACAAAATTGTCTGAATTTGTATAGTACAACGAGGATTAAGAAAACTGCACATATGTCATTTTCACTACATCATTTAAGATGATCATAGGTACACCTGATAAAATCGGTGTTGTTGTGTCCTTGACAACAGCCGATTGACACGGTTTTTTTTATCCTGGGCGCCGTGTCATTCAGTATAATATATTTTGCTCTACGAGTTGTCATGCTGTTAGTCTACCGACTGGAAATATCCTCGGGGACATATTGTCCATCAGCAGAGAATCAGTAATTCTGTCGTTCATTTCGTCATTTCGTCATTTATTCATATTTTGTTTTCCAGATATCAATAATCATTATTGCAACTGTCTTTAATTTACGAATAGTAGAGGAGGTTTAAGAAATTTAAAAGTTAAATTTCATTTATATGGTTCTTTATATGGGATGGAAAAACAAATTAAATCACAAGGACAGTGTAGTGTTTAGCAAAAGAAAAAAAGGGATAGGGAAAATAAACTTCAGAGACTTTATTGAATCAAAACAGGTGAAAAGTGTTGTAAACTCAAACACACAAAAATGGAATGCGATAGGCAAATATTGATTAACGTCACTAGACGAAATATATAATACAGACTGTTTATTATGTTCTAGTTTGAAACTAGAGGTTTTCGGGAAATTAAAATGTATCGATATTATAAAGAACTTTTAATGTCCTGGATTGACATACAGAACACTAAAATATCAGTTATGAAAGAGGACTTTCTAGAAGATTTTTTTATCGGCAATTGTAAAATCAAGTTCAAGGGTCATGCGTTATATTATGCAAAGGAGAAAGTCCGGAAAGGGCTAAATTTGGCCCAATATTCGAAGTAAATCTAATGAAAGATTTCAAATAACTTTTAAACACTTGAGTGTCTACCTCAGTTATTTCAATAAGTTCATGTAAAGGATTTGAACTGAATTGGTCATTGTAGACGCTGAAACGCAAGTTTATATCTTTCAAATATGTCATAAAACGTCATTTTCCAGATTATATTTTTGTCTAAAATGGATGTGGCCGCATTCGTGTTCATTATTAAGAGAGGGACGAAAGATATCAAACAGACAGTTAAACTCATAGATCGAGAAAAAAACTGACAACGCCATGACTTAAAAAGAAAAGGACAAACAGACAAAGCAACACGAACCCCAACACAAACTGGGGTGATATCAGGTGCTTTGGGAGAGTAAGCAGATCCTGCTCACCATGTGGCATCGGTCGTGTTGTTCATGTTATTACAATTCCGAAAAGTGATATCATCTGTGAAATGGTTATTCCATAACGGTCAACAACTAGTGATGGCGTCCGTAAAATTTACGAAGGGATAATTACAACTTCACTATTTGTAACTCTTGGTTCAAAATTTTCTTAGCTTGTGAGCGACAACCCTCTATCAAGGAAATCATGTTAGAAAATACAAGCCCAGGAATATCGTATCAATTTGAAGAAATATATTCCGTATGCAGGCGCTGTGTGAATGTTGCTACATAGTAATTAAAAGTTTCACAATTCAGTAGCTGAAATAATCACTTTTGTCGTAAAGTTTTGTTTTCAACTGATCATTATTGTCAATTTCTAGATGAAAGTACAGTTATGAGGCAGACATTCTGTCCTTTGTCTCCAGTTCGATAGGATGTATGTAGAGGCGTTCAACATAATCACCAAACTTTGATTTATTTAGTAAGAGAACATCATCTTTATAGCGAAAAGTAGAGTTAAAAGATATTGTTAACTTCTTATCTTTCTTTTAAGAAGCTCCTGTTTGAAGTCAGCCTCATGATAAAAAAGAAACAAGTCGACAAGAAGAGGGACACACTTGGTTCGCATTGGAATGCCGACAGTCTGTTGAAAAACACGTCCCTTCAAATGTAACAAATATGTCGTGAATCAAGAAATCTAACAGCTTCATAATGTCAATTTCAGAATACTTTCTGTTTGAATCAGAGTGATTCTTTACAAAGTAGGATTTATAATTTATCCTTCCCTTAGACAAGATAGTTGTATCTACGTTGGTCATTCTTTTTTCATTAAACAAAGCAATACCAAATCTTTCAATTTATCTTTTAGTTTGGAATGGGGAAGACTTGTGTTAAGTGAAGAAAAGTCAAATGCTTTTAGTTAATACTATTTCAAGATGAAAGAGTCTTTGATTGTTTGTACTCTAAAAGATCTTTGGAATTTTCTAGTATTTACATTTAATTTACGCCATCTCACAATAATTGTGAAGCCCGGCCTTGATTGCTGATAAAATAGATGTTGATAATTTGGAAAGCGGTAACGTGGAGCACTTTTAAGGCCCAGCAATATACTGCTGTTTGTAAGGAAACTTATGAAGTTTAGATATTAAATACTGTAGATTCAGAAATTATTGCGTGCATTTATTATTGCGATTTTGTCATTTTAGACTAAAATGCGATTTTTTTTTTATGATTTTAAGAAAAGTCCTGTTTGTATTTAAAAAAAAAAGAAGATGTGGTATGATTTGCAATGAGACAACTGTCCACAAGAGACCAAAATTACACAAAATTAACAACTTTAGGTAACATTACGGCCTTCAACAATAAACTTGAACAGTCCATACTGCATATATAGTCAGCTATAAAAGTCCCCGAAATGACAATGTAAAACAATTCAATTGTTGTATTCCTTAATTGATTACTATTCACTTTTTAATAAATACTGCATGCATATAAAAAAAAGAAGATATGGTATAATTGCCAATGAGACAACGCTCCACAAGAGACCAAAATGACACAGAAATTAACAATTATAGGTCACCGTACGGCTTTCAACAATGAACAAAACCCATACCACATAGTCAGCTATAAAAGTCCCCGAAATGACAATGTAAAACAATTCAATTGTTGTATTCCTTAATTGATTACTATTCACTTTTTAATAAATACTGCAAGCATATAAAAAAAAAGAAGATATGGTATAATTGCCAATGAGACAACGCTCCACAAGAGACCAAAATGACACAGAAATTAACAATTATAGGTCACCGTACGGCTTTCAACAATGAACAAAACCCATACCACATAGTCAGCTATAAAAGGCCCCGAAATGACAATGTAAAACAATTCAAACGAGAAAACTAACGGCCTTATTCGTGTACAAAAAATGAATTTAATTCAAATGAAATATTTCAAAATGCGAATTTAAATTATTGCGTTCACACGTTTCTCGCATTTTTCGCAATAATAAAAATCTCGTAATAATGTCTGAATTTATAGTATAGTGATGGAAGATCCAGTTCTTCATCTTTGGTTGACAATCCAAAGGAACATAGAACATACCTATGATTATCCAGGATTTCCTCTTTGGTAGGTGTCATGAGGGTATATATTGAGTTTCAAAGTGAATGGTCAATACCTTATGCATTCATCAAACAGTCGATGCAATTATATTAACACACAAATACTATGTCATTTGGGGCTTCATCTACGGGGACAACAACACATTTGTTATGGAGGTGGGTCTCTAGAGATTGACGTACATGTAGCATGAATATTGATAGACCCATTAAGTTTCTTAATTCTCATTTGTATCAACTACCTCAAACCCTTAATCCATTTGTAAAGAGTATGTACGTCGTCTTTCTCGCGTTAAGCCCATTGTCTGGCATAATCCTCGACTGAATTCATCAGTATTTTGAAGTTGTATTTCCAATTAATGGATTTAGGCTCACGATATTTTTGAACTTTGGAAAAGACATTTTGCAGGGAAGTGTTATTGACAATGTTGAGGTCACCGGTAATAACGTAGCCAGCCGAATTATGTATAAATTAGGAACAAAGAAGTCGTCAATATTGAGATGTTGCAATAACGTGTTCAGGTGTTTCTAAGTGGCAATTTTAGTTGCAATTGGTTTGGTATAGGTATTAAAAGTGATTGGTACAGACTGATCTTAAAAATAAGGAGGTATTTTCGACTAAACTAATTTATGATGAAGGATATTGCGTAAGTTTACCACATCTAGACTTTCATTGGCAAAGGAAAGTTCAAGAAAAGATATTTTCTTCTTTTTTCTTCTCCTCAAATGCGAACAGGTTTGAAAAGTCTGTGTCTTGCAATATCCGAAATGAGAGCTGAAAGTTTATATTGGTTTGAATGAAGGTTTGTAAAAGTGGTTTTCAAACATAAATTGAACATAGAATGAATATATAAAAAAGAAGATGTGTATGATTGCCAATGAGACAACTATCCACAAAAGACCAAAATGACACAGACATTAACAACTAAACGTCACCGTACGGCTTTCAACAATGAGCAAAGCCCATACCGCATAGTCAGCCATAATAGGCCCCGATAAGACAATGTAAAACAATTCAAACGAGAAAACTAACGGCCTCATTTATGTAAAAAAATGAACGAAAAACAAATATGTAACACATAAACAAACGACAACCGCTGAATTACAGGCTCCTGACTTGGGACAGGCATAACTAATGTGGCGGGGTTAAACATGTTAGCGGGATCCCAACCCTCCCCCAACCTGGGACAGTGGTATAACAGTACAACATAAGAATGAACTATAAAAATCAGTTGAAAAAGGCTTAACTCATCAGATGGACAAAAATACAAGGAGAAAGTTTGAAAGGGGTAATAAATAAAGTTTAGTGCGAATGTGATGAATACCTAACAGCTTATGTATAAATGGCAGCAAATCATTAATGGAGGCATTATGTAGAGTAGGTGATGTATAATGACGATGACCATGACTGCGTCAACGTCGAGGAGTAGAGTTGAAAATATTCCTTACATTCATCGATCTACACGAAGGACTAGATAGAATACCTATACCATCAATTTTGTCATTGCAACCATATGGTGTGGCAGTTCCCTATTGCCGAATCCGGTAGTCCTCTTCTGTCTACGTAGAGGTGTTACAAGATGAGGATTTTAATATTGTGGTATGTTTTTTAGAACTGTAATAGAAACGATGAAATGATGAGACTGATTAAAATGCTGGTAAAGAATGTCGCATGCATTGAGGTTGATGCCTGAACTATTGCAGCACATACGTTTGTTTAGCCTTTCTTTTCATTTACACCGATCACCACGTATACAAATCCGCAAAGGTTATCTGCAGACGACTTTATAGATTTACAATTTAGATCATCGTAAATTCTGGTAAAATAAGAATTTGGCTACTTGGCGAAAGATGTCTTCGGGGACAAAATGGTCACCAGCGCTAGCAGAGACATCGACATAGTGGTTATAAAAGAGGTGCGAAAGATACCAGAGGGACAGTCAAACTCCTAGATTGAAAATAAACTGATAAAGTCATGGCCACCTTCATGTATGTTATGTATCATCATCAAATACAACCTGCATTTAAATATTAAGAATGAACACAAATGTGGACACTTCCATAGTACATTTTGTATACTAAAACCGTCGTAAAATTAGCATAAATGCTACATTTGTGTATATTTTAGTGATATTGCACGAATTTAATAATAATATTACCTGATACATGTGCATTGTAATTTTAATAACAGCCCATATTTATTGAACAGAAGTTTTTTTTCAATAATTAGCTTAAAGTTTACATTCTAAAACAAAAGTAGAAATGCTATATTTTGGGTCCAAAAATGTGTCTAATGGGTCCTATCGGTCCTACTCATTTTGTCTTAAGTGGAATGAAAAAATAAAAGATATGTGGGACTTAAACAATAAATCCTTTAAAACGTCTTTTGAAATTCTTAACAACCTAAAAGATAAAATGAACTGGATTGCACAAAAATGCCGCATTAAAGCTTCGTTAACGCTCCAACAAATTAACCTTATAAAAACAGACTTTATCATGCAAAGTCATTCTAATAGACCTATGAAATTGATAAATTCTTGTCATTTTACCAAAAAAAATGAGTTGTCGTTAGTGCCAAAAAAAGTGCCTCAAAGATATCACTTACTTTTATGAGAATAAAACAACTGAAAAAAGTAAGTTTTAAAAGAAAATACATTTTGGAAAGGAACTACCATGGGGAGATACTTGGGTCAATTTGAATAAGAATTTAGATATCAGGAAAACTACACTTCAATGGAACTTACTTCATAATATAATAATAAAAACGGAAGAAAAATTACAAAAAAATAATCGCTCAAACGGAAAGTGCCACTTTTGTTATGAAAAAGAATCATCATTTTATTTACTGTAAACTGGTGGAAGACGTTTGGCGGAAATGTCTGAGAAAATATTGGAATTTTGTTCAAAATTAAGTATCGAAAAATTACAAAATTGGAAACGAGGATCATTTATTTTGTGTCATAAATGCAGATACATCTTATTTTCACAATGTATATGTCTCCGTCCAACATGTCTTGGCCTGCATATAGATTGTTTACATCACTTAATAATTACTATAATAAATCCATATCGGTATTCAAACATGAAGATTTCGGAATGTAAATGAAGGATGCCTTTTTAAGAAATGTACGTGTTAATAAAGCATTATCAAATTGGATTTATGCATTGTTGCGTGCTTTGAAAAGTACTTCATTTGAACGTTTAATTTGTGTTTTAAACGTAAATGCACTGATATTTATATTTCAAGCTATAGAAATTTCGATTGTGTTCACTCGAAAAAAAACAAGGACACACTCGAATAAACACGGACTACTCTGCATTTACTAGTCTTTAAATGTCATTTTCAATGCAGAAACAAGAATTGTTGTAAATATCTAAACTTAATATGCATAGATTACACAGGCGCATTTCCGTTGACTTTTGCATTGGTATGTGTATAAATATGGCTTTGCTATATATTTGGAAAAAAGGCATTATACATGACTGTAAGGCCATGCTAGACGTTTTTTGAACAAAATTTTTAAGGGTTGATGATATCTTTTTATCCAAAGTAGAAATATCCAATCTAAGTTCTTGTGCTTGGTTCTAGCAATTTTTATTACGTTTTACCAGATAGCAAGTCTGTTTGTATACATTTTTTTTTATCACTTTCACTCGAACAAAAAATTATCACAGAAAAATGAAAAACAAATCACTCGAAAAAACATGGCCCCATCGAACACTACATCTTCCGTAAATATCTATACATGAAATCAAAAGAACCAATTTATATAAACGGACAGGTTTTGCAAAAATCAATAGGACAGTTTTAAAAGAAAGAAAAGAGGTCAGAATATTTATTGTAAAACCAGTTGTTTGCATAATACGTTTTATGTTCTTCTCATACATTTTTATGGTGGTATAATACTTAAACATAACGAGGGGAAGGAGGGGTGCCAGATTTTCATATTATGAAGTCATAATCTTTCAATTGAGGTCTGGAGCTGACATTTAAGTAACTACTAGTAGTCCTCAGTTTATGTATGAATTATTGTCATATTGCTTAGTTTCTTTTGTTACCTATTCTGTCATCGGACACGAACTTCTTTTAAACAGAATTTTTCTGAACGTACTGCTGCGTGTTTGTTTTTTCTACATTGGCTAGAGGAATAGCGGAGGATTAAGATATCAGAAAACATGTTCACCTCGTTGCATTTCGTGCGCCCGTCCCATATCAGGAGCCTCTGGACTTTTTATTTTTTCAAATATTTTTAATTTTAGTTCATTTATATGTTTTAGAATTTAGTATGACCGTAATTGTCACTGTACACACATGCATTTAGGGCTAGCTGAACCACGTTTCCGAGTGTGGGATTTTTGAAAGACTGATTTGTGGCCTTCTCTTGTTTTTTGCCTTTTAGTCGGACTGTTGTCTCTTTGACTTATTCCCAACTTCCATTCTCAATTTTATGTGTCAATGAGTCTTCCCGAATCTGTCAACGCTGAGAATTGTTTATACTTAACTTGACTGTGAAAACAACTTTTTTTTTCCTATTTGGACCTTAACCTCATTCAACTGTCACTGGCGGTTATACAAACAGTTATATATTGTTAAAATTGAGAATGGAAATGGGGAATGTGTAGGCTATGATTACTTTACGTTTGATGTCTTTTATGATTCGTATATGGTTTGTTGAAAAATGTAATTTCGTACATATGAGTCAGGGCTGTTTCGGCATGATGTTTGTAAATACATGTAGTAGATTTATTATATGTCATCTCTAGGGTTTAATATGTCACCACCATGCCCGCTACCTCGCTCTTTCCAATCGTTTGTTAAGGTAGTCATACACAAACATATTTAAAGCAATAACAATTAAATTTACAAACGACGTTATTTTACGTCCTTTGAGCACTTTTACAATATCTTTGTGCTCTTTTTAATCCCTTTGTGGTCTTCCGTAATATCTTTGTGCATAACGATTGTCATTTGCAATGTTTGTAGAGACCATAAAAAAGCTGCAAATTTAGAAATGTTTGTTTAGTCGCCTATTGAGGAAAAAAGAACACCATTTGCCCCGAAATTTCATATGGATGTGAAGTTAGCAGCCGGTTTGTTATTCAATATCCGATATTCAATATCCAACTGGCTGCTAGCAGTCGGTTCGATATTCAAGTTTGGTTGAAAATCATAAAAAATATAATATTTGTTAACATTAAAAGCATGATTTTCATTGCTATAGGGAGTGAAAAGATGCGTGAAAAATCGTTTTATGACCCCTTTAAGTTGTCTCAAACTCTCGTTGTCCTCGAATATAAACCTTTATCAAGGCTTATGTAAATTAAAATTTGTCTTTATGTTATATAGATTTTTATAGTTAAAACGACATAAAAACTGTAATTTTATACCTATTATTTCTGAATACAAAATCAAAAAACGATCACTCTAGAGATATTTTGAATTAAAAGTCATTATGAGTAATAAAAAAAAAAAGAAATATAAAGCGAAAACTTACCTGAGACCGTTTAAGTGACGGTCACACTCCCCACCCCCCCCCCCCCCCCCCCCCCCCCAAATCCTGTACATTCAATGTCCATAAAAATTGACTTATTCACAGACTCTGTATGTATAAAGATTGTATCATAACGATTTCCCAGAATAATGTCGTCTTCAATATCTACGGAGGGCTTAGATTGTCACTTTTCAGCTAAAACATGTCAAAATTTAAGGACAAAAAGCAGAAGTCAATGGTGAGAGCTCCCATATCTCTCAATCTGCCTAATATTAAGCAGACCGTTAGTTAATACATAGACACACACGTGACTAAAAGGTATGTGATAAACAATTTTACCCATGTCAGATTTGCTCTACATGCTTTGGTTTGTGAGTTGTAAGCTAAAAACTGCATTTTACCCCTATGTTCTATTTTTAGCCATGGCGGCCATCTTGTTTGGTAAGCCGGGTCACCGGACACAATTTTTAAACTAAATACCCTAATAATGATTTTGGCCATGTTTGGTTAAATTTGGCCTAGTAGTTTCAGAGGAGAAGATTTTTGTAAAAGATAACTAAGATTTACGGAAAATGGTTAAAAATTGACTATAAAGGGCCTTAACTCCTAAAGGGGTCAACTGACCATTTCGGTCATGTTGACTTATTTGTAAATTTTACTTTGCTGAACATTTTTGCTGTTTACAGTTTATCTCTATCTATAATAATATTCATGATAATAACCAAAAACAGCAAAATTTCCTTAAAATAACCAATTCAGAGGCAGCAACCTAACAATCGGTTGTCTGATTCATCTGAAAATTTCAGGGCAGATAGATCTTGACCTGATAAACCAATTAACCTCTATCAGATTTGCTCTAAATGCTTTGGTTTATGAGTTATAAGCTAAAAACTGCATTTTACCCCTATGTTCTATTTTTAGCCATGGCGGCCATCTTGGTTGGTAAGCCGGGTCACCGGACACAATTTTTAAACTAAATACCCTAATAATGATTTTGGCCATGTTTGGTTAAATTTGACCCAGTGGTTCCAGAGGAGAAGATTTTTGTAAAAGATAACTAAGATTTACGGAAAATGGTTAAAAATTGACTATAAAGGGCCATAACTCCTAAAGGGGTCAACTGACCATTTCGGTCATGTTGACTTATTTGTAAATCTTACTTTGCTGAACATTTTTGCTGTTTACAGTTTATCTCTATCTATAATAATATTCATGATAATAACCAAAAACAGCAAAATTTCCTTAAAATTACCAATTCAGGGGTAGCAACCTAACAACGGGTTGTCCGATACATCTGAAAATTTCAGGGCAGATAGATCTTGACCTGATAAACAATTTTACCCCGTCAGATTTGCTCTAAATTTGGTTTTTGAGTTAAAAGCTAAAAACTGCATTTTACCCCTATGTTCTATTTTTAGCCATGGCGGCCATGTTTTTTTTATGAAATGGGAATTAAAACACAAACTTTATTCTAGATACCCTAGGAATCAATCAGATGAAGTTTAGTTTGAATTGGTTCAGTAGTTTCAGAGAAGAAGATCTTTGAAATAGTTTACGACGACGACGACGACGGACGGACGACGACGGACGCCAAGTGATGGCAAAAGCTCACATTTCCTTTTGGAAAGGTGAGCTAAAAAGGAAGGAGGGCTTTATAACTTTACGAGTTCGATCATTGTGGTTCAAATCTATTCCATTACGGCATACGTCTTATTGTAAAAAGTGCAACTCTAAATTTGTAAACATTTGCTTCAATTTGATCCACTTTGAATCCAGTCGTGAATATGCATGACATATTTGCCACTGGACACAAAGGAGCAATAAATTATCAGCTTCATTTAGTGATTTATAATAATTTGGCCTCAGTTGATTATAGTGTCAAACAGTTTTCCAATTTTTATATATTTCATTTTTATTTACATTTGAATTTTTATGCGTAAATCTGAGCATTTCTTCCATCATTTTTTTCTTTGCATTTAATCTTTTTTTTTTAATATTAAAAAAACGTTGTCGTAGTACACATCAGAAGTTCTATTATATAATTTCAAGCAAAACTAACAGGAGGGACTACATCAGAAAAACAATCTTCATTGAGTGACAATAACTCATATATTGAAGCATACAATGACGGCTCCCTCGTCTAGGTGACAACATTTGCTGTTTGAAGTTTATTTATATCTCAGACTGGTATAATAGTTGTCGTAAAAGGGGGAAAAATGATAAAAAAAAGGTTGACAACAATTTATAAAAAAGATTCAACTTATTTTGAGCGTTTCATTTATTTTATATTGTCTTGCTGATCGGTTTTGTTATATTTTTTTTCATCTACAGTAACTACATGTATTGTTCTAGCAAAAGTCAAAAAAATGTTGTTAAAATCAGCCATGCGACTTATAATTATTTAAAAAGATTAAGCTGACTTTTCTTGTTGTTTACATATTTCAATCATTCAACGCGTGCGTAGATCGTCTTTCCCTCTAATGTTTTTAAGGTAAAGATAGCGTGGAATTCTCACTGCACCAGGCATCTGATATACATTCCTATTATATTTTGATCGGACAAAACTGCGTATTTATATAACCAATAAGCCAAACGAACGCACCCATTTAGCAAGGGTATACTGTGGAACGGGAGAGGTCTAGAGATGTAAATATTTCTATACCCAAGCAAATCTTGGTTTTGAAGAAAAGGAGATAAAGGTATACATTAATGCGACAGCAACCCAAAGACACAGATAAATAAAAATATTTAGAGTCAACATTCGGTCTTTTTTTTATAGAACATTCCGTATACAGAATAATAAGCTCAAAACTGACACATGACTAAATAATAGTTATACGGAGTTAATTCAATATTTTCCGTCAAATACTATATATCCAAAAAGGCACATTTGATTTACTATTATAATATTTACCGTGAAAGATAATAATCCCAACAATCACAAGTGTTTGAAAAAATTCACCTGCCATTTTTTAAGTTTGATTGGTGAATATTTAAGAAGTTTTAATATATACTAGCAAAAGAAAAACACTTCACTGTATAATAAAACGGTAAAATAAATAATGAAAATGTATGGAACGCCGTAACTGCCTTATGTTAAAAACTTTCATTATATGATGGTACTTTGACATTATACGATGGTACTTTGACATTATACGATAGTACTTTGACATTATATGATGGTACTTTGACATTATACGATGGTACTATGACATTATATGATGGTACTTTGACATTATATGATGGTACTTTGACATTATACGATGGTACTTTGACATTATACGATGGTACTTTGACATTATACGATGGTACTTTGACATTATATGATGGTATTTTGACATTATACGATGGTACTTTGACATTATACGATGGTACTTTGACATTATATGATGGTACTTTAACATTATACTTTGCTTTGTCAATTTTAATTATTTTACAAAAGTCACAAAGAATGGATGATATTTAAGTTTACCTCATCCAAATGTTATGAAACTCATACACAATGCTAAGAACCACAACTCGCAGGCAGAATTCGAATTTGGACAGTGAGAAAACTAACGGCCTTATTTATATATAAAAAAAAGAAGACGAAAAACAAATATGTAACACATAAACAAACGACAACCACTGAATTACAGGTTCCTGACTTGGGACAGGCACATACACAAATAATGTGGCGGGGTTAAACATGTTAGCAGGATTCCAACCCTCCCCCTAACCTGGGACAGTGGTATAACAGTACAACATAAGAACGAACTCAACTATAAAAATCAGTTGAAAAAGGCTAAACTCATCAGATGGACAAAAACACAAGTGCACGTGGCCGGGTACTTATAAATCCCGACATGTCTGCATGTTGAGGTATATTTACGAATTATTTCCTTATACCGATGATAAAATTTAGTAAATGTTTTGACTAGTTTGTGATATCGAAAACCCTGGTGTAATAATTTTTCAGTAGGATATAAATTTCTCTCGCTAAAATCTAGTACATTGCATGTTCTAGTCAGACATATTTTTAATACACACACATGTTGTAGTCAGATATAATTTTAATAGACACAAATGTTCTTGTGCTTACTTTTAAGAAATAACAGCCCATCAATGTAATGCTTTTATAGCTCACCTGGCCATGTGAGCTATTACCATCACTTGGAGTCTGCCGTCCGTTTTGTTCAAAAATCATTTTTGAAACCAATGGATCAAATGGTTTGAAACTTTGCAGGAATGTTTTATTGAATGTGTACTACAACAATAGCACCTTTGTTTTGATTAAAAAACATGGCTGCTGTTACTGCACATGGAACATCGGGGCAAATTGTTGTTTTTGGACAATATATCGAAAAATCTGACATAGCGTAGAAATGACCAGGACAATAAGAGTAAACCACCCTACAATTTTGAAGTTAATCTGATGACCCACCTCAGAAATAACGCGATGTTTTGATTTATATCAATTATATAAATCAAAACATAAAGGTTATTCCTGATTAATTTTTCGAATTATTTTATAATTAAAGGCGTTAAGAAACCTTTGGTGACCCCACAGTTTAAATGTCTATCGTAGGTACGTCGTGAACAGTGGTCGTTACAGACAAACGTTCACGTAAATTGTCCCAGTCAATGGATGAATTTAATGTGTCAATCAATGGCCACAGCCACACTGTTTTGAATTTCATTCTATCTGATATGTTCCTTACGTCGTAACTACAATCCCCTTCCCTTTCTTGAATGTGACCTTCCGAATTAGACTATTTACCGGATTTGTTTTAACATGAGCAACACGACGGGTGCCACGTGTGGAGCAGGATCTGCTAACCCTTCCGGAGCACCTGATATCACCCCTAGTTTATGGTTAGGTTCGTGTTGCTTTTCTTTAGTTTTCTATTTTGTGTCATGTTTTCTATTGTTTGTCTTTTTGTCTTCTTTCAGTTTTAGCCAGGCGTTGTCAGTTTAGTTTCGATTTATGAGTTTGACTGCCCCACTGGTATCTTTCGTCCCTCTTTTACACAAGATCAACATCAAAATTGATATACAAGTTTTCCATGAAAAGAAGAAGAACTCATTGAATTTCAAGACCAGAGTTCAATGGTCATAAATAGACTTAACATTTTATAAAAAGAGCCTACATGCAATATAGGGTCAACAAATGCATCTATTTAACACTATTCAGAATTAGTTTGCTGAACCCAGTTGAATGTCATCAGGTCAGTGATGTTACCTCATAGCATTATGAACACAAATTGAGGGTTTGTGAAAATATAAAAAAGAAGATGTGGTATGATTGCCAATGAGACAACTGTCCACAAGAGACCAGAATGACACAGAAATTAACAATCATAGGTCATCGTACGGCCTTCAACAATGAGGAAAGCCCATATCGCACAGTCAGCTATAAAAGGCCCCGAAATGACAACGTAAAACGATTCAATCGAGAAAACTAACGGCCTTATTTATATAAAAAAAATGAACGAAAAACAAATATGTAACACATAAACAAACGACAACCACTGAATTACAGGCTTCTGACTTGGTACAGGCAAATATAGAGTCCCCTCATGGAAGTGCCCATATTTGTTAAGGAGCACATTATTTGTACATAGACTATATAACTTACATTAAATAAAGCTAATACTAACAATGACCACTGCCCTTTCCTCGATCTTGATATCTATATCACTAACGGAAAGCTGAATACTAAAATTTATGATAAAAGAGATGATTTTTCATTTCCTATCGTTAATTATCCATTTTTAGATGGTGACGTTCCCTTGTCACCATCTTACGGTGTTTATATATCTCAACGTGTACGATTCGCTCGTGTATGTAATAATGTTTTAGATTTTAACGAGAGAAATTTATGTATTACTGAAAAATTATTAGACCAGGGTTTTCGATATCACAAACTAGTCAAAACATTTACTAAATTTTATCATCGGTATAAGGACATCATTCGTAAATATAGCTCAACATGCAGACTTCTTATACGTTCAGGTATTTCACATCCATTTTTTTATGGAAATATCCTTTATAAAGCACAAAGGTGTCAGTATTCACCTCAAAAACTAACAAAACCTTTGAATAGACTTATTAAGAATGGATATAGTTACGATACTGTTGACAGGTCATTAAAGATTGCATATTTTGGCGTTAATATTGATTCACTCATAGGGTCTTTGCATCGGAGCTAAACACATTTATTCAAAAACCAGTTGTTGGCATGACACGGGTTATGTTCTTTTCATATATGTTATGATGGTATGATACTAAACCCCTAACGGGAAGGATTGTGCCTGATGTTCATATGATGAAATCATAATCTTTCGGTCAGTTTAATTGAAGTCTGGAGCTGGCATGTCAGTTAACTGCTAGTAGTCTGTTGTTATTTATGTATTATTGTCATTTTGTTTATTTTCTTTGGTTACATCTTCTGACATCAGACTCGGACTTCTCTTGAACTGAATTTTAATGTGCGTATTGTTATGCGTTTACTTTTCTACATTGGCTAGAGATATAGGGGGAGGGTTGAGATCTCACAAACATGTTTAACCCCTCCGCATTTTTGGGCCTGTCCCAAGTCAGGAGCCTCTGGCCTTTGTTAGTCTTGTATTATTTTAATTTTAGTTTCTTGTGTACAGTTTGGAAATTAATATGGCGTTCATTATCACTGAACTAGTCTATATTTGTTTAGGGGCCAACTGAAGCACGCCTCCGGGTGCGGGAATTTTTCGCTACATTGAAGACCTGTTGGTTACCTTCTGCTGTTGTTTTTTTCTATGATCGGGTTGTTGTCTCTTTGGCACATTCCCTATTTCCATTTTCAATTTTATATTTGATTGTTTGTATTAATTAGCTTTAGTTGAAGTTGTTAAAAAGTTACTTGAATAAAGAGATTATTTGAATGTTTGAGTATGCTTTTAGATCACAAGCAAAGGTGGGGTAAGTTTATATCAGCACTTATCCTAACCTCAAACAATTGCCCCAATGAACTTGACTTCCATTATGTCTTTTATTTGATGAAGAGAGACATGTTGTTTTAGTCTCTCTCTTTCTTTTCAGTGACGCTTGTCCAGGACACACCTTGTTTGTCTTTTGCCCTAGACTTTAGATGTATGGCACATGAGTGTATTGCCAGAATGTGTGTCGTGACCGTCAGGTCAAATAACCGTTTTAGTGTTAACTTGACGTCTCAAGCTTGTTTATATCTTTTTACCTAGGCTTCAGGTATTTGACTTTTACACATATGGTGTAAAATAATTGTTGTAACTTTGACACATTTCTTCCATCATAGATAGTGGCAAGGGATGATTTCGTTTAATGGAAATGCAAACAAAAACTTTTGAGTTGATTGATATGAACCATGAAATAATGTACGAGACGTTGTGTACAATGGTGTAGTTCACTTTGTAATATGGGTGCTGTCATCGTAGAAGACTGAACACAGTGTTGTACATATATTTGTATGTTTTCATGTTCATAAATGAGCACGAGTGTGTACATAGAGTGAATTCGTACTCTGATTTTGTCAGTCATAATCGAGGTCAAAACAATCTATGTTAGCGATCTTGTGGCAGATATCTTTAACAATAAAATCAAATGCTAAAGAAATGTTCATAATGTTCATAGCAAGGTTCTGACCAAGTGCATCCTAGCCAACACAGGCTATTACTTATACATCTTTGGATTTCAAATGTTTGGCTTTGAGCGTTCCTGATGAAGGTAAATCCAGAAAAGCGCTTCGGACGCAATAAATTATCAAACGTGTTGTTTTATATTTCTACATCACTGGGTCAATACCTCTGCTGGTGGACTATCAGTCCCCGAGGGTATCATCAGCTCAGTAGTTAGTGCTTCGGTACTGACATGATTAAACAAACTTTACTAAAATTGTCCGTTTATAAATTTTGAAATTATTATAAAACTAAGGTTTCAACTCCCTCAGGCAAAGTTGGCTTTAGATGAATTTGGCTATTTATTTTAGGTATTTTTAACATATAGCTCTTCAACGATTTTCGGTACTTATACATCTTTGGATTTCAAATGTTTGGCTTTGAGCGTTCCTGATGAAGGTAAATCCAGAAAAGCGCTTCGGACGCAATAAATTATCAAACGTGTTGTTTTATACTATTACAAAATATAAGATGCTGAAATTTTAAAGATCAACTTGTGTTAATTTATCAAAAAAATTAATTTCTTGTAATAATTCCCAAACACTTTAAATAGTCATTTATTCCAAAGTTTTCATGCATATTTTCACCACACAGAGGAAACTCGTGAATAGTTTCTCCAAATATAACATCAAGATCATCATCTTTAAGTTCTGAAAATGTACGTATACTCAGATCAAACTGTGTCATTCTTTGATATATTGTACGTTCAGATACAAGTAAAAGCTTTGCAACATCCGAGATCAAAAATCAATCATCAAGTAAATTTTCAAGTGTAGATTTGTCTATGTCAAATTTAGGAGGTCCCGAACTTCCTTAAAGTTTCTGTGGTTTGATAGCCTAAAATGTAATACACTCAATTCGAAGCTTAATCATGTCTGCTGTATTTGAAACTCATAGAGCTTCTAATTCATGTCTCGAAAGCATACCCAGAATGTTTGGTGGTATCTTTTCTCTTTCAAAATGTACAAACGCATGCTTCAAATCAACCTTCTTCAGTACACTCAATATGAGTGATTCCTCCATTTTGTTTTATTCTAATTTCGCATGTACCATCGTATAATGTCAAAGTACCATCATATAATGTCAAAGTATCATCGTATAATGTCAAAGTACCATCATATAATGTCAAAGTACCATCGTATAATGTTAAAGTACCATCGTATAATGTAAGTTTTTAACATAAGGCAGTTACGGCGTTCCATAAAAATGGATGACGACCAGCGGCGAATAAAATTAATATTCAGAACTATTACGTGAAATATTATAAGAGCATTAACCCCGTTTTTTACTAGACTGACAAGCTGAGTCTTTTTTTTATCGTGTAAGTTCACAAGATATTAGTTCGCAGGAAGAAAAGTCACCTGACCAGGACATATTTCCGACGCTGAGCCGGTCAGTCTGTGCTCTTACTTTATGATGCCACGTGTTAAGCGTTGAAATAGAATACCAATTTAATTAACGTCTTTGTTTGACCCGAACGCCCCCACACGAGAACGACCAGGAGAGCGGTATAGTGATCGGTAGTACAGAATATCATACCAAAAACTAAAGTACAATACACAATACAGTTTCACAGAATTCTCACAGTTACTAAAGCGAGCTAAAAGTATCTAACCTAAATTGGATGCGTAAAATGATATAATAATTGTAAACTACACGTAAACATGGATGATCGACTTCAGGGTAGATTTTATGAATCAAATTAAAAACTCTTGCACCTATTGTACGACCTACCTATTGTATTTGAAATTTATGTGTTATAGTCATTAATAAGCATGAAATATTTGCTACTGGACTTTGATTAATATCTCTGTTACAGTACTAGTACTTGGCACACAAAGACAAGATCTTGTAAAATGCTATAATTTACAATTTTCATTTAAATTTTTATGTTGTTTTCTTTTCTTTTCTTTTTTTTTTGGGGGGGGGGTCTCTTCAGTTTATCACATACATGACTGCTTATTCAAAAGTTTTAGATATTTTTTTACTATTGTTCTTATCTAATGTTTAAATACGATTTATGACATATGTTTTTTTTTTGTCAGGCAAGGATAAAACTAAGAAAGATAAAAGTTTTTTTCAGGTGTTTTTGCTTCATTTAGACACGAAAAGGGAATAACGGACGACTAAATTAAAGTGTTTGTTTTCATATAATATATTGAACTTGCGAATATATCTCACCCAACACGTTTTGATCGGGACAATGAAACCTAGTTCAATACGGTTTTATTCATTGAAGTTTGCATGCATAGTTCTTATTTAAAAAAAACACAAATAAAGCAAGATCTAGTAAGTAATTGAACTGAATATACAAAACTAATTATTTTGCATTCGCATGAATCTTAATGTATAGGAAAATTACCAAATCAGAAACAAAAGGAACATTTGCCGGATGAATATTGGGAAGGAGCTTATGCCTCTAGGACTGTCCAATTAAAAGTTCTTAAACAAGCTGTGTAAAAAGCTAACTGTTGGAAGAGTTTACTTACTGTTTTCTAAGGTCTGATCTTTACGATTCTATTTCATGATTACTGACAGATCAAACACATCAAGTATATATATATAGCATGAAGTTGTTGGGCATAATATTCATTGGTCAGTTATAAATGAGGTCTGTACGGGGGTTTTGATTGCTGATTTATTAAATAAGAAATCGTTATTTTGAAAAGTTGGCTAAAAAATAATAATTTACCCCCTAATTTTGTAAAACTTTCATTTGGTGTTTTTTAGATGCTATTTTTTTTTATCATAAATAAATAATTATATGATCTAATGCCATTAAATTGGTCCGTTTTCATTTCAATTTGGTAACTGTTAACTGTATATATCAGTCTGAGTACTGTTTAACTATCATTTAAGTTTAACATATTTAAACTCGTCCAGTTCAGGGGAATTAGGTTTCTGCAAGTGCTTTTTATGTACTATTCATATATTTTTGACGGTTTGTAAGTCAGTAAAAGTTCAATGATTACATGTAAGTTAATATTGACATTAAAAGACCTCCTCACAAAAAGGTCTGTTCAAATCCACTCGCCCTTCGGGCTCGGGAATCTGAACACCCCTTTTTGTTCGGAGGCCTTTTAATATCAATATTAACTTATCATTGAACTTTTATTATTACTTAAAGTTTTTAACAACTTAAGTTGCAGATTAATGTAGATTTGATGATGATATTTTTTATGGCTAAAATGCGTCTGCTTTTCCTTAGTTTTTTAAATTTAGATTTTTAAATCCTGTTATATACTGTTTATGGACTTTTCAGTCAAATATTTAGTGTTTATCTATTCTGTTGATGTAACCATAGTAGCTTTTGGAATAGGGTAGACATAACAGGTGGGACATACTTATTCCTTAATGAATGCTATTGTGAAATCACTATTCCCTTTGATGCAGTGGTATTTTTTTCTATTGTGATTTTGGTTTCAAATGTGTTCACGTAATTGCACTTCTTAAAACTAGTTTAGTGTGAGTGGCGTATATTCGCTATGGACACATTTTCGCCGTTTTGCTATATTTTCTTTAAATGTGTATGCCTTTACCCAGGACTTGCCTAAATAGATGATAAAGGTTGCATTTCTGTAAATATGGACAATGCAATTTCCCATAGGAACTCCTTTTACGGCTAAAACTGTACCACTTTTACTATGAAGTTTTGAAAAAAATCTTATCCTAGAATTGAAAGTACATATGCACCACAATTTTTTTCAAAGGTCAAAATATAGGGCTGTGCGGCATATTTTGAACGTTTATATGCCCTGAACTTCTCAGAGTTTAAACTTACACTAATTTTCTTAACTGCCCCTACCTCGAATGAAAGGTTACCACAGATTTCAATGTAAACAATATGCACGTGTTTATTTACTGGTAACATTCCCAATTTTTGTCTCTGCGATATGGAACACAGAGAGCATAACTGGGAACCAGTATGTAAACAAAATTATTTTTCTATGAATATTCAATTACTCCCCAAAAGAGGCGTGTTTTGAGAAACAGCTGTATTTACAAAGTGCAACCTATACAGACATTTATTCAAATAGAAAACTCTCTAAAATCAGTTTTTCTCACATTAATACTCATTTATCGGAATTAAAGTCTTAAAGAAATCACTGTGTATACTCTAAGCTTTTCTTTACTATACATTTGATAACCCCTCCCCTGTTTCAATTTTTTAAAGAATTTGAAAACAAGACTTGAATTATTGCGAGCTTACCCTATTTGCATATTTTCTGATAAAAAATGCCTAGAACCTGTTAAAAACTGTTTTGATAACATATTGAAAGCATATCAGAAAATCATAAATGAAATGTTTAGCAGTCAATCATTACAACATTCAAGATTATATAAAGTATCCAATCCAGCCTCTATCTCCAGTCCACATCTTACTGTATGCCTATTTGTCAATTAAAGAACACATTTTCTGCCTCAAATGGTCAATTTAGAATTTTTGTCACAACAGTATCATCTGTAACCATATATCTGACACAATTTAGCTACTATATATACTAGAAGTGTTCAAACAAAGCCATATTTGCAATGGTTGTATGCATGTGTTCCGGACCATATGAGTATTTGGACCATATGGGTATATACTCATATGGTCCGACCATACGCGTACGGTCGGACCATACGCGTATGGGCGGGGTAATTAACACTCTGTTATACTCTGTTACAGTTTACTTTTTAAATTTATAAACTATTCATATAGTATGACAGTTCATTAAAAGACGCTATCATATAGATGATTTTATTATTATATTATAATAAAAATTAGCTAAATAAGAATTCGAAGTTTCACAGAGTTAATTTTATCTTATTTTACTATACGAAAACTAAGATAAACACATTTTATACCGATGGTCATTACCGATTTTTATTACGAGTGACTTAATATAAAAAAAAAATTTGTTGAACTGTTACACAAGATTTGAAGGCACTGGAAAGTAACATAGTTTATTTAATTTGTCTTGTGAATATGGTGTATTCCAGTCATGTTACGATATTTGAGATCTATACGTAGCTTTTTAAAAACACTGTAGACATATCGGAATGGCCCAGGACCTCGATATCACTGTACGCAGCTACAAAAATGCTAGCTTTTCACTCGGAAACAAAAGGTGCAAATGAAAAGGATCGTGCATAACCAATATAAAAAAATAAGATGTGATATGATTGCCAATGAGACAACTATCCACAAAAGACCAAAATGACACAGACATTAACAACTATAGGTCACCGTACGGCCTTCAACAATGAGCAAAGCCCATACCGCATAGTGAGCTATAAAAGGCCCCGATAAGACAATGTAAAACAATTTAAACGAGAAAAACTAACGGCCTTATTTATGTAAAAAAAAAAATGAACGAAACACAAATATGTAACACATAAACAAACGACAACCACTGAATTACAGGCTCCTGACTTGGGACAGGCAAATACATAAGACTTGCAAATGCAAAAAAACGCTATGATAACATGTGGAAGTAAATGTCACCCCAACATACAAGAATGTTATCAGAGATGAAAACTAACTATGGCATCAATGTTTAATTTCAGTCACGTAGTATTTGAATTATAAAAATAATACACTGTCATGTTAAGTAAATCATCATTAGTTTTTTTAGATAAAGTTTTTGTATTATTGAAACTTTTAAATGTTATTTAAAAAAAATACCTATAGGGTCAAAAATACTCATATGGTCCGGCCCGTTAATAACCAAACGAGTATTATACTCATATGGTCCGACCATACGCGTACGGTCGGACCATACGCGTATGGTCGGACCATATGAGTATACGCATATGGTCATGACCATACGCGTATGGTCCAAATACTCATATGGTCCGGAACATATGCAGATACCAGTCTGAGATATAAATTCACTTAAAATGTTGTAGAGATGACTGCTAACATCTGATTTTTGCATAACTTCCAAGCATAGTTATTGTTTTCTATATCAAGAACTTTAAAATCATAAAATCATAGCATTTACAAGTTAAATTATTTGTTTTATTGGTAGGCAATTTTCTATGTTTTTTGCCCCTGGGGCCTCACATTTCCTAAATCATTCTGCTGTTTCTAGCAATTTGGAATATTTAGTACATATTCAGGATAGAACACACTATTGTAAGTTTTCTTGAGATATTTTTGTTTTTCTAGTTTGTATTTATTATGCCGTGGTGACAAAAAAGCAGATTTAGGTGTTGCGGCTTACTTTTGGGTTATCGAAAGGACACAAATACCCCATAAATAATATTCACGAAGGATCTATGAGTTTCAATGACTGCGAAGAGTAAATATAAGCACTTCTTAACAATTTAACTTACAAATATGCAAATATTATGATTTAATTTTATATCCAGGACTTTAAGTAAACTATGCATACTGTAAACTGTGAATCATATTTAAGGCCCAGGAGTCTATCAATCTTCATTAAATATTTATAAAACTTCTTATTTGAGTTAATTTCTTTAAAATCGGTGAAAAAAAGCACATTTGGTTAAATTCTGAATGTTCCCCTTTTTCACCCTATATAGGTTGCATTTCTGTAAATATTGACAATGCAATTTCCCATAGGAACTCCTTTTACGGCTAAAACTGTACCACTTTTGAAGTTTTGAAAAAAAATCTTATCCTAGAATTGAAAGTTCATATGCACCACAATTTTTTCAAAGGTCAAAACATAGAGCTGTGCGGCATATTTTCAACGTTTATATGCCCTGAACTTCTCAGAGTTTAAACTTACACTAATTTTCTTAACTGCCCCTACCTCGAATGAAAAGTTACCACAGATTTCAATGTAAACAATATGCACGTGTTTATTTACTGGTAACATTCCCAATTTCTGTCTCTGCGATATGGAACACAGAGAGCATAACTGGGAACCAGTATGTAAACAAAATTATTTTTCTATGAATATTCAATTACTCCCCAAAAGAGGCGTGTTTTGAGAAACAGCTGTATTTACAAAGTGCAACCTATAGACTGTTTTTTAAAATGTTTGAACGGTTGATATTCTTCTTTATCCCATTTCCAAGGTTATTTGCACAGATAAAGAAATATGCAGGTGTTTTTAAACAATTTCTAGCTATTATGTAAAATTTGTATGGTAATCATGCGAAGTCTAAAGGTAAATATTTGTAAGAAAAATCGTATTGGTATGATCTCTCAAGCTTAATCATTTAATAACAAGCTCTTGTTTTTATATTATACCATGGCCAGGATAAAGAGGATGGTCATATAATACATTGCAGTGAAGATGTGTCCCCCATGGTACACAACCAACTTGATTTCCACTTGAGATTACATTCATTTTTAAAACAATTAACCAACTTTTTAGGTCAATCCTTTATCAAATATAGTTTTCATTTATTAAAACTTCTGAAACCTACATAAACAAATCAAAATTTTCTAATGTAGGTCGGATGTAAGTTGAAATGAACGAGTTATGCGGCTAATATGGGTTACTCACTCTATTTTTGTACTACATTTATTTGTTGGTAACTGCATAGATTTCACCTCTAAACATTTTTCATATCTTTAATGATATAAAAGAAACGTGTGTTTAACCTTTTTAAGATGTCACGTATTTTCACAGAATCGTCACTTTAGATTTATTTTTTTCTCTCGTCCTGAATATTGAGCAAATATTCATCAAAAAAGAAACACAAATGAGCAAACAATTTAATTCCAAAAATAGTTCATTTTTTTAAAGTATTCTAAAAACATATCTTAACGTCTGTATTATTTAAATGATGTCTGTCCAAGGCCGTGTTATTGTGTTATCGTGTCCTCGACGCGTAAACTAACACAAATACGTTCCCATTGATAAAAATCAATGTTTACTAGTGGTTTAAATCAGGTTTGGTTACATCCATTCTATAGTCAGCGTACGCGTAGACCTTGTGTTGGTTAAGTTTATATGAAACTAAATACTGGAATTCATAAAGAAAATTGTATTATAATTAGCTTACGAAGATCTCTTGAGTACAAAAATTATGTTTTTAATCATATAAAGAATAAAGTTATTTACCCATGTATTTGTCGAAAACTCAGAATATTCCTATTGAGTTACCACTATATTATTTCAAAACGATGAAATAGCCTTAAATATGATGTACCGTTATACCATCTCCAAGGTTAAGGGAGGACTGAACACTCACAAAAAACATGTTCATTCCCTCCACAATTTTTATGTGACTGTCCCTAGTCAGGCGCCTGTAATTTAGTGGTTGTCTTTGTTTCATGTATTGTCATATTTTTTTCGTTAACTGTTTTCTTACAAATTACGCCGTTAGTTTTCACAATTGAATTGTTTCATATGTTTTTATGTTATAGCCGACAACACAGAATTGGTTTTTCTCAGTGTTGAAGGCTGTCTATAATTGCTAACATCCGCTTCATTTAAACTATCCTTTGTAATCATACCCCATCTCCTTTTTCTATCACCCTTTGCTTTTCTATTACTAATTTCTTTTCAGACTCTACGAATTATCATATACATCAATCACTAGAAGCTGTCTTCTGTAGTTTATGGAATTTCAGGACACATTGATTAATTTATTCCTGCAGTAGATAGTCAATCATGCTCAAGTGAGGGTTGATAAACTGATGGTAACATGACCATGTACACAGCAAAATTTGAAAGACATAAACATTTCAAAATGCAGTAATCCTTTTTTTCTAAACATTTGAATCTGTTTCCTGTATTGTCCAATAATGACAGCATTATAACTCGTTTAAAGTACTTTGAATGCAAAACACTGTTTTTGACACAACCTTTTTCAACTTTTGATCTTCAGTGCTGTACAACTTTGTACTTTTTTTCACTTTCGATCTTTTATATCAGGGCGTCACTGGTGAGTCTTGTGTGGACGAGGCGCGTTTTTGGCGTATTGAATTTTAAACTTGGTGCTTTTTGTTATCTATTAATCATGTGTTTCTTTGTCTAATACGTTCTCCTATTTATTTGTATTGTAGTCCTGTAATATTATGTTGTCATTTCAATGTTATATTTAACATTGCCATTAAAGTGCGAGGTTTGGCATGCCACAAAACCAGGTTCAACCCATCATTTTTTCCTTTAAAAATGTCCTGTACCAAGTCAGGATTATGGCCATTGTTATATTGTTGTTCGTTTCTGTGTGTGTTACATTTTAACGTTGCGTCGTTTGTTTTCTCTTATTTTTGAGTGTAAATTCACATTGCGATAAGACGTGTCACGGTACTTGTCTATCCCAAATTCATGTATTTGGTTTGATGTTATATTTGTTATTCTCGTGGGATTTTTTCTGATGCGTGGTCCGTTTCTGTGTGTTTACATTTTAGTGTTGTGTCGTTGTTCTCCTCTTATATTTAATGCGTTTCCCTCGGTTATAGTTTGTTATCCCGATTTTGTTTTTTGTCCATGGATTTATGAGTTTTGAACAGCGGTATACTACTGTGTCTTTATTTATAAGACGCTGACCATTTATCCTTCTTAGTAGGGTGAGGTTGGTGGATTACATTTGCACGAAAAGTCTAGTAAAGACCTCCACAATCCATATGCAAATATTCTTACTCATCATATGGTTACTTTTCAAATGATTGCATTCTATAAAACTGATACAATTCTTAAGATATATGATATATAGAAAAGTATAACAACAATTGTATAGAACATAAATATTTTTTATTTCACTTTCCAAAATTTATTAAGCATCTGTAAACCAACTTATTATTTTTTCATAGCAACTTACATATCTTGAATACTTACTAAAGTAAATGCATGTCTAGACAATGAAACGTAACATGCAGCTGCCTTATGATAACGATAATCATATCATTAAGTTCTTTTTGATATGATTATATTTATCATAAGACAGCTGCGGCGTTCCATACATAACTTTTTTTGACAACTACCTCCCGACATATCTATTTATTAACTACCTTAATATTTCTAACTTCGTATGTTCAATTATTTCTGTTTATACTACTCATTTTTGGCTTAGGCATCTAACTACTACTTACTTGCGATTCTAATCTTTTTCACTGTCAATCATTTATCCTATTTTCCTACATGCAAATAAACCTGTACACTTACATACCTTCGTACCTCCTAACCTATCTACAAAGATCCACTAATACGCGAGTTGATTGCATTCTATAAAACTGATACAATTCTTAAGATATATGATATATAGAAAAGTATAACAACAATTGAATAGAACATCAATATTTTTTATTTCACTTTCCAAAATTTATTAAGCATCTGTAAACCAACTTATTATTTTTTCATAGCAACTTACATATCTTGAATACTTACTAAAGTAAATGCATGTCTAGATAATGAAACGCAACATGCAGCTGCTTTATGATAACGATAATCATATCATTAAGTTCTTTTTGATATAAGTATCGTTATCATAAGACAGCTGCGGCGTTCCATACATAACTTTTTTGACAACTACCTCCCAACATATCTATCTATTAACTACCTTAATATTTTTAACTTCGTATGTTCAATTATTACTTACTACAACTTCGTTATTACTTACATTCTAATTTTGCCTGTTATATGTTTTTTTTTTCAGTCAATCTTCATTTCTGTTTATACTGTTTGTAACAGAAATAAGTAGATGTTTATTTCACTATGCGTTGATAATGGAGTAATTTTAAAATGACACTTAGGTTTGTTTTAGCAGAAGTGGGACTTTGACGAGTTTTTAAGTTATCGTATACCGTAGCAATGAGCCATTATGAGTGGACATATATACCGAATTACCATATTTCATGATAATATTGATTGGACATTTTCTGCTGATATAAGGATAGGTTTAAGATAATCGTTTCATCTATTAAAGTTTACCGTTTAAAAATGTGGTAAACTGTATTTTTTATTCTAAACAAATTGTATAATCACTGTGACAACACTTTAAGCTCATGTGGTCTATTTTATCTTGATTGCACTTAACAAGAGATTACTATGCGCAATAAAGAATAATTTTATTATGTGATTGTATCCTATACTATCATATCATAACTCCTTTATTTAGTACAAGTAGGTGGGTAATTTGTTTTAGCATATCTAACCCTACATACTTCTGTTCGATTAATACCTTAGATATAATAGGCTGCAGACGATCTATCTCATATTGCAATGGTTTGCGAATGCACATGTGTAATACTGGCGCAATTATTTGTCTAACCAAGACCACTGTGTCTAAAATATCAATTTCAAGCATCATATTCGGGGTAAGTTTGAATTGACATTTTTTATGTGCTATTCACTAATGTCTCCATTCATCTAAAACGGTCATTCCACAATCGAAAATATGTATATGTGTATTTATATTTTTTCCTTTTATAAAAATAACAAATACATAAACCGAACTCTTACTTTATCTAAGTATGTCCGATACTATTGATAGGAAACATAGTTTTGCCAGGGTACTTTAGACAAAATGATGTAAAAAGTAAAATAGAAGAAATACTTTACTCCGAGGAAAATTTAAAACAGAAAGTCCCCACTCCAATCAAATAATAAAACAGATCGAACGATTGGACAACAGCTGTCATGTTCCTGACTAGGTATAGGTAACATTACGAGATGAAATGATTTATCATATAGCCTTTTCAATTGGGTTCATATTAGGTATAACGAAGCATTGGAAATTTTTGAAGGTGCAGAAACTGTCTATTTAACGGTGCTGGTAGTTGAAGGACCTAAGAGTGATCTGCAGTACCGACGCATAAAGGTTACCTGGTTGCATATAACCGGAACACAGAAATATGCAAACGAGGTAAAGATATTTTGAAACTATGTTAAGTTTGTTAATTTGTCTGTATGCATTAAAAGCTAATAAATACTATTCAATAAACGGGCTAACTGAGCATCTGTTTGACCAAGCTGCAGTCATCTTTGATACGTCAAAAAATAATTGTAATAAAGTTGAACAAACATTTTGAAAGTATACCGACGGACTTTAAAAACGCAACACAGATTTACATAGATTAAAAAAGAAAAATCTTTCGATGGTTACGTGGGTCCAATGTCTGTTTTCATGTTGATTGTTAATATGTGATGATAAAATATCGTATCAAGCGAACAAAAAAGTTTATGTGTTGTTACTGACTTAATTATCGCTGCTTATTGCTACCTGGGGTAATGATCAACTAATTAAGACACATATTCAAGTGTTGGGAACGGTCCTTAAAAATCGGAATAGAAGTCTTGCCACGATCTTCTGAATGCTGTGTTTCTTAAAGGTTATTTTTCGACCAAGGTTCTTCGACTTGGCAAGTTCTGTATGATTTAATATGTTTTTCCCCACCTGATCGAAACCAGGCTACCATATGATGTCTCGTAGATTCACTTTGGTTTTAACGATACATTGATGACCCTTATGTGGTAATTGTGACGTTTGTTTTCTTAGCTTTAGAGGCCATTGGAACCACACCCCAAGGTGTGGAATTTTCGTGCTGTGTTGAAGACCCATTATGGCCTTCGTCTCTTGTCTGTCCCTTTGTCGAGTTGTCTCTTTGACACATTCCTTATTTCTATCCTCAATTTCAATATCAGATATAACGATCACCTTAGGATTCTCCATAAACAACTGAAATTTTGAATCTTGTATCATTCTCATCGTCATCGCGTTCAGAACTGCATTGTTGTGCTACGAAATAAGCATAATTCTCTGCAATGTTTCTATCTGTAGTATCATCTCGAACTTGTTACAATTTTAAAGGCAGTCTGCTGTGATTTGCGGTCCTGGTATCCTGGTACCTTTGATAACTATTTACACCACTGGGTCGATGCCACTGCTGGCGGACGATTCGTCCCCGAGGGTATCACCAGCCCAGTAGTCAACACTTCGGTGTTGACATGAATATCAATAATGTGGTCATTTTTTTTAAATTTCCTGTTAAAAAAAGTTTAAATATTTCGAAAAACTTAGGATTTTCTTATTCCAGGCATAGATTTCCTTAGCCGTATTTGGCACAACTTTTTGGAATTTTGGATCCTCAATGCTCTTCAACTTTGTTATGATTTGGCTTTATACATATTTTGAAATGAGCGTCATTGATGAGTCTAATGTAGACGAAACGAGCGTCTGGCGTATTAAATTATAATCCTGGTACCTTTGATAATTATTTACACCACTGGGTCGATGCCACTGCTGGTGGACGTTTCGTCCCCGAGGGTATCACCAGCCCAGTAGTCAACACTTCGGTGTTGACATGAATATCAATAATGTGGTCATTTTTTATAAATTTCCTGTTAACAAAAGTTTAAATTTTTCGAAAAACTTAGGATTTTCTTATTCCAGTCATAGATTTCCTTAGCCGTATTTGGCACAACTTTTGGGAATTTTGGATCCTCAATGCTCTTCAACTTTGTTATGGTTTGGCTTTATACATATTTTGAAATGAGCGTCACTGATGAGTCTTATGTAGACGATATTCAAAACATTATTCACTAATATATTATTATAACGAAATAATATAACAGGGATAGTAAAGGGTGTTACATTTCTGGATTCAGGGTACAGTTCTACTTGATTAAAAATCAACTTTAAATCAATTGTAGAATATACCTTAGTTCTTACAAAATTCCATCCACTCTAGGAATCTGTTGTCTCGAACGTGTTACGGCCTCATAAGCTCGTCCTATATCAACACAAATTATGATTTCCGTTTGGTCACTGTGAATCCCATAATGTTGGACCTGTAACACGTTCTATAGCATCCATTTTATCAACAAACTTTGAAATTTTAAAATGTTATATCATTGTTGGTTGTACAATTGGCTTATAACTTTGATCTATAAGAATTTCCAATTGATAATCCTTCAATTAACGTAGTTAATAACATAGATTTTAATATATGGACACTAAATCACCTTTCGCATTGATCATACTGAAAGATGGACCAATCAATGGAATACCTTATTCATTTGCTGTACTACGAATCAGCAGCAGTTCAAAATATCATGATATCAGTTTTAACACTCTTCCATGATTCTTCAAATGTTATATCATATCTGATCTTACTATTGATCAGTAACGGATTAATATATCCTATTGCAAATAACTGTGTCTCAATTGGAATTTGATTGGCACTACATTTATTTTATTTGGTCAACATTTCACTATAACTTATGATATTACACGTATCTCCAGAACCGAATAAAAATGGAGTAGGTGTTTCCAGCACAAAGTTTGTAATCCGAGAACGAGGCCACATGTTCATGTTCACAAACCACTTGATTTGATCATAACATGTGGCATCAATCCAACTTTCGGACTGAAAACTTAAAAAAACAAAAAAAACAACATAAAGTAATATATTCAAGGAAATTTATGTTTATACATTTATTTTAGAAGTTTTTCTTTTTTCAAAAAGACTATTATGATTAGGTTATACATCCAGTCAGTGTATATATGGTTATATTTTCCATGAACATTAAATTTGCAATTATTGATTCACAAACCCAAATTCTTCTTCGGAAAATGCGTGCTTTGTAATATGATACGATATGATTTCTTCCGACTAATATTATAATATCTAGTAATTTTCAATTCTTGTGCAGTAACTGTACCTTTTAAATTAAAATCATGTTTTTGTCGCAGATGAATAAATAAAAATAAATAAACTGGATGACCGTACAAAATGTACATTGATGTAGAAAATATGTAAGATTATTTTACAATGAGTTCAACTTTTAACATATAATTAAATCACATTAACGGAACAAAGGGTATTTATTATTGGTTTTCTAATAATGTTGCTAAGACTAGCATGGCTTGAACAAGTTACAGATATGAAACTCATTACGCAAACAAAAAAAGGGCGAAATAGTTAACAGAGATATAGCGATGTTCAATTGTAATAGAACAATTTAACTGAAACGAATCCCGGTCACAGACCAAAACCGAGGGAAACACATCAAATATAAAAAAGCAACGGAACAACAGAAACACTGGGGTTCAAGAAAAACAAACGTAAAAACGTGAAAGGATCGAATCATGATTGCAACATTGATTTTTACCTTTTGATTGGTTTATCAACCTTTAACACTTTAGTCTTATTCGTGATCTTCATATCGGATGATACTCATCCTTACTTTACTAGTCTGTTCATTGTTTTGCAAAAAATAGTCTCACTTGTCATATTTATCATAATAATATAGGATTCGATGAAACTCCAAAAAAGTATCCGAAAATGAAAAAAAAAACAAACACTTAACAAAACATTTCTATGAAATAAAAAAAAGATTGACTCATATCTCTTAAATAATGTAAACAAAAACAAACACTGCTGACATTTTCTTTATAATATTGATAAAAGTAAAACTGTGATACGATTTAGTAAGAATGGATAAAGATGTCTGACATGTCTTACGTGCTAACTTTTGTATAAAACATTAGTAACACAAACATGTAGCGAAACATTGTCTAATTGAATATTTCCTTATTGCGCTCCAATCTAGGGTTTTGGTCATTTTCTAGGTGACTTTTATTTTTATAAACGAACATCGACTCGTATAAAATAAATCAAGTACACCATGTGAAAAATATCATATAACAGTGTATGAATACAAACATTTAAACATAAATTTCATGAGAAATTGTGGTTTTTATTCTTTTCCACATTCATCCTACAGTTTTAAAGTAAATCGATATCATCTTACATAATACGCACTCATATAACGGCGACCGTATAATGTGATTATATCAGCTGGTTAATTACCGTAGTTATCGCAAATAAACGATTGTAAATGTCACAACAAATTTTCTGAAACCTATAAGCTTATCCAAATAGGATCTATTATCAGATACTAAAGGGAAAAACCTTGAAATGTAATTATATGAAATGGAAAACGACAAGAAGGTAGACTTTGAATGCATATATAATAATTCTTTTATGCTTTACATATTAGGGAATACTTGATATGATTGGTCGAGAGGACGTCCGATAGTTGATCTTGACGTTGTTTATTTTTCGATAGACGACGTGGACCGAACTTCTTTTCGTAACCAATGTAAACAAGATGGCGGCGATATAATATGCCGACGTAAACACAATTTATTTTCACTGCACGTTAATTGTTGAATTAAAAAATAAACACACAAACATTGGTTTAAATGATAATACGAGTTTTGCAGTTTATTTTTTAACAGATAGCAAATTTAAATGAGTACATATTTTTGCGTTTACTAACAAATAAATGTATGCGCCAGGCCAATCCATGACATAAATATACAATTTACGTGTGATAGAGGTTATTAGTCAGTGTTGAAAATATATTCCCTATCTCCAATTGTAAAAAATTATAAGGATTAAACGACTTTTTAAAAGGAATTTATTGGTGTATAAACTGGACCAAGTCACTCACAAACGAATAAAAGGACTTTTATGATATATTTGTGAGTGACTTGGTCCAGTTTATACAGATAGAGGTTATTAGTCATTGTTGAAAAATATGTCCCTTATCTCCAATTTTAAAGAAGTATAAGGATTTTTATTTATTGGTGTATAAACTGGACCAAGTTACTCACAAATATATCAAAGTTATATATTTAGTTGTTTGTGAGTGAATTGGTCGAGTTTATTCACCAATAAAAAGGCGTTTAATGTTATAATAAATGTTAGGTTGGAATGACAAAAATCATCAATAATCTAAATGTAAACAAATGTAGTGTTCAGGTTCAAATATGAAGAGACCTCCAAAGCCAAACATTTCGTACATGTTGAGGATAAGAACAAAGTGACAATTGATACAATGGGTGTGCTCTTTAAGGAAGGTTGACTGGGAGCAGGAATTTATACATCTCTCACAGCCAAATTAAAGAGGCTCGCGGGTATAAGATTTTCAGAAAAAAAATAACATTTATATTTCATTACAAATTTTATTAATTACCTTAAGTAGTTGTTACTCTATCATATAGTACAAAAATCATTCCAAAACAACAATTCTTGTTGGCCCCAGGTGACTTTTAAAATGTAGATATCATTGAAAAAGCTGCAAATTATCTCCCTATGGTACAAAAATGCCATTTTGACATATCTTTTTTAACTCATTGGTGACTAATATTTTTTATTGTTTGTTGTTTTCAAATAAGCTGTACATAAACTAAATAATTGTAACATTTAAGCAATTTCTGTAATTAAGTTCTTTTTGTATTTCGATATGACCGCTATTTCTCCTATTTGTTCAACAGAAGAAAAGGACATTAACTAAAATGTATGTTTTCGAAGGCAGATTGTGAGCACGTAAATGAACGGTGACCCCATTTTTGTATTTCATTTTTCTATTAATTATAAGATAAAGTTCATTTATAGAAAAATGTAGCGAAATCCTGTATTAATTAAAAAAAAATGTTTTAGACCCGCAAGCCCCCTTAAGGGTTTTCTAAAATTGACATCAAGGCTTAGAAATTTATCTCTTTATTAAAATGTAAATTTGAGCTTTTATGACAGCTTAATTGGACTTATGTAATAATTTTTAGGTGAATTTGAAAGGTATGGCAAACTGTTGTTTGTAAAAAAAAAACTGTCTAGAACCTGTCCACTAGGAAATATATTGCTTTTAACACGGGTCAGATTTGTAACATTGAATTATCATAATTTGTACTTTATTGATTCATTGCTAGCCGTGCACTTATTTATTAAATTAATATATGATTTGAATAATTATGTAATCTTTGAGTTTTTTTTTTAATTTGAAGAGATCAGTTGTTTTTATTTACAATCTTGGTGACTAAAGATTTAGTAAAGAAATGGAGCTGAAAATTAAGCTTTTGTGTTCATAAAACAAGTAAGAGATGAAGTTTCACGCGGTAATGTTTTTTTTTAGGAGCGGGTTACATATGCGGCATGAAATAAGTTACAACAAACAAGTGTATGTTACCAAGTTTAGATTTACGATAACATTAATGTTAATAATAGTGAATTAAAAAAGACAAACACAGAATTTGTTTATCCTTATAAACTTAATGGTAGGAAATAAAAACGATGGTTGTTTATGGGTCTTGAATAAAACAAGCCATATTTTATTCATTTCACTATAATGTATTTCACGTAGAGAGAAACTATATACATAAATGGGTATTTGAAACAGTTTCGTAACGTATAACTAAAAATTGACTATATTTTAAGCAATTGCAATATATCTAACATGTTCCTTCTTTTGAAATATTAATTGTACCTTTGTTGAATTCTTGCTCTAACATTTCTTTGCAAAATGTCCCATCTTGCCATACTTGAGACACGTCTTATCGATGACAACTGTACAACTGTACAATATCTAGCTTTGTGCGAAATGCGTCCCCATCGATGCCATTAGAAATCTTTTCTTGAGTACTATGCAATATTTGGCTTGCGTTTAACTTTGAAAATCGTTGAATTAGTTGCTTTTGGAGTGTCAAAAATTTGTTGGAAGTACTTGATAATTACATGCTTATTTTGGTGATTTCGAACATGTTCAAAGTTTAGATTTTTCTACCCTATGTACCACCTGCCTCATAATCTTATTCGGAAAAAAATCGCGCACCAAATTAAATGGGCATTGAAAAACTCAGAAAGTGAATATATATGATCAAACTCAGGTAGGTTATTTTGTAGTAATAACAAACAAAGAACTATGTCAACTGAACCTGCTTAGATACTATAACTGCCCTTGAATCTTTTCTAAATAAAATGTTTTTTACTATAGAGATTCCGTTGATCGTCAAGTTTTCGAAATTGTAAAGGGGACTAAATGTGCACCACTTATTGCAGACCTGTTCTTGTATTGTTATGAGTTACGATTTATGACTAAAATCAGTAAAGACCTATCGAAACAACATCTGATACAAAAATATAATAGCACTTTTAGATATTCGGATGAGATATTGGCTTTCAATAATGACAACATCAGTCTTATCGGGGGGCTCGGTGAATGATTGGTCTCAGAAGTGGTCGAAGTAGTCTAACGAATGTATCCAAAACGTTTGAGAGATAATTTCAAAAAAGAGAACAATTGTTACATAGTATGTCCTCTATTTCTTACACCATTACCGTTTGACTATAAAAATCAACCACCTTATTACATTATTTATACTTTGTGAATACAATGTTTATATAGATAAAAAGACATGGTATGAGTGCAAATGGAACAACTTTCCATGAAAGTCAAAATGTATAAGTTAACAATTATAGGCCGTTAACACAGAACAAACTATAAAGGGCATCAAAATGAAAATTTTAAACCTTTCAAACAGAAAAACTATCGCCGTAATCTATAAAAATAAAAAGGAGAAACGTTTTAAAAGGCTCCAACATGCACTCTAACTGGATAAAGTAGTGTAATATAACATGAAAAGACACACCATTAAATATTAATTGAAATGGCTGAACTTTCTCAAAAAGGCATTGAAACAAAAACAAGTAAAGAGATATTGGCTGAACAACCCTATTCTACAAGTTTCATAAATGTTAATTGCATGTTTATCAGTTTTCAGTCCCTCGTTGTATTTCACAAATTGAAACATCATCCGTGAATGAATGAACATCTGTTTAATGCTAACTTTAAGTTCTAATCATTAAACTAACTGTTCTGAGTCATCAATAAATTAGCTATATTAGGAAGGAATAATAATGTATATGGTAAGTCTTTTCTTTTTATTAATTTTCAAACTATAATTAAATGAGTCCTCTTAAAATGTTTTTTTTTAATGATCGGGCGGAGCTTACATTAAACAGTCTTTACATAGTTAGTGTGATAAGTCTTTTTAGTAATCATTAAAAGAGACTACAAATATAACCACTGGACTGATAATTGACTATGATTAACTTTTTGTTTGTTAATCTACTCTTTACATGAAGTTCTTTAAGTATCGCTTCGTGTATTTCTGTGTTTGATTTAATTATTCAATCAACGCCTGTTTTGCCGTACAGAACAATGAAAAATATAAACATATTGTGAGTATCAATTGATTAACGAATGACAAATGTTTCATGTATGTTCAGGACGATAGCTTTTATAACAATAAATAGGGTTATAAAATACAGTATTAATTCAATGACGAAGAACTAAGCAAGCTTGGTAACCTGTTAACAAAAAACTTTTGGTGACCCCAAAGGAGCCCTATCATTGACTGACTAAGAAAAAAAGCTTTAATCTACACAAAAATAAACTCCTCAAGATAGCAGATAGCCATGATTGGAAGACCGTTAGAAAGTATACTGATACTAGTATTACTGATAACACTGACGACGCCACAGAAATGTTAGCCGCTGCAGCCATAGCAGCCACTAAGAAACAACGTCATAACTAAACCCCATATACGAGGAATCTAACAAATGTTGCACAACGCAAACCTGGAGCTGTCGACGGTTTGTCTACTAGGCATTTATTTAGTAGCTATAAATAAAAGGCAACAGTAGTATACCGCTGTTCAAAACTCGTAAATCTATGGACAAAAAACAAAATCGGGGTAACAAACTAAAACTAAGGGAAACGCATTAAAGATAAGAGGAGAACAACGACACAACATTAAAATGTAGCACACACAGAAACGGACTAAGCATTAGACAAAATCCAATGGGAATACCAAATATAACATCAAAAACAAATACACGAATTTGGGATAGAAAAGTACCGTGACATGTCTTATAGTAATGTGAATTCACACTCAATATAAGAGAGAAAATACGACACAAAGGCAACAAAACGTTATAATGTTTAACACACAGAAACGAACTATGATATAACAATAGTCATTTTCCTGACTTGCTACAGGACATTTTTAAAGGGAACAAAGGGTGGGTTGAACCTGGTTTTGTGGCATGCCAAACCTTGCACTTTAATGGCAATGTTAAATATAACATTAAAATGACAACATAATATCACAGGACTACAATACAAATAAATATGAGAACGTATTAGACAAAGAAACCAGGACTAATAGATAACAAAAGGCATCAGGTTTTAAAATTCAATACTCCAAAAACGTGCCTCGTCCACACAAGACTTATCAGTGACGCTCAGTGACACCAGATATAAAAGTTCGAAAGTAAAAAAAATAAAAAGTTGTACAGCACTGAGGATTAAAAGTTGAAAAAGGTTGTGCCAAATATGGCTAGGGCTTTCTGATTGGGACAAGAACATTCTTATTATTAAGAACAGTTTATGCTATTGCAAACAGTAAATTTTATCAAATGAATATAAAAGATATACATGATAAAACTGAAGTATTAACTAATTACAGAAAACAAAACCCAGATACATGTACATAATACAAAGACCAACACAGAAATTAGACACACCCGACTTAGTCCAAGCTTCAACGCAAAAAAGTCATAAAATGACGTCACATACGAAGTGGTGAAAAGGCACACAAATTACGTCACATTTGAATTTCTGAAACAACACAAAAATGACGTCAGATTTGAAAAACTATATCTCAAAAATAAGATAGAATTAGGATTGATTTAAGATTATAATTGAACTGAATACTGATATTACATTTAAACACAATGCACATTGCAATACTTATTAATAGCAATTAACTATATTATATATATGTCCGGTTTGTTTTGAATCTAACTTCAAACGTCAAACGTCGTACAGATTACGTTGAACAAAATCAAATCTAATAAATGAAGGCGGTGATTAATTTTCTTTACCCTAACTTTGAATTTGATAGAAAAGATGTCAAAAAATTTGACAAAATCCGATGCAGGAATTGTCGCACATAAGCATGTGTGACCTTATTTGGTACGGTCAATATCTGATAAAATCCTCTGGAGTAAAACCGATTTATATCGCAGAGGTAATTATGTATACGTTATATCAGAAAAACATGAAACGAACTCTGTCCTTTATGCTGGCTTCGTTATTACATTGCCTTGCCTAGTTGACTTAAGGTTGAGATGAGTTTCAATCTCAGCCATAAACTGCTATAAAAAGCCGGAGAGTTATATTGCTACCGACAAATCGAAATCTTTGTCGTACACTGTAGCAAGAGATACCTTTGTCTTCTATCAACCCAAATTGCTCTGGATAGTTCGAAGTATAAGGAATGATAAGGGCCACCCCAAATTTCACTTTTATTTGTCATGCTGTAACACTTTACCCAAGACCTTCTGAAAATGATGGCATTTTGTGTCTATTCCATATATTCTGTTGCCTAGCAACCAGTAAAATTGTGGAGAGAAATTCATAATGTGATCACACATATGTTCAATAAACAGTTTAAGTTTTATGTTTTAAAACAAACCTGTCTAACATGCAGTAAATTTTACAATTTTGCGATGTCTAACTGTAACACAATGTTATGTACATTTCTTGGCAAAGCAATTGTTATTTAATCCTAGCAACAAAATTTCCCCCATATCAACATCAATATGTTTACTGTTTTACAAGATTTAAGGTAGATCATAAGTAAATGTTTTTTGAGACAGATTTTCTCATAATTTGTCAAAATGAAAATTTCATTATGTTTTTTTTTTTTAAATATAATGAAAAGTATGGATCACCGTGCTATTTTTCAATCTATGAGTCGTTGAAAATTGCTTATATTTGGTTAGTTCATGAAAAAACACATAAGAGTGCATACAAACAAAATCTATGAGACAAAATTTTGAAATAAATTGTGAGAAGATAGGTTTCTAATATGTTTTAAGATCTACTTTAAATTTTAATATCATAGTTGCAACAAAAGAAAACAATTTAAGATACACATTGTAAAAATTAACAAATTCCAAAGTATATGTCAACGATAAAAATCAATCTTATAGTCTATAAAAGAGACCCGAAAGATACCAAAGGTACAGTCAAACTCATAAATCGAAAATAAACTGACAACGCAATGGCTAAAATAAAAAAAAACCAAACAAACAATAGTACACATGACACAACATAGAAAACTAAAGAATTAACAACACGAACCCCACCAAAAACCAGGGGTGATATCAGGTGCCCCGGAAGGGTAAGCAGATTCTGAAATAGTCTAATTCGGTAGGTCATATTCATGAAAGGGAAGGGGGTTGTAGCTACGACGTAAGGAACATTTCAGATATCATTTGTGAAACGGTTATTCCATAACGGTCAACCAACTCGTGATGTCGTCCGTAAAAGTTACAAAGGGATAATTTCAACTTCACCACTGGGAAACTCTTGGTTTAATAGCTTTCTTGTGAGCCGCAACCCTCTATCAAGAAAAAATGATAGGAAATGCAAGCACGAGAATATTGTATCAACATACAAGAAAAATACAAAAAACAAGTTTTCAAGAGAAATTGGTAACAAAATAGACTTCTACAGTACTTGTGTGGACTAAAACTTGCATCTTTGCCCTTACGAGGAAATTGTTGATTATTATATTTTTTATGATTTGATACGTGTCACCTTAATATATAATACCGCGTATTGCTGATATATTGACAGATTATTTAATCTAGTGCTTGGTCTCACTTATTAGCGATAATTAGCATTATCTAATTAAAAGAAAACATGCTTAAATATCTAAATTATATTAATATAGAAAGATGCAATAAAGGGTGGGATTTTATGCGACTGTCGTACACGTGAGAGGTTTAGCACTCAATCGACCATTTTCTACATTTAAAAATGCCTGTACTAAGTCAGGAATATGACAGTTGTTGTCCATTTGTTTAAAGTGTTTTGTCATTTGATTTTACAATTTGATTAGCGACTTTCCGTTTGGAATTTTCCTGGGAGTTCAGTACTTTTATGTTTTAACTTTTCAATATCAGTATATATTCATTACAGTACTCACGTGAATGTAGAGGGTCGGCAAGGTTGACGTTTTCAAATTTAATCCATCTTACGTTATTTTCATTTATCTCAGACTCAAGAGGACCATGCACTTGGTCTTATTGGGTCTATACATCATTACAAAACTCTTACGTACTGCTAAGTATAACAAAATCTGAAACCTTTTCAAACAAATAATAATCAGCTGTAATTTTTCTATAAATTAATTATTTTGTTGTATAGAAAATGTCTTGTTGCTAAAGTTTTCCTGTATCGATTTTTTTTCTGGTCCCTATATTTTTTCTTTTCTTGTCACTAACTAGTGGGACCACCCGCAACGGCGGGGGGGGGGGGGCATTATGGTTTGTATCCGTTCCGTTATCTCCCACAACACATGTGTACCTCATACGTTCGCACCACATTCATTAATCATTATTGCAAAAAAATATAAAAAGAAACTGTTCACATGCATGCATTTTCAAAATTTTTCATTTTTTTTATTAGAAAATAATTTTTTTATTTATTTTAAAAGAATACACTTAATAATTAAAAGCATGAATAAAAAAAAGGTTCAAAACATAACCTTATCTTTATTTTATATGAATACTCTCAGGCATGATAAAAAAAGGGTGCGAACATGTGCGGTGGGAATGTGAAAGGGAGCGTATAAATAAATAACTATTGTACTAAAATGTTGCTTTTATAATTACTAGTGTATTAGTATATCATAATTATTCTAAGTTCAGTTTAGCGATAATAGAAATGAGTATAAAACAGTAAAAGAAAGTATTTGAACGGTTAGGAATGTGGCTATACGCATTATAGCCGAAATTTATACTTTTAAGATACGGTCAAGACATCTTTAAGACTGTCAAGAATGTGTCGATACATATTTAGAATGATTTAAATAAAGACAACAGTAGTATACCGCTGTTCAAAATTCATAAATCGATAGAGAAAAAAAAAAACAAATCCGGGTTACAAACTCAAGACAGTCAGGAATGTTTCAAGACATATTCAGACATTATCAAGAATGTCAAGAAAATGTCAAGACTGATCGAGACAAATGTATTTTTTAGACAATCAAGATGTTGTCGAGCCTAATCAAGACAATTGTCATTTCATAATGAAAGTGTCGTCGAGAAATTTGTAAACAACGTTTATACTGTCAAGATATATGTCAAGACAAATCAAGAACTTCATTATGCAAATCAAGACCTTATGTATTTTTTTAAATAATTCAGAGAAAAAATTCATGCAAGTTCAGACAAGAATAAGCGGATTTTTTAAACTTTTGACTTTTGAAGTGCATCTAACTTATATGTAACTTTCCCATTTCGTATCGAAATGTGATCATGTTGAATTTTGATACATTTAATATGTATGTCTGACTATACATAGATGTATAATTGATTAATGAATTTGAAATTTATTCATAAATTTTTTCGTACATAAGTGCATCATAAGCCTCTAAAGGCTGGTTGGTATAATTATACATGTTTATTGAATGCTTTTGTTTAAAACTGCAATATATTGAATTTCATGTATATGTACCAAGTTGTACTTTAAAATAAAAATATCTATCTATACATATATGTTATAAAGGAGATCTCGTAGCGAACAGACAACCCTGTACTGTTTTTTGTTTTTTCTACGATATCTAGTTACGATCGAAGGAGTGAAACGTGAGAGAAAATAAATGACCATAACTTTACGAAAACAAGGTGAGTTTATCCCAAAACACCTGTCTATAATTGGACTCGTCATTAATAAGCGAACCAGTTAAACTTATCCTATCTACCATGATGATGATAAATGATGGACTTGCAAAATCGTAAATATATTAGTTTGGTGAAAATCTGACCAATCGGCTCAATGAACTTTAATGCATTTTTAGCTTATACGAGTTTACTACAACTTGAAAACACGTGGATTTAGTAGAAAAACTGTCAACTAATATAGTGTCTGAGACTCTCAAAAAAATGTCGAGACATACGTATGCTAATTTATGCATTTCCATAAATGGAAGAGTTATCGACCTGGTAAAACACAAATGAATCATAAAAAACAAAATTATTGGACTCTGCACTCGTTAAAATAGGGAAGACCGAAAAATTATATTTAAAATCAGGTCAAGGATTTGTTTCAATCGTTTACACACATTTGATAATGATACTAAAGTGTTTATTTGGACCTTGACTTCCTGTTAGATTATACATAAGTCTTTAAGCATAGTATCAACTATTACATATTAAGGTGAACGCCATGTATGTCAAGTACTATCACTATCAATATTATTTGAACAAGTATCAATTTAACTATCTTAAGATAAACAAAAACAATGTGTCAATTTAATCTTTAGGTGTGATTATTAAGTTAAAAATGTGAGAATAATATGAAAACTACACTATTGTAAATTGTTTATGTCCAAAGCGGTTTTCTGGATTTAATTCACTTCAACAGGAACGGTCAGAGCCAACATTCTGAAAGCCAAGGATGTATAATGTGTATATTAAGTAAACTGATTATTAATAATAACAATATTGTATAACCATGATTATGAAAAAAATAGTTTAAAATATTTACTGCTAAACTTAATATTATGTCTAATTTGTTTGCCGGCATGACGTAAAAAATGACGAATCAATGAAATCACCTGATATATAATTTATATAGGACAATGGAGAAGATAAAATTTTCTACCGTTCAACTTCGCATAATTAATATTAACAAAAAATAATAGTATATGCCACTTTGAATTTCCGGTTGTATGTTTGTAAGTTATGCAACTTCCTCCTTTAATAGGAGCACCACTATAAGTTATGAGTTATGATGTTTCAAAGGACTTTCAACATACGGCATCGGTACAGATTTAGCGCGAACGGGCCAGCTATCGAATTTTAACCTCCCCCTATCAATTAGTACAATGCATCAAAACAAACAAACATACACTAACCTGATTCACTAATCCTCAAAATATAAAAAAATGCAAAATATTAAATCAAGAAAGAAAACCAGGACGGAATCAAACAAACAGATTTTGAAAGCAGAAAAAAAACTGTCAACCTCATTATCAGTATGGCATTATCAGATGACCATACGGATACTAAAACTCCTTGCTTAGGTACTTTAACTAATCCACGGACCTGATGTCGCCGGTGTGTTCTAATAATTTTTAAGTGTGAATTATACGAGTTTTGTTCAGTTCTCTGATTCTTCATTCTACCACACAAAACTCGGCAAAATGTTATCCCAAAAATGTTTTATCTATACGCATGTTTTTCTTCAGTCTCAGTCTGCAGGGGGGTGTTACATCCGGCAACCCTTGCTCTCTCCGTCGTCCTTTGACCAATCGACCAACTAGGCTATACAAAATACAGCTTTCATTTGAAAAAGTTATTCCTTTCCACGTTTGTTTTATCTAGGATTGTAACACAGTACTAATGTATAATGACAAGTAGCATTTTGTCCCTTTCAAATCAGCTATGCTTTGTCTGTCTTAAAGATGCGTCACATCAAATTTTCTTGAACCCAGAAATTAAAAGGAAATAAAGCAAAGCAATACTATTTTCAAACAATTTTTTATGACTATATTTCAAATGAAGATTGAAAATGGCATGCATTAATGAAAAAGGATATTAACTATTTGAATCAAGTAATATGAACGAATTTTCTAAAATGTGATATGCCACTGTTCATTCTGGTATTGCATGAACATAACAAAACTCCAGTAATTTATTTTATTATAAAATAATACGTCTACATATATGTGACTGCGTTACGACAGTCGTTCTCCATCGGATAACCCATACTTATACAGGGCTAACACAAACATTCAGTAGTTTAGATTTCAAGACAAAATTATGAAAAATCTCATAGAATATTTTAGACTTGCAATATTGCTTCTATACTATTATATTCGTAGACCAACTTTTTTTAGCCTGTTTGTCTCCGATCCGAATCTGCGATCGTCTAAAAGTTTTATTTAAGAATTGAATGCTTCTATTTGTAAATTTATTGGGGTGTAAAAGCGTTGACCGAAGTACATTTTGTATTCTAAAAATGTACGCACGGTCAACGCTTTTACAACCTTATAAAGTTACAAAAAGAAGCATTCCATACTTATAATTACATTTTTTAGCTATGATCATGAAAACACGAATTTTATATATTTTATTATTTAATTCACCTGTGCACTTTATTGTTGGAGCACGTGTTATCATGAATGAAAAGTTGTATTGAGCAATGCAACTGCTAACGGAATAACACGTGATGTGCAGTTAGCCAATCAGAATAACATATTATAATGAAACATGTAATATCTGCGATTATTCCGGGAACGTCACGCACAAACCTTCGGGACATTTACTTGTTACGTAACGTCGCTACGGCGATACCAATTGTATATTTTGTAGCCATTATTAAATTACTATCTGAACCATCAAGTCTTACTCCGATCTTTCAAAACATACATCTAATGTAATTATATAATAATAAATAGGTAGTGTATGTAGTGTACTGCATAATTTGATATAGTAATTGCTTTAAATAGTATACCTTAACTAGTTGAACCTCTTAATTAGTTGAACCCCAAATAAAATTCGGTAGCTGAATCCTGACATCCCAGTTCTTTTATTCTAACAGAGGTTATCTGAGCCGGATCACCCCTACCAGATCACCCCAGTTTGAGTTTCTTTATTATGCATGTTTTCCTTTGTTCTGTAGTATTTTGGTGGGAATATCAAATCTACTATAAAACTTATAATCAACTAAAAGAATATCAAAATTCTCGTAAGACCTTTATCATACCAAGCCACAACACATACCACTACACCAGGACGACTGGGTACGAACTATCAGTAATTTAACATATTTAAAGGAAGCAAGATATTTGTATAAGTGGGGCGAGTTGGCAGACCATTATTCAGTGGGGTTTAAACCCTTTTCGTTGAGAAGTGAGTTGTCAGATTGATTGTTCAATTTGATTTTTCACTTTTTCAAAAGTTGGGTGAGTCGGTAAACAAGAGAGGGGCGATTTTTTTTATAACGAGGCGATAAAGTGTGGGCCGATTGGCCAGTGGGGTGAGTTGACATTGTTTGATATCTAATCATTGTGTTCGGGGTTCATAAAGAGTATACATCATATAGTAATATATAAAGTATATTATAATGCTTGTGTGGCCTTCTAAACTAGATTTTATGAATTGTAAATGGTTTCTCGTCTAATCTAAAGCAGCTGAAATGTAAAATAGTTATCCCACTCGGACTTGATGTGTCAGTGTAAGATCACCCTCTGGCCTCCAGCCATCGGGGTTATCTTACACTGACACACCACGTCCTCGTGGGATAACTATTAATTACCAACTACGTTTTGTAAGCAGGCGAAAGTGGTTTTGCATTCAATTTGTTTTGAATTTATGACAATTACTCCTCCCACGCACAGGCACTTGTCTCAGAAAACAATTTCCCTTATACCTTAATATAACACAAGGTACTTAACTTGCTTTTTCGAAAAATATCAGGCGGTGACGAGATTCCGTTGTATGCCGCTTTCTAGGCTGTCAACCCCACTAAAAATTGTTATAGCGTATATCTAAATTCATTTATCTTTACAATGATGTAAAACATGCCTTCATTTGTTGTCGGAATCATCCGTAGCAATCCTACCCAAGTATGTCAATCGTAATAATTTTGCCAACCGCTGATGATTTGGCAATATACGCGTCACTTCAACTTGTATATCTCGGTTGCCGATTGGTCAATTTTATGGGAAAGTCTAAATGATTCTCGGAGTTATCTGATTTTGTTTCATTTTCATACGTGAAGTCTAGAGAGAGTCTGAATGACATTGACGTCATGGGAAAAAATGAATCTAAAAAAGGATACGCGTAACTTATTAGACATACCACAATAAGACTTGTTAGATTTTTTCACGGTATCTTATACAATTTTACTAACTGGGTGGTAAGTTCTATTCAGACAAAACATAACAGTTTTTTCTGAAACAGTTTTTATAATTTATCATTTACTACGAGACGTTTATTGCCAAATTTTCAGCGGTTGGAAAAATTATTAAGATTGACATACTTGGGTAGGATTGCTACGGATGATTTAGAAAACAAATGTAGGCGTGTTATTGTAAAGATAAATCCATTTAGGTTTACGATATTTTTCGAAAATAAGTACCTTGTGTTGTATTAAGGTATATAGGATATTTTTTCTGAGACAAGTGCCTAAGCTCCCACGGCCAACTCACATAACTTCAACACTCTCACTAATTATTACACTTTGCATCACTTTATAAAACTCTTACGTCGTAACTACAATCCCCTTCCCTTTCATGAATGTGACCTACCGAATTAGACTATTCACTGGATTTGTTATCACATAAGCAACACGACGGGTGCAACATGTGGAGCAGGATCTGCTTACCCTTCCGGAGCACCTTAGTTTGTTTTAGATTTATGAGTTTGACTGTCCCTTTGGTATCTTTCGTCCCTCTTTTATAAAACTAGCACCATTAAGAAAAGGAATAACAAACTCTAAGAATTATCTTTAATCATTCTCGGAGCACCCGTGTCACACAAACTAAACAAAACTGTCAACATAATGCATTAGACCTGAATACAAATATTGAATTGAATTGCATTAGTCTAAAACACAGATTTGGAAACACGACCCAAAGCTGTGTATCGCCATAAATCATTAAGTATTCTTCAAACCGCGCTCGCGTAGGTTTTTTTAGTATACTTATACATCAAATGTGTATCTGACCAATTTCGCATTGCTATAAAACTTTGAATTAGTTAAATTAGTACTTTTTTCTGTTAAAGGGAAGATAATCCAAATTGAATTGTGTCTTGTACAATTAACAAATACATTTTTAAGTCCGATACTAACGTTTAGTATATATTATTTGCAAGTAATGTCAAAAGTACTGATGCCTCTATATTAAGAATAAAATATCAGGATTTTTTTTAGTACATACCAAGATTCAAAATAAAAACACAAAATAATGCTGTCCTGACATTTGTTAACGGCGACCTCAAATCGGATTTTCATTTTTCTTATCTTTTTTGTTACACTCATGGGTAAAACATCAAAGGTTTAACACACCTGGTATATGAATGTTAAAAAGTCGACATTCATTGTAGTAAATAAAAACAGTGTTTATCATATATACAAGTATTTCCGTATTCATAAATATTATTCACCTCTTTTAGTTTCAAATAAATAATTTTGGCACAATAGACTGATGTTTATCTGCTTGTGTAAAATTTCGAAACTAAAGATAATTTACCCACAACTTGAAATTATTTTATAGATACATTTGATATGTTTTGATGTAAATATCCCCATTTTATCAAGTCTGTAGAATAAAGTTTCCATAAATATTATTTTGGCTAACTTGAAAGGTTGCATAAACGGACTGACGTGTGCAACGAAAATGATGAGATTTTGAAAATAAAAAGAGTAATACAAAATGTATTTAATAATAAGAACTTTTGCAATTAAAGAACTTGCGTGAGCAACCTCACATACCCCACGCCCCCAAATTGTACGGATATACGTTTAATAATAAGATCTTTTAATTTGCAATTAAAGAACCTGTGTGTGAGCAACCTCACATAACCCACCTCCCCACATTGTCATTTGGCAAACATTATATCACAAGATTCATAAGTCCAAAGACTCATAACTGCTACAGAAGTCAACTGATGAATATGTCTTGTTGATTTACACATTAACATACTTATTATTAGGTCTTTCCACTTTTCTGTGGAAAGACCTATTGTTTTTCTTCTGGTTATTTTTTTTTTCTTCTGCCAAATTTTGTTCTTGCGATAAACATTTGTTTCGCAATATGTCGTTTAGATATTTGGTATACGATATCGAACAGTTTATGCGCTTTTGAAATTTACCCTGCGTAACCGAATACTTTTCTTTGTAGGAGTTATCTCCCCAAACAATGTTTTCATTGTGTTCCCAACTCCTTCGCAACCGTGAAAGATTACGACAAATTTATTTTATAAAATTGCTCGCTATATTCTTCGCATGATTTGTCCAATTTCGACCGAGCAATATGAACGCTCCATATGAGAGTTATTTCCCTTTTTGTATTTGAAATTTTGAAATGTATTTTAAACTGGAACACCATAAGTGATAGAGACCTAAGATCTTTTGATTTGAGGTCCTTGGTCCAAAAAAATGAAAATTAGGTCAAGGTCAAAGGTTAAGGTCATATTCTAATTTTTGAATTTGTCTTATTTTCACTCATTTTCATTAACCTTATAAGATATTGACAAATTATTTTGTATAAATTGTTAGTTGCGACATGTGGTAACTAAATAATTTTAGTTGAAAGGGTGCGTAAACAATGAATGGGAGTTTTAGCCCCTATCATATCTTAAATTATGTTTAAAGTGATATAACTTATTAACCATACATATTTGAGACTAGGGTCTTTTGATTTTAAATCCTCAGTTTGTGACCTTGAAATTGAGGTCAATGTCATAGGTTAATTTGACGTTCTAGATTTTGACCTTTGCTTTAAATTCATATCTATACATCATAAAGCCATATTAACTGACATTTTAGACTGATTTTTTATATTTTAATATCAAAATAGATATTAACTGGTGGAAATACCTTCAATTGTTCTCTGAACAATTGGTTTTTAATTATTATTATGTCCCTATTATCTACAAAGTTTCATGTAATTATTTTGTGTGGATTGAGAGTAGTAGCGATGAACCAACAATGTTTTGATAGTACATTGAGGCAAACATTACAAGCTCATTCTAGGTTTTAAGGGGCATTATTAAACAGAAATGGATTATAATTTCCTGACGATATGCACATCTTTTAGTATACGTATGTCCTTGCTATCTTCAAAGTTTCGTAAAATTATGAGAGCAGTACATTAACGAGTGTTACACGGTCACTTTTTAGATGATACACGTTCATCTTTTACTTGAAACACGGACATTTTTATGAATAGAATCACTCGTACATGATCAGTAGGTTCATTGGCACTTTAGCTTTTAATTAAATTTTACCTTTTTGTTTCACCGACATATTTCCTGTCTTTTTTTTTTTTTTTTTAAATATTTACGTTAGCATCAATAACTATAACTTTTCCAGTAAATTACTATTCTTTACTTTACTAAGTGTTCTTTTACTAAGTGAAGCAAAGAATGGTAATTTATCAGTACACCAAGGGATTGGCTGTTTACTTCAAAAGACGGGTTATGGTTTTTTCCTAAAAAAAATATGTTGATCCCCAATTTTATGAGAAAACATATATCATGTATATTGTTTTCAAGCAGATGACAAAATAATGTTCTGGTTCCTGATTTTCCGAATACCGTACATAAAATGCTAGTTTCGAAAAAAATATGTGGGTGATAGCGTTGATAAACTATATAAATTTCAGAAAAGAAAATACACCCCTTTTAAAGCTAAATGGTCGGTCCGTAAATAGTTTTGTAATTCAATATACAGACATGAATAGTATTGAAACATTTATATTGTTATTGAATTTAAATATATTGAATGCATATATTTGGCACCAAACGTACATTTCTTATTATTTTAACGGTGGGATGGAATGGCAAATTCTTTTTAATAAATTAAAACGGATAAAGCCTGTTTATTTAAAAATTTTGTTTACCCCGAATCAAAAATGAATGAAGGGAAGCGAAAAAAAAAGTTAAACTGAATCTTATAATAACTTGTATATGGTCATTTAGGTTTCTAATACGTATATTTTTGATACCTCTTCTAAATGCAAAATGTTCTATTTCTTTCTTAAAAGGTCGTACACGTCAGATACATAACAAAGGGAAAAAAAACAAGTCCAGAAACAACCTGCCGTATAGTGTTTCTGCACTTGTAGTCGGGTCAAGGTACTTGGCTACCGTCTCGGACCACCTGACTACTCGTGCAGAAAACCTATCCGGCAACGGTTGTAACCGACCTGTTTCTTTGTTGCCTTTTTCTTGCATCTGAAACATAAATTCAAATGACTGATTGATCTTTTTGTCTTTGAGAAAGTTCCGTATGAATTCTGTATCGAGTACAAAATCATGTAGTTGAAAAATGTCCCGCGTTTTAATGATTTCATTTTTGGTGTTAAATTAGTTTAAACATGTGTTATTAGTAAACATCACCAATGGACCCGATATCAATGTTGTGTATGTTATGTTTCAATCAATCAGTGTTGAACAGTCAAATATCTAGACGACTGGTTACAAAATGTTCATAGTGTTCTCATTTGGATTTTTGAATAGGAATATAAAGACTAAATTGATCGCATGTTATTTTTCTGTATGCGAATATGTTGCACAACATCCACCAATATTTTCAATTGAAACAGTTACTAGTAGATTATAAAAGAACATGATATCATGCTGAGTATACCAAAGTGTTTAATTACTATTTGTTCATATCAAGTTATTTTTTAATAGTTGTTATACATGTATGTATGTTTGCACGACTTTGCCCCCCGCAGAGCTATAATAGAAAAACAGTACATAAACGGGTTTTACACGGACTCTTTTAAGTTGATACACGGACTACTTTTAGATTTTACACGGACACTTTTTATGAACACAATCACTTGTGCATGATCAATGAGTTCAAGGGCACTTTAATTTTCAATTAGATTTGAACTTTTTGGTTTCACCGACATATTTCCTTTCTTACTTAATTTAGATAAAATATTTGCGTTAGTATCAATATTTTTTCAAACAATTCCATTAAAAATACAATTCATATCAGCGCACTAAAGGATTTTCCTTTTAACTTTAGAAAAGGGGGGAGGGTTTTCTCCCAAAAAAGATAGTTTGATCCTAAATTTTAATAAGAAAAAATATTACTATGGTCAAGCAGATGACCATTTAATGTTATACATTTTTTTCCTGACTTTCCGAATACCGTATAGTGCTAAGTTCAATAAAAAAAAAGTTCGTGTAATAAATGTCCAAATAAGCAGCAAATCTTTAAGAAAATCATTCACTTTATTATACATGTCATCAATTTTGGACGGTAAGCTGCGATTGGACAATTTAGTAACACGTTTTTAATCCCGATCAACACTTGCAGAGACACTCATGAATTTAAAAAAAAAATCAATGTATCATATTCTTAAATATATCTTATAACGAGACAAAATTCTCATTCTTTTCATAACATTTCATTCACTATTGAAGTAGGAAATTCATTCTTTTGATACATTGATATTGTTATTGAATTTAAAAATTGAAAACACCGGTATTCCCAACCCAGGGCAAAAAAGGGTGGGGTCCATCATTATTCCCGAATCAAATGCATTGATCATTCTTAAAAACGGGGTTCCGCCACGCACACACACCCTGAATATTGAATATATGTCTTTGGCAGCAAACTTTCGATTTTTACGAATTTTTTAAAGGGGAAATTGGGTGATGGAATGGCACATCCTGCATTGTTTCATCAAAATACCATAGGCCATTTTTTTAAATAATTTAGCCCACCCCTTTCCCCCTTTCCGTTTCCCCCATTAAAATCTAACGTTAGCTGCTAAAATATTTCTTTATTATACTTTTTTTTTACGAAGTTGCATTTTAAAAAGTCTCAAATGTGTACAACATTCATTTTTTATTTGTGACGGCTCTTTTTTTATCAATTCATTTGATTCCTGTTTTTTTCGCAGAACTCTCGGTTGAAGGGAAATGAAACAAACATGTTTTTACTATGCAACTTACATTTACTGCTTTATAGCCATTTAGGTTCTTCAAATGTTCAGTCTTGTAAAATGTACTACTACTTTATTTAAACGTCGTACAAGTCAGATACAAAACAAAAGTAACAAAACCATAGGCCGGAAACAACCTGCCGTATAGTTTGTCTGCACTTGTAGCCAGGTCAAGGTCCTGACAACTCGTGCAGAAAAACTATCCGGCAACTGTTGTTACCGGACTGTTTCCTTGTTACCTGAGTAGTGTATCTAATACATATTTAAGTATATTAAAACACCTTAAATTTAGCACCCAAATTTTTGTAACATGTAGTTTCATCCCCATACTTAATATTTCATGTATAAAATATCAAGAAACATGAGAAATGAATGGGAAAAGTGTATGAAAAAATTAACAAGTTATACACTTCACAGTAAAGACTATATTCGTAAGACAACGAAAACCAAAGGACGACAAAAGACGATAACTTTTCCTCGGACCTGAACCCTGGATTTTTCTATCAAATGTTTTTCAACAACCTAACATTGATAAGAAATATAAATTTTCCGTTTCTGTAAAGTGTGAAGGTTATCATGTGTATAGATAACGAAATGGAGAAGGAATGAAAAGCCAAATTCTGTGTACTTGGTAAACGATGTATGTAAAAATATTTTCTATTTTACAGGAAAAAAAAAGAAAAAAAACATTTATGACACATATCTAGATTACAATTTTCCTTAAATAATCCAATATACTTATATAATTGTCTTCACAAATTTACTCGATCCCTTTCGTTTAAACAGTGCGTAGTTTATACAGTGCGTACTTCGTCGATGTAATACTTATGTTTACAAAGAATTACTGCTCGGGATGATCTATACTGTAGAATGTAATCTTTGTCTATTAATTAGTCTGCAAAGGTTGTGATCGTAAAACTATGAATATCAAAAATATTTAATGCAAGGACACAAGGGTTGCATTTTTAACCGAAGTAAAGCATGTTTATTGCTTTTATTGCAAGTTACTAATTAATAAAAGGTATATGTTTTTATTTATTATCTATTTTCTAAATATGTCCGATGACATGATTTGTAATTGTGAATTATCGGCTTTGTTAAAAATAACTTCATTTATATTTTAATGTGGATGAAATAAAGTAACCCCACTTCTACGTAGCAACTACCTTGTCCACCATACCTACAAAATGTATACCTCAAACAAGTAAAAGTATTACTGATACAAATTGCTGGTCAGAAGCGAGATAACCTTTACATTTTGAGCGGTTTTGTTTGGCAATTCTTTTAATTACATTTCACGATAACATGCCATATTTTGATTGACTAATATGAGGATGTTAACTTACTCTATCAAATGTCTGAGCGGCTGACAATTTTTTTGAATGTCACCCGCTCGTCCAGACCAATCAAAATTCGATCATTTGAAGGACAATACATTGAATGTATATCAAGTAATTAATGTACAATTCTTAACCCTCTTGTTGCCGACCATTTTTCAAGATTGCATTTCATATTTGATAAATAACTTCATGTACATAGATCTATAGTTGATTCACATTTGATCTCTAAAGTCTGCATATACTACTGACCAGAATGGCTTCATATTGTCGGCAGCTTAACGGTGATGTTAGTTGTTATAACTTGCCTTTCGAGTATAGTTATGCAAAGCACAACGCCGTAACTTTTGTTTTATTTAGACAACCTATGTTCTAATGCATAGTTGTATATAGCTATAAATAAGTGTTTGGTTAGAACTCCACGGGCATTTCTTAGGTAGTGATATATTACTGGTAAGGTTCTAAAGTCATGTATAAGTCTGATACTTATGTATTATGCATTGATGTGCTCACAGTAACTGTTAAGTACAACACGTGCTGCATAGTATATTATTTACTTTCATACAATGTATGTTATACTGATTTAGATGATAAGTTACTGCGAGCAAACCAAGCCTACATTTGGACTATCCTGTTATTTAGCCATGAAGATAGATTAAACATGATTTAAATTCGGATGAATTTATAATTGATAATTAAAAAAAAAAAAGGATTTAATACATTAAGAAAAGTATCCGACGACAGAGCTAATTTGAAATTTCCAATCTATGTTATCAAGAATTGACCATGTTATGAGGAGGTATAAGTTTTCAGTTTTCAATTCGTTCATAAAAAATAAAAATTTAAGTACTGGGTAAGATGGGTGTCTTTCTCCATCTCAAATTGTAAAATAGCATGAAACAATCGGTCTTAACCCTTAATAAAATGTGAAAATATCGAGAGAAGAATGTATTTTTTTTGTAAAATGTTCAAGTAAATAAAGAAACAGTGTTATTTATAATATGTTAACGACTGTTTCTATCGTACACGGATTTTCGTTTTGTTTGATTATTTTTTTTCAGCTTTCAATTTAAGGAGAGGTAACTGTGATAAAGTAATATTCTTAAAAAAATGTATTAATTCACCTATTTTGATTTTTAAAAGAAAATGAGATCGAGAAACCCAGTTTTTTATTTTTTATTTTTTCTAAAAGCACATGTTCTGGGAGCTGTCCTCTCATATTTTATCTTTTACTTATATGGTTTAGTTCTCTTTTTATCACACAAAATATGAGTTGCCATGCATAATCCATGATATAAAATCTGACTATTTTTCACATACTGTTGCGTGAAAAGTAGTATAATTACGTTGATCATCTTTAATATGGTTTTAATTTGTGTTTTCTCATGCAGGAGACTTAAATGTCTGCAACATATTCAACAACTTGTGGTTCGTCAAACTGCTACACGTGGTCTGAAAGTCGCCGAATGTACTACACGTACCCGCAAAATGTCCAATGTACTTGTGCTTTTATATATTACTAAATATGGCATTAAATGGATAACAATTAATGTTGCAACTGCCGCACAACTTGATTATTTAGCCGTTCTGTCTTGTAAGTTCACCTGTCCTAACTGACCAGTGGTTGCAATTTCCGTTATCAGTCATTGGCTGTCGTGGATTAATTTTAACCGAATGGTTTCCTCTAAATCTACCAGGCCAATTGGACCAAAAATACCAACCAAATCTGTCTAAGGGTGTCTAGTTTCATAAGGAATCAATGATTACATGACGGTTGTTTTTATTTTTTTGAATCTTTGCGGTTTTATCTTGAAAGACTTAAATAGCGCGGAATTAAACGACAAAATCAATAACAAGAAGAGAGATAGAATACGTCACGTGATACAATATTAGGTCGGCTTCTAATACATGTATTTATTTCTGCCCTTACACGAAAGTTTGTATCAAATATTTGCATTTTTGCTGAGAACTAAAACAGAAGTATAGAAACTTTTAAGAAAATAGAAAAACACCGTAAGATCTATGATATAAACATTGTAAGTCAACAGTACCGAAATTATCAGACGAATACTTATAGAAACGTTTGATAATAACGAGTTTTACCACATTATCTTATAATAAGTTTTGTCGATATTGTATCTGTCTCTAATACTGCCATAAAAATCAGAGGGAATAGGACAAGCACAGTTATGTTTCATCATACAAAATATTATTATAATGAGGTAATTATTATTTCAAATTATTAATTTAGGGTAGCAGAAAATTCATGGGATAGGTACCTGTTGACTAACTTAGAACAGTCAGCATTCCCTAGACTTTTTTTTTTTTTTTTAAATTGATACTTGTTTATTCCAAATATTTCCTGTTTACAATTTCCTCAGTTGCCCAGGATGCAAACTGTGGATTCCCGTTTACATTTAAACCAACTGTCCGGGAAGCAGAAGGCTGAAAAAGTGCACTGTATTATCAGAAAAAAATAGTATACAATGTCATGTAATAATACTTATATTCTTTTATATGACAATGAGTGAAAAAAGAAATATCTTTCTAGAATGTAATACTAGTTATAAATAATATAACATTATAACATAAAGGAGTGCACCTATAAATCAGATTCACATAACATTATAACATAATCGAGTGCATCTTTAAACCATGGATTGCCGTAATCAATATAAATTAAAGAGATATAAAAAACAGACCACATAACATCGTGACTGTTATCTCCTGCGAGGTATGTACTTATAGTATAAAATTAATTAATGTGTTTATTTTCTCTTTGTCTAATGTATTATTCGATAAGTAACAGGGTACAGATTTCAGATGTGTTATCATGTATGATTTCCAAAGATTCAAAATATATGTAGAGGGCATTTTTATCCCATCATATTTGACTTTGTTTCTTATTTTCCACAAGGACCATTTTGTCAAAATAAAAAAGAGATTTACATGTAAAGTTTGGTTCGATTGACCACTGCTATCTCCCAAAAGCATAAAATGTTTTAAATTTTCATCATCTAATTGAACATTCCATAATGTAAAAATATCTTTGATTTTACTAATGATTAATTTTGTTGTATTGCAATCGAAAAATAAATGTTGCAGATTTTCAGTATTATTAGCAGTTTGGCAAATATGACATTTTCCGTTTGACAATTGCATTTTTTTAAGTCTACTTTCCGTATATATGATATTGTGTATGCATTTCCATTGAAATTCTTTCATTTTATTGGTGACATTAACTTTTTTCAAATTGCCCCATACTATTTTCCAATTAATTTCGTGGCCATAAAATTCTTGCCATTTTGGTTGACATTTTGGATATATATTCTTATTAATCATGTCTCGAATATATTTGAGTTTTAATTCTTTAGGTTTGATTTTTTTTCCATTTCTGTCTAATATAACCATTTCATTAGAAAGTTTCAATTCTATGTTTGTTTTTTCATTAATTTCATTATCAATTTTTTAAATTTGTAAGAAGTCAATTGGTATTGAACTTTTAACTCTTGAAAATTCCGATATACAGTTTCTTTTATATACAAGTTTTTCAAATATAGAACAACAACTGTAAAATGTTTTGGTTTCTTCGTTCCATATATCTTTGATATATTTTATGTTACTTTTTAGAAAGGGAGAAAAAAACAATGGTTTATTTTGAAATAAAATTTTTGAATTACCAAATAGTCTCATATTAAGTACCTCGTTCTTAGTTTTGGGATTATCTCCCATTTTTAGAAAATTAGACCATGTATAAATCATTTTCTGATAAAATACAGGAATATTTTTAAGATTTAGTCCTTTAATATTTGAACATTTACATAAAAAATACTGATCATTATACTTGTTGTCAAATTGTCGAAGCCAATACTTGCCAATCGCATTCCAGCATTCTAATGGTTCGTGAAGAATACGATAAAGAGACTTTTTTTGCTTACTTCTAATGAATAAGTCGATACTAATCATGCCCATTCCGCCCTTTGTTATATCAAGACAACAAACCTGTCTTTCTATTTGGTTAACTTTCCCATCCCATATAAAATTCCAAATGATACTGTTTATTTCTTTTGAATATTTTTTAAGAATACTGTACCCCGCATTTCAATTTCATAACTACACATGGGCAATATGAAATTTTTTACTATTAAGGTTTTACCACTAAATGAAAGTTTCCTGCTTTTCCAAACGTGGACACAGTTTTTAATCTTTTCTATTATACTTTGCCATATAGCATCATTATCAATTTCATATCCGTGATTTACTCCTAGGGTTTTTACATTACCTATAATCCATTTAATTTTATTAAATTTTAGTTTTTTCCTTTTAAGAGATCCTATAAATAAACCTTTGGTTTTATCAAAATTAATTTTAGATCCCGAAGCTTTTTCATATAGCGTTAGGACATCAAAAGATTTTTCTACTGATTTCTCATTTTTGTTAAAAAGCTGAGTGTCATCAGCAAACATGCATAATTTAGTTTCTATACTTTTACCCCACTCACCAGGTATTTGAATCCCTTCAATTTCCTTGTTACCTCGTATTGCACATGCCATTGGTTCTGCTTGCAAAATATATATAAGTGGTGCTATTGGACAGCCCTGTCTGGCCGACCGTGTTATCGAAAAATATTTTGAAACATGTCCATTTGTTTTTATACAAGTAATAGCATCATAGAGTAACATTTTGATCCATTGTCTAAATTTCCCCCCAAAATTAAACTTTTCTAATACAAAATCCACCCATTCCCATTCAACTCTATCAAAGGCTTTTTGTTGATCAAGAAATATTATTATTCCATCTTCGTCTTCGTTGTCAATATAGTCTATTATATCTTGAATTAATCTGTTAGCATCACTAATGTTTCTTCCTTTAACAAATCCTTTTTGATCTGGATGTATTATTTTCGGTAAGACTTTTTTCAGTCTCATTGCAAGAAGTTTTGCTATGATTTTATAATCGGTGTTAAGTAATGTAAGAGGTCTCCAATTTTTAATATTTTCTCTTTCACCACCCTTATGTAATAATGTAAGAACCCCTTTATGTTGTGATTTACTTAAGGCATTTTTATCAAATATTTCTTGAAGGAGTGTGAAAAAATCATTTTTTATTATATCCCAATACAAAATGTAAAATTCAGATATAATGCCATCCTCACCTGGCGATTTGTTAGTCTTGAGATCTTTGAGCACTTTTTCTAATTCTTCCATATTTATATTACTATCAAGCATCTCCTTATCGTCCGAACTTACCTTATTTTCAATAAATTGGCAAAGCTTTTCACCGCTATGTTTGTCCCACCCTTCAGCAGTAAAAAGTGTGGAATAAAATTGTACTTGTTCTTTTAATATCGAATCAATATCATATTTAGACTAACCCGTTTTTGTTTTTATACGATTCCATAACTTGTTTTGACCATTTTTCTTTTCTAAACTAAAAAAATATTTCGTAGATTTTTCACCTTCTTCTGACCATTTAATTTTTGCCCTAATTTTCGCAGATTCTGTTAAATTTGTATAAATATCCTTAATTTCGCTTTCAATTTCGGTTATTCTAGAATTGGTGATACTTGTTTTTTCCTCTACTAATTTTAATGCTTCAAGTTGTTTTTCAAGTTTTTTAATGTGATTGTTATTATATACTCGATTTAGTGTTTTACTAACATCAATTGTTAGAAACTTTATTTTACTTTTAGTAATATCCAACCTTTCTTGTATATCATTATATTTGTCTTTACTATAGCATTCCCTAGACTTAAATGATAGCTGGTCCCTTTAATATTCCTTCATGGGCGCTTGTTCAAATTTGATGCGGTTTGTAACAGAATTATACACGGTATATTTCGAATTTATAATAACATTGAATCTACATAAAAATATGACATATTTTACATTGTTTTAATTAATTTTGCATGTATTGTATTTCTATTGAACATCATATTTAAATTATTGACCAAGTTTGTTTCTATCAGTTTACGTATATTTTACTAAAATATAAATCAGGCCCCCTGGGAACTCTGATCCACTTACATCCAGCCTTATTATTTAGATCTGGAGTTTGTGATTGGTTTAAACTGGTAAGAACGTTGAATAGAAACATAGATAAAAGTATTAAAAAGTAAAAATGACCAGCAAAACCAGACATAAGATGGAAGATGACATGGCCGAAATCATCTCTTGACTATTTGTAGAAATTATTGCAATTTAATTACAGTATTGATTTATCCTATTGAATATTTGGCTATACTACCTAGAATGATTATTTCTTTAAATGGAGTGATACTTCATGTAGCAACGATTATATATGTTATACGATATAATAAATAAGATATTCAGTACTACTAAAATGATCAGTTTTAATGACCAGGCTTAACCCAGAATAGTTTAGGAGTTAAGATCAGTTGAAACATATCAGATTTAATTAAAGTCATATTACACCTCAGTTCTATTGTTATACTTCATAGTTTCTATTTCTGAAACAAATTTAAATTGGATAGATCTATTGTTACCAACAACAATATATTTTGACCACAGAGTGTGACGAAAAGGGTTTCTTGAAATCCCTGCTTCTACATCCCGAAACAACTGTCCATTGTTATTCATACCATCAGAAATTGACTAAATTGTAAATAGCATGAACATAAGAAACTGAATAATGTTACATTTACCTACAAGTCACTGCAAGTTGTTTCAAGATTTTACACAAAAAAAACGCATTTTAGGAATTTCCAATTGCAAAAACATATTAAGCATCTATTTTAAATAAAACAAATCCCTTTAACTATTATATTGGTTGAAGGTAAAATTTTGATCCCAGTCATGTCTCTATTCTAAAGCATTCATCTTTTAAGAAAAATGGATTATTATTCTCGGACCCCTGGATTGGCCCCCAAAAAGGACTTTCTAAATATTCAATCTGTTATTTTGAGCCTGTCCGGTCGTCAGGTTTTCTAATCCAGACATACCTATCCCTCAGTACAAAGTTTTTATCGAATATGAATGTTCTTTTGTTCCTGAATGAAGAAAAGTTTGGGGGGGGGGCTTTTTTTAATTTTACATCTTATTTTGAAAGATGCCCGTCATTAAACTGGTTTTAATATTGTCTTCATCTTCAGTCTATTCTACCAAATCCAATGCATGTCTGTTGACTAAAATTGTCTCCCGTCTTTTACCCGTCCATATTGACAACTGCATACAAGGAGCATGATGCATTTTTTTTTGTAATAAGAATGCACGAAACGCTTGACCATGACCCGATGATTCATACTAGCACATGGATTTATCGGGATTATGACAAACACCAACTTTGACATTTGTTACACCCAATTTACAATAACCTTGACAAATCTCACTACTAGTCTTGTTTGTAGTCTGCTCGACTGTCTTCTCTACTACGTATACTTGATTGTCTATAATTGTCCTTTGTACCCCAAGGAATTCTTTAAAAATATTTAGTAACACTTCGAATACCGAGAAATTAGTTTGTTTGGTGTGTATAACTCATCCATTACTTGAATACTCTTTGTTGCCTAATCTCGTTTGCTAATGGATCACATATAACTCTGAAGGCAAGTTTGTTTTGAGTTCAAGATTTGTTCGTTTGAATTGTTTTACGTTTTGTTGTGTCGGATTCTTTTTGACTGGCTACATGGTTTCTGGTTTGCTATTAATGGTATAGGCCGTATGGTTACTTATAGTTGCTGTAATCACATTTATTTTGACCCTGTATGTTAGGGGACCCTGTATGTTAGGGGACTTGATATTCTGAGGAAGGGTGCAGAATTGTCAAAAATAATACTTTTGCCTGTTAGAACCTAAAAATAAATTACTTCGCCCAAACAGAATGAAAATGTTTTTTACCCAACACAATGCAGAAAATAAAAAAAACAAAAGTAAAAAGTAACGTTCAAGTCAAAATCGTACAAAGTTGAAAATTAAATTCCCTCAGAAAAAAATCCACCTTTTCCTAAAAATAGCAACTGGTTGTTAACTAAAATAAATTATATAAGTAGACTTAGCTGTATGTTTTTTTAACTAGCTGTCAGTAACTGCAAGTACTCTCAGATCTGTACTTATAGTGTCTTTTTGCTGTTGGGATATACAAGAAACCGGCCACGTCCACTCTTTATAGTATTTCTGTTTGTATCCATCTGATGAGTAAAGTATCTTTTAAGTAGTCAACACTTCGATGTTGACATATATATCAATAATGTGGTCATTTTTATAAATTTCCTGTTTACAAAACTAAGGATTTTCTTATCCCAGGCATAGACTACCTTAGCCGTATTTGGCACAACTTTTTGGAATTTTGGATCCTCAATGCTCTTCAACTTTGTTCTTGTTTGGCTTTATAAATATTTTGATATGAGCGTCGCTGATGAGTCTAATGTAGACAAAACGCGCGTCTGGCGTACTAAATTATAATCCTGGTACCTTTGATAACTATTAACTGATTTTGATAGTTCGTTCTAGTTTTGTTCTGTTACACCCCCATCCCCAGGTAAGGGGGAGGTTTGGGATCCCACTAACATGTTTAACCCCGTAACATTCTTAATGATAGTAATTGCCTGTCCCAATTCATTCATGTGTCATATATTTGTTTTTCGTTTATTTTTTGTACATACATTAGGCCGTTAGTTTTCTCGATGGAATTGTTTTACACTTGTCATTTGGGGTTTTGTATAGCTTACTATATTAACAGTTTTCGGAACATCTCTTGACTTGTCCATATGTATGTCGCTGTGGATATGAATTGGCAAAATTTGTAAGACGGAATTAGGTTCAATCTTTCTGAATGTTGGATATATTTTTTACTGCATGTACTGTACTTTACACACACAAAATATTTGACAAAAATAATGCATTTCAATAAATAAGACAAAACGTTATATGGAACTAATTGAGGAATTTAATTGTGGTCTGTGGCAAGAGATCTATTTAAAGTATAAGAGGGAAAAGGAACTTCGTATTATTTTTATAGGTTAGAAAATACTTGGTCATGTTTTATGAAGATTTAATCCCAAGGCGAAGCCGAGGGCTTAAATCTTCATAAAACATGACCAAGTATTGTGTGACAAATTTAGAACATATTCGCACTTTCGAGTGACCGTATAAAATTATCCTTTCCCATTGTTATATGCAAACCTGAATAAGAGATAACTTTTTATAATGAACTTAATGTAAAACATAGGTAATCATCATTTCAATGGATGGAATGTTGCATCCCAGCTCTTTTGTTCTAACAGTGGTGACCTGAACAAGATCACCCCTACCAGATCACCCCAGTTTGAGTTTCTTTGTTATGCATGCTTTCTTTGCGTATGTTTGTTTTGTTCATGCATCGTTGACAATGTAATGGAATTTGATATGACTGTCATACAAGTGAGAGGTTTAGCTAGCTATAAAACCAGGTTCAATCCACCATTTTCTACATTAGAGAATGCCTGTACCAAGTCAGGAATATGACAGTTGTTATCCATTCGTTTGATGTGTTTGGACTTTTGATTTTGCCTTTTGATTTTTGATTTTCCTTTTTGAATTTTCCTCGGAGTTCAGTATTTTTGTGTTTTTACTTTTTTCCTTTGTTCTGTAACATTTTGGCGGGAATGTCAAATCCACTATAAAACTTATAATTAATTATATAGAAAAGACTATCTTTCAAATTCACGTAGAAAAAATCCAGTGAATCTGCTGGGGTTCGAACTCAAGACCTTTAGCATATCAAGCCACGACACATATGGAAAGCCAACGGGGTCAAAATTCTTAATTCGTAACTAGTCAATTTGTTACTTGTACCTGTGTGATTTGTCTATGTGTATATTAATGTTTTGTAATTTGTCGATTCGTTAAATGTCGATTGGTAAATTGTCTATTGGTCTATTGATGTTTTGTACGTAACATGTCGATTCGTAAATTGTCATTTTGTATATTGATGTTTTGTAACTTGTCGAGTCGTAAATTGTCAATTTGTATTATATTGATGATATGTAACTTGTCGATTCGTTAAATGTCAATGTGTGAAATGTCATCGTTGTAATATTCTAACGATCATTATGACGACAGATGGCGTTCGGTTTCTTCTTAGGTGTATAAGCCTCCTGTAAGTATGTGCACCGCCGTATGGAATTTATACCTAAGCAATTTTAATCAATTACAGCAATAACAGCAAATGCGTCTAAAAGAAAACAAGACAAAAATTGCATGTTTGCAGGATCCCAGTTTTACTTTGTTTACTGACGTGGACTTTCGTTCGAGAACGGAAACTATATAAAAATCATGCCGACTAGTTCAGTCCCTCGACGTAATCGATCTTAATGAAATAGCCATTGGTCAGTGGAATATAACGACTGGATTATTCAGGTAAATACAATAAGGAGATGTGGTAATAAACCGTATAATTGCCAATGAGACAACTATCCACTAAAGCGAATTTCAAATAATTTAAAAGTCGATGTAAGCAAGTATAGGCAATCTACGGCCTTAAAAGATGAGAAAACCTAATACCATATAGTCGGCTATAAAAGGCTACATCATTACTGGAAAACCCAGGTACTAGTAATAAACGATTTATGTTAATCCTATTATGCTATTATCGGACCATTTTATTCTGACAGGAGGAGAGGGGGCTGACATATATATATCAATATACATGCCTACTGAATTTGGTCAAGAAGCTTAAAAATTGCCGCTACCAGATTTCCGTTCTATAAAAATTTATAACAAAAAGACTAAAATATTCATGAGTCCCTCGATCTCAACAGCTGTTTAACGCCCAGTCCTCCATTTTTGAACCCCATCCGGTGCCACATCTTCTAATAGCCCGGCAACCTTACCAAATATAATACTAGTATTTTGTGGATCAGATTGTTAACTAACCGAAATGGTTCACGATGATAATCAATAAAGCCATTTGAATTCGTAACAATAGAACCCTAATATCCAATTCACAAACCATGTTGTATTATGCCTGTCTCTTCTGTTAAGCAGTCAGTCAGGATCTCAGGCTACTATTTTTTTTCCTCTAAAAATGAACCAATACATACCCCTGGGTCAAACCCAAAATTATGTGCAAATATGTTCATGGAGAAATAAAATAAGTGTAAGCATATTGGAGATAATTGCCTCTATCATGCAAATGGCGAGATGGCGAGATCTTTTCTCCGACAAGTCAAGGGATAGGGCGTCCTTTGATTAAAAGTAGGTGTATTAGGGTGGAGGGGTTTAGGATCTAAAAAAAAATAAGCCCGCCGAATTGTTGCGTCTGTCCCAAGTCGGGAGCCACTGGCCTTTGTTAGTCTTGTATGATTTTTAATTCTAGTTTTTTGTGCATAATTTGGAGTCTAGTATGACGTCCATTATCACTGAACTTGTATATATATTTGTTTAGGGGCCAGTTGAAGGACTCTCCCGGGTGTGGGAGTTTCTAACTGCATTGAAGACCCAATGGGGGCCTTCGGCTCTTGTCTGCTCTATGGTCGGGTTGTTGTCTCTTTGACACATTCCCCATTTCCATTCTCAATTTTATGTAGGCGACGCATGTAGTGAAAAATTAATTAATTGATTAAAATTACTTACTAGGTATAAATTCCATATGGAGGAGCTCAAACTAACAGGAGGCTTATACACCGAAGAATAAACCGAGCGCCATCTGTCGTCATAATGATCGTTAGCATAATACAACGATGACATTTCACGACGTTTCACACATTGACATTTATCGAATCGACAAGCTACAAAACAACAATATACAAATTGACAAGTTACAAACCATCAACATACAAATTGACAATTTACGTATCGACAAGTTACAAAACTTAAATATACAAATTGACAATTTACGAGTCGACACGTTACAAAACATCAATATGCAAATTGGCAATTTACGAATCGACAAGTTACAAAACATCAATATACAAATTGATAAATCACACAGTTAGTTAGAGGTGTACGAACAAACGAAATAAGTATAAGGGATTTTTTTTAGTAAAATGTGTTTTGTTGTATATAATTTGTACAAACATAAATCTTTGTCACAAGTTACAAATTGAAAAGTTACGAATCAAGAAATTTGACCTCGTTGTCTTTCCTTTGACACATACCACTACACTAGGACGACTGGAAACGAATTAATAGTAATTTGACATACTTATATTAAGCAAGATCTTTTTATAAGTTGGGCGAGTTGTCAGATCCTTATTTAGTGGGGTTTAAACCTTTTTCGTTAATTAATTGTGAGTTTTCAAACTGATTGTTCAATTTGATTTTACACTTTTTCAAAAGTTGGGCGAGTCGGTAAACACGGGTGGGGTGATTTTTTTATAAAGTGGCGATATAGTGTGGGCCGATTGGCAAGTGAGGCGGGTTGACATTGTTTGATATCTACTCATCGTGGGCCATAAAGGGTATACATCATATAGTAATATATAAAGTATATTGTAATGGTTGTGTGGCGTTCTAAACTAGATTTTATAAATTGTAATGCCCGCGTCACACTGTCCCGATTTTTACGCCGATGGCAAAACGATTATGGAAATATTCAAAATCGGGACTGATCGTATCCAGATCGGGCTATTCGTAGTGCCATCTTTAACCATCGTAGAACCATCGGCCACTTTTTCTAGCCTTCGGGGACAACTTCGGGAAGGGTTCTAAATTTTTTAACATGTTAAAAAATCCCCGAAGGTGCGTCCGATTTTGAGGTTCGCATTGAGTTCGTATCACCATCCTCACCATCGTAATGTCACCGGGAATGCATTTTTGAACATCGTATTGCATTCATGTTTCCATCGTTTCCATCGGGCAGTTTTGACATTACGATGTCTACACGAATGAATCACGAAGCTACCCGAAGGTCTTACGATGGCAACACGACTTCGTGAAGACCTCGTAATCCCGTCGTGTTGCCATCAAATAAAAGTACGACGGCGACAAGATGGAACTACGACGGCAATAAATCAAGCTAAATGTAAGTTAATTTTCGCGCTAAAATACATTTAAAGTGCCATGTGCGATATCCACTGGACAGTCTAATACGACAGTTAAGAAAGACGTTCACAAAACATGGAGCTCATATCATATGATTCTATGAGAACAAGAAAGGCGACAGCGTTCTTTCTATCAATTCAAATGGAACAAGAAGAGCAGCTATTACAGGCTCAGGATTTACTTTTACAAGTAAAATATTATTTTTTGTCAATTTTTCATATCAAGTAACATAATGAAAATCATAAACGCGCCTCGTACACCAACACTGCAGGTACACGTATATATGGAAACCAACTTTTTCTTCATTATTCTGATTTTGTATGTATCGTCTGAGTTGTTGTCACACGAATGTTTACTCAATAACCATTTTGTTTTCTATATGTCATATTTTGCCGCATTTGTTGCTTTCCCCACATCCTTCCTTTTGTCTATATTATTATGATATTCTCCTGGAAAGAGCTCTTTTTGAACAAAAGGGATCAACGAACCAATTACCTTACCTTTAAGATAGATCAGTAAACATGGGCATAATTATGGGTGATTATTCAGACTAGTGCACACATTTTACAATTCAAACAAGGCAATGCCGAGCGTGTCATCTCCTCGTATGTAACATATTGGGGACAAATATGGACACAATATTTGTATATGACACGTGCAAAAAATGGTAAATTGAATATGCATATTTGATACATAAACTATTTTTTTAGAAATCAACCAAAACATTCAGTAACTGGAAATACCTTTAATATTGTCTTTAGAACCAGCAGGTAAAAAAATGAGCAACCAATTTCCTGTGTATTATGCTATTTCAAGGAGAAAAAAACAAGTTCATCTGCATGACCTTGACCTTTGGCCTTGAACGTAAAAAATGTCAGATCATTACAAGGAGGAACAATATACCAAATGTGGTTAAAATCTTTTGAAGCATATTGGTTTAAGAGTGTCCACAAGGGTGATATTGCCTTGTATTAGAACTGCCACTGTGACCTTGACCTTTGAACTTTAAAGTCAATAGCGCTTAAGATATTCGTAACGAGTAACACTATACCAAGTTTTGAGCATTTTGGTTCTAGAGTGTCCATAACAATTTTATCTACACGCAACTTACATGTAGTAGGCGAGGGGATAATAAACTAAGTTTTATAAAAATTAGACAAAAAGATCGACTTCCCGCCATGCATGGCAGACTTGTACAGAAACGATATGTTGTCGAAATTCTATTCGTATCATAAAAAAGTTCAAAGGTCTTCCGTCTTATGATTAAACCAAAAATGAAATGTACAATATAATATATATTCAATATTGATCAAACAATCTAAAACGCGTGATGCCTTCGGCATATAATTTAAATGCATCGTAAGCTGTACACGACGTCTTTAAGACATCGTATGGCCATCGCGCCATCATCGTAATCCACCGTGTAGTCTTCGTAATCGATCGTGTAGCCTTCGTGATCCATCGTGTAGGCTTCGGCTGAGATATGAAGCTTAAATACCCGTTTTCGGTTAACCTTCGTATGTCCATCTTTTGCTATCGTATATAATTTCGGCACCATCGTATAGACTTCGTTATTCATCGTACTTGCTTCGGTCACTTTTTGGTATTTTAACGAGATCCGGACCAACTTCGTACGAACTTACAATTTTCGCATTCGGGTGTCCATCGTATATAAAAATCGGGACAGTGTGACGCGGGCATAAATGGTTGTTCGTCTAATCTAAAACAGCTGGGTGTAAAATTGTTATCCCACCCGGATCTGGTGTGTCAGTGTTAGATCACCCTATGGCCTCCGGCCATCGGAGTGATCTTAATGACACACCGCGTCCTAGCGGGATCACTATTAAAAACGCTCGGACATAGTGTGTGAGGACCGAATGGATAAATTGTTTTTCTTCTGCTTAAGGTAGCACAATACAAAGATTTTTTCACTCCCAATCAGGCAACTTTAAACTGATGTAATTCATTTCATCATTCTTTATATTTTATAAATGAGGTATTAAAAGAAAAAAGAAAGATTAATCTTTCAAATTATGATAATTTCATTATGACATTATCATTACGTAATTAATTATCATGTAATTAGTTGCTATATTGTGATGTCCACACTTGAATGAATTTAGCTTCTTTGTTCTTCATAGCATCCCAAAATATTTTATAGATTCTTGTACAACACAGCTTGACCTCCAAAACTGTGTCTCAGATTTCCAAAAACATCAATAGAACAAATTTTATACCCAAATAATTACATTAGATGTATGTTTCATTATAATATTTTATTCTGATTGGCTAACTGCACATCACGTGTTATTCCGTAAGCAGTTGCATTGCTCAATACAACTTTTCACTCATGATGACACGTGCTTCAACAATAAAGTGCACAGGTGAATTAAATAATAAAATATATAAAATTCGTGTTTTCATGATCATAGCTAAAAAATGTAATTATAAGTATTGAATGCTTCTTTTTGTAACTTTATATGGTTGTAAAAGCGTTGACCGTGCGTACATTTTTAGAATAAAGCGCTTCCGCGCTTTATACAAAATGTACTTCGGTCAACGCTTTTAAACCCCAATAAATTTTCAAAAAGAAGCATTCAATTCTTAATTGAATTTGGTGGTCACTTATGAATTGATGTTGCAAATTTCATTGAAGATTTATGAGAGAATGAAATGCAATAGGAAAAATCTGAGACATAATTTTGGAGGTCAAACTGTGTTGTGCAAGAATCTATAAAATATTTTAGGATGCTATGAATAACAAAGAAGCTAAATTCATCCAAGTATGGACATCACAATATGGCAACTTATTACATAACAATTAATTATGTAATAATTATGTCATAATGAAATTATCATAATTTGACAGATTAATCCTTCTTCTTTCTTTTGGTACCTCATTTATAAAATTTAAAGTTTTTAAATTTTCAATACTAATTTTTTTCGCTATGACAATGGAAAAAAGATATTTATCATTTCTTTCTTTAAGTAATGTGTGCACATATTTGTGATAGCACTGTCATCACGAATACTAAAAACTGCATTGGGCTATGAAGGTGAATTCTAGTATGACGAACCAGCATTGTTCTCGATCAAAACAATGGATTCTTCTGAAATATACATTAAATGAAATTATAACACATGGAAAGCGTGACAGAAAGTGAATTGAAAGAAGCATGACATTTGTTTTTATATTTTCAATGTCTTCCCATTTGTTAGTTAAACTTTCCTGAACAGGTTTTTAATTATTTGTTGTTTTAAATTGCTTCTGTAAGAATATGTTAGTTCTATTAATATTCAAGAGCATTCGTTCAGCACTGTTTCTCTCTCACTTGTGATGTTTACGACACTGCATATAGAAAAACCTCGACGAATAAGTATATAAGAAGTTAATATTTCAATACCGGTATATTCATGAAGATTTTCATATCATGAAGGATTTTCGTTTGAAAAAAAAGTTTTCGTTTAATTCTTTTAAAGCAAACCTTAGCCTTTCAAGTATATAATTCATGTTCCACTTTTTATTGTAACAGTTAAAATAATAAAGCATGTTTAAATGCCTTGCTTGCCAACTTTGTTTTGTTGTTTGCTCAGGCATTGTAATTAAGATTGACACCTACATTCAATGGGTAGGTCGAGTATAACAGCCTGTTTACCATATACAAGTGATATACAAAGGTTTGATTGGTCAATGTATATCACAATTGTTTCTAATATAATATCCATTGTCCAATCAACTTTCTTTTATTATATTTAAACAAACTGATACTCCGCCTTTCCATTGAATTAAGGTGTCAATCTTAATTACAATGCATGAGCAAACGACCAAACAAAGCTTGCAAGCAAGGCATTTAAACTATTGGTAATTTGAAGTTTCATATGACTTTAAATGCACATTCTCTAATGTTGTGCTATTTTCCTATTTCCTGGGCGGTATGAGAAAAATATTTCTCATCACTAGTGAATTATCTGTTCTCAGCAAATATAAGTCGAAATTTAATTATGAAGTTTAAATGTCTCATGACAAAAGACGACCACGTATGTTGACTTCACATTTAAAGGTCACATCTTTCTGCATAATATGATTGTAAAGGAAGGACAAAAATCATTACAGAAACATATTCCAACACTATAACTCTAGATCTTGCATTACGATATTTCTCCACTCTCAACAGTTAAAAATTAATTATCTTAAAGCTCGACAAGCCTCGCACTTTAAATCTTAAAATTTAACCGTCTCGAGTGGAGAAATATCGTAAAAGACTTGTTTCAGTTTTGGAAATATATTTAAACATTTGTCATATTGAGATGACACTAATTGTTAATGCTTGTAATAAAGCATATGAGAACACAAAGGTTTTTTCTGTAATTTGTTTTATGTTAACACAGTTTATGCCATATATTTCCTTTAAAAGTCAGGAATTTTTAATTTTGCTGTGGCAATTTACCAACAGGAACTTACTTAAAATAAATCTAATACAGACAGCAATAATTGTCTTTTTACAGTTTTATTTGCAAAACTCTATACAACAATTTTCGACGAAGAAGGCGTTTTATATCCCTCTTTTGAAATTTTACCTAAATCCTTAATTCAGAGATTTCATTACCACAAACGTTTTTAGACATAACAAATTCTTTCAAGAATACAAAGTTTGATTAAGTATTGGGATGTAATAAACTGTAAAATTATAGTAAAAAGGGGATATCACATCCAAATATGTACTTTGCCGTTGTTGATAGATGATGTACACTTAGTGACAATGTGTATAGCCAATCTAAAACTGTAGTAAAATCTTTACAAAATGCTATCCATCTGACATTGCTACATATTTACGTTTAGATAAGTGACACCTTTAAAATAGACGCTATCCCTCGTATAGCATATGATTAAACACGGATAACACCATAATTCATACATACTTCGTCTTCAGCCAAAAAATGCAGTGCCTTAGTAAAATTTAGTTTTCCCATCAAATGGATTTAAACCCCTGCATCTAAAACATGGATGTAATAAACTTTTACCCCGTCTCGACATTTTATAACTTTTACACTATAATCATGAATTTTACTTGTCTGAATAATGATTTTTTATATTTTAATTGCATTAAATACCTCTCATAACTGCTATATAATCGTCTTTATGATCTACTATTCTTAACGTTTTAATGTGTGCTTCATTTAAGAATTGAATGCTTTCTTTTGTAAATGCATTGTGGTGATAAAAGCGTTGTCTCCGAAGTACATTTTGTATGAAGCGCGTATTCCGCGCTTCATTCTAAAAATGAGCACACGGTAAACGCTTTAGACTATCTTAGACAGTTCTTGTCCATTCCTTTTTTATGTGTTTTGTCATTTGATTTTGCCATGTGATTAGGACTTTCCGAATTGATTTTCCTCTGAGTTCAGTATTTTTGTGATTTTACTTTTTACAACCCTATAAAATTATCCAAGAAGCATTCAATACTTGTATTATATATTTTTTTGGTATGATTATGAAAATCTTTATATTCATCATTTATTTTTTGAATACCCTGATGTCATCATGAATGTTAAACTTCATTTGGATATGAAGGTGAATTTTAGTATGACGCACACGCGTTGTTGTCCAATCAAAACAACGGATTCTTTTGAAATATACATGTAATGTAATCAATTCTTTATATTTGGTTTAGAAATTTACAGCTTTTTTTTTACACTTTGTTCGTATATTGTGCCGTTGCACAACTGTCTTATGTTTCGAGTAGGTTGATTGTTTAATTCCGCCACATTCTTGTCGCGTCAGTCCGGACTGTAATTAAGTGCTTTTCGATGGTCCTTGTTCTATTTATTAAACTGCCTATCTGTATCAGACACGGCTTCTAATGATTTATCGAACCCCTATTATGTAATACGCAATTTCTCGTGGGAAAAAAAAATCAAAATCAGTTGGAAGATATAGATAAAGTGTATAATATATGGCTTTTTCACTATCGCATATCATATCAATCATTAACCAATACTTTCCTCGAGCAGAGCTCTTGTGATTATAATATGGGGCCATTTTTTGACAAAGATGTGATATTGAAAGATCTATATCACTGGTGTTAAACTGATCATCTTAATTGAAGTTACGGTGATCCCAACATGACGGAGCCCAAAACAGGTAAAATCATCTTCTTCTAGATTCTCCGTGTACACGCGTTGTTTTAAAGAATTACCCAGTCGCTAGGTTGATACATGTATGTACGGTATTGTTGTATGTGTGTCTTCTTATTATTCCACTGCATGTTGATTTAGCTGGTGAAATCAACATTTGATCGGTTGAAACGTTCACACGTGACGTCAAACAAAACTTCATATTCCCCATTTGCAGATCGTAGTATGACGTTCCACGCGGTTAATGTGCATACCGTTTTGAAGGTGATTTCTATTCAAATAGCGTTAGATAAGACATTACAGTGGTTAAATTTATTCCAGCGTTAAAATAAAAAGACTATTAATTTACTTTTGATCCGTACTGTTTGTCAATGTTTATGCCGTGTTAAGCTGCAATGTATTTTAACAATCAGATAAGAACACAAACGTATATAAATTAATATATGATATTAAGTAAGTAAACGAAGCATAGGCAGTGGAATAAAACATTCATTTCCCTTTGCTTCGAGCGATATGAAGATTTTTTCAACCTCGAAAAATCACATTTCCCTCGGGCAAAGCTCTCGTGAAATATGAATATTCTTGGGTGAACAAATCTTCATATCTCCTTCAGCAACGGGAAATAAATGATATTGATAGTCGAAACTTGATTATGTGTTAGTCGTAACTTGAACATGATCATAGTAACTTGTGTAAATATTGAAAAAAGTATAAAAAAGGAAGACTTTTGGAAGTATCTGGTACAATCTCGCAAGAATAGCATTTACTTTACAAATATAGCCTTTGTATGAGGTCCATTCAAGGATATATTATTAATTCGTATATTTTAACAAATTGGATTCGTTTAGGGATAGTCACATGTTAAACTAAATTTAGAAGGTAGAGAGAAAACGGCGGATAGCAAAATGCATATTGACCGGCAAAAAGCATATTGCACGGTTATTTTTAGAATATCTAAAAACCGATATACTTTGTGACGTCATGTATTAAATTTCAGGATATTGTTTAACGTTTTGAAACAAATGATATCTTTCAGGTCAATATATCCTTGTATCGACCTCATACAAAGGCTATATTTGTATAATATTGACCTGAAAAAAGTATATTGACTGAGGACGAAGTCCGAGGTCGATATACTTCTTTGGGTCGATATATCCTGTATTAACCTCATACAAAGGCTATATTTGTTATATTATTAATTTCCGACCATGTTTGTATCAAAATCGTCATTTAGGTTTGTTGGAACTTTATAGGTAGTACATTGTCTCCTTGACAATAACAACAAATTAGTTGTTATATCATTTACTTTTTTTTGGACTTCTAATGTATTTGAAGATTTTTTTTCGTCAAATAATCGAACACAAATATCATTTGTTTCAAAACGTTAAACAATGTCCTGAAATTCATAATATGACGTCACAAAGTATATCGGTTTTTAGATATTCTAAAAATAACCGTGCAATATGCTCTTTGTCGGTCAATATGCTTTTTGCTATCCGTCGTTTTCTCTCTACCTTCAAAAATAAAGTTTAACATGTGACTATCTCTAAACGAATCAAATTTGTTAAAATATACGAATTAATAATATTATAAAATGGCTTAAATGACCGGCCGATTTATTTATTCAATAACTAATCGACGAATTCAAATAGAGAAAAAATATTCAACGAGTGACCGAACAACACATTAATTCACGAATGTGCGTAGCGCATGAGTTAATTATCAGTGTTGTTCGGTCACGAGTTGAATATTTTTAGAATTTTAAATTCTTTAATTATTAATTATTTATTCTTTTTATTACATTGGCAAATGGCTTTTGTTAAAAGAAATTAATGTAAAACATGAAAGGAACTATTTGTTTTGGTCCGCCGTAATCGAAGTCTTGACAACGCCTACTGTTGTATGACGTTCGAGAGTGAAATAACCACGTTTATTTCACATGTGAAATTATCGGGTTTTTTTTAACTTGGAAATCAATGTACTTCATTGCAACCAATGTAATAATTATTTTTAATACATCACAAGTTAGGTTATTTATTTTTAAACTTAAACTAACCATGAACAAACCATTTATTTTTAAACCATATAATTATCAAGGCTGAGTAATTAATTTCAAAAATCCACCTACCCCCCCCCCCCCCCCCCCTTGAATATCCGATAGTCGTCCCCTTGTGTTGAACAAAAATTTCGATCACGAATGCTGTTATCTTCACACATTTTTTTTTTAATTAAGTATTCCGTAGGCAGAGGGTTCTGACGTAATGAGTTACTATGATCATAGACATATTTTTTACAGTTACGATTATTTTCAAAGTTATTTGTCCACAAGTTACGAACATTTTCTTTTGGAATACACCAATACCGTATATATCAACCTAGCGGCTTAGTAATTATTTAAAACAACCGCGTGTACATGGAGAAATTAGGACAAGACGATTTTACATGAATTGGGATCATCGTAACTGCAAATTCAAATTGAATGATCAGTTTAACACCAGCGCATATGGTAATCTGTATTCATAACCATGGTTTGCTTGGTTTAGTTAAATATAATTTATAATCATCAAAATGCTCTCGTTTACACTTTATTGTTTCATCTTTGTTTTTATTTCCTTTAATGATTAACATAGAATAGCTAGCCCTAATGAACGAAATTACGCTTGCGTACTTAAAATTTAAAAAAAATGCAATTATATTGATATGTACATATATTTCGTTTTTTGTTTTACACAACACATTATATGTTTTATCAAAACTAAATGCTGCATCGGTTGTTTTTATGATTTGTTATTTATTTTAGATTTTTTTTTTACAAATAAACAGTGTTTAATTACATGTGATTTTATATTTCATAGGCTGATAGAAATCTAACGGATATTTACAGAGGATTTGCATCTTGGGTATTCTTTACTGTACTGTATACTGTACTGAGCGTAAGCAAACATTCTAATTTATTTTTATCATTATTCGTTTTCTATTGTATGTCAATGTGAACTCAATATTAGACCACAAAAAAACGTCTAACTGCTTTCATATTCTAGTATTTTTGTTCAAGTTGTTGTCGTTATTCCATTTGATTTGTTGTGTGTCGTATGAAGACGTTTTTAATTGGTTTGTCAATGTTTTTTTATTTGAAACTACATGTTTGACCCGTTAACATCATATGACATATATTATATAGGTCAAAAATAACAAATAAGCTACAGGATCATTGAAACGTCATGTTTCTTTTAAAATCTTTTATTGTAAAAACTTACTATAGGATTAAACGCATTTTAAAAGGAATTTGTTGGTGTATAAACTGAAATAAAATAAAAGTCGTTTGTGAGTAACTTGGTCTAGTGTATACACCAATAAATTGCTTTAGAAATACATCTAATCCTTATACGTTATAATTCTTTAAAATTTGACACCAGGAATATTTTTTCCGCACTCGTAACCTCTATTAAACGTACATTGTATATTTGTGTCATGGAATATGCCTGGTGCATGAAAATATGAAATTTGATATCTGATAAAAAAAAAATACTACAAATCTCTTATAATCATTCAAATAAATGATTTTGTGTTTATTATTTGATTAAATGATTAACGTGCAGTGACAAAAAGTCATTGTTATTATCGCCGCCATCTTGTTTAAATCGGTTACAAAAGAAGTTCGGTCAACGTCGTCTATCGAAAAATAAACAACGTCAAGATCAACAACCTGAAGTCCTTTCAACCAATTGCATCAACGTATTCCTTAATATGCAAATCAAAATAAGAATTATTTAACGATATATAAAATAAGAACATGTCTTTTACTTCGAAAGTTAGCTTTATTTTTATTAATTGTGTGATTGTTATTTTTGTAGTTAAATGGTTTATAAAAAAAAAGACAATTGTGTATGGAGATAAAGCAACACTTACCTGTCAGGCACAATCTTGTTTACCAAACTCAGTCAAAAAATGGATAGGAGGACAGAGATACGATCTTTTATGTTTTAACCATAATTCAACAAATCCATCTAAATATCAAATGAATTACAACAGCAGTTATAGTCCAGACTTTGATCTCATGATCAAAAACTTCAGTTTTAGTGACGCAAACTGTGAATATACCTGTGCGTGCGGATTCTTACAGTATACGAATATGTTAAAACCAGATGATATCCTATTTGTATGTAAGTGTGTAATTCATATTTTAATAACATGAACCAACTTGTCAGCTTTATAATACATATATTTTTTTTCATAAATGTTATGGATTATTTGTAGACCTATAATGGTTTACTTTTATAAATTGTTACTTGAATGGCGAGTTGTCTCATTGGTACTCATACCACATCTTCCTATATCAATCTATACATAAATACTGCCTTTTTATTTAATGGCTTAGTTCATGAAGGCAATATAAAATTAAAAAAGGTGTAGTATCGATACCTCTGAGTACGACAATCTTTTCGAAAACATGAGCGAAATCGCAAACGCTGTATTCGAATATAAATTGAAGATCATATACATATTAACTGAACATCCTTCAATATTGCAAATATCGATCGACTGCAATTATCAAATTGATATATTAAAATAATTTCGAAAGAAATTTAATATCCTCCTATGGTACATATCGAAGTTATGTCCATATATCATACATGTTTTGGAGGGTAGGTGTTTTGTTCGGCGTCTAGTTCACTATGTTGTGTTTTGTAGACTGTTGTTTGTCTTAATATAAAAAAAGAAGATGTGGTATGATTTCCAATAAGACATATGTCCACAAGAGACCAAAATGAAACAGACATTATCAACTATAGGTCACCGTACGGCCTTCAACAATGAGCAAAGCCCATACCGCATAGTCAGCTATAAAAGGCCTGATAAGACAATGTAAAACAATTCAAACGGGAAAACTAACGGCCTTATTTATATAACAAAATGAATGAAAAACAAAGATGTAACACATAAACAAACGACAACCACTGAATTACAGGCTCCTGACTTGGGACAAAGACTTGGGGTAAAACATGTCGTTTTTCGTAATCAGTTGAAGAGTTTGACTATCTGTTGGTATCTGCCGCCTTTCTTGTACAGGATCACAAACGATTTTCAAAATGGAGTATGAAATGCCACGAATAAACTCATCATAGATACAGGTATTCAAAATTTGTATTACGCCAGACGCGCGTTTCGTCTAGAAAATACTTATCAGTGACGCTCGAATTAAACAAGTTAAAAAATCGAAATAAAGTACGAAGCGAAGCATTGAGGACCAACAGTTCCTAAAAACTTTCCCAAAGGTAATCTTAGAAACGACCAGAAACCACAACTTGAATATTATCAAACAACACTACAGACATTATAGCCGAAAGAAAGACATCAAAGATGCAAACCTTACTCCGAAATAATACCCTACATACGACTAACTAAACAATTTACTATTATATCATGAAGCAAATTCCACATCTTGGGTATAAGGGTAAGCAAACCTCTGCAATAAATTGGACCTGTCGTGTTGATCATGCCACGTTAACATTTTGCGCTAAGATCCATTCGAATTCGATGAAGTTATAATTTAGAATAAATGCCTGATTTTTATTTTCGACAAGAGAAACATATTTATAAATGATTATCTGTGACACAATATTATAGGTTTACGGTAAAACAAATGAAAATCTTTGAATTGTTTTTAACATCTTTTTGAAACTTGCTTTCAATTGGTGATTTTTTTTTTGTATCTTCATTAGTTCTTTCTACTTTTCTGTGCAAGCTAGTTAGTTTATTGTTAGTTGCGCCATGTCGTAACACATACATAATGGTTTATAGGGACGCTTACATGAAATTCGAGTTTTCTCCCCTATTTAATTTACAAATATGCGGATGGTGAAATAACTCACAAACCAAATATAATTAAGACCTACGGTCTTTTGATTTGAGGTTCTTGGTTGATGAGCTCAAGGTCACATGTTTATTTGACGTTCTATATTTTGACCTTTACTCTTACCTCATGTGTATCCATGATAAAGCCATAGGACTTTTTGCATTAGGTTTCAAGCCATGAAGCATTAAAAAAACTAACAGGAAATGACTTTATGTAAACCGGAAGTGACTATTTGTGTACTTTATTAATACAAAAGTATATAAAACGAGATATCTTTGGAATCAGTGTCAAGTGCACATTCATATATTATCAGAAGTAATATTTTTCAGACTGGAAGAACCAAATTATATCCCTTATTTAAAAAATATTGTATAGAAACCATATATTTTTGGAGTCAGCGTACAATAAGCTATCATTTGACACTGGAAATAACATTTAAAACAGAATGTTATTACTTTCTTAGCAAAATACATGGTTTTTAGAGGAATGACCTTCTCTGAACAATTGTTTCTTTATAAGTTCTTTCCACTTTTCTGTGAAAAGACCTATTATATTTGTTCTGATTATTTTTTTCTTCTTCCACCTAATTTTGATCTTGCGATAAATATTTGTTTCGCAATATGTCGCTTAGATATTTGGTATAGGATATCTACCAGTTTATGCGCCTTTGGAATTTACCCTGCGTAACCAAATACTTTTCTTTGTAGGAGTTATGTCCCCGAACACTGGTTTCCTTGTGACTTCATCTCCTCTGTACCGTTAAAGAAAGCCACACATTTATTTTAAGAGAAAATTTCTCTTCATATCCTTCGCATGATTTGTCCCATTTTGACCGAAGCAATATGAACATTCAGAAAAAGGGAGAAGGTTTGGATCCATTAAAACGTTTAATCCCGCTGCAAATGTTTGCACCTGTCCTAAGTCAGGAATCTGATGTACAGTAGTTGTCGTTTGTTTATATAACTTATAGGTGTTTCTCGTTTTTTTAAATTTTATATAGATTAGACCGTTGGTTTTCCCGTTTGAATGGCTTTACACTAGTAATTTTGGGGCCCTTTCTAGCTTGTGGTTCTGTGTGAGCCAAGGCTCCGTAATGAAGGCCGTACATTAACCTATAATGGTTTACTTTTTTAAATTGTTATTTGGATGGGGAGTTGTCTCATTGGCACTCACATCACATCTTCCTATATCTATTTTATATGAGAGTTATTTCCCCTAAGGCATTTGATACAAGGGATATACATTGATATCTGCTAAACCATAATTATAGAGACCTGGGGTCTTTTGTTTGAGATCCTTGATCCAAAAATAAGAACATTAGGTCAAGGTCAGAGGTCAAGGTCGTATTTCAAATTTTATGTTTTATGTTATTTTCAATTCTTTTCCAAACCGTATAAGATATCGACAACATATTTTTACTCAAATGTAAGTTGTGAAATGTCGTAACACATAAGTTTTGGTTGAAAGGATACGCTAATATTCATTGGAGTTGTCTACCCTTTTATATTATGGTTTATGACCTTGAAATAACACTCATGGAAAAGACAACCGGAAGTGACCTGGTGAAAACCGGAAGTGGCTATTTTTTTTATACTTATTTAATGTAAAAGTATATTGAACAAGATATTTTTTGAATCACCCTTATTTAGAACAAAATATATAAAAACCATATATGTTTTGTTATCAGTGTACAATAAGCTATCATTTGACAATGGATATGATATTTCAAACTGAATTTTCATAGTTCTATATCAAAATTGGTCTTTTTGGGTGGGAAGACTTTCAATTGTTCTCTGAATAATTAGTTTCTTTCTTTTACAACCTACATAAATATTTCATTCATGTTTGTATGATTAAAGCAAACAAATCATTACTGTAATATAAAAGGACATCAACTGCTTGCACAGAGCATATTGTACTGCTTATAAATAGCAATAGCCACAACCGCTGCAATTCTTTCCAAGACATCAAATGATTGTTACAGGATGTTGTTATGCAGTATTACAAAATAAGTCATCCATAATATATAACCTTGATGTTTGGGATGATCCATGGAGACTAGCAATATATACCATTCACCATATTTTGATATGACAAAAAAACTTAATAAATAGTTTAGGTTTCAATCATTTTGAAGATACGTGTACGGTATTAAATTGCAGGGGAAGGGACCGTCTGTCGATTACTTAATCATTATATGACAGACAATAAGATATACAATGTATGGACTAGGATAGGGAACCCAGCCATTTACAGGATAGTTTTTATAATCAGGAATTGCAGTTGATGTTGATGACACCAAGGGACTTAGCCTACATTGATTGATTGTTAGTTGCTTAACGTCCAATGGCAAATATTTCATGCATATTCAGGACGAAAACAAGTTCACAATAAATCCAATAGGTAGGTCTTGTCATAATAGAGGCCATAAGGGATGATAGTCGGGGAAAGTTAGACTGCCACCGGAAAATGAGGGTATATTGGATAGGGACAGAAATTTTGCCTTACAACAGGCCACCTAAGGGCCCTCAAAGAGTTGTTGTAAGGGTTCTTAACGTGCAAAGAGCGTGGCACTCTCTTTACACGAGACATCGGATTGAACGTCCCCATTCTGACCGGACGTGACTGCGAACTTAATACATCCCGCACAACCAAACGGACGCCCCACTTCGGCAAGCGTTTTACTGCCGGTTGGGAGAAGACCAAGTGACCATATTTATATTCCCCAGTCACCCTTGGGGGGACTTAGCGTACATGCATGCCATGTAATCCAATTCATCTTGACACCAAAAACAAAAACTCATATGGTTTAGTGGTATTTTGAAATATCAGAAAACAGAGTGTTGAAAAAAAGTCTAGAGCAATAACTATATCATTCAAATCAAGTTGGCATGACAAAGAGAATATACTCGGTTAAAAATTGATGATCATAGGTATAGGAAGATGTGGTATGTGGTATGAGTTCCAATGAGACCATTTACACCTCTTTTTATCATACTTAAGATGGCATATGTTGGCTTTAATATTGATTCACTTACATGCTACGTCAATCTTTAAAGACCCTTATGTTGTAAAACCTACATTCATGACATATATGTTGTTGTCCCCGCAGATAAAGCCCAAACAACATCGTTTTGTGTGTAAAACTCATTACTTTAACTGCTTGATATTTGACGAATTAGGTATTGGAAACCCAACATATACCCTCAAAGACACTTACCAAAGAGGAAATCCTGGATAATCATATGTCTGTTCTATGTTCCTTTGGAATTTCAACCAAAGATGATGCACTGGATCTTCCATCCCTGTATTGGATACCTGAATTGCATAAGTGTCCTTACAAACATATATTGCTGAGTCTTCTAAGTGCTCCATGAAACCTCGTTCTAAATTGTTAACATCTATTTTATCAGCAATCAAAGTCGGGCTTCAAAGTTATTGTGAAAATGCCTATGCTAGAGGTGGCGTGAATCAGATGTTGATACTTAAAAATTCCAAAGACCTTTTAGAGTACATACAATCTAACTCTCTTTCATCTTGTAATAGTATTAAAACATTTGACTTTTTTACACTTTATACAAGTATTCCCGTTTCAAACTAAAAGTAAAATTAAAAGAGTTGGTGTTGCTTTGTTTCATAAAAAAGAATGGCCAACACAGGTACAGGTATTTTGTCTTAGGAAGGAATAACTCCTACTTTGTAAAGGGTCACTCTGATTCAAACAAAAATTCTCTGAAACTGATATTATCAAGATGCCTCATTTGTTGATTGACAACATATTTGTTACGTTCGGAGGACGTGTTTTTCAACAGACTATCGGCATTCCAAATGGGAACGAATTGTGGCCCTCTTTATTCCGATATGTTTTTTTTTATTGTTATGAGGCTGACTTTATACAGGAACAAGAAGTTAGCAATATCTTTAACTCTACTTTCCGCTATATGTTCTATCACTAAATAATTCAAAATTTGGTGACTATGTCGAACGCATCTATCCCATTAAACTAGAGATAAAGGATACAACTGATACAGTTAAGTCGGCCTCATATCTTGACTTACATCTAGAAATTGACAATGAGGGTCGATTAAAAACGAAACTTTACGACAAAAGAGATGATTTCAGCTTCCAATTGTGAACTTTCCATTTCTAAGTAGCAACATTCCAGCAAGCACCTGCACGCGGTATATATGTCTCCCAATTGACACAATATTCCCGTGCTTGCATTTCCTATCATTATTTTCTTGATAGAGGGTTGTTGCTCACAACAAAGCTATTACATCAAGAGTTCCAAATGGTGAAGTTGAAATCGTAAATTTTACGGACGACATCACGCGTTGGTTGACCGTTATGGAACAACCGTTTCACAAAATTATTTTTTTAAATGATATCGGATATGTTCCTTACGTCGTTACTACGATCCCCTTCTCTTTCATAAATGTGACCTACCAAATTAGACTATTTACCGGATTTGTTATCTCATAAGCAGCACGACGGGTGTCACATGTTGAGCTGGACCTTCTTACAGCTGAGATCATCCCTAGTTTTTGATGGGATTCATGTTGTTTATTCTTTAGTTTTCTATGTTGTGTAATGTGTACTATTGTTTGTCTGTTTGTCCTTTTCATTTTTAGCCATGGCGTTGTCAGTTTATTTTCGATTAATGTGTTTGACTGTCCCTCTGGTATATTTCGTTCCTCTTTTACATTGTATAGGGTCTTTGCATAGGAAATAAACACATTGATTATCAAACCAGCTGTTGGATGATACGGGATATGATCTTCTTATATATTTTATGATGGTACGATACTAAACCCCGATTAGGAGGGATCGTGCTTGATATTCATATAATGAAGACATAATCGTTCAATCAATTAAATTGAGGTCTTGAGCTGGCATGTCAGTAACTGTTAATAGTCCTTTGTTGATTGTTGTATCGTTGTCATTTTGTTTAGTTTCTTTTGTTACCTATTCAGACATCGGACTCGGACTTTTGTGCGTATTGCTGTATGGTTGTTTTTCTACATTTCCTAGAGGATAAGGGGGGTGGTACAAAAATATGTTTGGCCCCGTCGCATTTTTTGCATCTGTCCCAAGTCAGGAGCCTTCGCCTTTGTTAGTCTTGTATATTTTTGAATTATAGTTTCTTTTATATATCGGAGATAAGTATGACGTCTATTGTCACACGAGTACACATTTGTGTTTAGGGGACGGCTAAAGCGCGCTTCTGGTGCTGGATTTTCTTACTGTATTGAAGACCAATAGGTGACTTTCGGCTGTTTTCCACTCTTTGGTCGGTTTATTTGTCCCTTTGATACATTTCCCAATTTTATTATATCGTTATGCCAGCTCAATGGTAGGAAAAAAAAGATAACACTGTGACAGTGTCTGTTAAATCTATGGCGTTGGTAGGACTTCTCTCGATATATGTACATGTTTATGTGTAAACCAATTGCTTCATATGTGTCTCACCTGTGTCTAGTGGTGTCTGTCAGTCAACTACTAATAAACCCTTGCTTTTAAATATTTAGATCTTTCTATACGAAAGGAAAACCTTGATCGAAAACTAATTATAGATTATTACAATGCATTCTCCATATAGGCCCAAATTTTACGCATATACTCCTGTATCGGACAGAGGGCTTACACCCAATGTCTCAATATGGGATGATACTAGGGCCGATATGGGAAATGCCATGTAGTACTTTTTTATCCCATAGTCAGCTAATGAAATTGGAACGAGAAAATAAGATAAGAATTGAATCTTTAAAATCATTGTATATGTTTTCATTTTTTGCTTTAAGTCTGTTTTTGTTTTTTCCGCATTTAACGGTTCCACAATTCCCCAATAATCCATAAACTTCCGTAACTATAGATGGTCTTCTCCGAAAAAAGAAAGATGAAACGTTTCTGACAGAGAAGTCATAATATAGGACGTCATTTCAATAATAAAGTTTAGTTAAGTTTCTTGTAGGCTGCGCTGTCCAATCAGGGACATGGGGAGTCCATTATAATTTAGGTTGTACACGAATCTCCAAACCAGAAGAAATATGATATAGGTTTTGTACGGGCGTGCCAATATGGCTCTCCCATTGAGATTGTAAATGAAGCCAATATTGGCCCCGGTTATTTGTCCCGGGTAGCGATACGACTTTGAAAAATCAGTGTTTTTTTTCTATCTTATCTAAATTCTGACAAGAATGGAAATGTTTAAACCAAATTTATGGTTTATGCAGACACAAATACATTAAATTTTTGTTAATTGGTAATGACAATGATGTTTGGGAACTGCATCTCCTTACCTTTATATTTCTTTAATTTGAGCGTCTTTTTTAAGAACATTTCAATCATTGTATCTTTGAAGAGTTTGTGGATTTGTTTTATACGCCCTATTGATCAAATCCTATTTAATCTATAAAATAGCAAGTAAGGAAAGAAAAGTACATCATTTGTACACTAAAAAAATGAATTAGGTCATACACTTGTAAATAAGGTAGTGCTTTGGTGTTTCAAGCTGTCAAATGAAATTGAACATAAAATTGTACATATGTGGAGTTCAAGCCGACGAAGTTTCTAAAATTTTGTTTAAAAGAAGTACACTACACTTTTCAAATCTAAAGGCAAAAACGCAAAATTACTGTGATCTTGGACAGTCTGAAATACAAATTGGCAGATTGTCCATTTAACGTTTCTTACGTTTAGCCTCATTTTGAATGCCAGTGGTGGATCGTATATGGACGCAGGCGTTGTTTATACTGTTGCTCGTTCAATCGACCCTCCTTTTAAGTTCCATGGAGGCTCTTTATTCAAATGTGTTTCCATATTGATTTATATGTTCCTCATTAATGAACAAAGCTTGAAAACTAGACAAAAAAGCTGTCCACTAGTCGAATATTCACGTGGTGAAAATTTACATTCTTTAAATTAATGCATTAACTGCCGATTATCAAAGTTCATATTCAACATTTTGAGAATGAAAATGCATATTCAGCAAGATTGTTCAACGAAAAAACGCATGTGCATATAAAAAATTTCTTCTTGCAATGCCAAAAAAGGTCGAATCTTCTCACAATCATCTTCATATAGTACTATTCGGTCATCTGATAACGGAAGAATTTTTATTTATCTCTTTGTACTCGAAAAGACATAAGACTTGCATCACTTGTAAGAAAAAACAAAACCCAAATGTAGTATGCCATATGTAAAGCAAGGTAGATGTATTTTTTCAAACAAGCACATCAATATCTATACCGCTTCCACAGACCTAAAACTTAAATGTTTTATTTACCAATATATAAAACAAAACACAAACACAATAATGTCGATAATATATTTTGATAAGAATATCGTAAAGTGACAAAGAGGAATAGTTATCAAAGGTACCAGGATTATCATTTAATACAGCCAAACACGTACAAGGTTGAAGAGCATTGAGGACCTGAAATTCCAAAAAAGTTGTGCTAAATACGGCTAACGTAATCTATTCCTGGTATAAGAAAATCCTTTGTTTTTCGAAAAATTAAAAGTTTTGTAACAAGAAATTTACAAAAAATGACCATATAATGGATATTCATATAATGGATATTCATGTCAACACCAAAGTGTTGATTACTGGGCTGGTGTTATCTATTTTGCATATTGATAAAGAAGCTGTAAATCGTACGAACTCTATTCTGTCATGACATAACTCTGTTTCTGGTATCATTTGACAATTACTACAAACACTACAAACCAGAAAAAGTATGAAATTCCCTTTATTTGTACTCGACTATACTGATTTTACTCGACCTTTTATACATGTCTGAACCATACTCGACCAATTCTGAACCATGCTCGACCTAGGCAGAACTATCATCCACCTTATCTGAACCATAGCTAACCATGTTTCAATCAACCTAGGCCTATTTTTGGGTTCTATCTATAATATTTCATCATCTTTTAAACTGTTATAACAATAGATACATGTATTTCCCTTGCCTAGAAATTGGTAAAACAGTGTGAAATCTAACAATTTATTTAATATACATGATAGAGCATTGAAACCAGCAAAACAGCATATTTCATTAACATCTTTTACAATTCATCAACACTTATAAATCAAAAAAATATGTAAACAATGCGTATCAACTTTGAAATAGAAAATAAAACAAGATGATCAAAGGAAGTAAAAAGTAAAATCACAAAAATACTGAACTTCGACGAGGAAAATTCAAAACGGAAAGTCCCTAATCAAATGGCAAAATCAAAGGATAAAACACATCAAACGAATGGACAACAACTGTCATATTCCTGACTTGGTACAGACATTTTAAAATGTAGAAAATTGTGGATTGAACCTGGTTTTACAGCGCTTAACCTCTAACTTTTATGACAGTCGCATCAAATTTCGTTATTTCTACAACGATACGCGTACAAAACAGACATAATCGCTAAGACAGTCAAAATATGGTTACAGCAGTCATCACTGTGTTACAATCTCAAGACGAACAAACATTTACAAAAAAAAAAAAAAAAACACAAGAAAACATCTATCAAATTAAAAAAAAAACATTCCTTGTTTCAAGTATTGGGCGTCAGAAAATGCAGACGTCACAAAACAGAAATTTCTATTCAGATTAACAAATAACATTAAATAAATTTAGTGTTCGGTTAAATGAGTTTATTTATACATGATAACATGATTGAATGTATGTACATCAACAGTACTTTTAACCATTAATTAAATGTCTGAATCGGTATTCAAGAATTGTTTCAGATATATTGTATGGTTACTGGAAAATAATCAACACTATCTACAAATTTAAGCCGTAGTCATGATTAGTTAATACCATAGTTAACTTTTTTATTGTATATAAAGCATAAACTATGAAATGACACCTTTGTTTTGTAAAAGTAAATATTTAACATAATAGAATTTTCAAAGAAATCCTTGATTAAAACTTACGAAAAAAAAATGTTTTCAAAAACTTAGCTTTATGAAATTAATTAAGACTTAGCATACAGTAAACAACTTAATAAGATGTAATTGCATTAGTACATATGTGTTTTAAAATAAAATAGAAAACCCTGGTTTCTTAAATGCGTGTTTTACTTACCTGGTGAATTCAAAAGGCCTTGTGATTTCAGTTTTAAAGGATGCCGTTCAGGTTTCAATTGATGTTTCTAAAATTTATAACTTTATGATCAGGTGTAATCCATTTAATGAGTGTGCCACAAGTATAAAGTATTACTAAATATAATAAAACCTGATCAGTAGAATAATTCTAATATTGTCGTTGATTGATTTTTATCTTTTTAGATATCTATATATAAATATGCAAAATTATTCTAAGAAAAGAATTATTTTTGATACAAGGATAAAAAAATTAAGGATTTTGATGGCTATTGTTACTTCAGTTGAGATTCAATGTAGTTATATACATATTAAATGTACAACGAAGACACCTATGTAATTTCTTTTTATGAATTTTGGATAATTAAGTTTTGTTCTAAAAAAATATAAGCACATTCCCATCATGATATCCCTTTATTAAATTTGATTACCCTCATAACAGGTGTAATTTTCAGGTAAAAAAATAAAAAACAAGACTAAGACTTTCAGATTAGATATTTTAACTATCTCAATTTAATAAATCTATTAATCATGCAGTTATGTAAAAATCAGTTTTTATATATCTTTACTCTATTGTAGCTTTTGTCATGTCAGTGAAAAGGAAAGTTATCTTAAATTTTTTTGGTAAAGATTATGTCGAGTATAGTTCAGACGGGCCGAGTATGGTTTAGACGTTTGACCTAGTATGGTTTAGACTGACAAAAACGCTATGTAATATATCTCATCAACAGAGAATACTAAGCAAATTTGATCATATTTCAGACCCTCCAATTGTGAATTACCATTCAAGCGAATATATAGAGAACACATTGAACATTAGTATATCGATGACGGTATCCCCAAAACCAACATGTTGGATAACACAAAAGGTAAACAGATATTTTTATACAGTTGTCAGGTCATTAAAGATTTGTTTTTAAATAATATTGATTCACTTATATGATCTTTCCATCGGAAATAAAAACATTTATTCTAAATAAAATTGTGAATGGAAATGGGGAATGTTTCAAAGAGACAACAACCCGACCAAATAAAAAACAACAGCAGAGAGTCACCAACAGGTCTTCAATGTAGCGAGAAATTCCCGCACCCGGAGGCGTCCTTCAGCTGGCCCCTAAACAAATATATACTAGTCCAGTGATAATGAACGCCATACTAATTTCCAAAGTGTACACAAGAAACTAAAATTAAAATAATACAAGACTAACAAAGGCCAGAGGCTCCTGACTTGGGACAGGCGCAAAAATGCGGCGGGGTTAAACATGTTTGTGAGATCTCAACCCTCCCTCTATACCTCTAACCAATATAGAAAAGTAAACTCATAATAATACGCACATTAAAATTCAGTTCAAGAGAAGTCCGAGTCTGATGTCAGAAGATGTAACCAAAGAAAATAAACAAAATGACAATAATACATAAATAACAACAGACTACTAGCAGTTAACTGACATGCCAGCTCCAGACTTCAATTAAACTGACTGAAAGATTATGATTTCATCATATGAACATCAGGCACAATCCTTCCCGTTAGGGGTTTAGTATCATACCATCATAACATATATGAGAAGAACATAACCCTTGTCATGCCAACAACTGTGTTTAGTTCCGATGCAAAGACCTTATCAGTGACTCAATATTAAAGCCAAAATATGCAATCTTTAATGACAACAGTATCGTAATTATATCCCTTCTTAATAAGTCTATTCAAAGGTTTTGTAAGTTTCTGAGTTGAATACTGACACCTTTGTGCTTTATAAAGAATATTTCCATAAAAAATTGGATGTGAAATACCTGAACGTATTAGAAGTCTGCATGTTGAGCTATATTTACGAATGATGTCTTTATACCGATGATAAAATTTAGCAAATGTTTTGACTAGTTTATGATATCGAAAACCCTGGTGAAATAATTTTTCAATAATACATAAATTTCTCTCGTTAAAATCTAAAACATTGTTACATACACGAGCGAATCGTACAAGTTGAGATGTATAAACACCGTAAGATGGTGACAAGGGAACGTCATCATCTAAAAACGGACAATTAACGATAGGAAATGAAAAGTCATCCCTTTTATCATAAATTTTAGTATTCAGCTTTCCATTAGTGATATGAATATCAAGATCGAGAAAAGGGCAGTGGTCACTGTTAGTATTAGCTTTATTTAAAGTAAGTTCAACAGGATAAATTTCTTTAATATACATACTGAAGTCGTCATTTTTGAGAGCCAAAATATCATCCAAATATCTAAAAGTATTATTAAATTTGTTTATCAGATGTTGTTTCGATGGGTCTTTGCTTATTTTTGTCATAAATTGTAACTCATAACAATACAAAAACAGGTCTGCAATAAGTGGTGCACAGTTAGTCCCCATTGGAATTCGGATAATTAATCTGACGATATACGGAATCCCCAAAGCGAACAAAAATGTTATCTAGTAAAAATCCAAGGGCATATATAGTATCAAAGCATGTCCAATTAACATAGTTTTTTTGTTTATTGCTACTAAAAAATGACCTAAAAGAGTTTGAACATATATATTCACATTCTGATTTTTTGAATGCCCATTTAATTAGGTGTGTGTGAAATTTTTCTTAATGAGAATGTGAGGCAATGTGGTATACAGGGTAGAAAAATCAAAACTTTGAACAGATTCAAAATCACCAATATAAGCCTGCAATTTATCAAGTACTTCCAACGAGTTCTTGACACTCCAAAAGTAATTTATTCCACTATTTTCGAAGGCCTTATTTGAACAATTTATTATCAGGTTTTTAATTGTACCAAGTGTGCTGGTAAGAAGAATAGACAATTTAGTAGTTGAACAATGGCTTGAAGACGAAATAAATCTATATTTGTAAGGGGTTTTGTGTAGCTTCGGAAGCCAATACATAGTTGGGACTTTCATTGTTTTGGCTCTGCTTGTAAAGCGTTGGCTAAAAGTTTATGTTTGTAACAGATTTCGTTTTCTGAAAATGGAGTCAGTTGGTTTTTGGCATGATACGGGCTTTGTTCTTCTTGTGTGTTTCATATTGGACTAATACTAAACCCTTAACGGGAGATTGAAATATATGTTCATATGATGAAGACATAACCTTTCAATAAGTTTAATTGATATCTGTCACTGACATGTCAGTAACTGCTGTATTTTTGTAGTCGTGCTTTGTTAACTTATATTATCATTATCATTTTGCGTTCTTTCTTCTGTTACCCTTTCTATCCTTGGACTCGGATTTCTTTTAAACTGTGTTTTACAGTTCGTATTGCAATGCAATTGTTTAATCAACATTGGCTAGATATATATACCTAGTTTTTTTTCAGTAGCATTTCATGTACGAGTGTTAATTTTAAAATTTTGTTACAAAACTTTGGAATTTTTGAAAAACTAAGGATGTTCTTATCCCAGGAATAGATTACCTTAGCCGTATTTGGCACAACTTTTTTGGCTTTTGGGTCCTCAATGCTCTTTAACTTTGTACTTGTTTGGCTTTACAACTATTTTGATCTGAGAGTCACTGATGAGTCATATAAAGGCGAAACGCGCGTCTGGCGTACTAAATTGTAATCCCGGTACCTTTGATAACTATCTTTTGCTATGATTGTTGAATCTTGAAAACATATTATTCCTCAATTTGATGCTTGGTGCAGTCTAACTGTTTCTAAGATGCTCTTACATTATTCTCATTGGCAAATGTAAACTTCATAAATGTTTGATCAATGTTTCAATTACTTCTAGTTTAAAACCTACAAACAACTTCCAGTACTTTTCAAAAAGTTATCTTCCGTATCAATTTCTACCCCTTAAATCTCAGAAATACAAGGTTTTCCATCCACAATCATAAAAAACTTGAAACAAATCTAATCAAAATCGGAGTACACTTTGTGTGTGTGTTTTAAATTTATAATGTGATTGTATTATCGTATCAGCAATGTTCAATGCTTGCATCTCAAACAAATCGTGTCTGAATAAAATTGGCAATTTTTATTTAAAAATAATGAATTAAAAAGAGAAAACTGGAGCTCTGTTTATTTATGTATTGTTTTAATAATTCAACAAATTGTACGGATAGTTTTGTGGCTCGTTTTTCAATCTCGAAGTTTTATTATCAACATTATGATGGTGATTGTTTTTTTATGAAAATAACTTTATTAACATAGTGTGTTGGCGTTTGTTTTGATGCAATTCGGTGTTCCTGATTTTCCTATGTTTTCCTCTTATAATTGATGTGTTACCCTCGGTATTGTAACCCGGATTTGTTTTCTTTCGATTGATTAATCACTTTTGAACACCAGTATACTACTGTTGCCTTTATTTAATGTTTGAATAATATTTTGATTATTGACAAACAATTTGCAAAAGAAAGAAACAATAATTGTAAAATTAAACCGATATAAATACTTGTAATTTGTGCATTTTCTTTGATTTGTACTCGATAATAATGTCAGTATCAGTTGACTGGTCGTGATAAAACAAATAATTGGGTCAGTTTACAATTGACATGCACGAGTGCACCGCATACGGGTCTTCTTTTCCTTTAATTCTCAAAATCCCGCGTAATTATTTTTCGCAGAAACGCATTAAATTTTTAAAGGAAATGTACGAAAAATCAGAGAAACTTAAAAACATTGCGTTATCTCCAGTCTTAATTTCCGACATAAGGACATTTAACTAACATATCGTCCATGCTTTTCCGAGTGTGCATTTTTCGTACGAGTGTGGATGGTAAACCTCCCGTTGACAGAAACAAGTGCCTGTGTATTTCGATTTGAGCTTTTATTCATACATAGTCTGGTACTGTTCTAAGTAGTTGTCATTTTCGGTTTCTTGGGAAGTATTTATTTAACATGTTCTGCTATAAAGTGTCACAATTCATATTTAGACACAAAACATCAATATTAACCAAAAAGTACTGCTATCCCACAAGAGAAGCTATGAAAAATGGAACGTACACATTTTCGACAATTTTGTGGGACTTTCATATAAAATAATGCAGATGTGGTTTCATTGTCAATATAAAAACATATATTCATAGACCAAAGAGAAAAAGAGAACTTTAGTCTTTATGAGGGATAACCAGAGTCGCCTTCCCCTAAATTCGCCTCTGAAATGTTAGGTAGCTGGATAATAGAATTGTAAGCAAAAGTAAATATACCAAAGCTGAGTGACATCTTAAAAAATGTTTTATGTTATTATGAAGTCGACAAGAAACTAGCTTGGTCAGATAACATTAACCGTCAGCCTACAGACCGGTTGAATCCTACCTGTAAATAAATGTCTGCTTACGTAGTGCTTACTAAAATCATTTGAAATCAGTGTGATCGTTTATAAGATGACAAAGATAAATGTAACATCAAGGCAAATTATCCATTCAACTGTATTAAAGTAAAACATTTATATTGAACTTTTAACGCAATGATGAATTTGCTGATTCATATCGTATCATTCTATGCTTTGTTAAATTGAATTTAACTTACCGGCATGATACTGTTATAGTCATGTTCAAAGCAGAATTAATGACACTTATGTAATAACTCAGCTTCAATACTTTGTGCAAGGGAACGTTATGTTTGCTGCACTGTGACACAATTTCAAAAGACAGTATGCAGTATGTGAGCCCAAGTGCGGTTCGTCGTGTTTCGACGCGGTAACGTCATACGTTTGCTATTTCTCTTTTATTGTAATGATTTTCAATTTTCATAATTACCGATAAAAAACATAAAGGACTTTTTGTTTTGGATACTGACTTTATCACTGTAAGATATCAGAATCACCCTTCGGGCTCACCTGATATTTTCAGTAATTGAGTCAGTATCAAAAACAAAAAGTCCTTTTTTCTATATCGATATGTTGTTTTCTTCGAATATGACACTCCCTAATTGTAATTTGAACTAATTGATAAATAATTATGATTTAAATAACGATAGTCATTTATCCAGCAGGATTCGTTTACCCTTTCGATATCACAAGAGTTTGAGTACGGTTAGTGTTGCACAGTCTTTATTTATGATATTTGTAATGTTTAACTCTTGTTTGTCTTTTTTGTCGTTTTCTGCTATATGCAATGACGTCTTTGGTTTCATTTTGACTTTTTCGTGTTCCCCCTTTGATTATTTCGCCTTTCATTTTCGTGCTGCTGAAGGCCAATCGCTTTGAAACTTTGAAACCAATGCAAACGTGGATAACAATTGTTAATTCAGTTCAACAAAAAACAAAAATTAAATTTAATGTATATTATACAAGTTAAAAAATGTAATTTTAAATTACCGCTAATTTACCATAATTGTGCACTAGTTTTTTTAAATGTTAATTTCTTTTTTTTTTTATAAAAATACCGAAATCGCACAAAAATAAAAAAAGAAAAGTGTGAATGAAATTATAGTGTTGCTTTGGTTGAAAGTAATGTTCACCCGACTTCTCAAGTGTTATTTGAGAAGAAAATGCAAGACAATGTCTCATGTGAAATATTTCATACCATGCTGAAAGATTAGAAAATCTTAATGATGTAGCTGTTTCAGCAGATAAACGCATCATAGATACCAGGATTGATTTTTAAAATTCACGCCAGACGCGCTTTTCGTCTACAAAAGACTTATCATATTTTGATATGAGCGTTACTGATGAGTCTTATATAGACGAAACGCGCGTCTGGCGTACTAAATTATAATCATGGTACCTTTGATAACTATTATCAGTGACGCTCGAATCAAAACATGTTTAAAAGTCCAAAAAGAGTACGAAGTTGAAGAGCATTGAGGACCAACAATTTCTTAACGTTTAGCAAAATACAGCTAAGGTAATCTATTCCTGTGGTAAAAAAGCCTCAGTTTTCAAAAATTCAAAGTTTTGTTAACAGTTAATTTATAATTATGAACATATCAATGATAACTCAAGTCAACACAGAAGTGTTGACTACTGAGCTGGTGATACCCTCGGTGAAATAAATCTCAACCAGCAGTGGCATCGACCCAGTGGTTGCAAATAAACTCATCATAGATATCAGAATTGAAAATTTTAGATTTACGCCAGACGCGCGTTTAGTCTACAAAAGACTCCTCAGTGACGCTCGAATCAAAACATGTTTCAAAGTCTAAATAAAGTACGAAGTTGAAGAGCATTGAGGACCAAACATTCGTAAAATATGTGCCAAATACAGCTAAGGTATTCTATTCCTGAGCTAGACAAGCCTTAGTTTTTTAAAAAATTCAAAGTTTTGTTAACAGTTAATTAATAATTATATAATTCACCTTGGCTGGTGATACCCTCGTGGAAATAAGACGACACTAAATGACAATTATACTGAAAAAAGCATGATATTGTGGTCAATAACTGACTTTCAATCAATCTGCATGTTTGATTACATTGTTGCCATAAAACTAAAATTGTACAAAGAGTAATTTAAATGATAGACACAGTCCTTAACAAAATGAGTTTTCCATTGACAGCTCGCTCGATAACAGACAATGTATCACTGCTCAATCCACTGTTTTATCTCAGACATAATTGTTGCCGACCTCTTCCGATCACTCGTGGAAAATTAGTATCCACTTCAAGAATCGGTTGAAAGTCTGTGTGCAACCTCCTTTTGAAATAAACTAGCCTATCCAGTAACTTTGTTGCATTAACACACGGTGCTATTGATAGTACTATAGACGATGCTAATTTTGTTATAAATGCGGTATACAAATTATATTTAACTTCCATTAATCGCCAAAGGAATGCTTATGGTTGTTCCGCGTTTATGTTGTATGTGAATTTTAATTTTCTTTCATTTTTGAACGGTTTATTTTGTATATGAAAACAGTCAAATCTCACTTTTTGAATTTGTCATAAAACCAGCTGGTCTTCATTGCAGTACCGTCGAATAAAAATATTTCGTAGTTGTCACTTTCAAATGTTAATAACTCATGCTTCGTGTATCATTTGAAAAAAATATCGTGATTTTGGACAAACAGTGAAATTATGTTCAAGATAATTCAGTGCCATGTCGAATCCTGAAAAGCTGAGACGAAATCTAACCTGCAAATGCTTTTATGGACACTATAAAACTATTTATTATTCCATGAGTACGTATTACTTGTCAAGAAGAAATATTTAGTTGAAAATCAAGATCAAGGTCATTCGTTTGCAGTTATTTTTTAGCCGTAGATTTCCTTCAAACGTGTTGCTTTCGAAAACTTAAGCATTGACAAAGAATACCACTTGTATAAGTCGAATGAACTATTGATTTGAAAACACAAATCTGCAATTTGAATCAATACATGAAAAGAGGATTTTTTCTATGAATGATCATTGAGCTTTATTTTAAGCAAAATGGCATGTTTTCATATTTACGACACCAAAAAGAACATAATTTACGCTTTCCACCACTACAAAAGTCCACAAGTCTTAAAAGACCAGTGGTTGTCTTAGTTAGCATGAACAATTACTCGGTATTCTCCAAAATTATGAATTGTGTCTAAATATCTCTTGACAAAATTTAATTAATTTTAAGTTTGAATGAAATTTACTCGACATTTTCTGGACATTCTGAATATGGTCTTAACATTTCTTGACCAATTCTTGACATTTGAATACTGTCTTGAAAATTTCTGGACAGATTTTCGAAGTTCTTATTTTTTTCTCAGTATGGATTGACATATTCTGATCATTTTGAATTGTGTCTTACTACTTACAATTCTGAGTTTTACAAATCATGGCCAATATACATGATTTAATTTTCTCTTTATGTAATATACTGTTGTTGTATGACGAGAAATAAAGATAAAGTTATATCATGTATATTGGTCATGATTTCAATTAGACTTATTACATCAAAAACAAAAGTTGTGCATGCAAATATCTTTTTTTAATTTAAAATTTGGGTATATAAATATTTTTATAAATACAAACATGGGTATGAAATTTTAAATATTGATGCAAACAAATGCATGTATAATATACCAACTTCACCGGCATATGGAATATACATTTCCAAACTTATTCGGTATCCAAGAGCTTGCAGCTACTACTCAGACTTTGTAAAACGTCACCAGTGTCTGAGCAGAAAGTTGATGAACCAGGGGTATGACATATAGCATAAGTAGGAAAATGTGCATGACCCTGGAATCACGGGGAATATTTGCATGACCATGGAATCACGAGGGATATTTGCGTCTCGTCCTTTTTCTAAAAAAGTTCATCGGAAGGTACCAAGAACTTGTTGATAAATATTCCGTATCAACTTCACAAATAATACACGATGGTCTTGAAGTATAGATTTTGCGTACTGACGTTGTTTATCATCTTAATAACGTGTTATAGTATTCTTGTATTTGTCTTTATCAATATTACTTTTAATGTTAAGTCTGGTTTTTGAGATATTCATTTGACGACTACATGTATGTGCTTATGTATCCCATCATACTTTGAACGACAAAATTATTTTATTTAGTAATATTACTGTTACTTATGCATCTTGTCATACTTTGAATGACAACATTATTTTATTTATTAATACTTATTTTACTGTTAGGTCTGTTTTTTGTGATATACATTCGGCGTGACTCTGTATGTATGTATCCCGTCATACTTTGAACCACACAATTATTTTATTTATTATTCGCACAGGTAAATATGTCCTGGAAGGAAGCAATTAAAATAAAGTAAACTTCTTCTAAATAAGAATAAATTAAAGAATTTTCTTCAGAAAAAAGTATATGTACATAAGTTTTATAATGAAAACTATCCATTGAGTTATAAAAAACATACGCATGATTTTTTTTAATTTGAGGTTTCTTATGACTTTAAGACATCTTTAAGACCGTCAAGAATGTGTCAAGATATATTCAGACTGCTTTATGACTGTGAAGAATAGGCCAAGACATATTCAGACATTATTAGGAAGTCTATAATATGTCGACTGATCGAGACAAATTTAAGACAGTCAGAATTGATCGAGACAAATTTAAGACGGTCAGAATTGATCGAGAAATATTTAGATAATGTTAAATACTGTCAACACATTTGTCAAGAAACATCAATAACTTTATTAAATAAATTCATTCTTTGTTAAAGGTTGCATTTCTGTAAATATTGACAATGCAATTTCCCATAGGAACTATTTTTAGGGCTAAAACTGTACCACTTTTGCATGAAATTTGAAAAAAAATCTTATCCTAGAATTGAAAGTTCATATGCACCACAATTTTATCATTTTGATTGCATCCCATCGAACGTAGAATAAAGAAAGCCAAAGAGAAACTAGACTTGGCTTATATCTTCACTAAAATTAAAGAAATATGACAATAAGCGTCAATTGAAAACAAAAAATAAGGAAAAAGAGATGAATTTAGCTGCCGTACTGCGTAAGTCACCTTTTATGTACAGACATTGAATTATCGAAGCAGCACCGGCATATGGAGTAAGTACTATATATATTTATCTCCTATTTGATTCTTTTTTCTTAAGCTTGTGTTTCTTATGATTAATTCCGTGGAATACATAATTGTCATAAGCGGCTATTACAAATAAGAATTAATTCTTGAATTTGATTTCAGGCGCGCCATCAAATTTAGTTGACCATTATAGAATATTTGTATCACAGATGACAGATGTTTCAATTGTCATTACGCCAGTCACGTCTTCTTTTCTTCGTTTTTGATATCATCGAATGGACGCATCACATAATTTATCATTACCTTAAACAAAATGACGGTCGCTACCAGTGTAGCCAGATGTGCTCCTAACAGAGTGTATTAGATCACCTCGCGATTTAGTAGGGTTTGAGCTCATGTTTTTAAAGTTATAGTGTTTTGTTTGCTTATTAGTCTTTTTGTATTTGTTTTTTCCAAAGCGTTGTCAGTTTCCTTTCTACTTTTGGGTTTAAGATGTACCTTGGTACCTACTAACTCTTTTTTTGAGTTGTACTTTAGAATGTGTTTGTGTTTTTAAATGTACCTTGATGTTGATGAGTAATTTGAATGTAGGAAATATTTATCGAACAATTTATGTTACACTCCAATGACACAACCTGAAAGGTTAAATGTGCAAAATCAAATGATGTAAGTTCTGATCTACAACTACATATTCGTGTAACTGAATGCAAAACAGTGAACTCGATTATTGAGTATTTAGATGTATTTAATGACGGTAACTCAGAGTTGAATGTTCAGATTTGAAATTATTGTAAAAATTATATAAAGTGAATTGTAGCTTGAAAAACAATATTGACATTGTTTAAGTATTACCGTGAGCATTTGTAATCATTAAATTTGTATCGATAAATATGTGTATGAATTATATGCAGCAGTTAAAAGAAAAGTATTAAGCTGAAAAATCGTTTTTAAATTTACGTGTTCCATCAAAAGGCTAGCTGTGTATTATGTTGAGAAAATTTAAACATTTGTAAATGCATTTTTATACGGTAAGTTAAATATTTGAAAACATTATGGGAGCTTGAATCAAAGGTTGAATGATGATAGTTATCGAAACGTTCAGTCATTTTTTAAATATATTTATTTTTCATTGATACGTATATTTTTTGTCATTTGTCTTAATTATAATGTTTTTTTCTTAAGGAATCAAGTGTAGAAGTCAACACTACAAGTATGTTTAAACATACACAGGAGGGCTTCAAATTGTATACAGCTAGGATACAGCGAATTGTAGAATTTGGAAAAAAAGTCGATTCGCCATATTTCAACATTACCTGTGAAGTAGGAACTGTGAATTACACACTCTTATCTCTTCAAAACAATCTTAGTAAAGGTAACTATAGGATAAGATCCATCTACTTACAGTCACGCCATTTTGTCTTCTGATAATCGCTGTCTCAAAATTACTCCAAGAACACTTCTTTTTTCATTTTAATGCTATTCTTGTTATTTTTTTGTATTAAAATGTATTTGTGTGCAGCAGCCCGTTTAGAAAATTGATAGGCAAAGTTCAACAACTGAATGCGAATGCAATTTCAGATCTTTTGGTTCATATATACCCAATCTTACATCTGCTGATTATTTGAAGAAACCAAAACAAATAGATTATCTTTATTTATGTAATAGTAAGGTATGTCGGTGATATAAATAAATCTAAACTGAAATTCTGCAAATAAATCTCGAATTTCTAGTGGAATAACCAAATGCTATGTATTAATTGAATTCATTTAAGAGAAATAAAATCAACTGAAAAATGTATCTAAAGGTGAAAATGTATATAAGTGTTTATACAAAATTTCTTCGATTAAAATGAAAATAGAGGAGATTACACAGAAAATGCATGTACCAAGTCAAGAATATGACAGTTGTTATCTTTTAGTTTGTTGTGTTTGAGCTTTCCTAGAAGTTCAGCATATTTGTGTTTTTCCTTTTTGTAAAGTAAAAAATTAACGAAGAACGCCACAGTAAAAAAAATGAAAAAAGAAAAGACGAACAGTATACAAAGTACAACAAAGGAAAGCAACACGATAATTATTCAGCTTTCTTAAAAGTACAATTTTATTATACCTTTTCCTTTTTATCTTATCTCAAATCTTTACAGTTTGTGGCTCACCGTTATGCAATTTCGCCGAAAAGTGAAGAATATATGTTAGTTATTTTTTACCTTCTAAACACAATGTTTAACCTAAATAACTGTTATATTTCAAATTCACATTAACAATCAATCATATGGTTTATACAAAAAGAAATCATTTTCTGCGAATTGTAACGTGGTACGTAAAAAATAACAGACATTTTAGAAGTCTTTATAGGAAGAGGTGTTATGTAACAAATAACCAACTGTGTTTATTCCTCCCAGACATCGTAGATACTTGTACTTGTATGGGCTATAATTTGCAGATGGCACTTAAATAAATGTATGTTCTAATATTTTGACATAATAATACAACATCGAAGTTCGTAGGAGAGGAATTATGTTTAATTGTTATTTTGTAAAGTTCATTTATCTTTTCATAGTATTGCATATAAAACTCTTTCTGTACTATTTAATTATCGTGTGCGAAGGTGTTTTCTAAAAATAAAAGATAAGATAGGTCAATGCATAGCAAAGTTTAGTCCATATTATCAATGATCAAAGTAATAATTTATCAAAACCATCAATATCTCTTACCTTTTTAGTGTGTGTATTACAATAAATGGCGATCTAAACGAATTATTTCAGTTTGAAAATATCATTCTTGCCAAACCCTTTTCAAGTTATCAAGTTAAAGCGCGTCAGGCAGTAACGAGTATAGTCGCAAAAGAAGGAATAGTTCATTAAAAGGATTATGTAGGTAATTCTACATATTTAGAAATTTATCCCAAGCAAGAAAACATGGGTTGTAACGAACATTTATGTCCATTTATATGAAACATGAATCCATTAATGAAAAGACCAATATGAAAACATATATGCCACAAAATCAAAGAAGTATATTGAGATGAGTGATATAATCAATTTTATAATACACTTAGATTTAACCCTTTTGCTTCATTAATCTCATCAAACCAATAAATACCGCAAGTATGAATACTAGATGTGTTTTTATTTTCTTTTTTATTGTAGATATAAGCCATGGCAGAAGGGATATTGGATTAGTCGTTGGAATAGTATGCGGTATAGTAGTAGCTCTATTAGCGACAATGATAGCTCTTTATATACGATGCTGTAAGTGATGAAGTTTGGGCTTATTTTAAAGCTGAAACAATACAATATGAAAAAAGTAAAATCAGAAAAATACTGAACTCCGAAGAAAATTCAAAAATGAAAATCCCCTATCAAATGGCAAAATCAAAAGTTTAAACACATCAAACGAACGGACAACAACTGTCACATTCCTGACTTGGTACAGGCATTTTCTTATGTAGAAAATGGTGGTTTGAACCTGGTTTTATAGCTAGCTAAACCTCTCACTTGTAGGACAGTCGCATGCGTGAACAAAACAAACAGACACAATAGGTAAAAATGTCAAAAATAGGGGAACAGCAGTCAACATTGTGTTATCATCTTAATCACTATAAAACAACAAATGTAACGCAGAAGAACAAAAAGACATACATCAAATTTAGTATCCTCATTTTGCTTATAGTATACGATTTTATTTATCTATGTAAAATCCACCAATAAAGGATGGAAGGTTTTAAGTACTGGTGTAAAATTGCGCGTTTGAAATTCGGTCAGGTAAACATAAAATAATTTTGTCGTTCAAAGTATGACAGAATTCATAAATTCAGAGTCACGTAAAATAGATATAACAGAAAACAGAATTAACAGTAAAAGTAATAATAATAAATAAAATAATTGTGTGGTTCAAAGTATGACGGGATACATAAGTACAGAGTCACGTCAATTGTATATCACAAAAAACAGACTTAACAGTTAAAAGTATGACAGAAATTTGTTTAAATTGAATTAACATTATGATTTGCCATCGGTTGTCTATACAAATGAAATAAGAATTCTTACAATAAGGACATTCGACTTAAAGAACCAAGTATGCATACATGAGAATCAGGATAAAGCATTAGATTCGTTATGAAATGATGGCATGGGTCCTGGATTTCGAAAGTATATTATTACTACGACATGTCTCATGATGCTCTTAGAACATGTCATAGTCCCGAGACAAGTTTTCGAAGGTGTCTCAAGGTTAATATGATATGTCATAATTTTTATCGTAAACATAAGACACTTCGCGAAATGACTTATGATGGTCTTGTGATTATCAATTTAAATTTTAATTACTTTACATTTATAATTATTAGTTCATTACAATACAAATGTTGCTAAAGTTGCTCTGTCTGCTAAATAGCAAAAACTACTTAATATTGGAAAATGAAACTTTGAATCTCCTGTTATGTCAAATGTTAACTTCTTCTCTTACTCATAATTTTGAATAATAATTAGATTTTCTATTTTTTCCTTGTGTAACACTTTATTTAAATATTTTCACGGATATTTCGTTTAGCGGGTACTCGATGTACCGAATCTCAAAAGTATTCACAATTAGATAACAGTTCATGTAAGATATGATACATGAACCGACGTTCTAGATTGTTATATACACACATAATTTAGACAAATAATCAACTCAGATTTTAATTCATACATACTTTCATAATTAATATAATGTTAAAAAATATATTCGTTAATAATAAGAATGGTGAAGTACATTGTATTATGTTCATACCTATAGTTTGTATATTTTGTACTATGATCATTTTATCATTTATATATAATTTATTTGAATTAATGTAAATATGTTCTGTTATGACAGTCATAAGAGCTTCAAAGGTATGACTATATGTATCAAATTAATGTTATAATTCTTTATGTTTGCAGTTAGAAAAAAGCATTGGACGGAGGTATCGAAAAGAGAAGACTAGATGCATGACATTAACTTCTATAAATAAATAATTCGTTGTGAAATATTGTCGACTCACGCGTTATCGGGAGACAATTTTTTAATGTTTATAATTTGTTTCGTTTTAATAACTAAACACGGTAAACACATGCATTGGTATAGGTCAAATTGAAGGCTGCATAAAACACGATTGCATAAATTGTTAGTTAATTTTGACAAAATTGAAATGATATGACAGTTAATAGCATGATATAATATTAATGTTCCGCTTTTATTATAAGTGTTGGAAATAAGAAAATTAAACTTGATGTTTCTAAATTGAAATTTTATCGAGTTTATGTAAAATGTATATAAAGAAATTTAAACAAACACAGATTCTCTATTCTTGTTTTATGTTACTCTAAGAAAATAACATTTTGAATTCGTGCGATCATAGCATATATTAGGTTTAGACTATCGCAATTTGTTTTCGATTTTTATCAAATTATATTCGACAGGTTAAATGTTAGTAAGGTGTAGTTTATTTTTATAACTGTATTCTGTTGGTTTATGATGATATTACATAACTGCCGAGTTGTGATACTACAAATCGCTGTGTGATTTAACGACTTTGATAACTATAAAAAAAATGAGATACATTTTGCCACTATTTAAATGGCGACGGCGTTATCGGCAGCTATAGCATTATCGACACTTAAAGTGTTATCGGCAACTAAAGATGATCGACATTTAAAACATGATCGACATTTAAAGCGTTATCGTCAGCTAAGCGTTATCGGCAGCTAAACGTTATCGGTTCATGTAGCTCGTTATCGGCAGCTAAGCTTTATCGGCAGCTAATGCGTTATCGGCAGCTAAGTGTTATCGGCAGCTAATGCGTTTTGTGTAGCTTAAGCGTTATCGCCGGCTTAATCATCATATAGTTGTATATATTTTATGTTTCAAAAGGTAAAAGACCTTCATATATCATATCTTAAATGCAGCCTCCTACTAGTTTCTGTCTGCATCAATTCCGTTAACCTCGACCTGGTTTAAAGAGTTCAGCTACTACTTACTATTTTTTTTTGTCATCGATGTTTGTTCAGCTCAGTAAAATATTTTTTGTTCAGTGAACTGAAGGAATTGGCTTGACCTTGACCTCACATTCACAGTTTCTTTATCAGCGTGGACTAAATCACTATTATTGCTATCATAATAAATAGCTTCCATGCACGTGGACTTGTGCTTTTATGTCGTGAATTATTGATGACACATACATGTATCATGTGTATATTGACCCGAAATTTGTTTTTACAAAAGTGTCGGTACATCACTCGGTCTATATTTTTATGGTATCCTACTAAATCTGTTACAATAGAAATAGTTGAAAATATGTAAAGGCGTTAAAATATAATACAGAACATTTATTTGATTTAGAACTTGTATCAGTGTGTATAGTTTATGAAAGATCTCACTATAAGTATACTAAATTATGAATTTCAAGTTTAGAGATTTAGGAGCTTGATAATATAACTCCTCTGCCATATTTGGCGTTAATAAGTATTCAGCCAAGGTAGTATTCAAAATTTAAACAGTATATTCGACTTACTCGGATTTGATTATCAGGTGTTTTGTATACAATATTTTGTAACGAAATTATTGGTAAAAAAATTCGCTACATCGTAAACATTTTCGACTTGATCAAATTTCCATCAATCAAAATTGAAAAAAATGCTGACAAAATGATTTAAAATAGATGAAGATATATTTTTTTGATTTCTTTGAACTTTACATTTGCAAAAAAAATACATTCTATGAGAATACTGAGATGGGAAATCAAAAATTTCATCAACATTGACACACAGTGCATCATGACCCAGAAAAGATAAATATAATGTAATATAATTTCTTGTACCTGTATGCCTTACTTTAATCGGAGAATTAGATTGCATAACACTAACTGAAACTAAATATTAGATACAATTAGATTAAATAGAAAACAATTTAAATCAACAAATTAAATAGATTATTTAATCAAATCAAAATGTAGTTAAGGTGTAGTGTTAGTTTAGTGTAGTTTAGTGTAGTGAATTGTTGTGTTGTGAAGTGTAGTGTTGTGAAGTGTAGTGTTGTGCAAGTGTTAGTGTTAGTGTTAGTGCTAGTGTGATGTTGTGTACTGTAGTGCAGTGTAATGTTGTGAAGTGTAGTGTTATTAACTTCTTTAAGATGTTAGTTTGCAGTATTATCACTAACCAAAGGAAATTATAATTTGGAAAAAATCTTTAACACACTTAAAAATATCGATCGCAGTTTAATAATCAGTCAATCAACCGAAGAATGTAAAAGGATATTTCACCAATCCAGAACTACCCAGTCTTTGTTTCACATACAAATTAATTTGGAAGCAGCCCATGTTCATACACAAACAAATTTCAAACATTCCCTTACTCTGTGAGGAAAAAAGAATCGAAATTGATTGCCTCATGTTGACTCCACAACCTTTTACACGCGAATGTTTCATTTTAAACAGACAGTTTCTTCTCTATTTGTTTAGTTAATTAAATTTGACTAATATGTGGAATTGCAGAAGATCTGATTGCAAAAAAAAGATTTGTTGTTTCCCTGTATTATATAATTGTTTCATACTACTAGTTTGTCGATCGCTCTTGTCACACTTTAATTTATTTCTGATATAGGCTACTATATAAATAAAATTTTAATTACATTTTTTGATACATTTTAGCTCGCTTGAATTATAATTTACACTTGAAAATTGTCTTTTTGCCAATATGATATATTCATTATAGGTTGCAACACTTAAGCTATATGTAGCCATCTTCTGAGACGAACAAAAAACTGTTTCAAATGCAAATAATAGTAATTTGAATATGTGATATTGAAATCTTGATCAATAAAAACGATTGAATTCTTATGCTTCAGCTTATGAAAGAACATTAAATGCAATAATATCATTTAAAAAGGGTAGAAAATCGGCACAAATGTTAAGTCACTACTGTATTTCATTGCGACTGAAACAATATCCCTCCTATGGAACTAACTCATACAAATAAATCTCTAATTACTGGATTGGGAAATAGTCTATTGATAAATATGATTGGAAACCAGACTTTTTATTATAACATTCGATTGGCACTTACACTTGCAAAGACAACATGTTAGTCTTAGTTGATACTCTGATCAATGTCCGACTTTTTTCAAATTCTTTAAGAATTCGTCAAAAATGATTGCTGCTCCTAAAAAAGTATTTCAAGTTATCCTTTAATGTTTCCCAGATGTTATTTTCAACTAGAAAACTATCGCTGACATAGGTTATAACATGTGTTATGTTCACAATGCACACATTTGTTTTGCCGAACTTATAGTTTTATATCCTTGTACAAACGCGTGCTTTGTCCTTTGGTGAAGTTAGACTGCATGTTGTAAATTAAATGGTAGCTTTTTGAGAACTATAGTTTCTGCCTCATTTTATTATTTGGTCAAGAGTAGTCAATCGTTTTTTTTTTGTTTTTTTTCATTCATGATTATTTTAGTTCTTTTCATTTAAAATTCATTTAATTTGTTTTAAATCTGGATTTATCCCATCCTACACTCGATGTAAATACGTCACAATATAACAACAATGAACAGGCTGCTAAGTCTTTTGCAAGAAATCAAATTTGGTCTTTGATTCATAAATTGTCATATCTATAATTTTTTTTATTCCAAAAATTTCGTTAACAAAAGGTATCAATAAGACGAGACTGTTGTAATATCGTTATCGTTCATTCCAATTATAATTACTAGACTGCCATAACAGTTGATTTCTGTGGAATGTCCTTTTATGCACATATTAAATTGTATATGCGAAATGAAATCTAAACCTCTCTTGTTGTATTAATTTGATTGTCATTTGAAATAGTGGTTGAATCTGTGAATATTAGTTGTGGTATTTGTCATTGTTGAAAACATATTGTGTGAGATTAACATTTGACAGAATCAACGCCATAGATATAGTACATAAGAAAAATGTTAGAGTAGTATATATCCTTGAATTTAGTTATTTTATTAACATGTTTAAATTTCTGCTTAATCATACAAATAAATGTACATTGTGTGTGATCATTTGAGTTATTGAAGTATTTAAGAAAAAGGTAAAATCACACAAATACTGTTTCCCAAAGAAAATTCAAAAAGAAAGTCCCTTATCAAATGGCAAAATCAAAAGCTCAAACACATCAAACAGAAGGAAAACAACTGTCATATTCCTGAATTCGTACAGGCATTTTATTACGTAGAACATTGTGGATTGAACCTGGTTTTATAACTTGCTAAACCTCTCAGTTGTATGACTGTCACATCAATTTGAATTTTATTGACAACGATGCGTGAACAAAACAAACAGTTACAAGAAGTAGAAATGTCAAAAATAGGTATACAGCAGTCAACATTATTTAATCGTCTCAATCACTATAAAAACAAACAAATGTAAGAAAGAAGCACAAAAAGCATTCATCTTTAACAACCTCATTTCACTTTGTTATTATACGATTTGTGTTATCTATGTAAAAATTCACCCAGAAAGGATTGACAGATTTTTTTAAAGTACTGGGACAAAATCCTTACCCTGACAGACACGTTAATATTAACATTAACTCTGTCGTAGAATCGCACGTTTGATGTCACACAGGTAATATAAAATAATTTTGTCATTCACAGTATGAATAAGTACAGAGTCACGTCAAATGAATATCATAAAACAGACATAACAGTAAACGTTATGTTGATAGACATAAATTAAAAAATACTTTAACAAGTTATTAAGATGATACACAACGCCAGTACGAAGAATCTATACTTCAAGACCATCGTTTTTTATTTTATTTTTGAAGTTCATACGGAATATGTATCAACTAGGTCTTGGTACCTTCCGATGAACTTTTTTTTAGAAAAAGTACGAAACGTTCTTTGACATACCCCTGGTTCATCAAATAAGACGACTGTATCAATATTATCATCATGTAAATGTTGATAATAATATAAAAACAATATGTTAAAAAAATGCACAAAATATCTAGGGATCAACATACTGCATTTTACTTATATATACAAAGCCCCGAGACTAGTTCACAGATTTAGTTTTCTATGTTGTGTTTTGTACTATTGGTTGTCTTTTGGTCTTTCTTATTTTGCTACGGTGTTTGTCAGTTTATGTTCGACTTGTGAGTTTGAATTTCCTTTGGGGATATTTCACATCTCTAACAAACAGACAATAAAAGAGCGTACGTGAGAATACGCACTAAATGCATTCTGTTCATGATATCATTGATAAAAAACATGGAAATCAAATTAATAGTTATACTCTCTAGCGAAACGGCTAGCAATTATTAGAAGCATATTTAAACATTCAGATAAGAATGTTGTGCGTCTGTAACAGTTTTCTTGATAAGCTTCATTTTGCACATTTCAACAAACAAAAGCTTCATTACATTGAAAGATGTGTGAACAAAGTTAATCTGAAACCAGGGAAACCTTAGATATTCGCAGCATTATTCTTAAAAAGTCAACTTTATCTTTTGAAATTAAAACCTGAGATTAATAATTTCTAAAACTATAGCACCAATTTAAGAAAAAAGAAGATACGTCATTACAGAAGGACTGATTGCTTAAAGATGATACCATATAGGACTGCAGTCCACTAATAACGGTATCGACTTCTCAATTTTTGAGTTCTCAAAAATATAAAAAAAAATCTCTTTTCTGGATAAGCTTTGGAATAATTTAAAACAAAGTAGGTAAAAGAGTTGAAGTGCTGAATGCTCAATGACCTGTTAATATGGAACATTGCCGTTTTACCCTTTAACATCGGCGCCAGTTCTACCGAAAAGATGTAAAAAAGCAATGTCACACAATTTAAAGGCATAAAATTGTTTAAAGTTCTGACATAGATAATGTTTTCATATATTTGATTTACGCTTTAAGTTCATGCTTTTTTTCTAATTTTCTTTCATATATTTATACAAACATATGTGTATGAATTCATCCTAGCTTTTCAAAATTCAATTAAACTCCGTTCCATCCCGATGTCACTTAGGCTAGTGACTTTACAAATCGCAAACGATTATCACATTTAAAATCCAATCATACTAGAACAAGATCGACTATATTGAAAATAAGATAGTTCAGCTCTGTGAAATTGGAAGGAAACAATATTCACAACAAGATATAAGAATATGTAGTACAAGTGCCAATGAGACAACTCTCCATCCAAGTCATAATTTGTACAATTTGTACAATTAAACACTTATAGGTCAATGCACGACTTTCATCACCCAGATTTATCAGTTTTGTAAATCGGGTAGAATTTCCGTTTCACAGATGATATAGGATATGTTCCGTATGTCATAACTACAATATTGTGCCCGTTTCACGAATGTGATCTACCGAATTAAACTACATGTATTTACACAGTGCCACAGGTGATGCAGGATCTGCTTACCCTTCCGGAGAAACTGAGATCAACCTGAGTTTTTGGTGGAATTCATGTTGCTTAGTCTTTAGTGTTCTGTGTTATGTCTTTTGTACTATTATTTGTCTGATATCTGGTGTGAATGACTAGTCTAAAAAATTGACAACATCACGTCATAAATCCAAACCGCCTTTCTGTATTTACCTTTTTCAGGAACAACCAAAGCCGAATATTTGAAAGCCAATGATTGTAAGAACCGAAGCATTTGATGGATATAGAAAAAGTTAGCTTAAACCTTGTTTTCCTTATTATCTTAAAATTTATAAAGAAACATATTTTGAAGGTTTGTTATAATTCATTGCAGTATCAGAAATAAAGGTAACAGTAGTATACCGCTGATCAAAACTCGTAAATCCATGGATAAAAAACAAAATCGGGGTAACAAACTAAAACTGAGGGAAAAGCTTAAAATATAAGAGGAGAACAACGACACAACATAAAAATGTAACACACACAGAAACAGACTAAGCATTATACAAAATCCGATGAGAATAACAAATATAACATTTAAACCAAAAACACAAACTGTTGAGGTGATGAAAATCTTGAGATTGACACTGAACCAACAGGGGTATACAAAGTGCTGTGAAAAAATAAAAACAGCGCATTATAAATAAAGAACATAACAATAGAATTTGCTAGCTTTCTATACATATCGCTAGCTTAGGTTAACTTTGTCAGAAGGATTTTATTGATATAACAAGGATTAACTAACATGTGCCAGTTTTACACTTAGTTAAATTAAGTTTGAGACGGGCCTATCATCACATCATCCTTCAAATGAAAATGTAAGATTTAAAAAAGAAGGAAAATCTGGCACCTTTGATGATTTTGCATGTTTTAGACACAGGTGTTTGTATATATACAGATGTGCAGGAAGCAAATTTAAAAAAAAACATTCTTGAAGTAAGTAGTCGAACAATATGTAACATTTTCATGATGTAAACGTTACTCAGTTTTATCTTCGGCTTAGCATGTACTGTATCTACTTTCGAAATATCAGGACAACATAAACAGTTCCGATAGAATTTTAAATTTTCAAAACTACAAAAAAAACCAGCGTAAGCTAGGTTAAGCTTTTGTTTAAGTTTGTCGCTAACTTAATTATATTTTTTTTTTCGAATTCAAACAAAATAGTAATATAGACAAGTTTCCTCCCTCTGATAACATGTAAGCAGTTCATTTTTTAATAGTTCCTTGATCCAACACAGACAAGGCTACGAGAAGCAAAATAGATTTGTGATTAACCTGAATTCAAGTTATTTATAAAGAAATATAAAACTAATTATATTGTAAAGATCATATGAAGTATATAAAGTTCATATATAATACATAATTAAGGATGACATTGGGGCACGATTCAATTATTTTGAATAATCGTGTATTGTTTTTTTAAATTTGAATTTTTAAAGTCTTATTTTAGAACAAAATATACATTGTTGAAACAGAAAAGCGACAATAATAGCATTCATATTTCAAAAGCAGGTTGTGCGGCAAAGTTTGACAAGTATTTTTATGTGAAATGTGCAGTATTTTGGTCTGATTCAAAAATACCATCAAAATCTTAGGGTTAATTCTAGTCCTTCTGGAACATCTTTCTTCAGAAGGACAGGACATATATCAATCTGTATAGCAATTTTATTTTATTAATTACCTTTGAGTTATTTCCCTTTTGTCGTGAAATTTGTAAATAGTGAAACAAGAGACTCCCAAAAGCTTGGTAAAATATGTAATTTTGAAATTTATTTATATCGATCTCTACTGCAATTGATCTAACCTTTGTTTTTGTAAATATTATTACGTGATATTTTTGACTTATCATTCAATGTTACGTTGGTTTCTTTTAACGTTTCTCTCTATCTACTACAAACCTTTCTTTATAAATAAAAATAAATGTGTAAACTCATCATTATGGGGATGTAACATGCATTAGAAGTCAGATGGTAATTTCATTGAGATGTCCATAAATAATGACTGAACTTATTAACCAATGAAACTTGTAAAAGATATCACATTCCTGAATAGGTTGAGGCATTTGCAGAAGAAAAGGATGGAAGGGAGAACCTGAACGTATAGCTAGCTTAACATTCAACTTGTATGAAAGTTGTAAATAGTTCAGTTATATTGACTAATGTGTATGGGCACTACATAACAGATATCAAGCGATTACCTTACACAAATTTATTGTATCCAATTGCTCAGCAAAAAACTATTATTTTACATTCAATATCACCCTCTCGTGCAGACCAATAATAAAGTTATTGATATGAAGGAAATTTTAAAAATGTCATATTTTATTAAAACAACGTTTTTAAAGTAATAAAACAAAAAAACCTACCTTCGAAAAAAATTCTAAACGGAATGTTCGTAATTAAATGACCTTTTAACGCGCAAACACATCAAACGAACGGATAATAATTGTCATATATGTAGAACTCAAATCTATGGTAGATTCCTAATCTATGGCAAATATGACGTTACAAACGCTAAACAAATCAAATCTATGGCAGTTTTTGTTTTCTCCAAATCACTGGCTGATTTAGAAACTGCGTAATTTTCCGGGAAAAGAGTAAAACATAACGTCACAATAAAATAACGCTGACTTCAGCAAAGTTGGTGGCTCTCCAAACTTTCCTGAAGTACTGTTTTTAAAATACGCAGGAAAACAAACTTTCTTCTTTTCTCTAGAACAATTTGTAGATGTGATGTTTTATCCATAGGAGGAACAATATTTTAAGTGATGTACTCTCCGAATCCCACGATCAATAAAGGCACAGCTGCTTTATGAAGTGGATACTTTGGGAAAGTAGTTATAAGAAACATCTTACATGTAGCGTGTCCGACTGGCAAAGTATTCAAAGTGAGAAAATGAAATTACAAATCGTCAACAGTTAAAAAAGATTGCTTAAAAGTGAAATAAATATCATGTGAAAAGTCAAACTGATACTTTTTTTCTGATTTCTGTATTAAAGGATTTTATGGTTGACTTTACAATTTGGTTGGCCATTATGTAATTTTTATTTCCAAAATAATTATAAACATGCTCCCGTTTACGTACATTTCAACTTATTTAAGACAAGTCGTTGATTGTATATATATATATGTACTGCCTAGTTGTACCTTTGCACAAAATCTGCCATATATTTGGAAACAACAAACATCCGCCATAGATTAGGAACTACAAAACTTGCCATAGATTAGGATTTTTTAAAATCTGCCATAGTTTAGGATAGCAAGACGTCACATCTACCATAGATTAGGAATCTGCCATAGATCTGGAACCCGACATACATTTGAGTCCTACATATATATGTGGGAAGGGATATATTTAACTTGGTGTTATAGCTAGCGAAACTTGAAATCATGCTTCTTTTATTCTTAAATTGTCAACATAAAAAATACATCATTCTTCAATTATTTTACTTCTCGAAGGAAACTGTAAAGCGAATATGTACATTAAGTCACTGTTTATGACTTTAAAATGAAAGCATGCAACACAATCATGAAACAACATTATATAATGGATTAAACATATCTGAGTTTCGATAGAGCAGATTGTTATCCCTGGGTTGACAATGTTTTTCTCTGCTCTATCAACTTCTAATCTGTATGTTTTGTGTATATGGACGTGCATGGTGAAGTACAAAGCACATGGTACACATAGTGAAATAAAAGATGTTAATTTTGAGAATCCAAAAACGTTCTTTTAGGCTCCTTCGAGCAGGATTCACAAATATCAGACACGAGTCCCGTCAACAACGGTCAAAAGTCTTATTACAAAAAGGGACCTAATATTACATATATTACAAGTTCAAATAAAGAAAAAACTACAAAAGTAAAAAAAATGACGAACAGAACATAACATGTATTATAATAATAAGGTCGTGGTATCTCCCATTAAACATTGTGAGTAAATTTCCCAAACGGTATTGTATCGTGTGAGTATTCTACTGTGTTATTTTAATTTTATAAATCTTTGAAATTGAATATGAAGTTTGGAATCGCAATATCATTAATATTTCACTTACATTTATAAAAGTCCTATTACCATTATTGTTAACTGAGATATGGAAGGTTTCGTAATACTTGAAGTACAACTCTATACTTAATTGTTTTAATGGACAAGTAACTGAAATAGATAAAAGCCCACTAAAGTATGGGTTTCTCTGTCATATTCATAATTCAGTTATACCTAATTGTCTGGGGACTACTCGTAGATATTGTATGGTGTCAGTGGGAAGTTTAAACCATCCATTATAATGAATTATGCAGATTCTTCTAAAGAGGCAGTGTAATTGCTTGTACTTCTTGATTTATCTCAATCGACTATAAAACTATTTCCTGGAAAACCATCGATGAGAATTCGTAGAAATAATAATCATATTCGGTATGTTGGAAGGGTATTAAAGAGTTACTGCAAATATTATTTGCTTTAAGTAAGAATTTCAGTACTTAAGATATATCTTGGCCGCTCAGATCATAATAAAAACGATCAGGATAAGACACCTGGTGCTAACGAACAATCTAAAAATTGTAAACAACACGTTATAAACATTTTTTGAATCTAAACCGCTTTTCTGGATTAATTTCCATCAGGTACGATCAAAGACAAATATTTGAAAGTCAATGATGCATATGAACCGAAACAGTTGAAGGACCCAATGAACCAAGTTCTCGTAATTCGACTTTGCCGAATGGACTTTAAACCTTAGTTGCCTTATTATCGCAAAATGTATAGGGAGAAAACTTTGGAAAGGTTTGCTATAATTCATTACAGTATCACAACACTGACTGTTGAGCTGATGAAAAACTAGGGTTTGAGACTTCACCTGCAGGGTATAAACAAAGTTATGTAAAAAATTAAACAGCGCATTATAAATGTTATGCTACCAAAGCGCTTTTTCTAGATCTACCTCCACCAGGATTGGTCAAAAAAGAATATTTGAAAACCAAAGATGTATAAGAATATACTCAGTTGACGGGTTTTAACACTTTCCTTACTGAATTGTTTTTTTACCGCGACGTTGTGTGACCTGGTCAAATTTCCGCACACAGTTTGCCTGGCCTGAAGCAATTTGACGTTTGAATGAAGAAAAAAGTGACGTTTTGTAAAAAACGATTGTATCTTTGTTGTTTCTCATCAAATCGGGTTCAAACTCGATAGTATTACACTTAAGTATAAAAGGATCGTTGCAAGACAAATAAATTTACATGGCAATACATACTTTTGATCTTTTTTAACCTTTTGTTGGAGGAAAATGACGTTTTATTTGAGAAATCATTTTTTTTTTGTGACCAGTTTATATTTTTGCCTTCCATCTTCTAAATTAACACTGCAAAGGGTAATTAACACTTTCGAGTGTTCCGTTATCAAAGTTTTATGGAAAAAAATAACTCCAGAGTCACAATTCTAGCTCATTAGTGTGAATAAACACGAATGAAAATGGTATGTCAAATTCTCCGGCGGCCATTTTATTACCTGTATTGCAATCAGATGACCCTGAACAAATTGGAGTTGTCTTTCTTAGTCCAATGTTTTCTTTGTATTTTTGCATTGATTTAGATATAAACTGACTATTTGGATCTTTTGTGGATTTATTAAAATTTTGTGGAGATATCAAATACTACTTTTCTGGTACAATCAATACTCTTGAGATTCATATGTGCTATTTTAAATGAATGTGCATAAATATATATATATTTCTGGTTTTGTTTCGTATCATGGAAATATTATTCAAATGTTTTCTGATCTGACACACCGATATACATGTATGAATATTTAACACTTCAATATCCTGATAAACTGAAGGAGACATCGTTTTGTTTATATAGATTAGACCGTTGGTTTTCCCGTTTGAATGGTTTTACACTAGTAATTTTGGGGCCCTTTATAGCTTGTTGTTCGGTGTGAGCTAAGGCTCCGTGTTGAAGGCCGTACTTTAACCTATAATGGTTTACTTTTTAAATTGTTATTTGTATGGAGAGTTGTCTCATTGGCACTCACACAACATCTTCCTATATCTATAGTTAACTCTTTTAAGACACTCATGAACTTACTATGATCTATTTAAATAATTATCTTGTCAGTGTCCATGAGATCCTAGAATTTCCAGTTGTGTATTGTTCAATGATGAAATAATTTGATGTTCCTTAAAATTTGGAATATTGTTGATCAAAAATTAATAAATGAAACTGTCAACTGTAACAACAATTTTAAATTATCAATATCCTTTCAATAAACAATGAATATCCTTTCAAAAAATCATGAATATCTTTTCAGCAAATTATGTATTTTCCTTCAACTTCATGTGTAACAAAGTAACTGTCAATTACGAAGTATAATTTCTGACTGAGTGGAAGACTGTAAAGCAATATGGCAGGCAAAGGTGTTTGCAACATTCTACACAACCATATTTTGTCTGACGCCTTTTTTTCCTGAGTAGCATTAGCTATGCCAGCATACATGACACCATGTCTTGTTACCCAAATCTGCTGGCAAATGCCTGTGTGTTAGTCGGACGTCTACATGTAGGTAAGATGGCCTCCCCATACGGTTTTCCCGTGTGGTATACCCTGCAATGAGTTGAGTTGCAACTGATTTAGAAAAATCCAAAAAGGTTATTTATGTAGTTTACTGGTGATTTGGTGACATTTGTAACAGACGGTAAGCATTAAACCTAATGATTTCCAGCATCTTGAAGAACACTCTCTTTGGCCATTTATTTGTTTTGTGACAGAAGAAATAGTACTGTATGTATGTACTGGTCACACTGGTATTAGGACAATGTCAACCAAATATATTTAAATACTCATTATTAAACTGTGAAAAATTTAAAATATTAGGACTGTAAAAGCACCGCAATTTTTTTTTATCTAGTCAATAGTGTAAGGGAGATAATTTCAATTGACGTAATAAAAAATTATATCAGCCTCGGTGAATATTATATCTCTATGGTTGATAAATCATTGTATCAACCTCATCAAAAGTCAATAATTTTATATTGTATAAGTGTACATAACTACAAGTATAGTTTGAGTACTTATTGTTGAAAGCTATATACGTTGTGTTGTGGTTGATAGTATGATATAAATGGCTGGGGATATTTGATGGTCGGCTTTCTTGTGTGCATCTCCAACTTGGATATAAATAGCTCCTCAAATAATTCCCCTTTCAACAAAATATAGAAGTTGTCTCGTGTGTTGAATTTCCTAGCATACAATTACAAATGCATATATTAACAAGGAGATGTGGTATATTTGCCAATGAGAAATGATATTATTGCCAATCAGACAACTCAAACCAGAGACCAAAAGACAAAGAGGTTGACATATATTTGTACTGCCTATACAAATGAGCAACACCTATACCATTTAGCAAGCTATAAAAGGGACTTAAATGGCAAAAAGTGAATCAGTTTTCATTCTAACCATTTGATATTCTGTTTTCAAACTTAATTAGAATGTTCCCTACAATCCTAGTTTGACCATTAATATACGAATGTCATTACCTTTGACATTTGACCTTATGATTTGACCATATGACATTAAATTCAATGCTGACCTGCATTTCACTACAGGATCTTATACCATGATAAATCAGAATAAGTATTTTAGTGCATATACTTTGGGCTAAAAACGGATGAAAAAGCTATTTTGAAAACAATTGTTGCCATGGTATCATACCATTAGTGATCTATCTCTCCTAAAAGGTGACCTACCCCTATTTGTTTACTTTTTCTTAACATCACTTGCAATTCTCACTGAATAGTAATTTCAATGGAAATCTGTAATTTAATTCTCTTAATTTTTTAAGGTGAAGGTAATGCAGATGATGTTTTCCCTATTTGTCTTTTCCCGCCAAAAATGAATAATTGAATGAAGAATATGAAATATTTTTCAAAAACCAACGGTGACCTATATTTTTTTAGCTTAACATGTAAAACTACATTTGTTCTGAACGACATCTTATATAAATTGAATCCGTTGTTAAGTTCTAAGTATGTCAACACACAAGTTTTCTCTATTATTCCTTTGTAAAACAGCAAAATAATCTTCTTTTTTCGGTGACCCCCAAATTTTATTTCGTTATTTTGATCCTCTCACTTAAAAGAACTTTGACATTTGACCATATGACATTAAATTCAATGTTGACCTGCATTTCACTACAGGATCTTATACCATGATAAATCATAATAAGTATTTAAGTGCATATACTTTGGGCTGAAAACGGATGAATATAACAAGTTATCAGGAATTTCTTATATATAGTGTTTATTACCTCGAGCCTCCTTAAGTTCAGTTAATATAAATGACATAACAAACAATATCACATTTTTAAATTTTGCAACATAATAAAGTGTAAGTCATATATATTGTAGTGCATTGAAGGATTTGTGATCTCTACCAACAGAGTAGGTTGAGAGAGATGGGTGTTTGTATATATTTAGATGTGTAGGTAGCAAACTTCTAATGACAAAAATCATTGTATAAGTAAGTCGAACAGACATGTATATAATGTTAACGTTAATCAGTTTTGTCCCCGATGTAATATGCACTCTATTCTATTTTCTGAATTTAAGGACAACACGAAAAGTTCTGATAGACTTTGAATTTTCAAAAATACAAACAAAACCCATTAGATATTTTTATCTTTGGTTTAAGTTTGTTGACTCGCTAACTTAAATTGATTATCTCTTTTTATGTATCACAACAACAAAGTATTATGAAAGGTTTTGTCTACTTTAATTAGCATGCAATCGCTTCATTTTAAATAGTGCCTTGATCCGAAGTGACTTAGCTAAGTGAACCAAAATAGATTTGTGTTTATCTCTTTTTAAATAATTTATAGAGAAATATAAAACAGTTGCTATTGAAAAGGTCATATAAAGAATATGAATTTCATATATTAAATGACTGAATAAATAGTCAACGATAAATCTTACGGGGCGATGGATCATAAAAACCATTCAGTACACTACAAAATATAATTTACAAGAAGTCTAAAAGGGTACAACATCACTAAAAACACAATAAAACGAACAATATGTTAGATATTTCGGATAACAGATATCCTTCCTCGGTAATTGCACGATGACAAATGAATCATGTCAATTCAAATTAAGACTCTATCAAAATCTTGAAATTTATACAATTTGAGCGAACGCAGGAACAATTTTAAAATTTCCAAACACGGCGCAAAGACTACAAAGATATGCCAAAATAAAAGTAGTTATTTACGATGTGAACTGGCACAACTCTAAATTACCAAAGTTGGTGACAGTTGAGATGTTAAACAACTGCGTGGAAATACAGTCCCAATAAACAGTCCTGACAGATCTAAGCTGGTATAATATTTAAAATATGACAACAGTAGAGCAATTGCAACAGAGACTGCGTTTTTAAACATCCCAAAAATATAGTAATTAGATAAGAAACATGAGTAATAAATTTTTACTAAGGTTAAGTAATAGAACGTGGCTGCGTATTTACACATCTCTGCCAACTGTAATTAAAACTAGTATAATTCAAAAATTTCTGAAAAGTGTAAGAGTCCAGTACGGAAGCCGGAGTTACTGGACACAAGTGATGGTGGGAAAATGAGTGACTCTTCTATGTTTTTTCATTAATGCCCTCTAGGGAAACTGTCATGAGCTTTCTTATCCAAAAACTTTCCAGAGCAAGTCTGTCGGCCTTTGACCAGTCCTCGTTTTGATCTATGATGGTGATGGTAAGTTTTTTAAGATCAGCTTGGGCGTGCCCATGTAATCTTAAATGACGACTTACGGGGAGGTCGGGCTTGCAGGCGTAGTCACTACGATGACCATTCATGCGTTTGTTGAATGGCTGTTCTGTCTCGCCAACATACTGCATGCCACATAGACACTGAAGAATGTATACGACATTCTGGGTTTTGCAAGTTACATTACAAAATATTGTGTACACAGACCCAGTGGAGTGGCAAGTAAATGTTTGAGTATTCAGTAATTGTTGGCAAGTCAGACATCGTTTGTTACCACATGACTTGCACCATCCTGTAGTTGAACAGCTTTTATTAAATACAATTATTTATTACATACAATCTAACTCTCTTTCATCTTGTAACAGTATTAAAACATTTGACTTTTCTACTCTGTACACAAGTATTACACATTCCAAACTAAAAGACAAATTGAAAGAGTTAGTATTACTTTGCTTCATAAAAAAGAATGGCCAACGTAGATACAAGTATCTTGTCTTAGGGATGGATAAAACCTACTTTGTAAAGAATCACTCTGATTCAAACAAAAAATTCTCTGAAACTGATATTATCAAGATGCTTGATTTCTTGATTGACAACATATTTGTTACGTTCGGAGGACGTGTTTTTCAACACACTGTCGGCATTCCAATGGGAACAAACTGTGCCCCTTTACTCGCCGACTTGTTTCTTTATTATTATGGGGCTGAATTCATGCAGGAACTTCTTAGGAAGAAAGATAAGAAGTTAGCAATATCCTTTAACTCTACTTTCCGCTATATAGATGATGTTCTTTCACTAAATAATTCAAAATTTGGTGAAAATCTATCCAATCGAACTAGAGATAAAGGATACTACAGATACAGTTAAGTCGGCTTCATATCTTGACTTACATCTAGAAATTGACAATGAGGGTCGGTTGAAAACAAAACTTTACGACAAAAGGGATGATTTCGGCTTTCCAATTGTGAACTTTCCATTTCTAAGTAGCAACATTCAAGCAGCACCTGCATACGGGGTATATATCTCCCAATTGATACGATATTCCCGTGCTTGTATTTCCTATCATGATTTTCTTGAGAGAGGTTTGCTGCTCACAAGGAAGCTATTAAACAAAGAGTTCCAAATGGTGAAGTTGAAATCATCCCTTCGTAAATTTTACGGACGCCATCACGAGTTGGTTGACCGTTATGGAATAACCGTTTCACAAATGATATCGGATATGTTCCTTACGTCGTAACTACAATCCCCTTCCCTTTCATGAATATGACCAACCGAATTAGACTATTTACCGGATTTGTAATCACATAAGCAACACGACGGGTGCCACATGTGGAGCAGGATCTGCTTACCCTTCCGGAACACCTGAGATCACCCCTAGTTTTTGGTGGGGTTCGTGTTGTTTATTCTTTAGTTTTCTATGTTGTGTCGTGTGTACTATTATTTTTTTTGTTTGTCTTTTTCATTTTTAGCCATGGCGTTGTCAGTTTTTTTTAGATTTATGAGTTTGACTGTCCCTTTGGTATCTTTCGTCCCTCTTTTATTAGAGGAGACGACAGCTTTCACAAATAAGTATTTTAGACTTGCTGGTCTCCAAAAAGCTGAGACAGGAGGATCGGGAAAGATTTTGGATAATTTTGGGTGATTGGCAATACTTTGCCAATTGGCACGGATCAAACGTGAAAGGTTAGTAAAGGCGGGATTGTATGTTAAAACAATGGAACTATTTTGCTGCGCCTCTTCTTTTTGTACTGTAACAGGTCATTGCGGCTGTTATTGTTAGCACGCGCAAACCCCTTATCTATGTCCCATTTCTTATAACCTCGTTTGATTAAAAATCCGCGAAGTTCCTGTAATCGCTGAGTGACAGCCTCCTCAGAGGAGCAAATCCGCTTTACTCTAAGAGCTTGACTGTACGGGATACTTTTTGTACAGTGTTTGGGGTGACAGCTTTGGGGAGAAAGGTACTGAGGTTTATCTGTAGGTTTACAGTAGAGGTCTGTTGATATGACACCGTCCTTTAGAGATGTAGTTGTGTCTAAGAAAGATATCTTAGAGTTGGATATTTCATATGTAAATTTAATTGAATGATGGGCGTTGTTTGCATGTCTGATAAAAGCATCCAATTTTTGTTGGGATTCAATCTATTTCATGTCAACATCATCGATAAAACGGAACCAAGACAGAGGTTTGGATAAAGATGTTAAAATAATTTGTTTCTGTAATTTGCCCATGAAAATATTGGTGTAAGACGGTGCCATTTTAGTCCCCATCGCTGTCCTGTTTATTTGAAGATAATTCTCACCATTAAAGGTAAAATTGTTACATTTCAGGACCAGAGTAAGCAGCTGGACTAAACATTCGGTAGGTGGTTCTAAAGTGTTGCGCGAGTCCCATATTTCCCTACACGATTGTATTCCTTCATCATGAGGTATGTTGGTATACAATGAGGTGACATCTAAAGTGACAAGAAGGGTTTTCAGAGGAAGACGGTTCATGGATTCCATTTTTGCGAAGATAATCGGTAGTGTATTGAATGTGAGAAGGAAGATTTTCTACATGAGATCTTCAATGAAAGTCTACAAATTCCGAGATTTTCTCAGTCGGGTGGCCGTTGGCGGATACAATGGGTCTACCAGGGTTGTTTTAGGAAGAAGATACAATCGACCAGGCTTGGCGTTCTCTGGTTTTAATTATCCAATTGTATCCTCATCTATGTGACCGTCATTGTGCATGGTTTGTAACGCAGTAATAATTTTGGAACTAAACTCGGAAGTAGGGTCATAGTCAAGTTTCTTATAAAATCTCTCATCAGAGAGCTGACGCTCTGCTTCCGCGATGTAGTTGGCTTTGTCCATTATCACAACGACACTTCCCTTGTCTGTTGGTTTTATAACAATATCATCTCGGTTTCTCAGCGATTGTATGGCTTTTTTCTCGTCAGAAGAGGTGTTATAAAACGACGGGTACTTGTTGCTGGCTAGATGAACAACATCCGATTTGATTTTGTCAATAACATTTTCCAGTGTAGCAGATTTGCTGGGCTTTGGAATCCATGAACTCTTCTTTTTTAAGTGCGGAATTATGATTTCGTCCTCCGAGTTGGACGTGTCTGTGTCTTCCTCATTATCCTTCTCTTTATCCTTGTTACCAAAGTATTCTTTAATTCTGAGGGTTCTGGCAAAGTTATTGAGGTCATCCTCCAGTTTCATATTATCGATGTTACTTGGAGTAGGGCAAAAATTCAAACCCTTAGATAAGACTTTAGTTTCATCCTAAGTTAAAGAGACTGTTGACAAATTGACAACTGTGTTGTTGGGATTGGCCGTAATATGAATTTTTCTTCGAAATCTACGGTTGCGAGGCTTTTTGCTAGAATTTTTAGAAGGTCTGTTTAAAGGGTGGGTAACTTTCACAGCATCACGTTTAAATTTGTTTATCTACTTGTCGTGAAGCTTATGTGATTCAATACGTTTGATATCACTAAGCCGTACTTGAATTTCGTCAGGTTCAATACCAGATAATTGGTCACGGGATCTGCAGTGCAAGTTACCCCTAAGTTTGTATAGATAATTAAATTTCATATATAATATATAATTAATGATGACATTGTGGCACGGTTTTTTGAAATTTGAACTTTTAAAATCCAATGTTAAAACAAAAAAGAAATTTTTGAACGTTAGGCAGTTTAATGCTTAGGACTTTGAACGGAAAAGGGAAAACAAACGCATTCAGTTTACACTTACACGTTGTGGTTTTAAACGTATTTCTGTGCGAAATTTGCAGTATTTTGAACTGTTTAAACAAACATCAAAATCTTAGTGCCAATTGTAGCTTTTCGTGAACATCCTCCTTCAGAAAGGTAACACATGTATTGTTTTGTATAGCAGATTATATTTTAATGATTACCTTTGAGTTATTTCCATTCTGTCGTGAATATATTAAGTAGTGAAACTAGAGGCTTCCAGAAGACTGTAAAAATCGGTAATTTTGATATTTATTTTTATCGCTACTGCAACCCATCTAACATTCGTATATGTAAATATTATTACGTGATGTTTTGACTTATCAGTCAATGTTATTATGGTTTTTTTAATGTTTCTCTTTTTTTTACTACTGTTTGTCAGGAAAGTAGGTATTATAACTGTGGCAAAGTGCCTTTGTCTATGTCAGTAAGGGTACCTATTTTATGATTAAAAAGAAATGTGCAAAATCATCATTATGGGGGTTTAACATCCATTGGGAGTCAGTCCATAAACAATGACTAAACACATTAGCCAATGAATTAGCAACATATATCACATTCCTGAAAAGGTTTTCCGAAGAAAAGGGTAGGCGGGGAACATGAACGTATAGCTAGTTTAAATTTACACTTGTATGAAAGTTGTAAGTAGTTCAGTTACTGGTATATTGGCAAATGTGTATGGGCAATCCAAAATAGATATGAGGTGTTTACCAGACACAAAACATTTAGTGTATCCCATTTTTAGCAAGAGACAATTATTTTACATTCAATATCACCCTCTCGTGCAGACCAATAATAAAATTATTTATATGAAGGACATTATTTAAATGACATATTTTACTGAAGACAACGCCTTTGTTATGCGTTTAAAATATAATATAACATGTATAACAAAAAAGCCTAACTCCGAGGAAATTTTTAAACGGAAAGTTCGTTTCTTCAAATTGCATAATCATATGCTCAAACACATCAAACGAATGGATAGCAACTGTCATATTCCTGACTTTGCACAGTCATGTTATTTATAGAAAATGGTGGATTAAACCTGGGGTTATAGTTATAAATCTTCCTTCGCCTTTGTTACTTATCAAAAGGACATGGTAACGCTATTATGTGCATTTATGACTTTCAAAACAATCACGAAATAACATTGAATAATAAATTAAACATGTCTGAGATGGGATAGAGCAGATTTAAACCTCTTGGTTGACAAAGTCTTTCTATGGTTTATCAACCTCTTAGCTATATGATATTTGGATATGAAAATGGAGTATTAAATCAGGGGTTATTTATAGCGAAACCGCTCATCGCTCACCGGCATGACAATCAACATCAATTGAACATTATAAATTCATAATTTAACAACACAAACAAAATTTTCCTTCACTTTTACTACTCCTAACGCTATTATGTACATACATACGGTTCAAATGAAAACCTTAAGGACAATCATGTGTTTGATTGATTTTGCTTTTGAATTTAATTAATTACAGAAAAACAACATTATACTAGCTATATCATTTTCTCACCTAATGATATCATTTATCCGTATTTTGTAACTGTCTTCGTTAAAGTAGCTTCGGAAATGGAGATGAGACACAATAAAACTTTGCCGATTTGCCTGGCGAAAAAGAATAAGACGCAATTAGCCGTCAAACAAATATTTCATAATGGGTTGCCATTTCATTGCAATTCGCGGCAATAAAATTATTGGAAATCGGCAAAAGGGTTATACTTCAGTTTTCATCATCAAATGTTACCCGGGACAGCCCATTATTTCTCGGAAATGCAGAATCAAATACATATCAACTCGAACAAATGCGTTTTATATTGTTTTAATGAAGATAATTGAGCAAGGACATTTATATCCAACACAATGATATCTCTGTTTTAATAAAAAAAAAAAAAGTGTTTCTTTCTGCACCTGTAGCGCAGCTTTACCAAGAAACATGCAAAAGGGTAAACGGTACGAACATCGCGCGTAACGTCAGACAATTGTTTGACGCAGATAAAGATAAATATAGTGGCTATGTATATACTCTTCCCAAAACTTTCTAAACGGTGTTGAACTTGCTGAATACGATATAATGATTTAATAGGAAGAATAGAGACAGAACAGTGTTCTCAATAAGGATGAATATTGGATAAGAAAGTATCACTGTATAGAAATTTAACCAATCGAGCCAATATTTATCGTAATACAATGTATGCAATTGCATTATTGCCTTGTATCATTTCTGTTAAGAACTAATTTAGCTACCAAACATGAAGCATATTTTGATTTATTGGAGTCACAAACTCAATCTTGCATATTTGTTAAATAAAAGTCCGCTTGAGGTAAAACAAATATTTAACGAAGACTTATCACAAAGTTGTAAGAATTATAGGGAATTTATAATAATACCTGATACAGGTAACACATTTTATATCTTTAAAGAAACACAAAATACCAAATTAATAAAGAAACATAATCATAGAACTTCATTTCTCAACAAACACATATCATATGATGAACGTACACATGTTTGCATACTATTGTTAGGGTTCATTATAATATTTTCGACAAACAAATTTTGTGTTTATAGTACACTTTTGCACTTATGAAATGCATATCTGAGCAACTGGAACATGTTTAAGGCACAGATGAAATTGGTCAAATAATATTTACTATCAAATACAGTATTGTCATTCAGAAAACAAAAATCTTTTTGTATCTGGAAAGTTGTTGTTAACCCAGCAGAATATGGTAAAACATTCCTTTGACACGGTCGATGTAGTCACACAGATTTATGTATCGATTGTTGTGTCTATATTAGTGATTTCGACGAGTACTCGAATAACGTTCGTAGTATTGAGTATCGATTCGACAACTAATAATCGTGGATTTTTTGCTGGAATGTTTTTGCCTCCTGCTAATTTTGTTTTCTTCAGGAACTCTCCAAGCCGTCGAAAATTAAATATAAATCAAAATCAAAATACATTTCGAATGTTTTCAATTAGTTGTCGTTTCGAATGTTTTAGGTTAATTGTCGTTTAAAATTTCCTCGTGCGCAATTGAAAAGACCATTTTCCTAGGTCTACACTGTGAACAAATCGTGTCGTAGCCATTTCTACCTTGACCAGTTTTAACTCAGTCTCGACCAGTCTCGACTTGTTTCAACCAAAGTCAATTTGTCTCGATTAGCCTTGACCTGTCTCGACCAGTCTTGACCTTGAGATTTAGTCTTAATGGTCAAAATCTGCCCATCTAACCAAATTATATATTGATCATACACAAGTCCAAGGTAGTTTGTAGTTTGGTTCACTGCTGTCAAATTAAAGGATTTAGTCAATAGGTGAAAAGTTTTCAGTTTTTATCAATTTCAGAAAGTCATCTTTAAACATTTCTATAACTTTTTCAAATCATTAATATCGTTCAATCAGACAATAGAGAAAGTTGAGCCTATTTCGAGCATTTTGATAATCTGGAGCAACAGGTTATTTAGTATAACATTGGTTTAATTGTAATCAAAACAAGCATTTACTGTGGATTCATTTATTTTCGTGGGTATCAATTTTCGTGGATTGCTGACAACTTGCATATTCGTGGATATTTGATTTCGTGGTTTTGCCAATTTCTGTATACAAAGCCTATTGAAAATATGATATTCGTTGAACATTTGAATTCGTGGTTTACTTGTACCAACGAAACCCACGAAAATTGGTATCCAACGAATTATAATGAATCCACAGTATCTCGAATAGATGAGGCAACATATTTTGCAATGAATGGTTATGTTAACTTAGATCGTTGGAAATCTGCAATTACAAACCGTCATAAAATATATGATCTTGAAATACAAAATATGATGTCAGCTGCTCGTCTTAAATATTAATTGTTGTTTTTTTCTCTCAAAGAACAGTAAATCAGGTTATAATTTCGATCACTTAAATAAAGGCAACAGTAGCATACCGCAGTTCGAAACTCATAAATCGACTGAGAAAAAAACAAATCCGGGTTACAAACTAAACCTGGGGGAAACACATCACATATAAGTGGAGAACAACGACACAACAGAAACACAACATTTAAATGTAACACACATGGAAACAAACTATATAATAATATACAATGGCCATTTTCCTGTATTGGTACATGACAACAAATGATTGGTTGAACCTAGTTTTGTGGCATACCAAACCTCCCGCTTTTATGGCAATGGTAAATATAACATTTAAACGAAAACGTTAAATGTCAGAACTACAATACAAATAAATGGGAGAACATTTATGACAGAGAAACAAACGAAATTAGCTTACAAAAGGTACCAGATATGAAATTTAATACGCCAGACTTGCGCTTCGTCCACACAAGACTAACTAGTGACGCTCAGATGAAAAAAGTTCGAAAGCCAAAACAATTACAAAGTTGAAGAGCACCGAGGACAAAAAGTTTCAAAAAGGTGTGTCCAATTCGGCTATGGTTTTCTGCCTGGGAAGAACATCCTTATTATTTGAAATAATTCATACTTTTGCAAACAGTAAATCTTATAAAATGACTAAATTACATTTATTAAAAACAAAGAAAATTACAATACTTATTAATATGAAGGTGTGGTAGTAATAAGATAGTTAGTTGTATTATCTAGCAATGTCGGTGTTTCTTCTGAATCAAACTGTAAACCAAATATATCGTATACATTTCGTTGAACTAAACTAAAATCTAATAAATGAAGGGGTGCTTAATTATCTTTACCATAACACACGAATACAACAGAAAAGACGTTAAGACATTTGACGAAATCCGATGAAAATAACAAATATAACATTAAAATGTTATATAATCGGATTGCATTAGTGGTTGGCAGGCGTGTCGGGTATGATATGGATAGTGTTACAATTTACAACATATTTAACTTGATATATTCAAACAAGCTTTAAATTTGCATTAAGCTAGGAATGATACTGGAAAGGACCCGTGCGGTGCTCTCCTTGATCACATAAACATAAAAGTATATAATATCGTATGTTTATATGATTTGGTCAAGCAATATTACTCGGCGTTCCTGGTGATACTAAATGATGACAATGCCATTGAATCAAACCAAAACAGAGGTGATGTCTTAAGCTTGTAACTTACGAATGGATGATATGTATCCTTGATTTATGACAGCCGTAACAGACTCTTATTAGGGGACGACCATTTGATACTCTGAGGGGGCAGGAGGATTTTGAAAATAATAACTCTTATTTATTTGTCTTTTGTTCATTGATTGTCCTCCTGTATTCTGTTAGTGTTGCATTTCTTTTGTGATCTAGTAATTTTGTTATGAATTTGATCATGAGTTTAAAAATAAACAGCAGCCACAGACTTAACTATGTGAATTCCATTTTTGCTTTATCATGCACATTGGTCTTTTGATGTTGTCCTTAGAAACTTAAGACTTACACTGAATTTATACATTTTGCTTTGAAACCAAAATAGTGTCAAAATTATTAAAACGAAACTTGCATTTTCAGATTATGAAAGGGTCTTTGGAACACCTAGAAAGCATGATTTTGCATCATCTGTTCTATAGCTTCTTGGGCTTTCAGTGGCTCAAAAACCCTTCCAAAATAATTTTGTCTCGCTCCGCTCGGCGAAATATCTTTGCCAATACTTTTAAAAGAGGCTAGTTACAAGTAAACTTTAATACTATATATGTATGTAGACAGGTATATGCCGTTGAAAATATAAAAGAATCATTTCTGCAGAGGATGATGATTAATTCTGATTAAATGGTAAATAATGATTTGACTATACATGTATTATTTACGATAAACAAATCATTTAAAAATTGTATGTTTTCGAATATCATAAATATAGTTGTGAAAATGAATAAACAGTCCCTTGCTTTAATGAAAATGAAAAATCTTGCTTCAATAGTGCAGAAAATGAATAATCTGTTCACTTAGTTTACAAAAATAAATAACCGATCAAAACCAATCCTCCTGGTCCTCCCAGAATATCAAATGATTGTCCCCTTATGACGACGGAGTACATGTGTCAAGTATTGGACAATGATATTAACTTTTAATAAAAAAAAATATCATCTATAGAAAGATTTATAAAGCATGGGTATTTTTTAAATTTAAAAACAAACAAACATCATTATTTAGACATTAAAACACAAAACAACCATACTTAGCCGAAAGGGAAATTACTTTGCTGTAAAAAAGACAAAAACAACAATATGTTTAATTGTTCTGATTGTTTTAAAACTGCTTACAGCTTTGATATGACTTGAAATATCAAGGGTAAATTTTGTGGCAGATTACCCTTCTCTATTTATAGTTCGAAAGATAATTTTGGCGTAATTTACTGGAATTTTATACAGACTATGATATCCCAGCTGCTACATTTGTGTACTAAACAAAATGTTTATTATTTTGATAAAAGGATATATAAAAAAAAATACTCAATCATTCCAATTATGTTATTTAAACAAAAAATGTTGCGATTATATGAAATAACTTTGTATTTCTTTAAGCTAAATGTTAATGCTTTTAAATTTCTCCTTGTTATCTTCTGCAAAGAACAATGTCCTTATATAACACGGGACTTTGATATATGTAATTCACAAAGATGTATTTACTATCTTTGGAACTAATATTTCTCATAAAGAAATTATGAATAACTTAATATGAGAACACAAATGTAAGCTGTATAAACAGTCAAGGTCGTTAAAAACTTCTATAATCATATGCGATTATTTAAATTATATAATGATATTGACACTAACCAAGAGAGACATAATCATTAAACTATTGACAGGCACAAAACCAACAATATGTACTACATATGCCACATGCATTATATAACAGTTTTCATTTCATTGATATTTTTTCTTATTTTCAGATAATATCAGTCGATATTTGATATTTTTAATTGCGTTTCGTTGAACTTAAACAAATAATTGGTGTCACTCCTTGTCAGTTATCTATTATCTAGTATTACATCATGTTCCTACCTATTAAACCCATGTGCAACATACTATGTATTTCATTGAATTTATTTTTAGTCGATTGAAAAAAACTATTTTTAAAGTTTTTTATCATCCCTTCAATAAAATAATAATCCACTATGTGTAAATGGCTTGTAACCACAATATATTATTATCTGTTTTTTTATTATATTTCTCTTGTTTTATTTTAATCACGGACATAATAGGTCTTCTATAACGCAGATTACAAATTTTATATCACAGGGTTTGATCTGGTTCACAATTTGTGTCATATAAACATTTTTTGTCTATTTTGGTTGCTTTTTTGTAAATCTAACAAATGTTATACCAGCAGTAAGTTAAGTTAGATACATAACCAGGTTAAACTCACCTTTTTTCGGAAAGGACTGTACTAAGTCAACCATATGATAATTTTTGTGTTTGTTCCATTTACCTTTTCACGCTCTCCGTTGGTCGAAAACGTTTGCTTTTATCAGAATTTTTTTTCTTTAAATTCCCGTTTTGAATTTGTTTGAACTTCGGTTTGAGGTTATGGCTTTTCTTTTTTGTTCCTTGTGACCAGATACAAGCTCCTTTATCATTAACATTTATTCGATCTCATCGTTTTTTATTTGGCGTTAAGGGTTTTTGTTGAAGGTATTTTTTTCAGAAAGCACCTCAGATACACACCAAGTTTAAAGTTTTAATTCAAAATTTTAGAAAGCAAACTATATTAGAGTTTTAGAGAGTATAAAGAGCATGAACTTAAAAGCGAAAATCATAGAAGGTCATCTAAACCTCAGAAGTAATTTCACTGTTCACAATAAGTACAAAAAGAAATACCATAATGGCAAAATGCACTTCGAAAAGGTTGGATGACTGTATATATATATTGTGAATGTCTCAACAAGTAATACTTTGAAAAAGATTGTCATTTCTTATATCAAAATCTTAACTGCGTTCCTTGTAAAATTTCATCAAAAGCATTCTGCTTATAATTTGTCTTTGTTATATTCGATTATTTATAATTATATAGATCCATTACACACATTGCATCAATTTAATTTTAATTTGCTTTATATAATCTGCTTTAATATAACACATTGAACATCATATTAAACTAATGTTGTAGATATTTGTTTTCAGGTCACATATTGTCTCAAACCTAGTTTATGGAAAAACATTGCATTGGCTCTATTTAAAGTGGTTTTGTTCAACTCTTTTATAAACCGGTTATCTCCTGATCGAATATTTTTAACGTGTCATGTTTGTTTAAATACTTAACGTTCTATTGAACTGAATGGCATGTGATGATCATGTGAATGTTGATAAAATCTTTAAATTAAAAATACCTTCCAAACCAATAATCCCTACCTTGATTTAAGGCCAGTTAATTCAGTACAGGATTACATAGAAAAACTCATATATTTTATATTGTTTACTTACTTGTTCACAGATTTGAACACTTTATTGATTTAAGAGAAACAGGAGGCTTTACATATTCAAATACAGTTGGAAATACGTTATGTAATATGTTTAAAATCACTTATTGTCCTTGGTGTCCAAAAGGTTACCCATATAAGTTCATGACCTTTAGAAAAATAATCATCATATTATAAAGATTTAATTACATGAATATTTATAGAGTATGGTTTTTTTTTGTATTCAGAGGGAAATGTTGTTTGACTGTTCATGTTGATGATGAATTTACAAAATATACATTTACAACGTAAAATGCAAAATAAAGATAGAACTCAGAACTAATTTGATGTTCAAATGGCAAAGATTAATTACGAAGATCTCAGATACAAATGAATGGAATCGCATGAACTACAAGTGAAGACAAGTTGCGTCGAAAAAACTAAAGTATTGTCCTGCATCAAATGTAATGGTTATCCACATTCATTTCAACAATCGGATATTAGACACATTCGACTATTCGAATATAAAATAATATAAGACCTTGAAAATCCTTTTTATTTTGACAATGTCATCTTGAAGTATAGAGCATGAGGAACGAGTTCTTCTAAATCGTTTTAGTGTTATGATAAAACTAATTCAACAATCAATTTATCATATGCTAAAAACTTACAATCAATAATAAAATCCTACTGTCGTGTTTGTTTAATGACCTTTAACTGTTTTGTTTGTTGATAACGTCACTATGATTACGTTGTATTTTTAGCCATTATAAACAGTATAAAAGCAGTGAGCATTCGATATTTAAAAATCGTTGCATTTTGACATGTTTGAACAATGAGGAGCGGTCAATATTTCTTTTAAATATAGTAGCTACCAAGACATGTCAAGGGTAAGTATAACGTATATATCGTTTTGTAATGACTCGATTCACATCTTAATTAGGTCTTTCCACCTTTCCGTGGAAAGACCTATTGATTTTGTTCTGATTATTAGGTCTTTCCACCTTTCCGTGGAAAGACCTATTGAATTTGTTCTGATTATTATTATTATTATTATTTTTTTTTTTTTTTTTCTTCCGCCTAATTTTTTTTCTTGCGTATTATTGATGTTTCAAAAGATGTCGCTTAGATATTTGGAATATGGTATCGTATAGTTTATACGCTTTAAAAATTTACAACTGTGTAACAAAATACTTTACGTTGTAAGAGTTATCTCCCCAAACACTGTTTTTCTTGTGGCCACTACTCCTTCGCAACCGTTAAAGATTACGACAAATTTATTTTACCAAATTGCTCGTTACATCTTCAGGATTAGGATATTCATTTAGACCGAAGCTTTACGGAGACTCCATATGAGAGTTATTCCCCCTTTTCCCTTAAATTAAGTGATATGCATTTCTAAATGGTAAACCATAAGTGATAAAGACATAGGGTCTTTAGATTTGGGGTCCTTGGTCGAAAATAATAAAAATGAGGTCAAGGTCAAAGGTCAAGGTCATATTCTAAATTTTGATTTTGGCTTATTTTCATTTATTTTCAAATACCTTATGACATATCGACAAATAATTTTTCATAAATTGTTAGTTGCGACATGTCCTTACTTGTATATTTTGATTGAAAGGGTGCGCAGACAATAAATAGGAGTTTTTGCCCATCTTACATTTAGAATTACGCGTAAAGTGATATTACTAATAAACCAAACATATTAAAGACCTTGGGTCTTTTGATTTAAGGTCCTTGGTTTGTGAACTTGAAATTGAGGTCAAGGTCATAGGTTAATATGACGTTCTAGATTTTGACCTTTGCTTTAAATTCATATAAATACATCATACAGCCATAGGAACTAACATTTTAAACTGATTTTTAATATTTCAATATCAAAAAAGATCTTTTCTAGTGGAAAGACCTACAATTGTTCTCTGAACAATTGGTTTTTAATTATTTTTTTTTTTTCTTCCGCCTAATTTTTTTCTTGCGTAGGATTGATGTTTCAAAAGATGTCGCTTAGATATTTGGAATATGATATCTTAAAGCGTATGCGCTTTTAAAACTGACCACTGCGTAACCAAATACTTTACGTTGTAAGAGTTATCTCCCCAAACACTGTTTTTCTTGTGGCCACTACTCCTTCGCAACCGTAAAAGATTACGACAAATTTATTTTACCAAATTGCTCGTTACATCCTCAGGATGTTCTGTTTCATTTTGACCGAAGTCGTATAGAGATTCCATATGAGAGTTAGTTCCCCTTTTGTATTTGAAATTTTGAAATGTATTTTAAACTGGAAAACCATAAGTGATAGAGACCTAGGGTCTTTTGATTTGAGGTCGTTGGTCCAAAAAAATGAAAATAAGGTCAAGGTCAAAGGTCAAGGTCATATTATAATTTTGATTTTGGCTTATTTTCACTTATTTTCAAAAGTCGTATAACTTATCGACAAGTTATTTTTACTAAATTGTTAGTTGCGACATGTCATAACTTATATATTTTGGTTGAAAGGGTGCGTAGACAAAAAATGGGAGTTTTCGCCCCTCTTATGTTTAGAATTATGTGTAAAGTGATATTACTCATAAACCATACATATTAAGGAACTCGTGTCTTTAGGTTTGAGATCCTTAGTCTATGACTTTGAAATTGAGGTCAAGGTCATAGGTTAATTGGACGTTCTAGATTTTGACCTTTGCTCCAAATTCATATTTAGACATCATAAATCATAGGAGTATTTCGCAAGCGCAGAAAATGTAGGGCGGTCATATTTTTTCCAGGTCAATAAAAACATCGTTGTCCTCTCAACAAAATTTGTTTGTATTATAAAATACGTAATCGGAGCCTGTTCATAATAGTAAACGAAATATATCAAATCCATTTCACATCGTGGTGCAAAAAAACATAAATAACATGAATAAATTCATCAAAGATACCAGGATGAAATTAAAGTGCATCGAGTTTAAAAAAAAAACATGAGTAATCTATTTATCGCCATTATGTGTATTTTCGAAAATTAAAAAATTCAATTCCAGCAAAAAGTATATCTTATACGATAATGATGCATTTTTTTTTGGTACTATATTTTTTTTTTTTTTTTGGCGCAGGCTTATTTGATATTAATAAGTTGTCACAAAGCTTGTTCATTCATTTGAAAAAAGTTGTTTCATCCGTCGTTTTCAATTATCGCGAACACCATTTTCACCGTTTTAAAGTCGATGTTAGGTGGTAAATTGGGTGTTTAATCAATCTTTTCAGTTGTGTCTTCTTGTTTTTCAGTTTAGTAGTTTGATTTTTACTAAATATCCAGTAATTGATATTAGACACGTCAAGTGAAAATGTCTGTCCATAACTTTTCCTGCTATTATTCAAAGTTCTCTATGTTTTGAAGCGTTGTCTCTAGGTCGAAATCAGAGTCCCGTAATTCCGATGTGTCCATGACTGCGCATTGGAAATATATTTTTAAGGCAGACGAAGAAATATAGTACATGTATGCAGAAAAAATACACATGCAGACAGACCGACGAACAATTGTATTAGTTGCATGTACAAATTGACATTTTCAATTTGTTAGAAACATGATTTGATTTCTTTTATCTAAAAAAAAATTAATTAATGAAATTTATGGTAAAATATTTAAACGTCTTACGAGAAATCATCGTTTTTGTTGACATTTAAGTCATCCAATAACGTTTTTTTTTAAATTCCGGCTAAACTTATCTGATCGGCCGACACTCTAGCGCGTGGATATGGATTGATAATCTGTTGCAAAGGACCTTAGAAACTAGCGATAATTTTCATTCTCACTCTACTTGAGTGATATGAAAATTATACCAAAAAACGATCAAAGGACAAATACAGATACTAGCGATAATATTTTCTTCTTCGTCATTTACACAAAATACCACCACTGTGGTCTACAGCTAGATTTTTTTGTATGAAACACCTTACCATAAAGTTTTTGTTAGTTTCCCGTCTTTAAGGTCGATTTTTATTTTGGGGGAAGAGGTGTCCTACTCAAAATCTAACATATAATTAAAAGTTTATGTCGTCCTGTTTTTTTTTCCCCTGCTTCAAGTTGTGCAAAATTGTAAGATTTGTATAAATTATGCATGGAAAACACAATTGTGTGTGCTAAAAAAACTTCACCATAGAATTTTAAGATAAAAATAAAGAGATAGCTCAAATATTATGCTTTCAGATTAGAAAAAGAAAAAAAATTGGGTCACCGGACTCGTTCTTCTTTGCTACACAACAAATTAGGCAAATTCACAAAACATTCTTTTATAAACATTAAACTATCTTAGTTATCTCCCTTTATATCGAATTACTCCTCTTACATCAGAAGAATCTCCCCTAAAGTTTCAAAGTTGAAAAAAAATGAGTAAGAATACAAAATCAGGGTGATTCAGCCGTAAATATGAAATATCACATTATTTTCTGTTTTAATACAAAAATTAGTACACATGAATTACCTACGACTACCAGAATATGGACATTTCATCGATTGTTATCTGCTTTTTCAACATCCAAGATGAATAAAGACACCCGGCTACCTTAACATAATTTACATAATGCTTCTCATGGAGATACTTTGTCTCAATTATTTCATATGTACAGCAGGGTGTGCAGTAAATTTCGTATATCAGGAAAGTGCACACATTATTACAGAGATAGATAGATCATTTGTTGATCAAAACTTATACAAATTTTATCACAATTATAGACCTTCATGGGTGACAGATAATTACTGCTGCAGTAAATTTAAATCCGATCTTTCTAATATTTTTGGAACATTAATAAACCAATTCAAGTTTTCAATATTGATTTTTTTCTGTATAATGTTGAACAGGTTAAAATGTGTCAAACATTTAGTTAAGTTTTGATGAATATGTGGTGTACCAAGACATAAAAACTTGACACAATATACGTTTGCACGTGTAAGAACTTGAAAGGTCATTGTACGCAATGTTCAAAATATATACGAGAAACAGCTTTACTCAGGTTTTACATTCATGTGCTTAAATATCTTTTGAGAATTCAGGATATAGCGATATGTTGGTGATGTCCGTGTCTACTGGTTTATAGCATTATCTCAAAATCATAATGTTTTTGCAAGTTCTTGCTTAAAACTCTAAAAATGTAACCACTCATATATGTAAACTAGTGTTTAAAGATCATCTGAAAGTTGTTATTTAAGCACGTTTGTGACAATCAAATTGGGCTTTTTGCAGAATCAATTCATCAAATAAAGAAAATTTGTAATTTTGATTCTGGCAATCAATTACTAAATTGAAAAACTCATTGCAATACCTTCAATGATCGGAATAAAAAATGTAATACCAAAGTTGTCTAAAAAATTACTTCTTTCAATTTTAAATGAGAATATTCTTGTGCGTACCATGACAACACACCTATGGTTCTTTTATGTTTTCGCCGTTTCGACCAAATACTGATGTGTCATCTACAACTATAAAACACTCATCTTTTGATGAATTTTAAAAAACAAAGTCGTTGTAAACGGCATCTTCCGAAAAGAGTTGAGCATTTAGCTAAAAGGAAGATAATTCGGTATACATCAGCAAATGGTTATATAGTATACGCATCTGTGATATTATTTGTCAAGAAACACAAAATTCTAACCTTTCAGTGCTAAGTATTCAATTAGACATACTGATTTGAAATTCTTGTTTTCATGTTGTTGACTTGGCTTTAACATAAACAGACTTGTATGAGTTCTATAATTCTCTTAATAATTTTGTTTTGAATGTGCTCAACACTATGCCGTCTAACGAGTATATAAGCTTAAAATATTGAAATTGAGACAACACTGTAGTCATATGTTAGGGGTAACAGCAACATATTAATCTACATCTCGATTATGCAGTTTCTTCTGTCAGCTCCTTTGTCTTTTCATCAAATTTACTAACCGGCGTTTAATGCTGTCGTTATGACTGTTCTGAAGTAGGTTTTTACTGTTAGAGTTTTTGTTTATTCTAAGTGAATCATAATGTATGATAATGTCTGTGTTGATGATAAGACACTGCATGTAAAAATTTAATACATGGATATCAAGTAAGAATAAATTATTAATTCCGTACACATATTTTCCTATACGTAATCTGATGGCTTTAACGGAAGTTAACTTTTCCCCTTGATGTGTGAGTCTGCAAAAGGTCTTTCGAATTCATGTTCTAAACACTGATATAAAACTTGAACTTTGCAAAATAATCGCTAGAACTTATATTAGCTACAAATACTCTTAAATTAAATCTTATTAGTGCTACCAATTCTCGTAAGTATTTGTTCGTTATTAGATATGTCTCGCTGACAATAAGACGATAATTCCTTTCATTTTCGTTGACTCCTGTCAAATCAGTTTATAGAATGGATTAACACTTGCGGGTTTAATCAGCATTCGGACACCATGTAACGTGTTTAGATAGCCAGACATTACCGCTTGGTTGCATGAAATATCAAATATGAATAAGCATTTAGTTAATCCCACTAACAAAAATATATCATTTTACACGGAGAATATTTTGGCAACTCATAAATCCTTCATGGTTTCAACAGCCTTTATATAAGTCAGCAAGTATGATCACTTTCCGTGTTTGTATTGATACCTAAGCCGCATTCATTCCTTACAAACAACGGTATATTGACGACTCATCTGTATGTTCCTCAAATCAATTCCATTTGATTGACATGAATTTCTGTCCGCAGTGAAAAAAGATGGTTTTCATAAATACTGTGACGCTGTTTACCCACACAGTGGTAACTATATGTGGGTTCTAATATTCTTAAAAAAAAAGCAAAGTTATGGATAATTTGATTAGTTAACCCTGTTTATCTTTACAACAAGTAATCAGTATGCTCATGTTTCAACATTCGACTTGTTTTGTTTTGGGAGGAAGACTTTTTGCAACAAATAGCTGGTATTTCTATTGGAACGAACTTTGCACCTCTCCTTGTAAACCTCTCATCATTTTTATATGATTTGAAGTTCATTCAGACTACTTTCAAAAATAGGAATATAAAACCAATTATGTTATATTGATGCTGTTCTTTCCATTTTTAATTCAAACTTTCTGATTGGGTTCCATTTATACATCATCCAGAATTGAAAAATTAAGAAACAACAGATGCAGTAACTTTGCATCGTTTTCAGACTTATACCTTAATTGTATATGACATAAGTGTTCAACACAGTTCCAGCATCTATGACAAACATGACGAATTGAAATTTGAAATAACAAAAGTATTAATTTCTTCAACATTATAAGACAACAACAATCAAAATCGAGGGGTAAACAAAGACTGGTAAAACCAAAAGATATTTACATCAACAGTTATAAATAATAAATAAGAAACAACGCGAACTCCACTAAAAACCGGGAGTGAAATACAGGTCCCTGACTTGGAAAATTCACATGCATACAGAATATAGCGGGATTAAACTGGTAAGCGGGATACCGACCCTCACCTACACTTGGATAGTGGAGTAAAAGTACAACATAAGTACGAACTTTACAAATCAGTCGAAAAAGGCTTAATGTGGCTCGGGAGTCTTCCTCCTACTTTTATATTGAAGCAGCAGAATTAAACGTTGTTCTAGATCTTGGATGAAACGGGCACATTTTTGAGAGAAGTAATTAAATTATGTGTACGACTTTTGATGTAAATATAGAAAATTGTGTGTTTCATCATAATTACGACTGTAATTTCTCACAACACAATATTTGTGTTTGATTAAAAAATCAACTTTGCAAAATAAGGGGAGATAAAGTCATTTGTATAATAGAAAGTGTTATGCCCGCGTCACACTGTCCCGAATTTTACGCCGATGGTAATACGGGTATGGAAATTTTCAAAATCGGGACTGATCGTATCCAGATCGGGCTATTCGGAGTGCCATCTTTAACCATCGTAGAACCATCGGTCACTTTTTCTAGCCTTCGGGGACAACTTCGGGAAGGGTTCTAAATTTTTTAACATGTTAAAAAATCCCCGAAGGTGCGTTCGATGTTGAGGGTTAGTATTGAGTTCGTATCACCATCCTCACCATCGTAATGTCACCGGGAATGCATCTTTGAACATCGTATTGCATTCGTGTTTCAATCGTTCCCATCGGGCAGTTTTGACATTACGATGTCTACACGAATGAATCACGAAGCTACCCGAAGGTCTTACGATGGCAACACGAATTCGTAAAGACCTCTTAATCCCGTCGTGTTGCCATCGAATAAGAGTACGAAAGCGACAAGATGGAACTACGACGGCAATACATCCAGCTAAATGTAAGTTAATTTTCGCGATAAAAAATAATTCTAAATATCAAGTAACATAATGAAAATCATAAACACGCCTCGTACACCAACACTGCAGGTACACGTATATAGGGAAACAAACTTTTTTCTTCATTATTCTGATTTTTTATGTATCGTCTGAGTTGTTGTCACACGAATGTTTACTCCATAACCATTTTGTTTTCTATATGTCACATTTTGTCGCATTTGTTGCTTTCCCCACATCCTTCCTTTTGTCGATATTATTATGATATTATCCTGGAAAGAGCTCTTTTTGAATAAAAGGGATCAACGAACCCATTACCTTACCTTTAAGATAGATCAATAAACATGGGCATAATTATTGGTCATTATTCAGACTAGTGCACACATTTTCCAGTTCAAACAAGGAAATGCCGAGCGTGGCATCACCTCGTATGTAACATATTGGGGACAAATATAAACACTATATTTGTATATGACACATGTAGAAAATGTGATTTGAATATACATATTTGATACATAAACTAGCATAATACACAGGAAATTGGTTGCTAATTTTTTTACCTGCTGGTTCTAAAGACAATATTAAAGGTATTTCCAGTTACTGAATGTTTTGGTTGATTTCCTGTGTATTATGCTATTTCAAGGAGAAAAATCAAGTTCATCTGCATGACCTTGACCTTTGGCCTTAAACGTAAAAAGTGTAAGATCATTAGAAGGAGGAACAATATACCAAATGTGAATAAAATCTTTTAAAGCATATTGGTTTTAGAGGGTCCACAAGGGTGATATTTCCTTGTACTACAACTGCCACTGTGACCTTGACCTTTGAACTTTAAAGTCAATAGCGCTTAATATATCAGCTGTACACGACGTCTCTTAGACATCATGTGGCCATCGCACCTTCTTCGTAATCCATCGTGTAGCCTTCGTAATCCATCGTGTAGCCTTCGTGATCCATAGTGTGGGCTTCGGCTGAGACATGAAGCTTAAATACCTGTCTTCGGTTAACCTTCGTATGTCCATCTTTTGCTATCGTATATAATTTCGGCACCATCGTATATACTTCGTTATTCATCGTACTTGCTTCGGTCACTTTTTGGTATTTTAACGAGATCGGGACCAACTTCGTACGAACTTACAATTTTCGCATTCGGGTGTCCATCGTATATAAAAATCGGGACAGTGTGACGCGGGCATTATGGATGTACCTAGTGTTTTAATATGTAGCAAGCAAACAAGTTCGGTGACCCAATTTTTTCTTTCTCGTATCTGAAAGCATGTATTAAGATCTTTCTTCTCACATCTTATCTTAAAATTCTATCATGCAGTTTTTTTTATCACACAAAATTTGATTTTCCATGCATAACCTATACAAAATCTGACAATTTTAAACAGCCTGTAGCGTGAAACAAAGTCAAGTGACCCATACTTTTTATTATATTTTCAAAACAGGCGTGATAAACACTTCATTTTGACAAATTATTAAAAACATATATTAGTTTTAATTAAGAAGCCTCAGCCCCCTTAACTTAGTCATGTAATAATTACTTACTTAGCTTTAAAAGAGGGACGAAATATACCAGAGGGATAGTCAAACTCATAGATGAAAATAAACTGACAACGCCATGGCTAACAATAAAAAGACAAACAGGCAAATAATAGTTGAAAAGACACAATAAGAATTAAAAACCAATTGTTCAGAGAACAATTGAAGGTCTTTCCACCAGTTTATATCTATTTTGATATTAAAATATTAAAAATCAGTCTAAAATGTTAGTTCATATGGCTTTATGATGTATAGATATGAATTTAAAGCAAAGGTCAAAATCTAGAACGTAAAATTAACCTATGACCTTGACCTCAATTGCAAGGTCACAAACTGAGGATCTCAAATCAAAAGACCCTAGGTCTCTAATATGTATGGTTAATAAGTTATATCACTTTACACATAATTTTAGATATGATAGGGGCAAAAACTCCCATTCATTGTCTACGCACCCTTTCAACTAAAATAATTAAGCTACGACATGTCGCAACTAATAATTTAGTAAAAATAATTTGTCGATATCTTGTACGGTTTCTGGAAATGAGTGGAAATAAGCCTAATTCAAAAAATTAGAATATGACCTTGACCTTTGACCTTGACCTAATTTTCATTTTTTTGGACCAAGGACCTCAAATCAAAAGATCCTAGGTCTCTATCACTTATGGTGTTCCAGTTTAAAATACATTTCAAATTTCAAATACAAAAGGGGAAATAACTCTCATATGGAGCGTTCATATTGATTCAGTGGAAATTGGACAAATCATGCGAAGGATATAACGATCAATTTTATAAAATAAATTTGTCGTAATCTTTTACGGTTGCGAAGGAGTCGTGATCTCAAGAAAAACAGTGTTTGGGGAGATAACTCCTACAAAGAAAAGTATTCGGTTACGCAGGGTAAATTTCAAAAGCGCATAAACTGTTCGATATCATATACCAAATATCGAAGCGTCATATTGCGAAACAAATATTTATCGCAAGAACAAAATTAGGCGGAAGAAAAAAAAATAATCAGAAGAAAAACAATAGGTCTTTCCACAGAAATTAAGACTAAGCAACACGAACCCCACAAAAACTGGATGTGATCTCATGTGCACTGTCTTTCTTTTTTTTATATATGTATACCAGTTTTGATAAGTGTCTGGTATGACTATACATGTTTACTTCTTGTCTAGTACTATGAACAGCCCAATTGTTTATTTGGTAAAACATATTTCCGTATTTAATAACTGTATAGTTAAAAACAAAATTATTTTCATTTATCTGTGTTCCTTTATTCATATGGCGGCTTGTGTCCAAGCTTATGTTTGTCTTTTCTAAAATCGTTTAATATCTCATCCCGTGTTTAACTGATTTTATATTTACATTGACTTGTCTTATTTTTGATTTATTCGATCAGTGTATTATCAACTATCTATCCACATAAAGGCAACAGTAGTATACCGCTGTTCCAAATTCATAAATCGATCGAGAGAAAAACCCAAAATCCGGATTACAAACTAAAACTGAGGGGTACGCATCAAATATGAGAGGAGAACTACGACACAACAGAAACACAACATAAAAATGTAACACACCAAGAAACAAACAATAATATAACAATGGACATTTTCCTGACTTGGTACAGCACATTTGAAGAACAAAAAGGGAAACTTTACAAAAGACAAGAATGCATTAAAAAAGTAAACCTATCAAGGGAATTATTACTCAATTTATTTCACTTGACTGGGCGGAGTTTAACCGTTTCGCTCATAATAAACCATTCCATCTATAGATAGGCGTTTTAGGATAAACTCATCAATGAAGTGTCCAGCTATTCTTTTGTTAATTCCTTTGATGGCACTGATAGGTGATTAGAAATCAGTTATAATTATAACGGCAATCATTCTTATCACACACATCTTCAAAGAGACTGTCCTTATGCAAATTCAAACGTAAGCTCCGCCCGATCAGTTGAAATGACATTGGTAGTACCATCTTTGACATCTAAATTAAATGATATCGAAAAAGAATCATTAGAAGGTAACATTTCTTTTACTGAATTAACACAAGATTTAAAAAGGATGAAAAATATTAAAAGTCCAGGGTCATATGGTTTAAATGCAGAATTTTCAGAGTATTTTGGATAGACATTGGAAAGTTTGTTTTGAGGTCAATAAATTATTCATATCAGATAGGGAAAATGTCTGTCACACAGAGGCAAGGAGTTATCACATGTATTCCTAAAGAAGGCAACTCAAAGTAGTTCTTACAAAATTGGCGTCCAATTACACTTTTGAATTCAACATACAAACTAGCTTCTTAGAATCTAGTTGTATTGCTGAGAGGATAAAGTCAGTTCTAAACAGAATTATTGATCCTCATCAAACAGGCTTTATCCCGGGTAGATTTATTGGGGGAGAACTGTTGATTTATATATGATATTTTACAATTTACAGAAGAAAATGATATCCCTGGTATATTATTACTCATTGATTTTGAGAAGGCCTTTGACTCTATATCATGAGCCTTTCTTTTTGAAACACTTAAGTATTTTAATTTTGGAGACTTCATTATGAAATGGATAAAAACATTTTATAATGATATTAGTTTTACATCTACTGTCACCCAGAACTGCTGTCTGTCAGTCTTTTTCCGTGTGGAGAGAGGCTGTAGACAGGGTGATCCTTTATCTATTTACCTTTTCTTGCTATGTTCTGAAATATTAGGCATTTTAGTAAGAGGTAATGATGAGATAAAGGGTATTACGATAGACGATTCAGAGTATATCTTGTCTCAATATGCAGACGACACATCACTTATTTTAAATGTGTCGCCTTTCTCGCTGGATGCATCTTTCCGTATATTACAATTCTATGCTGATATATCAGGACTGAAAACTAACTTAGACAAAACAAACGTTATATGGATAGGTAGTAAAAAACATAGTTAAGACAAAATATGTGTAAAGTGGGGACTGAAATGGGGTTTCAGTACCTTCAAATTATTGGGTATCACTTTCTGTGTTGATTTTGAGTATTTTTTTGATATTGAGTATACACTGAAAGAAAAAAAATCATCAGGCTATTATACCTTTTAACATTAATATTTTCTTCAAGTCCGAAAAGGGCTCAAAGGACATGTATACTATTTTGAAACAAAAGGAATTTTACCTACAGAAAAAAATGGGAAGGTATTCTTAACAAAGTTGTAGAAAATTGGAAAAAAAATACACTTGTGTGTTACCAAGGTTTCAAAAACCACTAGGTTATGTTGGTTTCATTATAAAATTATTCATTATATTTTAAGGACAAATGCTTTACGTTTTAAAATGAAGCTTGTTAATTGTAATTTGTGTACATTTTGTAAGGAAGAGCCTGAAACTATAGAACATTTACTTTGGGGTTGCAATATTGTAGCCGACATTTGGCACAATCTAAATTCATGCATTTTCGATTAGGTTCTTATCGAAATTCCACTTAATTTGCAAATTATCGTTTTTGGCCTCTATGAAAATTATAAACTGAATTTTATTAAAAATAAAGTTATCATACTGACGAAGTACTTTATTTACAGATGTAAGATGCAAGATATAAAACCTAATATAAAAGGCCTTCAAAACTACATAAAAGAAAACTTGATTTTAGAGAAACATATTTCTTCAAAATACTTAAGTGTGGAAGAACACAACTTGTACTGGAACCCCTGGGCTAAGGTCATTAATTAAATATAAACATTTATGTATATGGTCATTTGAAAGTATTCGTATACTGTAATATATTTCTTTCACTACTATTACTATATTAATGAAAATGGTATTACTATACTTAATCCATAGATTTCAAAGTGTTAGATCATAGGATGCTTATTATGCTTTTTTTATTTCATTTACTTGCTTATTGTGCCACAAGATAAATATATATTGATACTTGTAAATTCATGAAGAAAAAAAGAATTATAAAAAAAAAGAAAAAAAATAGTAAGTTGAACCTGGTTTTGTGGCATGCCAAACTTACAAAAGTAAACCATTACAGGTTAAAGTACGGTCTGCAAAGAGAACCTTGGCTCACACCGAGCAGCAAGCTATAAAGAGCCCAAAAAATGTTATATCAACCATTTAAACGGGAAAACCAACGAAATAGTCTATATAAAAAACGAGAAATGAGAATGTTGTTTTGCTTAATTCGACTGTCATGTAAACGAAAGGTAAGGCTGCATATAAAACTACGCTTTACCTAATATTTCCAAAAATGAAATGCCTAAACCAAGTCTATGACATTTGTTTTCAACTCGTATATTATGTTTAAGACTTTGATTTTGCCTTCTGATAAGGAACTTTCTGATTTTGATTTCCAGTTGAATTCGGTATTTTTTGTTATTTCACTTTTCATTAAATAATAACATTTTGAGATAGCATTACCATTTGCGCATTATAATTTACATTGTTCTACACTAGTACTTTAAGAAATCTACCGTGAAGTACATTGCCATTATGAATGTAACATGAACAGCATCTCAATTGAAGTTTTCAGTTAACTTAGATTTCACTAAAGATTCACTTAGTTAGTTCTGAAGTTGTGTATGCATACTATTACTTCGGTCACTTTACAAAGGAATACTTAAATATTAACCTTCGTTGTTGGAATATCGCAAGTACTTAGCCGCGCAAAAGTTTGTTTTCATTATTTCCATTGACTAAACAATGCATACTTTTATTAAGAAATAGTGTAAAATGCTGTTGGTGTGAAACCATGATAACATACGTAACAAACTAAAATGTGCACATAGGTATATAACTGTTTGTCAGACGAGCATAGAAGAAAACAATAATGTAATACAAATAAAACCCTATCTCTACTACTGAAGAGATGAAGTAAATTTACCAAATAATGATATACATGTATGTAAGTAAAATCTTAATCCTAAAAAGAAGTTTAAAATCATTGTTTTCATCAATATGATTTGTCCCACCTCTTAGGCACCAAGTACTCATCTTCCATATGTGTTACTTGGTGGTGGAGCTTTAATTTTCCATTCAAGAAAACCATACGTTATTTAAATTGAACAACACAGGCTCAAGCATTTGTTTGTTTCATAAAACAAATCGTTAAAAATAAAAAAAATAAATCGTTTAACAACAATAAAAAAAGTGATAATATCAATTTTCCATGAATTTCATTGATACTTGGTCATTCATTAAAATGTGCTGCAATCCTTAATAAAACACATATATCAGATTCTTAAGATGAAATTTTAATTATTAAGATACTAAGATATTAAGAGATGAACAATTAAAGAAAGATGGAAAACTAACAAATAATATAAAATATGAATATAAAGCTAAGGGGCCCAAAATAAGATCAAGGTGAAAATAGGTAGAACTACATGAGATAAATAAAGCTGGCTTTTAAGATTTAAAAAAAGCTGCGACAAGCTGGAATATCTAAAACTACATACAAACGTTTCTGATACTTTTATGAAGGCAGATCAATACTGTTGACTCAAAGAATGTGATGCAGATGTTACTATAGATAAATGCACTAGTGCTATTACATTTTGTAACACGATGAAGTTAAATAAAGCACCAGGTCTTTACGGCTTACGGCTTGGCCTTGAAACTCTAAGGACGTTATGGAAAATCAATGTGTCTTCAATCATATACCCAACGAACAGGTGCACTACCCTCATTATCTAAAACAAATGAGTGATTGCATCTAGACAATTATTGACTATTAAATTTAGGTTAAAAATAATCTATCATGCTTAGCACAGAGGCTTTGAAAACTACTTACTCAACTAAAGAATAAAGATCATTCTTGATTTATAAAAAGTAGTTCAATTGATCAAATTGAAGGCCAATTCAATACATAACCGACTTTGCAGTGTCATAGGGAATAAATGGGGTTATTATATAAAGATTAAAAAAAAAAAAAATATTAAGATGATGCGTGTCTAAAATCCTCGTCGCTTTTTTCATACAGTTTATACAAGGCAGTGTACTTGAAGAATATAAAGGCCGATAGTACATGTAGTTATTCACATCAACCAAAAAGAATGTGATTGCATTAATTCCATGTGTTTTTTTCCTTTTAGAGGGTTTCATGCATACCACTTTAGGATGTTTGCTTGCCATGTTTTGGAATTTTTGTCAGATTTTCAAAATCCTCTGGTTTTATTCATTTGAATGCCTTAAAAATGTTTGCCCATGGACCCCCAGCTTTCTTTTTATAAATCTTTTACATGTATAATTATGAGCCATTTGCAAAAGTCCTATACAATTTTATTTACTTTTAATAGTTTTTGGGAAATTTAACTGGTCAATAATCATGATAATAAAGCTATGAAAAATTAAGAGAGAACATTTTCCCGCCGAAATTCCAATGGCTAATAGCTTGAAAACAAGCAAATTGCCCCTTTATTTTTTTTGCTTTTTTTATTCCTCAATTAATCTCCTATCAATATATACTAGTTTTATGGAAAGTTATTTATTTTGAAACTGAGCAGCAAACATCCTTACGTTGTTTATGCATGACCTACACCAACTAAGAGATTTTTAAGGAAATACTTAGGTTTAAATGTGTTCTGAATGTCACATATATAAACATGGCGTAGTTCTCTTAATTTAATTGATTTTATTTTTGAGCTTAATCTTCATTGAATTAGCTTTAACAAACGGGCATTTAAACCTATATACCAGGAACTTACAGCTCGTATTCAATAACTGTACAGATTCTTTGATTAAACTCGGTTTAACTTTGCAATTATGTTCACTTTAATCACCCACTGAGATCAAACGTGGACTGCTATATAAATAAATATATCAAATCAGTATCATCGGGAATGTTGCTTTTTTTTTTATATCATATTTATACTGATAAATGATACTTCGGTACTGGCATGAAAATACGGATTTTTTGTGTTATTAAAATTTACTGTTACAAATGAGAGAAATTATTATAAATTAAGGAATGTATCTCCCTCATGCAAAGCTCTGATTCCTTTCACGGATTTGGCTACACTTTTTGAACCTTTTGGATTATAGCTCTTCATCTTTTATATAAGCTTTGGATTTCAAATATTTTGGCCACGAGCATCACTGAAGAGACATGTATTGTTCAAATGCGCATCTGGTGCAAGAAAATTGGTACCGTTAATTTTATTATGTATTTTGGAATTTTTAATAGTCAATTTCAAAATTGTCCAATACATTTTTAGCCTTGGTACTGTTTCTAGTTAAGTATTTTATCTTTATTTTTCTTTACCTTTCATATCAATGATCTTGATACATCATGTAATGATTTGATAAATATTTGAACTTTTATCATTTTTATTTGACAGAGTGTCAGAGTTTTAAATCATTTTCAAATACTGCACCTGTTTTATAATTTAATATCAAAGATCTATTAATTTTTGAAATGGAGGAAACACATTTCAATAATTATCGTAAAAAATAATAGTCAACAAAACAATGGTATTGTTACAGTAGTGCTTTGGAAAACTGCATTGACCTACTTGAAAAGAAATTGTTTTAGCGTATTGGTGAACTGTTGTACTGTCGTTAATTCATCGGAAATAATCATTTTTATTCTGTGGTTTACATGTTTGAATATACTTTTTTATCATTTACTTCTTACTTCTCTGTCCTGAATATTCTTTGTTATTTGTACTGTATTCCTGTCACGTTATGTTGTCATGTTAGCGGTCATTTTTAGCATTGCAATAAAAGCGACAGGTTTCGCTTGCCATACAATTAGGTTCACCCCACACTTTTTCTAAAAAATGCCAGTACCAAGTCAGGAAAATGGCAGCTGGTTTCAATGAGTCAGTTTCTATGTTTATATGTTTGCGTTAGTTTTTGTTTTTATTGTTCTGTTGTGCCCAACGATTTTATTACGTAACCCGGATAGTTTCGCTTAATAAATTATGACTATTGAATAGCAATATCCTAGTGTAAGACTGGTCGATTATTGCTATGGTATTCCAAACAAATAACCATTATATCTTGTACTAGATATCTAATTGAATATAGATACATATTGCAACAGAATTGAGTTCAATATCATCAGAATACTCTTCTATTGAATAGGATTTAAAGAAGATTTTTCAAGTAAACACAAGTGACCTATTCGTGATAAACACCAGGCAAAAACGATATTGCTTGCTAGCCAAAGACCTTCTAAAACATGTAAGTATTGAAAGTAACTAAACTAAATAAGAAAAAGGAGCTTGCTATTCAAATACCAACTTTGATTTGATTTTGTATGATTGCATTCGATTTTTAACGAAAATGTATAGTTCTGTCAGAAAATAAGTACAACGTGAAAGTATAATTTGAAAAAAAATATAAAACATCATTGATTTATTTATCACTTTCTCCTATGAGAAATCTATTAAAATATAATCATTTGTGAAAACATTTTTTTAGTAGGAATGATTTTTGTTCTTTGCTGACAAAAAAATGTATTTCTAAAACATAGATATAGGAAGATATAGTATGAGTGCCAATGAAACAACTCGCCATCCAAATAACAATTTATAAAAGTAAACCAATATAGGTAAAGGTACGGCCTTTAACACGGAGCCTTTGATCACACCATGCCATTATAAATAATAACCTTCACTTTAAACGTCTTATCATATCTAATGTAGCAACAACTCAGAGTTACACTTAATAAGAAAACATTATAATCTGATCGCGCATTGTTTGCAAACTAGTTATTTCATCAAGGAAATACAAAAAGGAAAGCAGGCATCCAGGACATTTAAAGGAAGCGTATTTGGGTCATCTTTTTTTTTCAAATTGTATCCATGAAACGGGGTGTACTTTTATTTCACTAACAATGTATATACGTGGATATGCCAACAATATCTGTCATTATTTTGCTAGATTTTATATATATATATTACACTACTTTTAATGACATGTTATAATGATATGCATTGTACAATGTACTTTCATAATCTTATATTGATTTGGGGTAATTTCCACATACTTCACATACATATATTCTAGCAAATCGTATACTAATGACCAATGTTGGTATTAATCGATGCATTTTAAACTAAGTACTTTATATAAGCTGATGTAATTCTATGTATCTATTCTTTATATAAATATGGGTACCAAATGTAAGTATGTGTTAAACAAAATTACACACATGGCACTACCCTTTAAAAACAAACCAAGTTACCCATCATACCGTGCCAATGCCAACACTTAAATATCCATTTGTAGTTATGTAAGCAGTACATGCATTTATTATATTATATTGCTGAATAGGCCTACATGAATCGATTTTTACAAGAACAACCACCAGCAAAAAGTTAAGTAAAGCAAAACTGATGTGCACTGTTTGACTGATGCAACAGTCAAATAAGCCAAAATTCAGGATGTTCGCAGTTCAAAGATTTAGTAGGTTACTGGAAGTCGGAAAAATTAGTGTCTGACTTATGAATGTCTGAAGATTTAAGTTTTACTGTCCTAGTTTGATGTTGATAGTTCCAAAATTTAAGCTTGAAATCCCAAATTTAAAGTTGGAAATTCTCAGATAAAAGTTAATTATCTAAAGATAAATGTTGACAAGATCCAATTCGACAATTTGAAAAAAGGATGGCCCTAATAACTACGGAAACGCCTTTAAAACTGATGGGTTTTTTTCCTTTCTAATTACCGTTATTGAAAAACTAAAACCCAGTGACTGTGACAATTGTGGCAGGAGCAACCAAAAATATAGAAACCTTGGTGATAATCTTTTCTTCTTTTGCAATTGAAAATTACATTATTTTTTTTTTTAAATTATGTAACGATCAAAAAGTATCAAAACACAAATGTTTTCAGCCATTTGAAACCAAATACAAACTTACCTTGTTTTACTTTTTTCATATACCTAAACATTAAAAAAGAAATCTGCCTTTTGCATTTTTGTAAACAAGAGGATCTTTTTCTCACATACCATGTATACCAACCATAATGTTGATCATTTTCAAAAGCTGTATTTTTTCAAAAATGTTTTATAAACCAATGTAGAGAACTATCTATAATCTTGCATTTGTAATTTCGGTAAAATTTCCTTCTCGGTCGGATACAATTAAATTGAGCATGGAAATGTGCCAAAGCAGAAAATAGTCCACGGCCAAAAATGGCTATTCAACAAAATGAGGAAATATTGCACACTGAATCCGGCCCCTAAACAATACATCATAAACGTAAATGAGACAAAATCGAAAATATACAATACGAGAATTTTTTTTATTAAAGATGCAATAGGTTCCTGACTTGGGACAGGCGCAAAAATGCGACGGGGTTAAACATTTTTCGTGAGATCTTTTAACAATTAACAAACACACATCAATACGCAGAGTACAATTTAGTTTGAAAACATTACATGTCCGATTTTAGAAAAGGTAACAGAGTAAACCTATCAAAATGACAATGATACATAAATGACAAAGGGCTACTAGCATTTACATTGGTACTGAAATGCCAGCTCCATGACCTCAATTATACCTTCTTTCACAGATTATGTCTTCAGCATATGAAAACAAAGAACTATCTTCTCGTTAAATGTCATATTATATTATCATATAATATACGTATGCACTTACCGAATCATGCCAACAACTGGTTTTAAAAATAAATGTATTCATTTTTTATGCAAAGACCATATGTGAGTGAATAGATATTAAATGCATAAAAATGACAACATTATTGTAACTATATATCTTCCTAATAAATTCTTAATTCTTAAAGGTTTGTTTGGATTTTGAGGTGAATGACGACATGTTTGTGTATTGCATTGAATATTTTCATTAAATATGGGACATGATATATCTTAATGTATGATATGTCTGCACATTGATTTTTACCTACGAATAATGTCCTTTACCAATGCTTAAATTTAATAAATGATTTTTTACGATCATATAGCAACACTTGACAACAATTAATCATTACTCCACAGTTCTTTTTTAACGACATAACGAATGACCGTTCATAACTGGTAATAAAAAACAACTCTAATCAAATTTTCAAAATTAAACAAATATTGAATATGTTTTAATTACCAAGTTGATATTTCAGTTGTAATCTGTCATACTGAAAGGCACGAAAGTATGTCTCAAAATTATCATTGAAGAGATATTTGTTGTCGAAATATGCATCTGGTGGAGTAAACTTGGTACCGTTTATGCTGCTATTTTTGCAAGTGTCCATCGCTTACTTATAATTCATTCCACTTATATGTTTTGTTTTGACTCTTTTTGTAGAATGTTTGTTTCAAGTATATGTGAATTGATCTGTCTCTCTATGGTATTCATCATCATTTGTGAAGCTTCAAGTAAGTAGCCGTTTGCTTTTTGTTATTGTGCTGTTTTTTTCTAGAGATGGATGGATTCAATTATACTGCACATTGCTTTTTATGAGTGTACAGATTTGTCGAATGCGGTTGGAATTATAACAAAAAACAGTTTTTTTCCTTCTTGGACTGCGAAAATATTCAACTTTGAAATTGATTTGAATTAAATTTATATATGATCTGTTTGATTTCAACTGTGCAATTTATAGCACAGAAACCCACATTGATTGATAACAGAAGGTTAATAACCATATGAAAATTAAAGAATTGATAAATGAATGTTAAAATCTGAGCCGAAATAATACGGACATACGGAACTACAAATGTATTAGGAATTTCAAAATTCCAAATAATCAAGAACAAAGTAAATGATAGTCATTGCAGACAATATCTAAACCTGAAGCAATCAATGTGATGAATAGAAAGCTAACGTGACTCTGTACTTATACATCCAGATATTGTGTAGTAGTTTTTCATTTTTGCTAATGTGCCTTTTCGTGTTTCTTCTGTACTTATACATCAAATCATTTTTCTAGTGTGCTATTGTAAAATTGTGTGCTCTAGTCTTTCATTTTTGCTAGTGTGCTTTGTCTTTATGTCTTTTTGTACTTCTTTGTTACATATTTGTGTGTTAACTGTTGTAACCCTAATTTTGACCATTTTAACTATTATATCTATCTGTTTTGTTCACTTATTATATGTCCCCATAGTGGAATTTGATGCGACTGTCATACAAGGGAGAGGTTTAGTTAGCCATAAAGCAGGTTTATTCCAACATTTTCTACATCAGAAATGTCTGTACCGATTCAGGAATGTGACATTTGTTACCCATGTGTTTGAATTTTTCTCGGAGTTTGTATTGTTGTGATTTTACTTTTTCTAACACCTAAAAGTAAGGTTAATAATCCACATAATTATAGAAGCCAAGGCTGTCATAAGTGGTTATCAATTCAAAAGTACAAGTCTTAAGGACTCAAGGTCATCAACATTAAACTCCCTAACGTGGGACCTTAGAAGAGAGCACTCTGGTTAAAGACAAGGTCCTCGTGGCATTCCCATTCTGAAATTTGATATCCGGTAAACTCGTAATCGGTAATATTTTTTTTTTTTAAATAGATATTCGAGAATTATTGTAATATTATGACGCAACTTAACTGTTACTTCCTTTCTACTTGTATGTGTTTGCTCTTAGTAGAGCATGGGCTATTACGTAGCACATATTCAACCGATTGGTATTTCTTTGCTTTATATTTATAAAACTACTCGTCATACGTTTTAGAAACACTCTATGTTTTTTCTCTCTCGCTCTATGTTCAACCAAATTGTCTATGAGTTTATAAGATATCATACATGTAGTTCAAGGTGCGTCATTTTCCTTTGTTAGTAACATGGAATATCAAGGAAGAATATGTGATATATGGAAGGAATACAACACTGACTTGTTATGGAATTTCTTGTCCATCAAAGGCAATAAGGAGATGGATTGGCGGGCCGAACTACAATCTTTTGTGCTTTGATGATTATTCAACAGACGCTTCTAAATATGAAATGATATCCAATTATACTGAACCAGAGTTCGATCTAATGATTAAAAGCTTCAATTTTTCTGATGCAAACTGTGAATATACATGTTCCTGTGGATTTCTGCAATACACAAAGATGTTGAAGCTTGAAAATATAAACTTCATTTGTAAGTAAAACTTTTCAAAGATATACCTTAAACAAATGTTTTTCCTAGCGATTTTCAAAGGGTCATAAATATTACTCTAAAGTTAACGGTATCATTGCAACAGACATTGTTCGTGGTTTTGATATACATTCACTGCTAATTAAGCAGTAGGAAAACAGAAGAAAGAAAAACAAAATATTTTTATTTTTTTTAGTTATAAAAACACACGATCTAAAATTTAATGAATGTATTTCAACAAAATGAAATTACTTTAGTAACAGTCCAGGTATTTATGATGTAATATAAATAATAATAGAATATCATTGCTACTGTAGCAATATTGTAGACAAATTCATCTTTTTTTGGATAATGGTCTCATTAATGATCATTGGAAACACTGCTAACATGTGTACAAGGGGTACATAAATATGAGCTCAACGATATCAAATATTGTTATCCAGAGGACTACATAAATCAGGCCCTTAGTTTCCCCGTTTGAATTATTTTACATTTATCATTTCGGGTTTTTGGCTTTAATTTTCATGATTTTATTACCTAAAATGTTAGAGAAAAATAACATAGTAAAATGATCAACGGCCATCGTATATCTCTAATGATGTTTTCATAAACATCACAATTCCATTTCGGAGTTCTTTCCTGGGAACTTGAAATTATAGCAAAATCAGATTTTGAGGTTATTACTACCTTGAAAACTATTAAAGATTTTGAAAAAAATATCTAACACGACCAAAAGGTTTGTAAATAATTCATCATTAAAGAATTTATCAATTTATTACTTATATAATTTTTATTATTGATTTTGACAGAAACGATAAAATATTGATAACATATTTTTAGATCAATTAGTTTTGTACGTACATTAAAATACCTAAATCATCAATTGGCCCCTTTTAACAGCTGTTGTGATTGAGATATGAATGTTTGATGAGTTTAAGAACATTTAGTAATAAAATGATTTCGATGCACATCTGTATGTGAGTATAATAATGTTCTTACCAAATGGATTCCTATGTATAAATACAACGGTAAATGTTATATTTACGAGAATATATTTTTGATGTATTCTTTGGGTTTAAATATAAGACCATGAGGACAGCTTATACCTCTTATAAACAATTATTTTGTTTCCACCAGTATTAATCATTTGAGTGTCTGCCTCACACAAAAATTTCAGAATGTGGAACTTTTTGACATTGCGTTTTTATAGTTTGGAAGTAACTGAACCGAAAATGATGTTGTTAGCGCAAAAGTTGGTTTGCAAATTTAAAAGTTATCTGGGTTACCATCTCACCTCTATATTGATATACAATTTATGTTACAACCATTTTTTTATATATCCTTATGGATTGCTTTTCGTAACAGCGTTTAAAAGGATTTAAGAGTATGTCAGGGACATCTATTGAGTACATATTACAAATATACATATTATATCAATATGGTTAAAAGCTGTTTAAGAACTCTTTCAAAAATGTAAAATCTGATGATAGTTTGTAGATTCAAATTCAAATTGTTGCCAACATTTAGGAAGATGACTAAACATTCCTTAATTTAAACTACGTATCTATTGCATTGTTGTATTTCAAAAAGGTATGATTTCTTAATGTTGATAAACTTAAAGAAATTCTAAAACGTGACAATTTATAAAAACTCAAATCAAGCTGTCTGAATAATTTACAACAAAAATGTCATTTTTAAAACATCAAGACTGGTAAAAACATTTTTTGAATACCCTGTTTTTTTGTTGTATTGTTTGTTTGCTGTAAATTACAGTACTACGACTTGTGATCTTTAAACTTTCAGACTTGCCCGTTGTAGAAGATGATTCGAGTAAGCAAATTGATAACACATTTCTAATAGACTTGTCAATGAAGGTGTTTCCAATACCAACGTGCAACTATTCATATGAGGTAACATGCTATAGTATTGTTGTATGTTTTTAAATATAGTGAAGTTTTATGGGGTTTTTTTAAACAAACTAAGCTGATGTCACACGGATGTTGAGTTATTTAAATCTTGTTATAAAACACTGAAAAATCATCAGAATTAAAAAAAAAATGATTTTGATTCCTTGGCTAATTTAAATATAATTATACCTGTTCCTTTTTGTTTATATCTGCTATTCCACATTTGTATTAGGTTCTGCATTTTAACTATTAACTATTAACTATTAATGTTGGTAGCATTCCTAAAGAGACCTTTATTGTTGAAATGTGCTCCGTTTGCATTAGCAATAACACTATTGAATATGAATAACTTCTTGTTAACATTGCAATTTTCAGGGCAATAATTTTCCAGTGACTGTTACCGTCATAGAAACGCCAGCTAGGAGAGAATTCGCGTTGTACATGTACACAGTTAGAATACAGTACACTTTAGATTTGAGCTCTTATAACTGTAAAGGACACCAAAGCCTTACATGCAATGTTAGATCAATGGAGCAACCCATTTCTTTTAAGAAAATTGACTTTTGTGAGGAAGGTACGTAAATAACAAGTAACATTCTTCTCTGTGTCTTCTGTTTGTATTATATTTGTTATAACATAAAATTGGTATCATGGGCATTTATATCACCAACATTAGATTTCCAAAAATATTCTTTTAAACTGATATACATTCTGGGTATTTTGGTATAATTGAATTCTTGAATGTTCTTTACAAGTTGGTCGAAAAATGTCAAAGGAACAGTCAAACTCACAGATCGAAAACAAATGACAATGCCATGGCTAGAAAAGAAAAAGACAAACAGCCAAATAATAGGACACAAGACACAACATAGAAAACTTAAGACTAAACAACTCGAACCGCATCAAAAACTTGGGGATTCTAGGTTCTACGGAAGGTTAAGAGTATGCAGTTGCATATTATTCAAAAATAAGGGTATCTCAACATGTTGCTTAATTTGGACTGCGTGAGTTTGACAAATATATATGATTTTGGCCTTATCTCAATTCCAACGCAATTTAAGGTACAAACGTAACATTATTTAATGTATCTTTTAAGGGAAAATTTTCTGTTTACCTTTAGTAAAATGTTAATAGTTATCAAAGGTACCAGGATTATAAGTTAATGTATCAGTCAAATTTTTGTTTCTAATTAAAATAATCTACTTCAGATGAACACAGTTTCAAACTCCCCATCGTCATTGTTCCTGTGGCATGTATCGTGATTGTCATTATTTTGGTTGCAGTAACAACTATTTTGAAATGTGGTTTAGGTTAGTATGCTAATTTTACATTTTTATTTTGCAGTTAAATGAACGTTTTAACGGTAAAATTTTTTTGTATTCTTATTATATACATGATTGTGAGGAACATATTTTTATACAAACATATTAAGAGAACACATTTTATCGAATTTTTGTTATGAGAATTGTGGAAAAAGAGTTGGGTCTAAATTATCGTTTGAAGTTAAATACCAAAATTAATATAAAGAGCAAAATAAGCACTTAACCTTAACAGTCCGATAAATGTTTGCATCCAAGGATAACAAACAAAAGATTTAAAAAGCACACATTTCAAGCTAATATCACAAGGGCTCAATCCCAAAATTAAACTATAGGAAAGGTTCAATTCATAAAATAAATTGTATAACTGTAAAAGCAAAAAAAAACACACACACATTTAAGCTTGAGTATACTGAAACTGAAATGAGTAAACATTTAATAAAATCAATCATATTGAACCATTATCAAAAATAGTGAACATCAGGATTTTGCCGTTTGCTTAGGGACTTTCCGTTTAGAGTTAGCCTCGGAGTTCGTCTTTTCGTTATATTACTTTTACCATTACGATTTCTTGAAATAAAACAAATCACTATTACTGATTACATGTGATAACACTGCAAAACTTAATCGATTACGGCTAAAACTGATTACTGAGTACAGAGTGCTAACATTTTGGTGCTTATTTGTTGCTCGATACTATTCATCATTTTGGAGTGAAAAGAATGTTTTCGCCGTTTATATTTTTGTCGTTTTTTTCAGCAATGACGTTGATTTTTGGTGGGTTTTTTTAAATTTTACTTCTAATGCGATTGTCCCCTATTTATCTTAATCTTGTTTGTTTTAAGAGAAGACAAGGTTGCTTAAAACTGACGTTGAAAATAAACCAGATATGGAAGCGGGAGAAGCGGCAGAAATGATGTTGATAGTATCATTTCCAGAAAACAAAGTGGATGGTCCGATATTATCTGAACATGAAGAGAATACAAGTATTTAATAAGGGCATTCTTAGATTGCAAAAGTACTCTCATAAGCAGACAGAATGGAGATGATTGAACTGTGTTTTGGAATCGCCAAATCTGAAACCGATATTTCCGTCACGAGATAAACCTGTAACAGATCTAGGGTATGTTATTATACTTTACGTTAATTAATATTCCAATGGCGATTGTCAAATGACCGCATTCGCATTTAATAATAGTAAGGCATCGAATAAAACAACTATGAAATAAATCTATTTCATTTTTCATTGTACACTCTTGAAATGATATTTTTGATTTTGTTATTTCACCTTTTTTGACATGTAAACGACTATTAATTAAATATCCTTGTCAATGCAGCAAATACTACTCATTTGAATTCTTGTTTTCAACACTTTACTCATACTGAATATCCCTGTTTTGTTGATTGAAAGTTACAGCTAAATTGTTGCATTCAAATCATTTTTATGGCTGGTGCTTGCGTACGAAATATTCTCTCGTTGACGTTAATCTTTTGACACATGTCCCCATGTCTCAATTATCATAACCACAAACTGATTCGAATTATATATCGCTGAATGAGACATATACACAAATTGGTTCTTACCATGAGTGATGAAATTGTGAGGCAGGATTTGCGTATCCTTTCCAGAGCATAGAATTAGACATCGAGTTGTTGATGGAGTATATGTTCCTCGTTCTTTTGAATATATTGTGTTGTGTTTTGCAGACTTTTTTGTAATTTCGTTCGTTTTGTTTTGTAATAGCTTTTCAAATTTCCCTTTGACTTATAAGCGTTGAATGTTCAGTTTAAATGTTCAATCTCTTTTTACATATTAATTTTATTTACATTTTCAATGGCCAATATTAATCATTTGCAAATCTTTAACTAAACATTAGATGCATTCTACGTTTTAGTCAGTGTTTGCTTTATCAGATCAGATAACTGTTATCTGACCACATTGAATTGATTATCTATTGATATAATACGTTGTCATGCAACATTGCGTACAGGTTTAGATCATTTTAATATCAGAGATCATTCAATATATTTTCAGTGAAATGAGGCTACTAGACTCCATTGCTGTAATGCCTGATATCATAGTAAACGATTTAAATGCGAGCACATTACCAAGAAATTGTTGTTTCGTAATATCCTGAAATGCGAATCCCACTATATCAAACCAGTCAGACGATCAAAAGAATTTCATCCAGGATATAAATTTTCAAAACAGAAAAATAATTTGAAAACACATATGGCAAGAAGAATACAGAAGTAAATTAAGCGTTTTGCGAATGACGCATTCCGCTTTGCATGCAGAGCAAAGTACAAGAATACATTTGTTTTTTAATTTAGCAGTTACTCGAGTGTTAGATATGTCGCACGAAGTAGTCACGACTTAAGATGTTCAAGAAAACGCTACTAGATATATATAAAAATTGACCCCAATCTGAAAATCTAACTGGGATAACTTACTTGAGAGAAAAAAATAGAATATCAAAAAGGAAAACCACTTAAAATTACTCGATAAACGGATTGGAAAAATCAATCGTTGGAGCTGAGCAATTTATAATAAATCTTTCTGAATATATGGAGTACCCTACTAAATAAAAATTAGACTAGATAAAATTAATTGGAAAAACCGAGACCAATCGTTGAACGTTTCATATTAGGTTCGTGTAATGAATTGGTTTCTTTTATGGACTTTAACCTAGAATCCACTACAATGTTCTATTTAGGTTAAAAAATTTGAACCATTAAATAGCGTTTACATTTTTTAATTCATACGTTCCGTCCATACATTTTCACATACGGACCTTATTAACTCGTGTGTGCTCCCGGTACAAAAACGTTTCCACAGAGTAAAAAGAAAGAACGATGGAAATTGACATTACGTACGTTTCACAATCACGCATCAATGGTTGTTTTTTTATAATTCATAAAAATATATTGTTTTTCGTTTATCACTTTAATAGTTGATTGTATAAATTTATCAGACTTTAAAATTGATAAACTACTGTTGTGTTTATTGACAAAAAGCAGCCTTCCGCAATAACAAGAAAAAATTACCAAAATCATTGATATTATTTGATGTATCAAACCATGTCACATGTCTGGACACGTTTCCGTTAACTTTTCTCCAAACAGCCAAATTAAATACTTACACATCTAGATAATAACTGTCTATGAAACAAACAAACAAAACTACCACGTAGAATAGATTTCTATAATATAGCATTGGTGATTTGTTTTCGACCACTACAGGACAAGTGGAAAATAATTTAAATTCATGATTTTGTACAGGCACCATAATATAAATATGTCTGTTGTATACACCTTATTGCTATTAACGGACTACGCAAAGGTTCTTGAAAGTAATACGTCAGAATATAAAATAGCTCACGCCAAGATAAAAAAAAAGTGATTGTGGTAACGTCAATTGTTCATGAGTAGCAGATTTTGGGTCAAGCTCAGATTTCCAGATAGCGATAAGGTCTGTGAACAATGATTGGGATCCAGCAACCAAAACAGCGTATACATACTTTCATATGACTCGAGTGTCACTAACTAGTTTTTTGTAGACGAAAAGCACATCTGGTGTAAATACAAAAATTCTATAATGAATTTATATGGGTCGATTCCACTGCCGGTGGAGTTTTTATTCACGAGCACAGTTTTCAGCATTTCTGGTAGTTTTTAATTTTAAATTTAACTTAAAAATGAGAAGATTCTTTGACTTCTCGAATAATTGGATTACTCAATCATTATTCAAAGAATCAATGTACCATCGGTAAGCGTTTTACAATAAACGGTAAAAGTGTCATGCTATAACTTTGTGTTTTCTATATGTTTGTAACATGAAACGCCTTCAGTAATAAATCTGCTGTATCGAGTCATGTAAGCTTTGCATTTACGTAAACATTAGTTTACCCTCTGTCGCCAAGCCTGCTACCAAGGACTTTGAACGAAGTCGTGTCTATTTTTCATGAAAAAGTTTTCCTTACAATACACCCTGGGCCAGTTCTATTGTATAAGTTTTACTCACTGTGAAAAATGATTGGGCAGAAGCAACAAAATGAGTTTTATTCCGTCGGTTCAAATAAGTTCAATAAATGTCTTATCAATGCAACAGATTTAGCTTGCTCGTGAAACAGGCATGGGGTAATCGTAATCAGTAATCGTAATCAGCTGTAATCGATTACATTTTGCAGTGTAATCCTATGTAATCAGTAATCATGCCATTTCTGATTACAAGTAATCGTAATGTAATCGATTACATGGCAAAAAAACAGGTGTAATCGTGATTACTTTTAGATTACTTTAAGATTACATTCATAAGATTACTTGATGATTACAAATCTTGTATAAATATGAAAATAGTTTTTGATAGACAAGATGAAAATAAGAAAATGTAAAGCTTGAATGAAAAATCATGAAACTAGTAATCACAATGATGGGACCTTGTTTAATGTGATCATCTATATAACAAATGTGTATAACCAAGTGTTTTATTTTGTTTTAACAGTTTACAAAAAGATATTTTCTGTCCAATATTTCTTTGTGAAATTGAGCTCTTATGATACAAGAAGATGCCTTGAAAGCATTTGTTTTCCTTAATTGAAAACTTCTGATATTAACTCCAATTTCATATAAGTTTACCCAAAATTTTTACATAAATACATTGAAATTCAAATGCAGAAAACATTTAGTTCCTATTTGACTTTGATGGTTGGCATAAATATATAAGCCCACTTAATTCAAAATGGAAGTTAAAACCAGGTTTCATTTATTAACAAAATTGAATGAATTTTATTTTCCATAAATTTGTGTATAATATGTGCTTTCTTATTTTTATTCTTTATTAACTTTATTAGCCTTAAGGCTCACCAGTATAAACAAGTACATTTTGTACATGTACAGTGTATACATATGGCATAAATATTGCAAATAATATGCATAGTAAGCAATAGGTGACGTCAGAAGTTTCATCAATACAATAAACTGTTGCTGAATATAAAGAGAAATGTATAATCTTTCCTAAGTTACAAAACTGTTTTGTGTTTTCACCTGACAATAATTCTATTAATTTCAATTAGATCAAGTAATAAAAATTTTCAAACAAATAATGACAATCAACCACTTTTAACTTTATTTATATCGTTATTAAGACAATAAAATTTTAATACCCAAGCCCACCCATTGTTTGTTTTAAAAAACTGGAAGTAGTGATTAACACCTGTAAAAACATTAATGGATGTGTCAATTATGTTCCAACAGACAATAAAACTATACTTAATTAATTTTTCCTTATTTTCAGTTTTTTTGTTAATGAGGCAGTTGGTTACTATTTGTAGTTAAAAATAAAGTTACATCTTTTACATATAGGACACTTGTCTAAAGCTATTTTATCAAATTACACATGTTACACTGTAACTGTCTTGTCTATAAATTCTTTTAAAAGATGAATAAATTAAGGCTTTTAAAAAAAATCACCAAAATAAGCGGATAAAAAGTTATAAAAAAACTTTGATATAGCAATATACAATGTAATCATAAGTAATCTAAAGTAATCATGATTACAATAAAGAAAAGTAATCTAATGTAATCGATTACATATGAAATAGGGTGTAATTGTAATGTAATCGATTACATTTTATTAGCAAAGTAATTGTAATTTAATCGATTACATTTCAATGTAATCGACCCCATCCCTGTCGTGAAACAGAAATAGAAGGGCAGACATTGATTGACGTAGTTTATTCCCATCTGACAACAATGAAGCATGATAGTTGGACCAGAAAATGCTTGTCCCAACTTAGTCTAAACACATGCATTTTTCCTAACACCTTTGAGCTATTTGATTTCCACTTTTGATGGGACAAACGGTTCGCTGAAATTTATTACAGATGGTAGGAGATTTGAATATCTCTCTGGTAAAAAGCATTTTGAATAGCTTCTTAAACATCCTATGAAATACATTGGAATAAAGATAAACTACTTTCATAAAATGAATCTTTTCATGGTATACTACTTAGATTGCAGTCAAATTTGTCTATTGAAGACGAAATAAAACATTCGGAAGAAGATTAGTAGGGCAATCAATATTTTGGTGCGTAAAACGACGACAAGTTTTGGAAACCTCGAAGTTGAAATTCTTAACATTCTTAACACTCTGTCGAAGGAAACATATACTCCAAATATGAAGTAAGTGTCTACTAGATCACGTTTTTCTAGTATTAGACTGGATCATGAGTCCTAAATAGGCACAAACAGTGTGTCTTTCTGTTGAATGTTTCTTCGTACAACTATGCAGCAGATGCTGTGCTATTTTTAATTTCGTATGATCGACCATATGAACGATCCCGAATGAATGATATATACCAACTGAAAGCATTGCCTTGTGTACAGATGCTTTCTATGGATTTTTTTTTTATATGGCTTCATATCTAAAAAAAAAAAACATTCACTAGAAATATAACTTACACTGTGCAAAGTTTTAAATGACTTCAGAGTCAGGCCTTCAATAATTTGTATGGCAATGCTATCTTCACTGGAGGTAAGCGGATAGTCATAATGTAAAATTACGACCATCAGAAAATTGGAGACAACTCTAGGAATAAGTTTGTCTTTTCCGATTTTCATGCAGTAAAAGGTACATTGAACCAAACCGCTTGTCTCATATACACTTATCGTCAGTGCGTTGATATTAAAACCAAATTTGATACATAAAATCATTCCAATATTTGTAAAATAGTCATTCAAAAAATTCGAGCATGATGGTCGTTACATTTATGTGTAATGCAGTTCTTATAAACCATTGGCCTTCAAATATTCGGCTTTTGGTCGTTTCTGATGAAGGTAAATTCACAAATGCACTTCGGAGTCTTGGAGTTGTCAACGTGTTGTCTTTCCTTTTTATCGATTGCATGACGATCATATATATATATATATACCGTAATATATATATATATATATATATATATATTACGGTACATCATTGATAATAGTTCTAAGTATTGGTACGGAATGAAAACTGAATCCATAGTTTCACAATGAACATTGTGTTAACCTCGATTGTAAGAATTTTGTTGAAATATAATTTACACTGCTACACGCGCTGAATTTAAGAGTAAGATATATTTAAGAGTTTGTAGCCAGCCCTATAGGCAGGGTAGTATAACAAGATATACCTAATTGTGGCAACTCAGTGATTTCGATTGTCCAAATTTCAACGACCAAGCGTGACCAAATTCTTGATCGAGCCTTTTAATAACTTCTACCGGACTGTACATGAACTTATCTTGACCATTCACGACTGTTTGATGACTCCATCACGACTCCAACATGATCACTAATTGAATACATATTCGATAGTTTCAACCAATTCACGATCTTTACACGATCTTTACTCGACTAGCTAGACCAAATCAACTATAATCGATCTCAGCCTGATTTCGGCTGTACCAGATCAGCTTGATCGTATAGGGGTCGTAGAGATAGTTGGGCATTGATCGAATATGTACAATTTCATTATAAAAACGTCTGCATTTTTGTATATCACCCGCGGCAGCGGATGAGTCATAAAGTGCTTCCTTGTACATCCATAAGTACGTATACGTACGTCCCAACAATTGCTTTCCGTTCTCTAAATCTATTTTGCCTCTACCAAACTTTTATGAAACATAATACCATAAAACACAAATCAAGTGCGAAATTGGGTGGCGTCACTTTTAACGTTCATAGGTAATGACTCTTTATAACGTTATATGCAAGCTTGGGCGTTACCTGTGTCCCATGAACACATTCCCCGTTTATTTGGTGAGATTCGGTAGTTCACAGAAGGTCTGAGTAAAATTATACATTTCAAATATCTACATGTAAAAAAAAGGAGTTTAAATTGTTTTGCAAGATGATTAGAGATCAGATAGATAGGTAAAAAGCTGTGCGGGAGCTTGAAGAGAACATAGAAGACGAACAAAAAGAGGTAGACAGCAAAGGGTGTCGAAAAATGTAGGTGATGCAGTGGCTGAAACGGCGACCACTGTGTGTCAAGACAGTATAAGGTGTAAACACAAAAATACTGAATTCCGAATAAAATTCAAAACGAGGGTCCCTAATAAAACGGCAAAATAGTAGGAGAGACATGCAGTAGCTGAACAGAGAGCACCCAATGGTTATCAGGTTATAAAAACTTCCTGAACGTAAAGAAGGCCGCTGATTTGTTTCCAAATAAGATCTGTCACTGGATTAATGCTGATGTAAGAAAGCAATATACATAAATTTTACCGTCCCTTTTCTTTGCTTTATTACAAATTAAGCCTACTGTTTGTGTCATATGTGTGCATATTCATATAATCAGTATTTTCCATAGATCTGATACCCAGTAATTGAATGGTTCAAGATATTTCTTTTTGGTGTATCCATGGTAACAACCTGCTTGTTGTTTCTAAAAATATTGCAAAAAGGGCATAAAGATGTCACATATTTTCCCAGAATTTTGTTCAAAAATAGAATGAACGTAAATCATGTTCCTAGTAAAGGATTATTCTATTATTTGGGTCTATTTACAGTTTAAAACAAAGAGTTTCAATAAATGAGTTACAAGTTTCCCGAAGCACATTTATCAGATTGAAAAGATTATCTCAGTGATTGAACCTGACTAAAAGTTGTTTTGCAAAACAAACAAAAAAATCTAAATAAGTTGAAGTCTACTGGTGCATTAAAATTTATACATCGAATGTCTATAATATATATATATTAATATTTTCAAATTACTGTAACAAATAAACAATATCAAAGAAATACCAGAAAAACTTAACAATTTTTAAAATACAAAATCCCGTCAATCTTTAGTTTTTCAAAACTCTAATCACTGAATGGTTGGGAAGAATAGTTCAATTCCAATATTGTGATCAATTAAAAAATAAATTAAAAACCTACAGGATTTTAAATATTTTCAATATTTTTAAAGAAATTTTATCAGAACATTTCCTTCACTTAATGAAACAGTATTTGATTTAAAAAGTCGGACTGTGAAATAAAATACGTTGTAATTAAAATGTATTTTTCAAAAATTTAAACTATCAATAAAAAAGGGTAATTCCTCAATAAAATGTTACATGATTTACATTCATACTCACAATCAGGAAACAACAACTATTCCCGCCTTTTCTTTGTACTCTTGTGTCACCTAATGTCTATAACGCATTTTTAATATCTACCAAATTAAAAAAAAAACAGTATTACATCACTCAAACGAAATCATAAATTAAATGCTAAAAAATGAAGTCATGCATAAATAATTAACATTTAATATACATTGACCATGCTGACAATAACACTAATCCTTGAATAAAACCAATTAAAGGATCATTCGAGCCTTCAGCATTTGAAATTATAAAATACAAATAAGTTTGTAAGAGAATGATAATCCCTTTCTTCGTGATAAGAAATCGCTCACGCTCGTGCTTAATCATGAAGAAAGGGATTATCATTCTTTTACATGTACATAACACAGTCCATTGTTATTCATAGCAATAGAAATTGAGTAATTTGTAAAAAGTTTGAACATAAGAAACTTAATAGTGATCACTACAAGTTGTTTCAAGATATTAAAAAAACATATTTTAGGCAATTCCAATAGCAAAACAATATAAAGCATTTCTTTTGAATAAGTTTAGTTATTTAATATTATATAAATCAACCGTCGTTGTACGGGACTCGAACCGTTGACCGGTTTGATTGCATTGATATCAGCATCGTAAGCGAGAGCCTTATCCCAACTGCTACCATGGCTACCGGGGTTAACATTATCAATTGGAAAATAAAGCCATGTAAACTGTACTTTGAAAATGATTGAAATATATGAAATAATTTATTAAAAATCTTGATAAATCTGAGGGGGGGGGTCTCAATACTGTCAGATGCGTGTAGCTCACAGGTTAATGATATGAGGAAAAGTAAATGTGTTTTATTAATCACAAGTCTACTACCAATAATTATGTACACTTTTTCGAATTTCGTAAATTTTTCGTTTTTGTACCTTTTCGCATTGACTGGCTCATATAAAATCCATTTAAGAAAACCGTCATTAAACTGGTTATAATATTGCCTTCATCTTCAGTCTATTCTACCAAAGCTAATGCATGTCTGTTGACTAAAAATGTCGCCCGTCTTATACCCGTCCATATTGACAACTGCATACAAGGGGCATGATGCATTTTTTGTAATAAGAATGCACGAAACGGTTGACCTTAATCTGCTGATTCAAACTAGCAAAAGGATTTAACTGGGCTATAACAAACAGCAACTTTGACATTTGTTAAATCTTCTCAATTGTGTAAGTTTGAATGAAGATAGCCAACCTACGGTTACTAGTGGGGTTTTATGTAAAAACAACAATCTTATTAATCATGGTTTGATAATGTCAATACAATATCAGTAGAGTGAGATATGAGAAATATCTATTCATGCAAGCAATAGAGGACAGGTCACAGTCATAAGAGAATCACTAGTAAGAAATATAGGGTTAAGCATCGGGTGTAAGTTAGTTAAACACCTCGGGATATGGCGTGTCATGATGAGACGCTATATCCCGTCGTCGAGGTTTCTAATCCAGACACACTTATCCACTATTTTTGAAACGAGTTTCTTGAAATTTGGATGTTGTTGAAATTTTTGAACACATTTATGCATAAATTCTTATCTTAGTGGTGCATGCACGTTTCATATATTACCTACACACCTACATTGTATAACGTATAATTGAAAAATTATATTTCATTCAGTGGTAATTGTTGATTACAAGCTCATTAATTTTCAGGTGGTTTTGCCGTAGCTTGTGACATTGATAATTAAAAAGAATAGTTTACGAATTGAATACTGTTTTTTTTTTTGTTAATTCATTAGGGTGTAAGAGTTTTGACCGATGTACATTTTGTATGAAGTGCGAAATAACTTCATTCTATAGATGTGCGCATGGTCAACGCTTTTACAACCCTATGAAATTAAAGTACTAAAAGAACCATTCAATACTTATAAAAAAAATTGCTATTGCTTTTGTTTTTATATCAAATCATTTATCACTTTGAGATGACATTAATTGTCAATGCTTGTAATAAGGCATATGAGAACACAAAAGTTTATTTTATCATTTTTTTTTAATGTTAATACCGTTTATGTCATTACTATTTCCGTGATGATATATATTTCCTTTAAAAGTCAGTAATTTATTTTTTTTCTGTGGAAATTAACCAACAGGAACTTACTTAAAATAAATCTTATACAAACACTAATAATTATCATTTTACAGTTGCATATGCAAATCTCGATACAACAGTAAAAGTAAAAGACGTTTTAGCTCGCTCTTGCGAAATTTTACCTAAATCATTAAGTCAGGGATTTCATTACCACAACCTTTTTGAAACCTATCACATTCTTTCATAATACTAAAATTTGATAACGGATTGAGATGTAATTAACTGTAGAATTATTATAAAAAAGGGATATCACATCCAAATATTTACGGTGCTGTTGTTTATAGATGCTGTACACTTATATTCAAACTAAGTGATTATTTGGATAACAAATTTAAAACTAGTAAAATCTTTGAATATTTCTTTTCATCTCACATCATGTTTATTTATTAAAACTGTAGACAGGCATGAATTCCAAAAAAATAGAGATTATTCTTCATTGTCTTTACATTGATAAATCCTATTTTCCGTAAATCAAAACAATACCAAGCACAATAAAAGGTTTGAACTATAAATATATCTTAATCAAAATAACAAGTATATTAAATGATTGTTAAACATCCATATTATATAAACAATCGAAAAAAAAGTACATTGACCCATAATGGTTTACTTTTATAATTGTGACTTGGGTGGAGAGTTGTCTCACTGGCAGTCATACCACGTCTTCCTATATCTATAGGTTGCATTTCTGTAAATATTGACAATGCAATTTCCCATAGGAACTCCTTTTACGGCTAAAACTGTACCACTTTTACTATGAAGTTTTGAAAAAAATCTTATCCTAGAATTGAAAGTTCATATGCACCACAATTTTTTTCAAAGGTCAAAATATAGGGCTGTGTGGCATATTTTCAACGTTTATATGCCCTGAACTTCGCAGAGTTTAAACTTACACTAATTTTCTTAACTACCCCTACCTCGAATGAAAGGTTACCACAGATTTCAATGTAAACAATATGCACGTGTTTATTTACTGGTAACATTCCCAAGTTATGTCTCTGCGATATGGAACACAGAGAGCATAACTGGGAACCAGTATGTAAACAAAATGAATTTTCTATGAATATTCAATTACTCCCCAAAAGAGGCGTGTTTTGAGAAACAGCTGTATTTACAAAGTGCAACCTATAGAAACTCATAGGTCCGTTTCCTCATTTTTGTTTTGAAAATAATCAATTGTAATTTGCCGGAAAAATTATCATGTATGTTTTCTTGTCATAATTAAGCAACTTCTTTTCTCTCAAAAACTATAAAACAAGTACAAATTTTATAAGTTTTTTAGGGAACTTTTTAAATTGTAAATTATACAATTATGAAAACAAAAGAAGTGGTAAGCTGGATTAATTTGCTTTGACACTACAAGGATAAAACTAGAGGATTCCGAATATCATAAGTACAAAACAAGAGCAGATAATTAAATATATAAAGCCGGCAAATAATATGGGTCAATTCCCGCGAAAGGGCATATTAACACATAAAAATGTATACAGTTGCCATTGAGGTAAAACTTGTTGTTATTTTGCACATTCTATGCTCTGTTGACATGATACAAACAGACTAAATGGAAAACAAAGAAGACTATTGCATCCTTCTTTTCATCAAGACAGTATGGTTCTACGCGAAATGTTTTGATTTGTAGTTACTACATGAAAATGTAAAAAAATGACTCCAATAGGCATGGATTTGATCCACTCAGTATTAATCCTTCAGACGTAAGATCTGTGAAATGAGTTAGACGTCTATCAATACAATGCAAAATGATTTTAAAACAACATCGTAGGTGTTTAACAGATTTTATAAATCATCAACAGACAAAAGGAATTAGTATGCAACAATGGTTTTTCTAAACCAAAACAAAACACTTGCTTGGAGAACCTGGCTTTGCCGGGTGTAGGGTTCGACTCCCTTCTCGTGTCAACATTATAAAGTTTTAGTTTACTTGGAAACGTTTCTTCACATTGTTTGTTTATATTCTAATGTATGCTTGATGTCAACTACAACGAGTATGATACACATCTTTTGATAAAAATAATTAATAAATGTTTTTTGTTTCATTTACGCCTGTTTCATCATTATGCAGTTATTAGTTGATCTTTATGAAATCATAAATGCTATTTTTTTAAACTGCTCTATCACAAACTGTTATCTGGTCCCACACATTTGAGGACAAATAACATTACATCATCATTTAGGCCGTTAACAAAATTCATTAAAATTATTGTGTAAGACACGATTTCATTGATTTCGAACAAAATTCGTTGAAATATACCCAAAAAGATAAAGAAATATATTATGCAGATCACAATTTCTGTTTGCGTTCAAACTTATGGTTGGGTATTTTTATATACAAATGTATATATGATATGCATATAACTAAAACAGATCTGTTATTAGCTATTTTTAAAGCTCAATAAAACAAAACCTGGTTTTACAAATTGTCAGTCCCTGTTCAAGTTATTACATCTTTTAAATACTGCATCTGAACTATTGAAAGCAGTACAGTTGATGATTTAGAGTTACGAAAATGTGGTTCATGTTATCAAAAGTTACATTTGAAATAACATGTTTATATCTTTGATTATATTTAACATGTTTAAACGTGTAATTTTTAAGTGTTCTGTTAAGAAGTTAATAGTATAAATGCTTTATTTTGTTATAAAAAGATGGAAAAAAATCGTCTGTCACTGTATTAGATACCTAAATCCAAAGTGTCCTCACAAAAACGTTATATTGATGGGACTTACAAGCCCTCAACGAAACCTTTATTAGTTAACATCAGCATCAATTTTATTTGCAATCAGATGTGGATACTAAAAATCTCCAAATATATATTGGAGTAGATACAATCTCTCTTGCGATATTATTAAAACATTTGAATTTAAAGTTTTCCTTTGACATATTAAGTGTTTCCTACTCCAATCTAAAGAAAAATATAAAGAACAAGTCCTTCTTTGTTTCATAAAAACAATGGTCAGTGTAGATTCAAGTTTATCTTACCTCCTATACATTTCTGGGAATGTGATTGGTTAAAAGCGTCCTCGTGGAAACCGTGTATATTTGATATTAGGTTAGTAGGGAGGCGGTGCTTATTTCATACACGGTTAGTAGTGGAGTTACGTCCCTTTATATTCCATATAAGGTAGTAGGGAGGCGGGGCTTATTTCATACACGGTTAGTAGTGGGGTTACGTCCCTTTAGAAAAACAAAACAGTACGGAGAAAAAATCTTAAAAGATTTCAACAGACGAAGAAATTGATGATTAAGATTGAATGAAATAAATTCATAAAACACATTTAAATCTAACAAGTTGTCATTGTTGGCATCTGTTTTTGTAGGATTAATGGAGTAGTTTCTTAATCATGTTAATGCTAACTGTATTGAAGACTTGCTCATTTTGATAGGTCACTGGTCTAAATTTTACACGTGAAGATAGCTATATATATATATATATAGTCGGTAAGATAAATTCGTTACATAGTATGTTAGTGACGTAATATGGTATATATGGGATCAGTAAATTCCATATGGGGATTCGAGCTTCGCTCTCACCCCATATGGAATTTAATGACCCATTTTATACCGTATTAGGTCACTAGCAAACTATGTAACTAATAATATTGTCGTGAGGAGGCGTAAATCGTAAAACATCACTCCGATTGAAACAAAAAATCTCTGAAACTAAAATAATGAAAATGTTTGATTCCTTCATTGACAGCAAATGTGTTACTTAAGACGGATATCTTATAAAATAAAATCGGCATTCCAATTACAACCGACTTTGCTCATTATCCTAATGTGTGATCCTTTATTCATACAAAGCTAACATCATTCGGGATTTTGATTTTTTTTTTCAAACGATGTACAATTATTCTTCAACTTTGCGTTCCGCTGTATACATGTTGATGATTTAGCCTTTTCAATAGTCGTCTTGCGCGAAAAGGACGATAACTCAATTTTAGAATTTAATATTTTTGGAGACGGTCAATTTCCGGAATTCCATGCTTGATCATCCCGATTTTTTCTTTGGCCGTTGACAACAGAATTATTGCTGCATTCTTTGACAATAAGGTATATTTAACAAGGCAGTATTATCAATTTTTTTTATCGTGGTATCAATATATGCTAGAAATGTTAGATACCTGAATTATTTGTAATTTTGGCAAGGACAATTCATGACGTCCCCTGAAAACATGATTTTGTAAAATATCACTTATCGGCATCTCCGGGCGGCAAACCAGATTAATTTCACGATGATATTTACTATAGCATTCTGATTGTTATTAATTGCTACATATTACCGCTTTTTTGTAAATCGATGTTTGTTTACATTATCAACAAATGTGAGTAACATTCTAGGTCGAGATGTCGTTCGTAGTGTATAGTTTGATCCAAACCATTGTTTGTTTCTGGTACAGATTGGCAGTTGTTTATTATCAACAATAAAGTTGTTGCAACATAAACACATGTTATTTTCAGTGTGTATGTGTGTTTTTTTCTTTCTTTCTAATTAGTTATGATTGTTTATAAAAACAAAATGTTTTTAAATTCATTTGGAAGACAGGATTGTCATGTAATTGTTATTTCCCTTGTTTAAAAATAGAAATTGCGTGTTTCTATATTTAACGATTTACATGACACTATTTAGTACATATTGGTTAAATAATATAGATATTGCTGTTTTGAATTCATTGTTAAAGAGAATTATATATGTTCTAAAATTCAATATTTGCATCGTTGCTTATCATTTATAACCTTTGTTGAAAGACTTAATCATTTTAAATAAGTTGTTTGAAAATATTGTTGGTTTACAGTTAGATATCAACGACTTACTACTTAAGATGACAGAAACCAATCCATGCCGTACAGATAGACGTAGTAGTTGGCGTACCCGCGATAACATGCACTCCAAAACCATTGTATTATGGGGAGTGTTATGCCGATTAACGTCCGAGGGCTGTATCCTAGGCTGTTGGGTGATATGACCTTCATTTCACTGCCTCACGGCTTTGGTCTTGATAATGCTTCCTGTCATCTTTCGAACTACGTCCGAGATCATCTACCTGTACTCCATCATCGAGGCTAGCGGGCTGCCAAGCTGACCAAACTGGCCCTGAAAGCAGCCGTTAGTGAAAATAAACATCAAAATAGTAAACAAAGAAAAATCTACTCACCAAAACCAAGATGGCGGCCTACATATTGCGACCTCCACTACTTGTTCCTGACCCACGGCATCAAAAACATGTTAAAGCTCACCAAACGTCTTCGGGCACCGAGCCGACCGTGCGAGGGCTGTATAGCCAGTCAAGGTCGTTAAACACCACCACATATTGGTTAAAAACTTTCATGTGTTGTTTGATTGAAAGCCTTAACAAAAAAAAAGCAGTCAATGGCGCTTTTCAAGGGCTGCCAACGCTAATACTGTATATGGTTGGTGACAACATTGAATGATTGAGATGTTTGTGAACTGACATTCAGTCCGACCATGGGAAGCTGTGCTCTGCCGGATGTGTGCTCAATTATTGGAGTCATTCAATGCTACATTTCTCTACTTTAGGTCTACATAATAAAAATTGTACTTATTGAAAAAAAATATATATTGTTTTCATTTATTTTATTTAGATAGCGCTATCACATTCGGCATCCATCGTATTTTTATTTATCAGTTGTCAAGTTAGACCAATCTGTGGTCTGCATCCCCTGCATAATTGATCCTTTTACATACAGACCCCACTCCTTTATTTTTTTACTGGCTTTCAGTTTTCCCTCCCCAAACTCCTACTTCACTCCATATTCTGTTCTTCTTCACTCTTATTTTTTCATCAACAAGAATTATCCTTGTTTTATCAAACTTTTCTCACGATTAAGACCACCCTGCCTCAAGCTTTCATCCATCAAATTCTAATTTCTAGTCCTCCTATTCCATAGTTCCCATAATTCTGTCCAACCCCTTAAAAGTGTCACAATGACTCGCACCCATTAACAACCCATCATTCGACAAATTATATTAAACAACCTGATTTGTCTCCTATATGCAAAAATTACGAGTCAGGTTTTTTTGCTTTAATATAAATGGCCATTTTTTTCACACATCTCGTTTTTGAACTCCCATGCGTATGTGTTACTATCAACTATATATGGCATCAATGCACACAATTCAAACTATCTTTTCAACCACAAAAATTGCATAGCAAATACATTCTTAGGGTTTTTAATAAAGTTTACTTTGCGAGCACAAAGTGAGGAATTAATCATAAAACAATTTGGTAAAGCAAAATAAATATCTAAAAGATGTTTTAAGAATAGACTATAGTCGATGAGCTACCCCTTCGTGTAACAAGATTTATCTCTCCTGGGATTTAAACACATTGAGATTGAGATTGAATTGTTTCCCTTTGATAACAACCAGTTCCAAAGCAAGATTATTTGTTTGATGATTTTTAATTGATTAACAATATTTTGATAAAGGAAAAGGATAATACTTTCAATTTTGAGGTGTCACAAAGGCTTTTTCACCTTCTATTATAATTTTACATTAAAAACCCAAATTTAGATGACAAGGCTAGATGATTTCCTCTCACTAACAAATTAAAAATTGGGTGATTATAGCTTCCCAATTGTGAACCTTCCATTTCTTTATCGTAACATTCAATCAACAGCGGAGTATAAACGCGTCAAGAACTTGCATATCCTATCATAATGATCTTGATATCTGGTTGCTACTTTCACTGTATCTATCAAACCTTGAGTTCCAAGTGATGAATTTGACATCATCCTTTCAAATATTTTCTGGACGCCATCACACGCTAGTTCATCGTATTGGAGTATCTGTTTCACAGATAAATACGAATATATTCCAATTGTCGCTACCACGATTCCATCTTCTGTTTCACGAATGTGATCTACCAAATTCGATTCATCATTGGATAAGTCCGTACATGAGCAACACAACAGGTGTGATATATAGGTTTTAATATACCTTTTGTATCGTTGGTAACTTTTTGTATTGGGATATATCATATACATTCATTAAAATGAGAGTTGTAGAATGACAGAGCATTATCTGTGTCTCTAAATATATAATTAACACTGCAACATAGATTTTGACTCAAGTCAGCCGGCAGGAAAGAGCTTTTATTATTTATTTGAAGGTTTTACACAGGAAGGATGTTCATGCCCGAAGACTAAAAACATGTCTCAACGTTTCCTATTTGTAGTCATATAGAGAAAGGCTGTTTAACAAAGAATCATTATTTGATGTAGTTCGTCTTTCAATTGACGTTGAAAAAATGAACTCATCATACATATCAGGATTGAAATTTTATATTTAAGCCAGACGCGCGTTTCGTCGACAAAAAAATTAATCGGTTTCGCTTGAATAAATCAAAATAAAAATGTCAAATAAAGTACGACGTTGAAAGCATCCAGGATCGAACATTCCTTAAAGTTTTTTAAATAACAGCTAAAGTATTTCTGGGGAAGAAAAGCCCTTGTATTCTAAAAATGAAAAGTTTTATAAGCAGTTAAATTATAATTGTGATCATATTAATGTTAAGACCGAATGAAAAGAAGCATATAGCAAACCAAGAAAGAATTAAATGTAATGCTTAGTTTAGAGGAGTGTGATTGAAGAATTAGCAGCAGATCATTTTTATTTCTAAACATCCACATCTGATTGATTGTTATATCAATGGAATAAAGAGGACACCATGTCAGTGCCAGTAACTTAGTGGTTTGTGTTAATCTTCTGGTATCATATTGTGTTTATATTACAACAGCTCAATATGCGGTTTATGTTTTTGTGAGTGTTGAAGGCCGTACAGTGACCTATATAATTGATAACTTCGTCTTCATTTGGTTTCTTTAAAATTATGTCTCATTAGAAATTATGCCATATTTCATTATATTACGTACATACTGTTTCAATATGAGTTAAAGACATAAGTAAAAGTTAACTGACTTTTTTCAATAAAAACTGATGCGTGATATTTCCTCAAAGACACAAATATTGTCGTATTATCTCCATGAAAAGTGTGTCATGGTCCTCCAGACAAAGTCCGATACAATACCGTTTTTTTTGTATTTCATATGGTATACACTGCTTCATAAAGGTGTCAGGTATTGACAATTCAATGGATACAAAACGTATACGATGATTTCTTAAGAAGAAGTGTCAATTATAAAAAAGAAGATGTGGTATGATTGCCAATGAGTCAACTATCCATAACAGACCAAAATGACACAGAAATTACCAACTATAGATCACCGTAAGCATTCAACAATGAGTAAAGATCATACCGCATAGTTAAGTTATCATAAGGCATTTTTTTCTTTTAAAAGTTCAACTAATAATGAAGAAATGGACCTTCTTGCACTCTACAATATACCATTTACATAAATTGTAGATTTAAAAATTGTAAAAATTAGATATATACATGGTTGTGTTTTTTGAGCACCCACTACAACTTTTTTCCAAATTATAGTATATATTGTAACATCAATTATATCCATTGTTTAGTGTCATTGTGTAACAACCATTTGTTTGGTGGTATGAATTAGATGTAAACCCTTAAAAACTGTTTGTACAAAAGTCTGTATTTTGTTTGTGGGGTAAACATAAAAACAAATTGAAGTTGTAATCATTTAATCGAAACAGACAGATTTCATACACGAAGAAAGGAAGAGAAAATACATAATCTTTTTTTCAGGGAATTCAAAAAAATTAAGAATAGAAAAGAGAAAACAAACTAACCAAAGAGCTGAAAACAGAGGAAGGACACCCCTAGGTCTTCAACACAGCGAGAAAATCCCGCAAACGGAGGCGGGCTTCAGCTATCCCCTTCAACAAAAATCGTGTACTAGTTCAGTGCAAATGGACGTCATTTTAATCTTAAAAACAAATACATTAAATAAAATTAAATAACATACAAGACTAAAAATGGCCAGTATCTCCTGATTTGGGAAAAGCGCAAAAATGCAGCGTGGTTAATATATATTATCAGAAGATGTGGTATGAGTGCCAATGAGAAGAAAAATGTCCATCCAGGTCATAATTTGCAAAAATATTTCATTGTCCGTCAAAGTAGATTCTTTAACACGGAGCCTTGGTACAAAACGAATGTCAAACTATAAACGGCTTCAAAAATGACTTGTGTAAAACCATTTAAACAGAAAAGTCAATGGTATAATACATCTGGTCAATGTGTTTGTATTGTCTTTCAATTTTACTGGTGTGTTTTGTATATACAACTTTTTGTGTTTCTTTGGTTCTTGTAACGTGACTATGTACATTTTGTACTTCATAAGATCCCGTCATTATGTTATAGTTCTATTATAAATTAGAAATTACATTGAACGCCAAACGACAAAATTATCTTAATCGCGTATTGGTATTAACCATTTGTTGATTCTTAGAAATTCTAAAGAACTTCTGGACAATTTTAAATCTCGGTCTATTTCTGAAATTAATTCTAGCATACTTTTTATTTTGTAACCCTGTATGCCAACATTCCCCATGTGAAATCATAAAATTGTTTGTATAATCATTGAACGACAAAATTTCTTCCTATGTGACGTATAAATTTTCTGACGTCAGACACGCGAAGCAATGAATGTGTTTTTAATTTAAAAGATGCATTTGTGCTTTTTTTGTAAAATTGTTTCTTTTAAACTTGTAACACAGTGATAACTGCTGTACCAATATTTTGACTATTCTATTTATTATGTCAGTTTTGTTTACGCATCGTTGTAAATATAACGAAATTTGACGATACTGTCGTACAAGTGAGAGGTTTAGCGCTATAAAACAAGTTTCAATCCACTGTTTTTCTACATTTGAAAATGCCTGTACCAAGTCATGAATATGACAGTTGTTGTCCATTCGTTTTTTATGTGTTTTGTCATTTGATTTTTCCATGTGATTAGGGACTGCCCGATAGAATTTTCCTCGGGATTTAGTTTTTTTGAGATTTCACTTTTTTCTATATAAAATACTAGAACCGAGAAACACTCATGAACCACATCAATAAACGACAACTACTGAACATTAGACTCCTGATTAAGGACAGGTGCAAACAAATGCAGCGGGTTTTAAAGTTATAATAGGTACAAATATTAACTCTTATATAAAAACATTCGTGTTACACCACAACATAAAAAGACACACTATACAATATCAATTAAGATACAAATAAAAAATTAATAAGAAGTCAAATTTCGGCGATATATGTAGTAAAGTGTCACTTTTCTGTTTTATAGGAGTGATTGCCATTTAATAAAGATTTGTTTCAGTTGTGGGGGGGGTTCTTTGAGCAAAACCTCAAGTAATAACTTGGAAACTAAACAGACCTAATGATCAACAGTACACAATAAACGAAACAATTTTTTTTGTAATGAAATCTATTCTCGTCTACAATGTAAGAAAGTATCCTTTGTTGAATAAGTACATCTACCAATGCGACAAAGGCTCTTTAGAGCTTTTAGTATGCAATTTCATTTAAAATCGGCAAACAGAAATGGAGGGAAAATTCATAAATGTTCCGTGTGGGATAATTTAATTCCATTTAAATAGAAGAAAAAATCAAATGCGTCAATATGTGCTCCAACATAATAAATTGAGCAAATACACAACTAATAACTCATTGATCACACACTATTGTCGGCCAACATCTTAACTCTTATATATTGATATTGTAACGACCAAATTCCAATATACGACTAGGAGCGTTCCTACTGAAGGTAAATTACGAAAAAAATTAACGTGTTATTTTCATTTTTTACTCAAGCTATATGCTTTGTAAAATCAGTAGCTGAAAAGATATAAAAGTACAGCATAAATGTTCTATACCTCACAAATTAACACCCCTAAACACTTGGGATCACCCCCAGTTTTTGGTGGGGTTATTGTTGCGTAGTCTTTAGTTTTCTATGTTGTGTCTTGTGTTCTATTTGTTGTCTGTTTGTCTTTTTCTTTTTAAGCCATGACGTTGTCAGTTTATTTTCGATTTAGGAGTTTGAATGTCCCTCTGGTATATTTCGCCCCTCTTTTTCAAATTGTTGAAATGCTTTCACAGTCTTGCCATTGAAGCGATTTTTAGGTAATTAAGCCATATGTGAACTGCTCATTATTTAAAGATGTTAACGACCTAAAGCTTTTTTCAGGTTCATTTGTTGATCCCTGTTGGATACATTTTATCAGAATTAGCGTTGGATGTAGTACAGAAGACCGAGTATTCATTCTAACATATTGTTGATACTTATACCATATCTGAGATAAACAATATTTCAATTTTATTGTTCTTAATTGTGAACCTCACTGAGAATGGCTATAAACTGAATTAAATGTTTCACTTTATTTTTTTTCTAAATATTTTCCAGGAATAAAGGATATATATGGCAACAATACTTTGTTACGTTTATTGGTATCGCTTTATTTTCGAAAAACAGTAAGGACACAGTAATTTTTTTTGTTTACAGATTTTTTTCCGTGAATCCCATCAAAGTTTAAACAGGCCCAAATATAGTTTGGTAATCAGATAACTACAAAAATATGTCAAATGCGTGCATGATTGGAAGATATCCAAACACTAGGGTTTTGACATGTTGATCTTTTTAAACATTTATTTTGATAAATAATCTTCATTTGTCAGGCTTTATTTGTCCTTTGATAAAAATAACGTAAGACTCGGTTAATCAAGACGTCGGTCCGTTAATCGAATAATGATACAAACGGTAAATGAATGCAATTGACTTTGTAAGGTGACTTTGAATACTTGGTGAACAATAACGAAATGTAAAACGTCTAATCAATAAATACACATTTTGTCTATTTGTGCAAAACAATATATCTGTTACAGTAGTTATAGACAATGTTCCTGTCAAAATAATTTTCTATAGTTACACTTTTGTCTGCAATTCACTTTCTGGAGATAACGATAAAGTTTTGTTTTTCACAATTGTTGAAGGCCGGATGGTGATCAATAGCTGATTATTCTCTTATTATTATTGAACATGTTGAAGATAAACACCGTCTCAGTCGCTAAAACTCGTTACCAAGATACGTTTTGATCGCAAAAATTGAGAATGGATATGGGGCATATGTCAGGGACAATAACCGACGAGCTGAAAACAGCCGAATGCAATCAATTGGTCTTCAACGCAGCGCTAAATTGCCGTACCCGGAGGTGAACTTCAGCTGGCCCCTAAATAATGCTATATACAAGTTCAGTGAAAATAACGTCAAACTTAACTCCTAAACGTATAAAGGATCTAAAATTTAAAAAAAATATACAAGACTAACCGCGGCCAGAGTATTGACTTGGGAAAGAAGCAAAAATACAGCGATATTACTGTTTTGTGAGATCTCAACCCTCCCTATACCTCTAGCCAATGTAAACATTGTTACGGCTTAACTTTATCCATACCGCGTAGTAAATTATTGACATTCGAATTGTATGAATTTATAACCGCTTGATTGCCGTACAACCAAGGAGACCAAAAACGAGACAATGTCTACTTCAATGAGCACAACAATAAACTTGAATTTATACAGTAATGAAATATCATCTGCGTCATTGGAAAATTTAAAAAACCAGGTTATGTTGACATTGTGACATAATTTTAAACATGAATTACATTTGCTTTTAAAATAATCACGTACGTTGTTATCGGATTATCGAGACTTCAGTCCGTTTATTTATACCTTCGATTTGAATATATATATATTATATGATTAGGTCCGTTGATGGAGCAATACGAAAGATTGGAAAATATGATTGCCTCACAACCATGATGCTTGATAAATAACAACTTTTTGCAAAATTCCCAATCCATTAATCCATTAATCCGAATTTTAGATAGATTAAAAAAAAAAAAAAACAGAGAAAAATTTCACAAAACAGTCTTGTAAAAGTAACTATAAACAACTTTCAAAAATTTGGGTGTTTAGCTAGCTATAAAACAAGGTAAACCTCACAATTTTCTTCATGCAATGTCTGTACCAAGTCAGGAGTATGACTGTTGTCTTAGTCTTAATGTCTTAGTTCCGTCGCTCGACAACTATTGATTTTGTCAGGTTTTATTCTACGTTCTCACCATGGAGTTCAATATTTATACTTATTTTACTGTTTAATATGTGAATGTAAGGAAATTATATCATCGATCGAGCCCTGATATCAATATATCTAAGAATCCTTGTATTTATCCAATATTTGAATATTTATATAAAACAATAATTTGAAGTACCATAATTGAAAGTAAAATAAAAATAAGCGAAGGTCAACATTGCATCTGTATATATCGTACTAAATGACTACTGACTTTTCAATGTTTCTTGTCTTCACATTTCTATGTTTAACAAAAATACATTTTAATATTCCATATATACAAGTCTGTTTCAATTGAGGTGGGCATTTGAAATTTAGTCTACATTGTTTATGTTTCAGGAACGATTGTAACTATATCACGACGGCAGATCGACAGTTTTATGGATAATTAATACAAGTGACCATTGGTTATACATTATCATTAGGTTGAGAAAAGATAGATTAATAGTTGAAAGTTATAACCAAGTCGTGTAAAATCAAATGATTATATTGAGGCGTTAATGCTAAGTTGCTTTTGAAATATAAGGATGTGTAGAAACTTAGATCAAACGTTTTTCATACTTAAGTGTTCGATTAGTATGTTTTTCCTTTATTCTTGCTCTTACATGTCACTAATCTAATGAATGTTCTTCCTGTTGCATACAGAAGTGTTTGATTAACTAATATGTAGTTCAATCACTTACTATTGTTTGAACTCGAGACTAATTTTTATTTCTGTAATAGAGAGACGAAAGATACCTGAGGGACATTCAAACTCATAAATCGAAAACAAACTGACAACTCCATGGTTAAATATGAAAAAGACAAACACACAAACAATAGTACACATAACACAACATAGAAAACTTAAGAATAAGCAACACGAACCACACCAAAAACTAGGGGTGATTTTTAATCAAAATTACTCAACAAAAAAAAACATTGGGAAAGCGCCGACATTGAAATCGCTACCAAAGACAACGTTTGTGCATACATTTCATGATTATCCCTTTTTAAAACACTATATGCTTTGGACGCGAATGCTCCAAAAAAAATACTTGAATAACATAACAAAAAGTAAGAGAAAGGAAAAAGATATCGAAAGGACATTTTGAAAACACATAAGTCCAAAATAAACTACTCTGCCAAACAAAAAAGACAAAAAAAACAGAAATGCAGCATTTAAAACACAACAAAGAAAACTAAGGACTGTGGAACACGAACCCCACCAAATATTAAATGTGATCTCAGGTGTTCCAAAATGGAAATATAAAAAAATATCATGCATATCATGCTCTACATGTGGTAGCCGTCGTTGTTGCTTGTGTAAGCAAATATCCGGATTTAAGACTAATGCTTAAAAAAAATGTGCGGTTTTATACATACCCTGCTTTCAAATATTTGGTTTTGAAGGTTCATGATTAAAGTGATGCTAGGACAAAGCTGCGGACGCATATAATTAGTAAGGGGGTTCGCGCGTCTAAATCATTTATATAGGATGTCTCTATATTTTTCTATAAATGAACTTTATCTTATAGTTAATAGAAAAATAAAATAAAAAAAGTGGGGTCACCGTTCATTTGCGCTCACAATCTGCCTTCGAAAGAAGCATACATGTTTGTACAGGTGGTTTTTTTTCTGTTGAAGTAATAGGAGAAATAAAGGTGATATCGAAATTAAAAAAAAAAAATTTATTACAGAAATCGCTAAAATTTTACAATAATTTAGTTTAAGTACAGCTTATATGGAAATTATATTAAAAAAGATATGTCACCGATGAGTTGAAAAAGATATTTCAATTTAAGAGCCAAAAAATGGCATTTTTCCACCAAAGGGAGAGAATTTGGAACTTTTTCAATGATGTATACATTTTGAAAGTCATCTGGGGCCAACACGAATTGATTGTTTTGAATGATTTTTTGTACCATAAGATAAAGTAACAATTACAAAAGGAAATAAATAAAATTTGTAATGAAAAACAAATGTTTGATTTTTTTCTGAAATTTGTATACCCTCGAGCCTCCTTAAGAGTTATTTTCATGATTTTACCACTCAATATACAGAGGTCATAGGCAGTTTTATTTCCCCGCCAAACTCGTATTCTGCCGTCTATTGTTCGTAACAGAAATCGACTCTCATCTGCCCAATTAACTTTTTTGCCAGCTTCTCATGTTCAAGTGCAATGGTCATTAGCTCATTGACACCTGTTATACAGTGCCTGGCTATTTGAGCAGGTCTCTTGAAATTACGATTTGCACTTAGGTAGCCTCTATGAAGTCGACGGACCAATGTTCTAACACCAACACGACCACCTGGAGGCCAGTGGTGTCTAAGCTGTGAAACAGGAGTCAATGGATTGGTTTAAACGCGATCAATAAGCAGTCTGCCAGCACGACAGCTATTAAAATGAGGTCTATCATTTACAGTTCCTGTGTCAAAGTCTGACAATGACGGTGTGATTAACATTAAAATGGTTACCTTTGCCTCTAGTGCTCCTACAGTCATTTGACATGCCAATTACTTGCCAACGTTAATTTTTAGTCACAGATAACTTATGCCTGCCATATTTCACAAAGACTTGGTGAATGTCACATTTCCCCTGTACGCGGGACAGTAGGAAGATTTAAAGGCATCGAAACAGTGTATTTGTAAAAGTAAAGATGACCTTTAATACAAGATTGCTTCGCGGGTTTTTCTAAGTTCAATATTTTTGATCGTAATGAATTTTCTTAGTGTATGTTAAAGGCAATTCATAACACCAAACAAGAATATTTTTTTCCAAATAGTTAAAAAAAATATTGCCAGTTATATTTAGGTGGTGCTTAACTTTTAGCGGAATGTATATATCTTTTTACTCTATCAATGATGAGAGGCGAACGATACCATTGTTTCGTAGTTGATTTTAAGTTTATGAATAAAAGAAGGGCGAAAGATATCAGAGGTACAGTCAAACTCATAATTCGAAAATAAACTGACAACGCCATGGCTAAAAAACGAAAAGACATAAAGACAAATAATAGTACACAAGACACAACATAGAAAACTAAAGACTAAGCAACACGAACCGAACCAAAATCTGAGGGAGATCTCAGATGCTCCGGAAGGGTAAGCAGATCCTGCTCCTCGTGTGGCACCCGTCATGAAAACCTGTATTGGGAATAATACTTTATTCCCACTTTTATTTCACAAAAACTGGTTTATAAATTGACTAACAAATACACTTCTGACTGATTCGTACTGCAGATGAATGTGCCAAGATTATGTAGAAGTGAGAACGACAAATTTAGATTTGGAGCACCCCTAAATAGTATCGAGACCGGAAGCTATGAGAATTTACGAGTATAAAAAAAAACTTGATTTTGATATCATAATTCAACTACGGACATAGAACATGTACGTCTATTTGTTTTGTCAATACTAGAGACAGTTGTTTTAATACCTTAATTAGTGTTGGATTGGATAAGCTTTCGATCCAAGGTACAAATGTATTAAGCTTTTTCTGTTTCTTGGCTGAGTACAAACGTTTGTTTTCCATTTTACGTCGTAGATTTTCTGTCTCTCTTTTCATCTTTAATCTAGGTTCAATACTATGGTTATTGTGTTCAAATGATCGTCTCTCGTCTTTCTAAAGTAATATATTTTAAATATTTGTTTGTGAAAGGTGAGACGTAAATAAAATTATAATTTAATGGGATTGAAAACCCGTTGGTCTTGCATACAGTTCTGATATAAAGCGCTTCTGCGCAGCAGCTTCTTACAAAATATAATTCTGACAACAACCTTCTTAACATTCCCCCAATTGAAAAGAATATGAAAGGAAGCATTCCAGTCTCAAGTACCGTGTAAAATTAAATGACGAGCATACAAAACGTGTGTCTCATTCATCGGAAATGTTAATCTAAATCAGCAAGTTATTAACATGTACTGTTTCTATATATGTTTTTAGAAATACCTCATGCTCACGCCTTTTATTTGTGATCACTTGACCAAATTCCCACCACACGAACTAATAGTGCATTGCACAAATAATATTACATGATGATGAACAACTGATAAAAATACCATAAATGATGTGGCATATTTGTACACCTGACACGCACAGTGGTGCTCGAAGAATTTTTATTTAATTCTGATTTGTTTCTTTTCCCAATCAGACATGGTGGTGATTGCAGACTTTGCCATATCAAATTCACCAGTGGTAAATCGGAGTGGTGGTCTCCGCTCTCTGGCTGAAAGACGTATAGGAACCGGTTCATCTTCATCATCTTCATCATCTGTATCTGTTCAAGTGTATCCACATCTTGCGAAGCGCTTCTTTCATCTTCAGAAATCAGGTCCTCATCAACACTAACTGTGTCTTCTGAAGATTGGGCGTCACCTCCTGTCTCTGTATTCTGTAACTCATCAGCTTGAACTTGGGGTAAATTTTCAATGATGGTTGAATCGCTGTCTCCTTGTTCCTCTCTGATGATATATCCCCAGTTTGATTCCTCATCAGATGTTGTATCCTCTGAGAAGTCATTCCTGGTGGTCGGTTCCTTCTGTTTTTGTCTCCTCTTGGCAGGTGTTGGTCTTTTCCGGGTTAACCTAGGAGCAGGTGTTGGGGTGTCACTAATAAATCCTATAGGAAGAAGCAAGTACCTGTGAAGAGTTCTAACTCTTCCTTCACCATTTTCCTTTTTCACCGAAAAATGTCGCTATTGGGTTGACTGATGACATGATAGGGGTCATGCTCCCATCTGTCAGCCAATTTGTGTTTTCCTTTTTTGAAGGCGACTATCTTCACCAGCACTCTGTCTCCTGGTTTAATTGTACCACCTCTAACTTTCATGTTATAAGCCTTCCCTTGTTTGGTCCTTGCATTATCCGCTGCTGCAGTGGCTAGTTCGTGTGCCTGAGTAATTCTGTGTCGCAACTCCTTGATGTATTTTGAGCTTGGTTCCTTCTCATTCTCTCTTAAGCCAAATACCATATCAATTGGCAATCTTGGATTTCTACCAAATATAAGCAGATAAGGTGTCTGTTCAGTGTTGTCATGACGCGTACAGTTATAGGCGTGAACAAGCGGAGCGACATAATCTTTCCAAGCAGCTTTCTTGTGTGGTTCCAAGGATCCCAACATTTCCAGTAGTGTTCTGTTAAACCGTTTACACATTCCATTGCCCATTGCATGGTAGCTGGTAGTTCTCGATTTCTTCATGCCAGTGATGTTACACAGTTCTGTAATCACTTTATTCTCGAAGTTGGCTCCTTGGTCAGAATGTATTCTCTCTGGTATCCCGTAGTGGAGAATAAAGTGATTATAGAATGCTTCAGCTGTAGTCTTGGCTAACTGGATCTTGTAGGAATGGCCATCGAAAATCTAGTAAAATGATCTTGTTGATGCTCCCCTCTAGATGGTTCCAGCGTTAAGAAGTCCATGCAGACCAATTCTAGTGACGAACTAGTTGTGATGTTCACTAAAGGTGCTCGCTGAGTGGTTGGAGTCTTCCTTCTGATGCATCTACTACACTCTGAAATCCAAGTTACTATATCACTGTACATTCCTGGCCAGTAGAAACGGTTGCTGGTGGACGTTTCGTCCCCCAGGGTATCACCAGCCCAGTAGTCAACACTTAGGTGTTGACATGAATATCAATAATGAGGTCATTTTTTTATAAATAATCTGTTAACAAAAGTTTAAATTTTTCGAAAAACTAAGGATTTTCTTATTCCAGGCATAGATTTCCTTAGCCGTATTTGGCACAACTTTTTGGAATTTTTGATCCCCAATACTCTTCAACTTTGTAATTGTTTGGCTTTATAAATACATTTGTATTTTGATATGAGCGTCACTGATGAGTCTTATATAGACGAAACGCGCGTCTGGCGTACTAAATTGAAATCCTGGTACCTTTGATAACTTTAATCAAAGATATGGTTCTATCTTTACCAGGATGACCCATGTCGATGTGGATAGCTTGAATTACAGTTGGTACATATGCTATAGGTAACACTAACTGATGTCTTTCTTCTTCATCTATAAATGTTGCTCGATGTAGTACTCCATCTATTAACTTCAGGTGGTTATACAGCTTGAGTAAATGGTTTGGTCCAACCTCTTTACGTGATGGTTTCTTGTTTTCTCTGATGTATTCAATTATACGGTGTATGTCAGGATCTAAATGTTGAACCTTTTCCCAGTCAATAAGGTTGCAGGTACCTGTTCCTCTTGGGTCAAGGTCATCCAATACTAACTCTGGGTTGAGCGTCAGTTTTTCAATATGGGACCTCGAAACCTTGTTCAAACCACGACTGGCATAGCTAATAACATGTTTCAGGCCTCCCTGCTCCTGGTACAGAACTGCTCCAAGTGCTTCCTCAGACACATCAGAATATCCGACAATTAACTGCCTACCTACCTGTGACTGTGTAGTGTTTAGGTCACTTTCAATGATATCGACTTGCTCTAATAAACTTTTACAATCATCTTTCTATGGTTTGGGTTGTTCCTCATTGGTTACTGGTTGAATCTGACATATAATCGACTTCGGTGATATGGTGAAAGTCCTTGTGGTTGTATTCGACATTCTAACGGTTATCGTTTCATTCTGTTTGTAATCATACTGATGTAATGCTGGCTCAATGTCAATGCCTTTGCATTCCTTCGATAACTCGCTTGACTGTAAGATAGATGGTGTTGTACAGTATGGAACTTCTCTATCAAAATATCCTGTAACTTTCTTCATGGTATTTGGTTGTATAGTAATTCCCTGTTGACATCTTACAATGCTAATCGGTTGTTATTATTTGACAATTCTCTTTCTCTCATTGATATGCAGCGAAATGTCAAGAACCATGGAGTTGTCAATGCTGCATTATGTAAATATCTAGCTCCGTGTTGTTCTTGAAGTTCCAATATAAGGTGATCTAAAATATTGGTTCCTATTAATGCTGGTACATGTTGACTATAACGGCTATCTGGTACTACAAGCAATACATGCTTACTACTGATGTTGCTATTGCCTGGTGTTTTAATATCCACTTCTATAAATCCAGCTGTCCTGATGTTTGGTTCCAGCCTCTGCGGCCTCCCCTACCAGAACCTCTAGACCCAACATTACCTCTGTATGGTGCATGTTCCTGTTGGCGTTGATCTCGTAATTCTGTAAATTGATGAGTCAGTTGTTGTACCATCCCTTTTAATTCCTCAACATCCTTTGATTCAGGTGAAGTAGTAGCTGCCTTAGAAGTGTTAGGCTTGGTTGATTTTTTAGGCTGATGATCTTTCTCGATTTGTCTAAGAGCAACTCTGAGATGGTTGAAATCTTGTATTGAGTCATACTTATGGCCACTAACATCTTTTAATTCCTGCCTCAGTCCGGTCCATAACATGGCATGACGCATGGTGTTCATCTCGTGATACGGAATAATACCCTTTTCAATTCCTTTTCCTAAAATATCTTGAAGTCGATTGCTTCAGGTAGTTACACCTTCATCTTCCTTCTGGCGGGCACTGTAAAATTCTGACAGAAGTTGTTCTTTGTTGTCTACACTTCCATAAACGCTGTCTAAAATTTCTAATAAGTCGTTGATAGGTTTATCCAAGCCTTGGTACATTATCATACGTGCAGCTGATCCAGATAAAGAGCGACGGATGGCAAAGTCTTTTTGTTTTTTGGTATATGTCGGATCCTTTAATGCTATCTTCACATCATATCTCCATATGTCATATGCAATCTCGCCCTTGTTATCTCCACCAGAAAAGTTCCTAACCTTGGGTGCATATGATGACATGGTAACTGTTGGCTTAGATGCAACTTTCATTACCGCTCCTTTTTCTGTTTTCAATGCAGTAATAGGTGGTGGAGACAAAAGTACATTTTCCAACGGCTTGAATTCTTTCTGGTGCTCGATGTAATCCTTAATCCATTCATCCAAGTCCTCTGGAGTATCTCCCTTGGGGTTGAGACCCATAGCTTGAAAAGTGCTATACATAGTATCATACTGTTCTTTTACCTTCTCTGGCTCTGCCATTACGAGTAGTATAAAAAAAAATCCGAATAAAATAATACGGACGAATCAAATCAAAATGATCAACGGATGAAATCAAAATCTGAAATAAAATATATATACACAAATACAAGTACCTTAAACTGAATATCAATGTAGACTAAAGACTAAGAAATACTATCAACTGAATGACCTAGGGCAATCAAAGATACCTAATCTCTAAACTCTAAACAGACAAACTCAATCAAGAATCAAAGATCACCAAAATTAAAAAAAAACTAAATACCGACAGACAGTTACACCAGCTGAAAACAAATAATACTAATCAGGTATGTAGGGTGTGCTTGGTATGTTATCGAGAGCAAAATGTTAGTTCAGGGTAGGATGCATGCATTATGATATGACTCGCTCAACTTTCTATCAGTCAAAGTGGTTTAATTTTTATTTTATATATATAGTTCAAGTTTAGACTACAAGATTATTTATGTAAGTTTAAACTAAGTTTTATTTATGTTTAGATAAACCTTCAAAATATTTATAATACACCCTGTATAAATTGTGCACAAACGATTACAAACTAACACTGACAAAGTACAATGTAACTGATAAATAAACTAAACTACAGTACAAAATTCACATACAAACAATGAGTACGGTAACATATATGACATACCATAATACTAACTACACAATATATACTGGCAACAAACAACAGTAATGTAAATAATAATAAAAAAATAATTTAAGTGCGTGTGCGAATGTGTATGTATGTACGAAGCTGTATGCAAATATTCACAGAAAAATTATTTTCAGAAACTAAAGTCCTTTTATGAAAAAAGTTTACATGAATACGAACAAATAATTGCAAGTCTCAATCTAGTATATCCTATCGAAACAAGAAATTTCAATGTGTACCAAGTTTCCAATATCCTACAAACAGCTGTGTAATGTAAACAAAGCTACTTCCGGTTCAGTGACCTTGACCTAAGTATGAGTGTGTCTGCAAAGGGGGGTCGGATCAAGTATCGATGAATGTCAACAAAGTCCACAAAGATCTACAAAGTGACTTTAAATTTTTTTAAATGTTTCCAACTCTCATTGACAATTACCCAAGTGTGGAGTATAATCGAGGCGTAATGTTTAAAACAAACAGCAACACTTGCTGTAATTCACCAGTCACAAATCAACCACAAATTCTGCACAAAAATACGTTCAAATAACAAAGTTATTTTATCGATTTTTTTAAAATTTTTTATCGATTAACAACTATAACATTAACCACTGAGTTGCTCAGGTTACCATACTTCGGGTTCCCATATCATCACAGATATTCATTTGCCGGGGGAAAAACAAACAAGCAAAATAATTAACAGTTTAATCAGATAAGAACATATATAATTGTTTATTTAAAAAAAAATAAAACATATATACACATGGAAAAAAGTATTGCAACACCTTGATTTTTTAAAACTTGAAATAACAGTCTCTTATTTTGGATGGAATATGATAAAATATTTGTAAAATAATATTAAAAAGTATTAAACGATAACATTGGCTTTAAAACGAACAAAAAATGTATGAAAAAAAAAAGTTTTATCTAACCAAAATTTTTATAACAAAATGAAGTGTTTTTTGTACAAAAAATGCATTTTACAACTTTTACTGTAGTCGAACTTTGCAATGTCAGACATTTCAAAATTAATCTTTAGATGATTGTTCACATCATGGTTGATCGTTATACGCCAAAGAATTAGTACCTTGTGCGCAGCCTCCATTCAAACGAAGAATTAGTATCTTGTGCGCAGCCTCCATTCAAACGGATAACCGCATCTTAACGTCTTCTGATTCCTGCTATAAGTCGACTAATTTGTTGCTAAGCTAGCAATACCATTCTTGACCAAGGGTATTGTTTATTTCATGACTTGTTTGAACTGGGGTGTCTTTTCATGCACTTTACCCTAAATAGTGTCCCATATATGCTCGATATGGTTCAAATTCGGGCTACGATTGGGCCAAGGAACATAAACCGAATTCCATTGGAACAATGGATTTTCCTCCACGACGCTAATTTCCAACTTTGGCGAGCTCTGCACTATATTGGACACAGGCATATGTGTGTCTGTTTATAGGCAAAGGTCCCCGAAATGGTATTTTCACACGATAACCAGTAGCGATGAGCCGATCTCGAACAGTTCTTGTTTAAAGGCTCCTGTATGGTCATCATTCTCTTTTTAGGATAGTATTGTTTGCAATGGGTTTCCTTCTAACTAAACTTCATTATGCTTTATTTTCCCTAGCAGATGTTATATGGGGTCTTCTTGACCTCAAAAGGTCTTTAGCATCGTTTCTTGCCTGATTTTTATTCTCAAAACGACTTATAGTGAATGGTGATGACCAACAATACGTGCAATTATCACAGCGACATACCTGCTTCCCTTACGCTGGATATCTGCCAGCTTGCTGCAGTTATGAGTTGTGGATGACCAATTACAAGGTGTCAATAACATAAATTTATAAACTTGCTTATTTTAAGTGTTGAAAAACAATGAGGATAAAAACAGCTGTTTTAGTGTTTACGAGTACAGTAGCTGCATGTGCAGATAAGAACTGATAGAGTCGATATTTATTGATTAAACTCAGGTGATATTTAAATAATGTTTAACTAGTTCTATTTCAACAAATTATGTAACAAATAAATTAAAAGTGTTCTTTTAATTTGAATTTCAATTTGGTGTTGCAATACTTTTTTCCATGTGTATACATTTAAACATAATAAAATGTGGTCATTACATTACATTACAGATGGATTTATTATTGTTGAGCCAATTACATGCAATACTCTGCATTTGCAATGTTTTAGTGTTAATCTTTTCTGGTAGTTTAGCTAAATGCAAATAGGACTTCGGACACAAAACATTTATAAAGTGGTAGTTTATTTATTAGCACTTGGTTTATACCACTGTTGATTGACTGTTGTTCTCCGAGGATATTAGCAGCTCAGTAGTAAGTGCTTCGGTATTATATTGATTTATATTATAATCCTAACGTATTCCAAACTCTCCGTTAATAGATTAAGATTAATTTTAGAAACTAAGGTTTTAACTCCCTCGTGAAAATTTGGCCTAAGTGAATTTTACTATTTTAGCTGTTTAGGTCATTTTGATCATACATATTTTATTGAACCTAGTTGATAAGGTTTAATATAGAAAGGTAAATTTAGTCAGCCTCAATAACTTTTTAATTCAGCTACTGTATAGTACGTATATTGATCGATCCAGTATCTTTTCTCAGATTGTACACATCAATTCTGGTGAAAAACAGCATATTTAGTTCGTTAAGATTCCTACTTCTAGTAATATGTGTAAAAGGAGCAATTATATTGCACAAAGTGATATGCATCTTGATTCTGACACAAGAAGGGAGTCGAACCCTTCACCTGGCATAGCCAGGTACTCCAAGCAAGTGTTTTTTTGTTTTTATTTAAAGAAACCCACTTTGCAAAAAGTATGCAGTCTTTCCTGTTAATTTTTGTATTCGAACTTTAAGATCCCTATTTATTTAAATTTTATTTAAACTTTATTAATTTTATCGATTAACAACTATAACATTAACCACCGAGTTGCTCAGGTTACCATACTTCGGGTTCCCGTATCATTACAGATATTCATTTACCGGGGAAAAACAAACTAGCAAAATAATTAACAGTTTAATTAGATAAGAACAAATATAATTGTTTATTTAAAAAAAAATAAACATATACATTTAAACATAATAAAATGTGGTCATTACATTACATTACAGATGGATTTATTATTGTTGAGCAATTACATGCAATACTCTGCATTTGTAATGTTTTAGTGTTAATCTTTTCTGGTAGTCTAGCTGAATGCAAATAGGACTTAGGACACAAAACATTTATAAAGTGTTAGTTTATTTATTAGCACTTGGTTTATACCGCTGTTGATTGGCTGTTGTTCTCCGAGGATATTAGCAGCTCAGTAGTAAGTGCTTCGGTATTCAATTGATTTATAGTATTATCTTAACGTATTCCAAACTCTCCGTTAATAGATTAAGATTAATTTTAGAAACTAAGGTTTTAACTCCCTCGTGAAAATTTGGCCTAAGTGAATTTTACTATTTTATCTGTTTAGGTCATTTTGATCATACATATTTTATTGAACCTAATTGATAAGGTTTAATATAGAAAGGTAAATTTAATCAGCCTCAATAACGTTTTAATTCAGCTACTGTATAGTATGTATATTGAGTGATCCAGTATCTTTTCTCAGATTGTACACATAAATTAGCATGATTAGTTCGTTAATAATTCTACTTCTAGTAATGCGTGTAAAAGGAACAATTATATTGCACAAAGTCATAAATTTTTTATTTAATTTACTTACAACACTGAAAATACACACAATTGACAAACATACATTAAAGTCATTACAAAATTAAACAATTGCCAGAAACCTTACTATAACAATAGAAATTTCATGCAAGCAGTTGCACTCATCCTAATTAGCATATCATAAAATAAGGGTCACGATATGGTCCTTTTCGATTTGTATTAAACTATAAACTGAAAAAGTTTCATTATATATATTGTTGATCGATTGTGAGCTATTGTCGCATAAACTATAACTACCAAGTTTACATTATATGAACAGTTGACGATTTGAGGCTAGTTGTGGATCACATATAAACTTACATCGACTACATGATACATGTATCTGACCAGTTACCTTTGAACTACAGCTACATAGTAGTAATCTGTTGTAGACTTGGACAATATTAAACATTACGTTGACAAAACCCGATAGTAGTGTTATTTTAACCATTAACAAGATAGCAGCTTCCAATTTTAAGTATTGATTGCATTTCATTCATAAATCATGTAATAGAATTTTAAAAAAAATAGCATTATATTACTATTAAATAATTAAAATTGTGAACGTTAAAAATATAACCCCAAATAATATTGAAAGTGTTTTCAAATTCAATTTAAATTTGTTTTTCAATTTGATATTTTAAATACAGTACATGTTTACCACTGATTTATGTATCCTGGATTGAAAATCACCTTCTCATCATAATACACTGTATGTAATCGTAATTCATTTGTTCCCTGGTTTTACATGTTTTAATGATTGTCACTTTCTTCTTTCAAATATATATCGATACACTAAAACCTTCTTTTTTTATAGCAATCGAAAAATTGTCGCTATACTTCATCATTACGTCCAGTAATGATTAGACAATAAAAACCTAGTTCTTATCTATCATGTGTTCCATCATCAGTGGCCCGCATTTACAGTTTCATTGTTTGTATTAATCAACGCATTTGAAGATGTTTTGTCTCTTTTTTCAGCCCGACTGTCATTTTCACTGTCTTGCACTGTAAGAAAAAGAGAGGCGACAGATACCAAAGGGACAATCAAACGCATAAGTAGAAAATAAACTGACAACGCCAATGCAAATAAAAGACCAAAAGACAAACACCTGTATGCAAAATAAACACAAAGGTCTTCTTGAAATATTATCGTATTTACATATTTGTCTATTATATTGTGTTTCAATTCATTTTATTTAAACATTTAAAGATATCAAAACAACGATTTCAATGTGCTTTTACATGTTGTTATTATAAGAGTATGTATAAAGTTCACCTCAGTTGCTTTTATTATTTCCCACATGATGTAAACGTTCCTTAAATTTGAGTTTAAAACAAATGTTATGCATTTGTCAATACTATTTTTTCTTACAAAGTTTTTCTGTTGACTTGAGAAAGGATTAAAAAAAAATGCCAAAGTTCTTTAAATTAGGTTTCTTTTATAATATACGGTGTTTTAACAATCAACAAAAAATGCGAGAACAACAAGTGCACTTTCACGATATGCTCCTTAGATAAAATGCAAATAACAACTTTTAAATGTTATGATTTTGCGTGACCTATCCCGTATCTAAGGTATCAGTTCACATTAATGAAATAAAATGGTAAAAGATTTTGGATATTTCTATGGCAATTTTTTTTTGTTTCGGTAAATAAGGCAGATAACATGTACAACCACTACAAAATAGTAGAATAACATATTCGTTGAAACTCATGAGTTTCTGTCTAATTGCTCACAATTTTCATTATTCATATTTTTTTTAAACTCAAGTCTCAATTTGTGTTTGTAACCTAAAGCTGTTTTAATCAATCATTGTCAAATAAACTCATCATAGATACCAAATTTATAGTTTTAATTCGTTGAACGGAAATGGCTATTAGCATCTCTTAATAAAGTCAATAACAATTTTCCATACGTTTACGTATATGAGACAACAACTTGAAACATAATTTGGAGAGGAATTGTATCAAATGATCTGAACCCATTATATATCTCTGATGATTAACTATGCATGAGTATTTTGATTTTAACGAAAAACAGAACCAATCATCAATTACTTTTTTTGTCAGTTGCTTTACATGCTTCGATATTCTACGTAAATCGTTACACAGATAATTAAGAGTAACATTTTAATTCTTCTAACGCAAGGGCTAACGCTCTATGGGGTAGACAACTTCCTTATAGCCAAAACTTAGCTTAAACCCTCTCCAGGACATTTGAAAGTCAATACAGTTGACTTCCAAATCTACCCAAAAAATCGCGTTTTTCGCGGGTTCTAGTAAGTTTTTCATTACTATAATTTCTGTCCGTTTGAATTTTGTGATGAATCATATGCAGATAATGAAATTAACTATTTTCGCTGTGTAACATACCTTTTAAAGTAAGAAAAAATAGTTTTGGCAAATCGGTATTGAAAGGAACAGGTGTAACAAGACCACGTTTTGGTCTCTAAACCTGCTAAAATGTTTTAAAAAAATATTAAGAATCTATCAAACACTATCTTTCAGATGTTTATAAGTTATTTGTACGTAAATAAACTCTTCATATCTACCAGGGTGAAAATTTTGTACGCCAGACACGCTTTCCATCCTCAAAAGACTCATCCGTGACGCTCAAATAAAAAAAGTTGAAGAAAAGGCGAACAAAAATGCATGGAGTACACAACAATTTAAAAGGTTTTGAAAAATAAAGCTACGGTAAGTCATCACATATTGTTGTTTGTTCCCTAAAACTTCTTCGATTCAGTGCAAAACAATGAGAAGAACAAAACAAAATACAAAATACAAGGCTTTTAATTTATAACTTCCGATGCGCTTTTCATCCAGACCAGACTCATTAGTTCCGCGCGAATCAAAACAGTTAAAATGCAAAATAAAAAAACGAAGTTAAAAAGCAATAAAACCTCATATCCATGTTGTGAAAACAAATAGTAAAATTGCCATTTTTTGCTTTTTTCAATTTCGATATGTTTGTAACATCAAAATGAAATCACACAATTTACTTTTTACACTTCAACCTGATTATTTATAAAATAATCTTATAATGACATTTAAAGGCTTGAATAAATATACTATCTTTGCAAGTTTAAGGGCGTTAAACTCGCTATTATATTTCCTCCTTTTATATGACGCCAAAAATCTAGAGGAGGTCTAACCTGTTATATCTCTCGATAAGAACGGGTTTTGTTGATTTGCTTCGTTCAGAATTGCAACCAAGAATGATTTAAGTTTACGCTTATTATGTATATCAATTCCTAGCATAGAATTAAATAAAAGTAGGTTTTTAAATGGCCTTCGTCTAATATTGGAAAGCAGACAACCATCATTATTATGTGATATTCACCAGTTAATCGTTACGGAAATTGACTACTTCTTTAATTACAAATTTAGATAGAAAATACAGATAAGTACTAACCACTTCTGCGTTTGGAACGACACATAATCAACACAAATACAATTAATAGAGATATTCCTCCAACTGAACATACTAAACCAATAATCACACGAGTGTGTTCTTTTTCGTCTGGTTTGTCTTCCTCTGCAATCAGATACATGTTATGTTCAAATGTTCAAATGAGTTTAAGCAAAAAATAATTCATTATCCGTATGACAATCATATTTTTATCCACATCATGTTGGATTAGGACAACATTTCTAGCTACATAAAACTAGAGGCTCTAAAGAGCCTGTGTCGCTCACCTTGGTCTATGTGAATATTAAACAAAGGAAGCAGATGGTTTCATGACAAAATTGTGTTTTGGTGATGGTGATGTGTTTGTACATCTTACTTTACTGAACATTCTTGCTGCTTACAATTATCACTATCTATAATGAACTTGGCCCAGTAGTTTCAGTGGAAAATATTAGTGAAAATTTACAAATTTTATGAAAATTGTTTAAAATTGACTATAAAGGACGATAACTCCTTAGGGGGTCAATTGACCATTTTGGTCATGTTGACTTATTTTTAAATCTTACTTAGCTGAACATTATTGCTGTTTACAGTTTATCTATATCTATAATAATATTCAAGATAATAACCAAAAACAGCAAAATTTCCTTAAAATTACCAATTCAGGGGCAGCAACCCAACAACGGGTTCTCTGATTCATCTGAATATTTCAGGGCAGATAGATCTTGACCTGACAAACAATTTAAACCTGTCAGATTTGCTCTAAATGCTTTGATTTTTGAGTTATAAACAAAAACTGCGTTTTACCCCATATGTTCTATTTTTATCCATGGCGGCCATCTTGGTTGGTTTGGCCGGGTCACGCCACACATTTTTTAAACAAGATACCCCAAAGATGATTGTGGCCAAGTTTGAAATAATTTGGCCCAGCAGTTTCAGAGGAGAAGATTTTTGTAAAAGATCTATAAAATTTACGAAAAATTGTTAAAAATTGACTTTAAAGGGCAATAACTCCTAAAGGGGTCAAATGACCATTTTGGTCATGTTGAATTATTTGTGAATCTTACTTTGCTGAACATTATTGCTGTTTACAGTTTATCTCTATCTATAATAGTATTCAAGATAATAACCAAAAACAGCAAAATTTCCTTAAAATTACCAATTCAGGGGCAGCAACCCAAAAACTGGTTGTCCGATTCATCTGAAAATTTCAGGGCAGATAGATCATGACCTGATTAACAATTTCACCGTGTCAGATTTGCTCTATATGCTTTGGTTTTTGAGTTATAAGCCAAAAACTGCATTTTACCCCTATGTTCTATTTTTAGCCATGGTGGCCATCTTGGTAGGTTTGGCGGGTCACGTCACACATTTTTTAAACTAAATACCCCAATGATGATTGTGGCCAAGTTTGGATTAATTTGGCCCAGGAGTTTCAGAGGAGAAGATTTTTGTAAAAGATTTATAAAATTTACGAAAAATGGTTAAAAATTGACTTTAAAGGGCAATTACTCCTAAAGGGGTCAACTGACCATTTTGGTCATGTTGACTTATTTGTAAATCTTACTTTGCTGAACATTATTGCTGTTTACAGTTTATCTCTATCTATAATAATATTCAAGATAATAACCAAAAACAGCAAAATTTCCCTAAAATTACCAATTCAGGGGCAGCAACCCAACAACGGGTTGTCCAATTCATCTTTTCAGGCAGATAGATTTTGACCTGATAAACAATTTTACCCCTGTCAGATTTGCTCTATATGCTTTGGTTTTTGAGTTATAAGCCAAAAACTGCATTTTACCCCTATGTTCTATTTTTAGCCATGGCAGCCATCTTGGTTGGTTTGGCGGGTCACGCCACACATTTTTTAAACTAGATACCCCAATGATGATTGTGGCCAAGTTTGGTTTAATTTGGCCCAGTAGTTTCAGAGGAGAAGATTTTTGTAAAAGTTAACGACGACGACGGACGACAAGTGATGAGAAAAGCTCACTTGGCCCTTCGGGCCAGGTGAGCTAAAAACATATCAACCGCAACTAAACAGTGTACCTGTATAAATACCAAGCAAAGTTTTGATCGGAGTGTGTGCAAACAATTCATTCCTAATTATAAGACCAAATTGTAAAGTAATCACAGCGATACAGAAAAGAATACAGACCTCTTAGTAGAATTAGAGAACACGCAATAGAATTTAGTCTTTGAAACATATACTGTGGAACGCCTACCTGTGCTGATGACATTGCCCTGATAAGCTCCAATCCATCAGAACTACAAATAATGCTCAATACCATTGGAAGATATTTACATGTTGTAGGCCTATAAACACTAGTTCAGCCTATATACAATTGATCCCATAGTGTTGCTTTGCAACAGGAAAATACAGAATGTCTTACATGTCAAAACCACATGTTCTGTTCTATTTAATGTGGGAAAATAATAATTCACTCCTATTAAACAATTTGAGACAGAAAACTCTCCTTCCGAAACATGGAAACTACTGTTTAACAATAAGCTAGCAGTTACTCAACTTATATTGGACTGTACATACGTATACTGAACAAATAGGATTCAAAGAAGAATCAATTCTTCAACTAGAAACCCTGACAAGACACTTCTGCTTCAAGTTACATTATCACAGATTATCTCTTTTAGAAAAGCTAGATGTCTGACAAGTTTCATTAGGAAGCTGACAATGACACATTATAGACAATTGAAAAGTGGAATATCAGATAATTTTGAAATTTAATTGTAGCTTCTGTATATAATATCATTCTTACTATTCTGTAACAAGTATTTATTTATAATTCGTCGAAACATCGGCCCAAAAATGTTAGATCTGTTAATTTGCTTTTGCAAATTTGTGTTCTTCCCTCGCCGGGATTCGAATTCATACTACTGAGATATAGTGCCACTAAATCGCCTTGAACTGTATCCGACGCGCTAGACAACGCGACCACCTAGGCTTTACAAAAGTAAAGCTTTCGGTTTTTCGCTCGTTGTTGGAGTTTTTGATATTCCCCTGTGTTTTGCATGTGACCTTCATTTGTCTCTCCTTCGAAATCGGTAAACAGCTTTCTCCTTGATAAGTCCCATTTGAAGATGTCACAATCAAAGAAAAGAGGACGAGTTGACACATATTTTTCATAACTCTCAAATATTTCATATTTGTAAAAACAAAACAGTAACTATATATCCTAAAGGTTCAACGAAATCACATCATATATTGTTCTAAAGCGTATTTTATTCGTTGTTAAATTATTAAGAAACTAAATAGAGGCAAAACATACCAAAATGATATTCAACCTCAAAAGTCGAAAATTAACCTACAATGCCATGCCTAGAAAGATCCAAACGTACATAGAAAAAAAATATATGACTAAAGACTGAGCAATAGGAACCTCAAAAACAATTGTGTATTAACTCAGATTCCATCTCCCTTCTTTCAAATTGAACTGAGATAGAATTGACACTTATATGTAGGTCCCTTTTGATCATATATTGTCTTAACGGCTCCTCGGCTTTCCATTAATGTTTGCTTTTGAATATCCCTGGTGAATATTTATCAAGAAAAGCGCTCCGTACTGATAAATTTATTAAAATATATATTATCATTTTTTGTAGATTATAAATTTTTATTATGACATAATTTCAAAAATATATTATCCTTTATCAAAGGAGATTTTTGTAACAAAGAAATTAATGTCATATAGGATCTGTGGTTGCCTCATCGGTCAAATATTTCATTAACAACATTATTTAAAACTAAATAGCCACAGCAATGGGAAATGAATTGTTTCAGTTCATCACTGGTTTCACAAAAATTCCAATCATTTTATGACAATCAGAGTATGGCTTCTGTTTGTCCAAGATAGAGATTAAGAATGCATCAAACAATACACATTCATTACGTTTTACTTTAATTTATCATATGTACCGTCCACTTATGATCGGTTTGACTTTATAACACTCAAAGTATTCATACTTAAACATATTTGGTCTTACTGATGTTATTGATAATGGAAATTTCAGAAATGCACATTGATTACAATACTCTTACTTTGATTCTGTAGAGTTATTCCGGTTTCCATCATGTAAGCAAGTCAATGATGTGAACCATTACTAGTGATCTTACGACCTTTAACAACTAGGGTAACATATATCGTATTTAATGCCTCGACCTGATTTATACTACAACAATAAATAGATAAACAGCCATATCAGACTCCAAAACTACTTCAACAGCTGGATTGCAGAGTATTCGTTTGAGATAGGCACATAAAAATGAAGTAAGGCCAATCATTTTTGTTTTTGTTTGAGGGCTATCCACTCCCCATTACATATGGAACTGCACTTGATGTAACACCAAATCGTGTTGATGACCGTTGATTACGACATTAGTAGTTTACCGATGCTCATATATCGTATGATAAGGAAGAGACGAATAAAAGCAACAAACAAAACAGGGGGAATTATTTGCATATTTCCAAAAGGAACACAACTATTAGTGTAAATAGAGTAAACTCTACTTGTGTATGCATCCACCGCAAAGCGAGTCCACACGTTTTGTTTTAGAATCACAATCTTGCAAATGAAGTCCTTATAGGATGATGTAAAAATATGAAAGCGTGACGTTTTAGTTGAGGTATGTAAACGCCATTGATTGGCTAGGGGGTAGTATGATACAGCTAAAATATGAAAGGTTGACAAGTTGGAAGTAAAAACTAGAATTTGTCATATACTGTATTTTGAAATTTTGGAAGGATAACAAAATTATGTATCATTCAGAGAATACTGAAGATAGCAATGATGTAAAGGAATGCGTAAAAAATTAAAAGGCCCCATACGTACGTTTAAATTGCGTAGATACTGGGTTGCGAAATAAGCATTACAATTACGAAGCAATGATTAACAAGGTTGCATTGTAATATGAATACCTGTACAAGTTTGTATTGTATGACGACAAACTGAATATATAGTAGATCCAACTTTGCAATCAAGGGTTAGATTTCCATTACATACACTGCCTCCTGGCACAACAACTGTATGGTGAAAGGCAACTTCATATAGCTCAAACCCAATTTCAAACGGTACTGTCCGCACTGAAATGTTGTATGACAAAATGTTGTCCTAAAATATAAGATACGTATTTTTTAATTAAAAAGAAATGATTGAGAACGTCTTTTCAGAATATGATTGTACAATCAAAATTGCAATTGTCAGAGGTTTCCACTTTAGAAAATTTGAGAGCAAACAAAAACTAATGCATGCACATAACATGCATTAGACATTTAAGGGGGCTCGCGGGTCTAAATCATTTTTTTTTAATTTAATATAGGATTTCTCTATATTTTTCTATAAATGAACTTTATCTAATAATGGGGTCACCGTTCATTTACGCTCAAAATCTGCGTTCAAATAAACATACATTTTAGTAATTGGACCTTTTTTCTGTTGAACTAATAGGAGAAATCGAGGTAACATCGAAATAAAAAAAGAACTTAATTACAGAAATCGCTCAAATTTTGTTTTGTATAAGTATAGCTGATTTGAAGATTAAAAAAAATATAGATCACCGAGGTAAAAAAGATATTGATAATTTGGAGCTTTTTCAATGATATCTACATTTTAAAAATCAGACTACACAATCATCCGAGTATTGTTTCACGTACTCTACAGCTTGTGAGTAATGAAGCGAATTTTCCTAACTTTTTTCGTTTAGTTCTAAAAAATAGTTGTTTGTTGTTTTTTTTTTTTTTTTTTTTTTTGTTCTTTGGTTCTATAATCTAAGTGCTCATATTATAAGGATATACCTCAAACAAGAGCGTGCAATTCGGTGTGGGATACACTTCCACCAATATATCTATATGAAGTATATTGTCTCTCTGTTTAAGGGAATTTTGAAGAACTCTAGGTGGATCTGAAAATAATGTCGATGAAATTTTAAAATATATAGACAGTAGATTAGTACATTATCCGTCTTCATTAATAGATTAATAAAGTCGGTAAAAAAAAAATGATAAAGAATTACTTGACCGATACAGCAAAACCACTGTTGGCACTGGTAAAGGAAGAACCGCTTGAACTGGAAATTTTGAAATTTGAAATTGGACTTACTTTTTATGGTCCCATATTCAAAATCTCAATGCATATGTATATTCAGCATATTAATTCATTTTTTTTTAGAATCCTACAAACTTTAATTTTGGACCCTTTGAACCTTAATGTGGACCAATTTTATACAGTTATATTCATCATATCAAAGAACACCAATTAATACTATGGTTTTTTTATGATATAAGACAAAGTTTATTTTTGGACCTTTTGACTTTTAATATGGACTAATTCAAATACAAGGTCCAAAATCCAAAATCTAAATACACGGTTACATTTGGAATATTAAATAACCTCAAGAAGTCGGAACTTTCAATTAAACCCTTTTGACATTGGTCAAATAATAAGCTATGTATACAAAGTAATAGAAAAACACGGTTATGTTCTTGACCCCTAAAATCAATCCAAATCTTTCGTTTATGGTCTGGAACCTCGTAGTATAATTTCATAATTTCAATATACTCAAATTATTGTCAAGACACAGAAAATCCAAGTTTTTTCCCCCTTATTCCTAAACTATTTTGAGGTATGGAAGTGGTGAAATTTAATAGAGATCCATACACTTATACACAAGTTATTGTTTGGTAACCAAAATGTCTTCGGACGACGAATATCTGTGGACGACGACACAGAAATCGTCATGACAGAATACGAATACAACAATTGTGCGGTCGTATAAAAGAGAAACCCACACTCAATGGCCAATGCAACATATTCGTCGTTTTTAATTTAAAATGCAGTGTAAATTAATCTATTCAAGACAATAGTAAGTCAAACATGCTTCTTGAATTATTTTAATTTTAGTTTCTTGTGTACAATTTGGAAATTAGTTTGTCGTTCATTATCACTGAACTAGTATATATTTGTTTAGGGGCCAGCTGAAGGACGCCTCCGGTGCGGGAATTTCTCGCTACATTGACGACCTGTTGGTGACCTTCTGCTGTTGTTTTCTTCTATCGTCGGGTTGTTGTCTCTTTGCCACATTCCCCATTTCCATTCTCAATTTTATTGGTTGATAAAAAACGTTTATAAATATAATAGAATACATAAAATACCGGTAATATACATCCTATGCGGTATGGGTTTTGCTCATTGTTGAAAGCAATACGATAACCTATATTTGTTAACTTTTCTTGTAGAAAAGCCCCACATGGTCTAACATTAATATCATTTTTGTTTTCAAGATTTGGATCGATTAAAAGAGAACTACAAAATTAAAAAAACAACTATGCCATTAGATTTTACACTAATGTTGTGCGTTTTTTGCATATTTGTTTTACACCATGTACTAATAATTGTTAAAATTTTGACCTATTCCCTCACAACAATCTGAAAAAAAGGTTGTAAGAAACTACCAAACATATTGAAAGCGACCGCGTTTAACTGATCATTATGTTTACTTACATATAAGTTCTTCTGGGTTGATCTTTATCATGTTGGTATATTTAAAGAAACCACAGGCACATGTATATTTAAGATTTAAGTCAGTCAAGTTGATATTTTTAATCATGAGATCAAACGTTGATCCATTTGTCGTCATTGCATATTTGGATGGATTATATGAGACGTCATCTTTGCAGAGAAGATCGAAGTTTGTTCCACGAAACCATTTTTTACTGAATTGAGGTGGACATTCTTTTCCATTACACGAAAGTGTTGCTTCTCCTCCAATTATTAATGGGTTTGTGGCAGTTTTCCACTTTACTTAGATAAAAACAAAATCTTATTCATTATTACATATTCTTTTTTACACGTATTAACTATATTTGACGAAAACATCGATTACAAATGTAAGTATTGCAGAATGACAGGGTTTTAAACAATATAAACAAGAACATTCTTCATTGATCAGGCAAAACCGATGATTTAGTTAAATTTTGGTTAATTTATAACTGAATTGTAGATCAATATCATCAAGCAAAACTTACAATAAATTTTAATGTTTAATTTAAGTATTTTCCAGTTTATTAAATAGGCATGACAAAAGCTTATTAGAGAACAAAGTCATTCATTTCTTTTTAACTACTCGTGGTTGTATTACCTCACTAATGCTGTAAAAGATAAAAAGATAGCCTATGATATTTTGGGATTGAAATTTATAACTATTTTTGAGATTAATCATATCAATACTACTAAAATCACGAGGTCCAATTTGTCAGCCGTCATCACGTAAAAACGACGAATCAAAGAATTCAACTTTATATATAACTAATAAAGTACAAAGGTGTAGATTACAAATAACACCACTCCAGGCCCTTTTGTTTTCCACGTAATTAATATTGCCAATAATTAAGAAGTTCCTGGTCGAGTCCGATACCGATACCAATAGAATATTCACCTATTACCTATTACCTTATCTGTACGTTCCGCATCTGACAGGCGCACCACCAAACGGTGTATTCAGGATTAATATGCTATATAGTATTACACGGGTCATAATCACAGGGTTGACACTACTTAAATGTCAAATTGTTACCTATTGTAGTATTTTAATCAGTTAGACTTTCTAAGATAACAATACGAATACTAAAAATCTGGACTAAAATAAGGCGTATAGGTACAGTTTTCAATTTGGTAGCGGGCATGACGTAAAACAGCGAATCAAAGAATTCAACTTTATTTATAACTTAAATATAGGACAATGCTGTTGATTAAAAAATTCTCCATTCCAGGACCTTTTGTTTTCCAAATAATTAATATTATCAATAATTGATAAGTTCCAGTTCGACGGGTCTAAACAGAAAGATTTGAAAGCAGAGAAAACTGTGTATCTTATAATCGGCATGACTTTATCAGATGACAATACTAATACTAAAACAAGGCTTGCGCATAGTTATATACTTTAATTCAGTCACGGACCCGCGATATCACAAGTGTGTGTTCTAGTTTAAATAAAAATTATAGTTGAAATTTTCAGTGCTGAATTGTGTTCAAGAATTGTGTTAAAGCATTTTGAATGAAAACCATTCCTACTTCAGAATATTTTATATTAACTAATAGAAAATCTGTTTTGGACCTTTTCAGGCCTGTTTGGTATGCAACCAAATGGTTTGTAGTAGATACGCCATTGAAAAAAATCAAAAAACATATCAAGGTATGACAGACATCTTTACTATTGAGAACGTTTCGTGTTTAGTGGTGCTTGTGTAAACTACAGCTCGGGAACCTAAATAGTCCACCTAGAAAAAATACATTTTGATTTTGATATTTATTTCAAAACAATTTATTCATTTTTAGATATATTTCTCCAAGTGCGTTTTAAAATTTAATATGAAATCAAGAAAATATGTTTTATCTTCATTGCCTGATCTCATTTTCATTTTTTGGAAACATACGAACAGTCTTAAGCAGTGCTAAATATTCTAAGCCCTTGTGAGTAGTTTTATAGTTCTAATAAAGAATCGTATAACAATTTTCATGGATCTTATTGTAAATCCTAAGATCAGGGTAATTTATGTAAAGTTAAGTTGATTTTGTTCCGTTGTTTCAAACACAAATATATTCAATTCAAAATTAAAATAATAGAAATAAATAGTCAATATAGCAACAATAAGATAACTTCGTTAATTTTTCTTATTTTGAATACCTTGCCAAAATTATAATGTGTTCCCATAAAACAGAATTTCATTGAAGCACTTCAATTTTGATTTTTTCCTATTAAAATGTTTGCCAATTTTTATTTCATGGTATCTTGATAAGCATTACACAGATATGATTGTTTGCGTCTGGCCAACTAAGGAAAATAAGAGCTTGTGCTATATGTGTTTTGTTTTAAACAACTGCTTACGTGATGTTTCTGTACTGCCTAACACAGGTACGACAAAGGCTGCAACAGTTAACCATATATTCTACAAAATATTTTGTTTTATTAGCAATCAAGGACACATTTAGAGTAATGTATACACTTAGTAAAAAGTCCAAGCAACTTACATTGGAATCATGAAACACGTTTTTTTTTAAACGAGAACTATTCAATTTAAAATGAAATTAATATGTTTAAATCTATTTAAGCATATTTTTCATGTATCACGCTCTATTTCAAATGAATATCGAATGAAAAAACGGTAGCATAAATGTAGGCATAGGCAAGGTAACGCTCATTTTAATTTCCATACACCCTCAACCACCTTTTGTAAACAAGTTTATGCTAAACCTGTGATACAAAAAAAATATGTTTACACTTTTATTGCTGTTTTCTGTTTGTTTGGGTATTTTAAGGGGAGGGGTGACCAACCATGGATCAACAAACTGTATCCGATGAATGTTAATCTTAATACTATGAAATCGAAATAGAAAAATTTTGTCCTCGGAAACTACTTCATAATGAAATACCGTCTTGGACAATATTTCATTATGACAAAGTGTCTTTGTCCACTTTTTGTCACCTCCTTTTGGAAAATATTTCACTATGAAATACTGTTCATGGAAAAATTTCACTACGAAATTCTGTCCATATTCCTATAATTCAAAATGAAATCCTGTCCATGAAAATATTTCGTAATCTTATCTTCACTGAGAAATCTTCTGCCATTAACATGATTAAATTGTGATAATTTCTGTTATTTTTTTAAATTTCATGAATAGTATGTGTATACCATTAGTTATTGTATTAATCGATTATGCAGGTTCGTTTGTTTTTATCAGTCAAAGAAAACACTTTAATAGACAGTTTACGAAAAGGTAGATACTCGACGCTGAGGTTGACAAAATAGACTTTAAATGCGGGTATCGTATCAAAACAAAAAGTGATTTAAATATTTAAAATGCCTGTGTATCAATTAAACCTTGTGTTTAAACTACGTAGTAATGATGTCCGCGTATATATATTTCTAATTACAAATGTCCTTTCGAAATCTGTATCATGCATGTCATGAGAGATAATTTCATTATAAATATTCCTTATTGAACAAAATTGTAAATTAATTATTCAGTGAAAAATAAAAATAATATAACCCATAATACATATGTAGTTCTTCCTTCTTATATTTTGGAACACTCATACAAGGCGAGGGTATAGCAGAAAGAATATGAAACCCATAAGGATAGCCGAGAAAATAGGAGTAATGAGAGAAAAAAAAACCTCGCCAACCCTTAAAAATTAAAGCAGCCTTTTTTTCTTTTCGAACACAATAGTAACGAACATTTAAGTATAACTCCGCTTAAAAAAGTGGGGATATACTGTTTCACCTCTATCTGCCCGTCCGTCATTCCATTCATCCGCCAGTCCGTCCGTCTGACATATGACTATTTTTTTAATTTTTCTAAAGGAACTACATTTCAAGGATTTCTTAAAATTGGTTCCAAGTTTACCGTGTGAAGTTTTTTCATATTGATTGATCACACAGCAACGTCCTGTTTATCGTCATTTATTTGGGCGGGATAATTATCAGTGATCAGTAGCTCGCAGTTTCTCGTATTAAAGGTGTGTTTATTCGTAATCAGAACTTTAGGACGGGTTGTACTCAATGCAGAACCAACTTAGCATACGATGTTATAAAATTCAGCTTGCAGACGTACAGCGTGAAGTAGACGATTATACCAGTTTTGAGAATTAAACTCCTTGCTAGACGTTCTTACTTTTCGAACACATTTGTAACGGACATCTAATTTTGGTTTTATATATAATAATCTGATAATACTTAATCTTGAAAAAAATATTTTAAATTATTTTCGTAAAACGTGACTGGTTCGACCCAACGAATTCACCAATATGATCTTTCAGAAAAGACATCTTTAACATACAGTATTCATTCAAAATTCCAAAACATTCCAAATTGTTATTTCTGAGGTTTGAAATTGTCTTACCGGTTTAACATGCCTCTTTAACATTCCGAAAAGTATTCGCTGTCATAAAAAAACTAATGCATGTACTGTGTTTGTTTATTTATTTTAATCTTTACAGAAGCATCAATAAACTTTAATGTTGTAATTTCTCTTGTAAGGGTTTTTTTGTAAAATGTGACTAGGAGTAGCTTTTCGCAAGTTGCACATCATCGACAACTACGTGGAAGAATGGCATAATAAAAACAACGTATGCGGTACTTTACATTAATTTTTGTGCCATTTTCAGACCAGACAAGGAACCTCAAGCACAATTTTACCCCAGATAACGGCATAGATATGCAGGTTTTTGTTGATAATATGAATCATATCAGGCTAATACGCAGTGATTTCCTAGAACAACATGATGATGCTCTACAGTTTAATTGAAAGAAATAAAAATGCCTTGAAATTTTCCAGGTCATTTTAGGTAGAATAAAATTACCGAATGTTGTTTCCCGTTCGTTTTCTCTATTGGCGCCATTACTTGGTGCTACATGTAGGACAAGATCAGAAAGAATATAATGTAACATTTAACTTACAATATTGTTTGGGTATAAGATATATGTGAAACATGCTATATGGCGCTTAAATTTTTCTAGTCAGTAGAAGCCTCGTATGGAGACATCCGAACAACAAGAATGTGTCCATAATACATGGAAGCCTCACTCACACTATCATTTTTTAATGTTCAATGGACCGTGAAATTGGTGTTAAAACTCTAATTTGACAGTTTAATTAGAAAGATCTTATCATAGGAAACATGTGAACCAAGTGTCAGGTTGATTGGACTTCAACTTCATCAAAAACTACCTAAGCTTTAAATTGAATCGGGGCAGACAGACAGACGCACACACCGAAAAACATAATGCCCTTCTACTATCGTAGATGGGGGAATAAAAAAAAACAGACTGAAGAGTTTTATTCAGTTTTTGCAGAGTTTGATTGAATGTTGTTTCTTATTCGTCCAGTGACAAATATTTCATACATTTTAAGGACGATGTTCAGAAGTGGAGTGATAGATTCCTATCGCGTAATTAATAAAGTAATAAAATCAAACAAGCTATTTAATTGATTTTTTTTTAAATTAAGAAGTTCATACTAGATAAACCGTCGTCTCCATTCCAAACAAACGCCTATGTATTTCCAATCCAACAATGAGAAGTGGGAAATTTAAAGACGCATCGTATCCGTATCTGATACGTTGATGTATATGAACGTATCAATGGGTTATTGCTTAAAATTTATTATTTATGTGTTTAGTTGGTACATGTTAATATTTTTTTTTGTTATGTTAGATGTCTGTCGGTCATTACCACACTCTTTTTATGCGATAAAAATTATACGCAATATTTTCGCAAGACAGACCAGCTTCATCGACGTGCATCTATCCAGGCGAAATCCGATGCAGATAAGAAATTTTTGCAGCTCATTGTACCTTGCATTTTACTAGCTTATAAATAAATTTTGATTTGGATGAATTCAAGATTATTTATTTAATTACGAATGATGTGCGCATGTGTGAAAAAAGAAATGTCGACTTTTCTTTCTCTCTTGAAAATTTATTTTAAAATGGAATAAGATGGACTAAAACGGAATTCAACTTGAACAATTTAAGTGATTTATGTGAAAGGAACTGTTAAATTTCTATATGAGTCAAAAAAAGAAGCCAAAAATCTAAAGAAAAGGAAAAATACGAGTGGTCAAAATGTTAGTGGTGAGAAACGAAATAAAAAGACACTGAAATCACACGCCGAATGAAAACAAAAACAATGCAAGTCAAAATAAAACCGCTAGTAATGTAATTAAAACAGCGAATATGGACACGTTTAACGTTCCAGTTCATGATTCCCCAATGATCCAACAAAACAGATCACAATGCCAACAGTATGCGTTATCGCAGCATCCGATTCAAAATCCAAATTTCACTCAACTTTCGCCAACACTACCAGCTGCCGGGTTTTACACAAGTACCCCACACAACTTACAACCTATGATGAATTCTAGTATAGATGCAAATAATAAACTTGATATGCTTACCCAGAAAGTTAACGAAATTTTCAACAAAATGTCGATGATAGATGAACTGTCTAAAAAATTAACTTCGTTTGATAAAACTGTCCAAACCTTAGTGAAAACCGTCGAAAATGTAACCAAAAGAGTCGATGAGGTCGAAAAGAGCATGAACTTTGTGAACGAACAATTCGAACATAATAACAACGATGTTAAAGAGGTTAAAAGTGCTTTTAATGAAATTCGATCCGAAAAAGATGCCACTATTAACACAATCTTCCGACTACAACAAGATCTAGGTGACTTATATGATCGGCACATAAATCTCTAAACTAGATCAATGCGAGAGAACCTGATTTTCACTGGAATACCGCTTCATGATAAAGACGAACAAACGGAACAAACGGAAAAAATCATTGAAAACTATATGGTCAAACAACTCAAACTAAACAGACCCGCGGAATACGAACGTGCTCATCGTTTTGGGAAGGAATATGTTGAGAGAAATAGAGATGGCTCAGTTAAATTTGCAACAAAGCCAATTGTCTGTAGATTCAGAAACTTTCAAGAACGCGAGACTGTTCGAAAAGCCGCAAGAGAGTTGAGGGATACTGGATTCGGCATTAGTGAGCAGTTTCCAAAAGAAATTAATGACAGACGAAAAACGCTATGGCCATTCTTCCAAGAAGCACGGAGACAGAGTAAAAAGGCATTCTTTAGGAGAGATCGCCTCTTCGTAGATGGAGTCGAATTTTTTCTACCAGAGAAAACTGATCATCAAAACCTGGAGTGACAAGACAACAACCGAGACGAAACTACGATGATGAAGGCGCTCGCCCCAAATTAACCCAAGGTAAAAACAACGAGAGACGTTCCAAAAAAGGACATTAGGATAACCCTGGAGGCAAAGATACAGTACGAAGTGACCAGTCAACCGATACATGTGACTTTCACCTTTGTGAATCGAATTTAACTGTAAATAAAACTGACAATATTATTAACCTGTTATGTTTAAACGTATGTGGTATTAAAAATAGATTACTTTACCCTGAATTTAAATCCCTATTGTGTAATCATGATATTATCTGTCTTACTGAAACTAAACTAGATGATTGCGACGTAATTAATTGTGATGAATTTGTTTTTAGTTTTAAAAATAGACACAAACTTTCTAACTATAGATCTGGTGGTATTGCATTGGGTTACCGGAAGTATTTAGAAAAATATATTAAACCTATTGAAACTGAATGCAAATTTGTTTATTGGTTTACTATTGATAAGAAAGGCTTGAATTTACCTGAAAACGTTTTTATTGGTATAGTTTACATACCACCAGTAAATACAAATTACACATCTGAAGAAGCTTTTAATGAGATAGAAATTGAACTTCAGAGATTTTCTGAAAAATCTGATAATATTATTTTGGTAGGAGACTTTAACAGTCGCACAGCAAATTTGCCCGATTTTTATGATGAAGATGATATAGATGATTTTGTAATTGACAACCTTACTGATCAATCAGACTTTACTGATGTATATATGTTAGATGATTTAAATATACCAAGAACAAGAAATAATCCAGACAAAGTTGTAAATTGTTATGGTAGAAAGTTTCTTGAATTTTGTAAAAATAACAAAGTATTTATTTTAAACGGTAGAGTTGGCCAAGATGTTATTGGTCGGCCTACCAGTAGAAACAATAGTGTTATAGATTATATTATTTGTACTTCACACTTTTTAAGATGCATATCGAATTTTGAAATTCTTGAATTTTCTAAACTTTTTTCTGATGTTCACTCACCTTTGAAACTATATCTTAATAGAGTGAACCCCACATTTGAACTACACACTACAGAGTTATCTTATCAAGAAGAAAATAAAATTGGAAAATGGAAATTTGAGCAAGTAAATGATTTCAAAAATAACATAGATGAAGACAAAATAAGAAATGTTATAGATGAAGTATCTATTTATAGTAATCAAGAAAATGTAACAAAATATGAAATAAATACTGCAGTTACAAATATTACTGATATTTTAATCGATTCTGCCACAAAGCAACATTTGGTACACAAGATTTTAATAGAAATATGCTGAATTGTAATAAAAAGCATAATAAACAATGGTATGATTTTGATTGTAAAAAGGCAAAGAAAGAACTGAGAAAGGCACAAAGAATGTATAAACATTATGGGTCAAATTTATTTAAAGAACTATTACGACACTGTGAATATTATTATAAAAGTCTAATGGACGAAAACATTACGAAGTATAATAGAGAAATAAGGGATAATATGAAAAAAACTAAAATCCAAAAATCCCAAGGAATTTTGGAAATTATTTAACAAAGGTAGACAAAGAGAAAAAAGCAATATATCTATTGAAACTTTATTTGATTTTTTTAAAGAATTGAATGAAAACAAATTTGAAGACAAGTTTGTCATCAGGAATGATTTGAACTCAAATCTTGTAAATGAGACATTGAATGGTGTAATTACCAATGACGAAATTATTAAAGCTATCAAAAAGGCGAAAAATAACAAATCGCCAGGTGAAAATAAGATAATCAATGAATATGTTGCAAATTCTCTTGACAGTATGATTGATGTATATGTTAATTTGTTTAATCTTATTTTTGATACGGGTATTCTGCCGGAGGCCTGGCTTATTGGAAACATAATACCAGTTTTCAAGAACAAAGGATGTAAATTAGACGCAAAAAATTATAGGCCTATTACTTTATTGACATGCCTTGGTAAAATTTTTACATCTATTCTTAATGATAGATTGGGGGAATTTGTTGATGAACTTAATATCTTGAACGAAAATCAAGCAGGCTTCCGACAGGGCTACTCTACTAACGTTCATATTTTTTCATTGTATGCACTCTTTGAGTTGCTATGTTTCAAACGAAAAAAATTACATTGTGCATTCGTTGACTTTGAAATAGTCTTCTACTTTGTTCAAAGAAACTCGCTTCTGTATAAGCTTGTTTTAAATTTAAGATAACTGGTAAATTTCTCAGAATTGTAGAAAATTTGTATAAAGATGTGAAATCAAGAGTTGTACATAATAATGAAGCATCTGACATGTTTGTTAGTGATATTGGGGTCCGCCAAGGGGAAAATCTTTCTCCTTTATTATTTGCTTTATACTTAAATGATCTTCATGAATTTTTAGAAAATAGTAATTTTAAAGGTATACATTCAATTACATCTGATATAGAAGATGAACTGGATATTTATTTAAAGATATTTGTCTTATTGTATGCTGACGACTCGATTTTACTCGCTGAGTCAAGCACAGATTTGCAATTACTTCTAAATAGTTTTCTCAATATTGTGAAAACTGGAAACTTAAAATTAATGTTAACAAGACAAAGGTAATGATATTTTCAAAAGGTAGACCAGAGAAAAATTTGAAATTTCATATTAATAACGAAGAGATAAAAATTGTTAAAAACTATAAATACCTTGGTGTTATATTCTCTAGTACTGCATCTTTTTGTGCAACTAGAAAATATCTTAGAGATCAAGCTACTAGAGCTATGTATTGTGTTATTAAGAAGTGTAGATCAAACCATCTATCTATAGAATGCCAGCTCGATATGCTTGACAAAGCTGTTTTACCTATACTCTTATATGGGGCCGAAATCTGGGGATACGAAAATCTTGACATTTTAGAAAGAGTACATTTGAGTTTTTGTAAGCATGTTTTACGGTTAAAAAGATCGACTCCAAATTTTATGGTTTACGGGGAATTGGGAAGGTATCCGATTTCTTTATACGTTAAATTACGGATGATATAATTTTGGTGCAACCTTCCTGATAACACACTTGATAACAAAATTTCGTCAATGTTATATAAGTTGATATATGTTAATTATAATAAGTATGGAATTGAAAACAAATGGTTGTTATATATCAAAAGTATTTTTTAATATTGTGGTATGTCAAACATTTGGCAAAATCAAGATTGTATCTCAAAAAATTGGATTGTATTAAGTATTGAACAAAAGTTAAAAGATCAGTTTAAACAAGAATGGTTTGCAAATGTAAATCAATCGTCAAAAGGTTTATGTTATAAATTATTCAAAACAGAACTTAAATTTGAAAATTATAATTCAGTTTTATCGTTAAAAAATGCACTGAAACTATGTAAATTTAGATGTGGCAATCACCGTTTGCCAGTGGAGACAGGGAGGTGGCAAAATGTTCAAAGACCCGAGAGGCTATGTCACCTTTGTGAATCTGTTGACATCGGTGATGAATTCCATTATGTAATGTCTTGTCCTTTTTTCAAAAAAGAACGATATAAATATTTACCACACTATTGTTGTACAAATGTTAATATTCTTAAAATGTATTCACTACAGTCAATATTGTCTTACTAGAAAAATTGTGTAGGTTTATAAACTATATATCAGTGAAAGTCTGTCCTCCTGGTTAAACTACATTTATTTATGTATATTTCACACATGAAATATATGTTGTATTGTATATATTATCATCTCTGTAACCATGTTATTTAGTTAATGAGAATAAAGATCTATCTATCTATCTAAATCTGTTGTTAAAGTTTGTTAAAATTGCAACGTTCATTGGCCATATATTTATTCTAATTTCTGATTAATCTTGTTGATTGATTATGCAACACTTTGATTAAAGAATGTGTTACAATACTATATAGAAACATAACAAATTTAAAAAAAGTAAACTTAATACATTGTGTAAGTTGCAATAGATTTATATTGTATGTGTAATAAAGTATCATATGATAAATTGATGGTTACTGTTTCATTTTCAAAGGTGATCTCAATTTTTATAAACCCTAGCGTTTACGGCCTATACGTTATGCATGGTCATACGGCTTTGTAAAATAAGAAAGAAAAATGAAACCTATGAGATGTCTCTAGATCGCTTGTTCACTTCGGTAAAAAAAAAAGAACGAATCAACCTGAAAAAAATTGAACAATTTAAACAAAATTATATGGGATTTCAGGGAAAACTTACATACGTGATAAATCCACCACTTTGCATTTTGTGAATGTGGTGGGCATGAAAACAAATATATTCAGCCTCATTTCAGTTCTACTTCTACATTAGACTTGCTCTAGTGTAGACATCAAAATAAAGTCTGGGATAAAACTCAATTACTGTCCTTATCTGTTCTATGGTAGAACGATAAGATACTGTAGGATAAAACAGTTATAAATAGCTGAAACTAGATAAGCTTTTTTGATTTTGATATAGATTTGTTCTGTTTGAGGAGGAAGTCAGAGAGCAGATATCCAGATTTTCATATGTCGTAATTTAGATAAAAAGGATTAAACAGTTTTAAAAGTTACAGATATTGCTTTATCTTGACTCTGTTATTTTACCATGTCAATAGAGGAAACATATTTGCTTTAGACCTTAAAGCAGTGAGGTAATATACCTCAACAGGTTGGGGACATCACGCCAAATTGGGAACTATTCCCCAAATGATTAACAATCCCTCATTTGAGTAATCATTTCATAGTGCTAAAAATAAAATTTTCTTAACTGAGTTTTTTTACTTAAAATGGCACATATTCATAAAAAGTACAGAAAATTATATAAAAGATGAGTAGTCCTAATACAATTTTCCAAGAAATTGACAATTTTGAAGGTTACTTACTTTTTAAAAATTCAAGATAAAAATATAGTTTATGGAAGAAGTTTTTCTATAAAGGAGTAGTTTCAGTAAGACCCCTTTTTGGTCCCAAAATATAGCAGTTTTAGAAAATTGTGAAAATGTAATCGTTAATATATTTATTGAAAAGAAGAATGCTTCTGCTACATAAATATGGGCTGTTTTTGACAATACAATGCACATACATCGGGTACTAGCATCATTTAAGTCATGCTACATTACTGAAATCTTCACAATTTAAGCATTTTTGTTAAATTTTGGACGGTTTCCGTCTTTTAAAATGGAAGTGGCCGCATTCGTGTTCATTCATAATATTGAAATGTAAGTTGTATTTGACGATAATACATAATATATATAAAGGTTGAGGATGGACACAGATGCGGCCACGTTCATTTTTGACAAAAAACATCTGAAAAGTGACACTTTTTGGCATATTTGATAGATTATTCATATTTGAGCTTGAATCGAGGCGTTTTTAATGACTAAAGGACCTACTTCTTTGTATCATTTAAGTAATAAGAACCAGATAAGAACATTTAGTTTTAGCACTCATTTGGGGACATTTTTGCGAGTTCATATATTTCCGAATAAATATATATTCTTTATAAAACAAATCATACAGGCCGATGAACACGTTTTGTGTTTTAATTTTACAGGTAAAATATTGGGACCTCACAGTGACAATAATATGAGGAGTGTTTTTCATACCAATTCAATTCAATATTTTATTTACGTCCCACCTTATGTATGAAATTACACAATCCATTTATAAAAGATATGATTTTGTATACATAAGCCAATCTGTACAGATTTATGAGAGACGAGTATCAACTAAAACAATATGTATATGTACATAATAAATATTAAACCTGAATGGTAAAATTACACAACAAAAGGATTCAATTATTATGTATAATATAAAACTTCTCGGTGTCTTTTAAGAATAAATTACAGGTTTTTGGCACATAGTCTTATAATATCTTGATTCGAAAATAAAAATACCATTTTCTAACAATCTGTAAAACTATTAAAATGTTCATCAATTTTAAGAGACTCAGTAAAAAGAACTTTTCAAAGATCACTATAAACAGGACAATGTAAAATAACATTATATTTATCTTCGACAGTATTAAAACAATTAAAACTAGATTTGTAATTGCTAGCAATAACGGATGGCACCCTTCCCCTCATTGCCAGGTGAGCGGCAGCCATTTTGAAAATTCCAAAGTCGAAGAATGCATTTACAGATGTCTAGTAACATTTTTGCAAAGTTTCATTAAGTTTGAAGCATTTTGAAATTTTTGATATTTTTGCTGTTTCCATGGTTACGGCGGCCATTTTGAAAATTCCAACTTCAAAATGCAACTCCGCACATGTCAGTCACTATTCCTGTTAAGTTTCATCCAGTTTGCAGCACTTTATTTTTTTACGAAATTTTGAACATTTGTGCTGCAACCATGGTTACAGTAGATAATTCCAAAATTCTAAAAGCGTACATCTCATTGACACATGTCATGTTATATATCAATACAGTTTCATTTACTTTGGTGCAATACTCTCTGAGAAAATGCTGATTTTATGCATTTTTCCATAGGGTCAATGCAAAACTTGGCTCCAGTTTCCATGACAACGGCGGCCATTTTGAACTATCCAAATATTGTCTTGACATCTTGGCATACTGGAGAACATTTTCATAAAGTTTCATCCAGTTGGATCTTATAACGAAAGAGTTAGAATTTTTGATATTTAAGCTGTTTCCATGGTAACGGCAGCCATTTTGAAAATTCCAAAGTCAAACTGGAAATCAGCACATGCCAGTCAACATTCCTGTGGAGTTTCTTCCAGTTTGGAACACTTTGATTTTTTTCGCATTCATGCTGTTTCCATGGAAACGGCGGCCATCTTTGACCATTCCATACCAAGGTGCACAACTTTACATGGGGGTCCTCCTTATAGTAAAGTTCCATCAACATTGGTCCATTGGATTCCGAGAAACACGACGGACAAAATGTGTGGAAGAAGAAAAAGAAAAATAAGAAAAACTAGATTTGTAATTGCTAGCAATAACGGATGGCACCCTCGTCCCCCCATTGCCAGGCGAGCGGCAGCCATTTTTGGAAATTCCAAAGTCAAAGAAGGCATCTACCCTTATAAGTTATCATTTTTGCAAAATTTCATTAAATTTGGAGCATTTTGAAATTTTGGACAATTTTGCTGTTTCCATGGTTACGGCGGCCATTTTGGAAATTCCAACTTCAAAATGCAACTCCGCACATGTCAGTCACTATTCCTGTAAAAACTCCGCACATGTCAGTCACTATTCCTGTAAAGTTTCATCCAGTTTGCAGCACTTAATATTTTTTGGAAATTTTGAACATTTGTGCTGCAACCATGGTTACAGTAGATAATTCCAAAATTCTAAAAGCGTACATCTCATTGCCACATGTCATGTTATATATCAATACAGTTTCATTGACTTTGGTGCACTACTCTCTGAGAAAATGCTGATTTTATGCATTTTTCTATAGGGTCAATGCAAAACTTGGCCCCAGTTTCCATGACAACGGCGGCCATTTTGAACTATCCATATATTGTCTTGACATCTTGGCATACTGGAGAACATTTTCATAAAGTTTCATCCAGTTGGATGTTATAACGAAAGAGTTAGAATTTTTGATATTTTAGCTGTTTCCATGGTAACGGCAGCCATTTTGAAAATTCCAAAGTCAGACTGGAAATCAGCACATGCCAGTTAACATTCCTGTGGAGTTTGTTCCAGTTTGGACCACTTTGATTTTTTTCGCATTTGTGCTGTTTCCATGGAAACGGCGGCCATCTTTTACCATTCCATAGCAAGTGGGGGTCCGCATTATGTTATAGTTCCAACAATATTGGATCACTCAATTCTTAGAAACACGATGGACAAAATGTGTGGAAGAATAATAAAAATAACTAGATTTGCGATTGCAAGCAATAGCGGATGGCACCCTTCCCCTATTGCCAGGTGAGCGGCAGCCATTTTGAAAGTTCAAATGTCAAAGACCGCATTTACAGATATCTATCCACATTGTCGTAAAGTTTCATTAATTTTGGAGCATTTTGAAATTTTTGAAATTTCCATGGTAACGGCGGCCATTTTGGAAATTCCAAACTCAAAAGTCAAGTCTACATTCGCTAAGCAACATTTGTTATAAGTTTCAATAAATTTGAAGCATTTTGAAGTTTTTCGTATTTTTGCTGTTTCCATGGAAACGGCGGCCATTTAAAAAATTCCAAAGCCAACCTGCTGCTGCAATTTGTTCTCACTATAATTATATACCATTATTTAACATAAAATGTCTCTAGAATAAATTTAACATTGATGTTCTGGAATGTTCTGTGAAAATTCAAAGTTTTGACCTTTTTGCATTGTTTCCGTGGTAACAACAGATATTTTGGAAATTCCAACGCCAAATTCCACATCTTCCAATGTTGCTCATCGTTACTGTGAAGTTTCATTAAGTTTGGAACATTTTGAGATTTTTGAAATTTTTGGAGTAGTTTCCATGGCAACATAGTAGTTCCAATGAGTGCCAAAATCATCCAACACCTGTATATAGTGGGCACCTACATTGTATCAAAATATAATGATTCTGAGTTCAAGCATATCCAAACAGTTCACCAAAACAAAACACAGGATTTTTTCACATTTGTTTCGTTTCCATAGCAACGGCAGCCATCTTGATGGTGCCATACCCCACTGCACTATAGAATGTGGTGGTCTACATTATGGTATAGTTCCACCAATATTGTTCAAGCCAATTCCGAGAAATAGTATGGACAAAAAAGTGTGGAAGAATAAATATAATAAGAAAAAAAGAACGGAACAATAACAATATGTCACCCCAACTCCGTTGAGGGTGCCATAACTAGATTTGTAATTGCTAGCAATAACGGATGGCACCCTTCCCCTATTGCCAGGTGAGCGGCAGCCATTTTGAAAATTCCAAAGTCAAAGAGCGTATCTACAAATGTTTATCAACATTGTTGTAAAATTTCATAAAGTTTGGAGCAATTTGAAACTTTTGAAATTTTTGCTGTTTCCAGGGTAACGGTTACCAATTCCAAAATGCCAAAGACAGGTGCCACTTTGAAACATGCCATGCTACATATCCATGTAGTTTCATTGAGTTTGACCTTCCTTGTTAACGGAGTATATGCTACTTTAAGGTTTACCCATAGGGTTTAATGCTAAATGTATTTAGTTGTCATGGCAATGAAGAAGTTCCAAAGCTTCTCAAAATCCCCTAAAACTTGTATATAGTGGACACTAATAATATATAAAAATTAGATGATTCTATGTTCATGCATACTTAAATTATTCACCAAAAACAAAAATTTTATTTTTCACGTTTGTTCTGTTTCCATGGTAACGGTGGCCATCTTTAAAATGCCATACCCCGATTGCAAATCTGCAAATGCTGGTTAACATTATGGTATAGTTCCATAACATTTGGTTCATCCAATTCCAAGATATAAGCTGGACAAAAAAAGTGGAAGAAAAATAACTAGATTTGCCATTGCAAGCAATAGCGGATGGCACCCTTCCCCTATTGCCAGGTGAGCGGTAGCCATGGTAACTGCGGCCATTTTGGAGATTCCAAACTCAAAAGTCAAGTCTACATTAGCTGAGCAACATTTGTTATAAGTTTTAATAAATTTGAAGCATTTTGAAGTTTTTTGTATTTTTGCTGTTTCCATGGTAACGGCGGCCATTTTGAATATGCTGCAATTTTTTCTCTCCATAATCATATACAATCATATACCATTTAATGTCTCTAGAATAAATTAAACATTGATGTTCTAGAATGTTCTGTGAAATTTCAAAGTTTTGACCATTTTTGCATTGTTTCCATGGTAACAACAGCGATTTTGGAAATTCCAACGCCAAATTCCACATCTTCCAATGTTGCTCATCGTTACTGTGAAGTTTCATTAAGTTTGGAACATTTTGAGAATTTTGAAAATTTTGGTGTAGTTTCCATGGCAACACAGTAGTTCCAATGAGTACCAAAATCATCCAACACCTGTATATAGTGGGCACCTACATTGTATTAAAATATAATGATTCTGAGTTAAAGCATAACCAAACAGTTTACCAAAACAAAAAACTGGATTTTTTCACATTTGTTCTGTTTCCATGGTAACGGCAGCCATCTTGAAAGTGCCACCCCCAAAAAGCAAATCTTCATTTGGTGGTTAACATTATGATATAGTTCCATCTTCTTGGGTCCATTCATATGAGAGTTCCAGACTGGACAAAAATGTGTGGAAGAAAAATAATAATAAAAATAAAAACAAAAAGAAACGTAGAATAACAATATGTCACCCAAACTCCGTTTAGGGTGCCATAATAAGAAAAAAGAAACGTAGAATAACAATATGTCACCCAAACTCCGTTTAGGGTGCCATAATAAGAAAAAAAAGAAACGTAGAATAACAATATGTCACCACAACTCCGTTGAGGGTGCCATAACTAGATTTGTAATTGCTAGCAATAACGGATGGCACCCTCGTCCCCCTATTGCCAGGCGAGCGGCAGCCATTTTGAAAATTTCAAAGTCAAAGAACGCTTGAAGAGATGTTTATAAACATTGTTGTAAAATTTCATCTCGTTTGGAGCATTTTGGAATTTTTGAAATTTTTGCTGTTTCTATGGTAACAGTTACCATTTCCGAAATTCCAAAAACAGGTGCCACTTTGTGACATGCCATGTAATGTATCAATAAAGTTGAAATAGATTTGATCTTATATTCCTTTAGAAGATACAGCTTTAATGTATTTTCCCATAGGGCATTATGTTAAACTTTCGCCTTGTTTCCATGACAATGGCGGCCATTTTGGAATTTCTAAATATTGTCCGTATATCAGGGCATACCAAGGAACATTTCCATAAAGTTTCATCCAGTTGGGTCTTACAATGAAAGATTTGGAATTTTGATTTTTTTTACATTTTTACCGTTTCCATTGAAACGGCGGCCATCTTGGACCATTCCATAGCAAGATGCACAACTTCACATGGGGGTCCTTATTATAGTAGAGTTCCATCAACATTGACCCATTTGGTTCTGAGAACTAGCGTGGACAAAAAGTGTGGAAGAAGATTAATAAAAACTAGATTTGCCATTGCAAGCAATAGCGGATGGCACCCTTCCCCCATTGCCAGGCGAGCGGCAGCCATTTTGAAAATTCCAAAATCATAGAGTTCATCCACTCATGCCAATTGTCAATTTTGTAAAGTTTTATTGAGTTTGGAGAACTTTGAAATTTTTGGAATATTTTCTGTTCCCATGGTAACGGCGGCCATTTTGAATATTCCAAAGTCAAACCCCCGCTGCAATTTTTTCCCTCCATTATCATATACCATTTAATGTCTCTAGAATACATTTAATATTGATGTTCTGGAATGTTCTGTGAAAATTCAAAGTTTTTGACCTTTTTGGATTGTTTCCATGGTAACAAGAGCTATTTTGGAAATTCCAACTCCAAATGCCACATCTTCCAATGTTGCTCATCGTTACTGTAAAGTTTCATTAAGTTTGGAGCATTTTTATATTTTTGAAATTTTTGGTGTAGTTTCCATGGCAACATTGTAGTTCCAATGATTGCCATAATCACCCAACACCTGTATATAGTGGGCACCTACATTGTATTAAAATATAATGATTCTGAGTTAAAGCATATTCAAACAGTTCATCAAAACAAAAAACTGGAATTTTTCACATTTGTTTCGTTTCCATGGTAACGGCAGCCATCTTGCACATTCCAAAGTCAGGTGCACAACTTCACATGGTGGTCAACATTATAGCATAGTTCCACCAAGTTTGGTCCATGTAATTCTGAGAAAAAGCTTGGACAAAAAGTGTGGAAGAATAAAAATAAAAACTAGATTTGCCATTGCAAGCAATAGCGGATGGCACCCTTCCCCTATTGCCAGGTGAGCGGTAGCATTGGTAACGGCGGCCATTTTGGAAATTCCAAACTCAAAAGTCAAGTCTACATTAGCTGAGCAACATTTGTTATAAGTTTCAAAAAATTTGAAGCATTTTGAAGTTTTTCGTATTTTTGCTGTTTCCATGGTAACGGCGGCCATTTTGGAAATTCCAAACTCAAAAGTCAAGTCTACATTAGCTGAGCAATATTTGCTATAAGTTTCAATAAATTTGAAGCATTTTGAAGTTTTTCGTATTTTTGCTGTTTCCATGGTAACGGCGGCCATTTTGAAAATTCCAAAGTCAAACCCCCGCTGCATTTTTTCCCCTCCATAATCATATACCATGATATACCATTTAATGTCTCTAGAATAAATTATACATTGATGTTCTAGAATGTTCTGTGAAAATTCAAAGTTTTGACCTTTTTGCATTGTTTCCATGGTAACAACAGCGATTTTGGAAATTCCAACGCCAAATTCCACATCTTCCAATGTTGCTCATCGTTACTGTGAAGTTTCATAAAGTTTGGAACATTTTGAGATTTTTGAATTTTTTGGAGTAGTTTCCATGGCAACATAGTAGTTCCAATGAGTGCCAAAATCATCCAACACCTGTATATAGTGTGCACCTACATTGTATAAAAATATAATGATTCTGAGTTAAATAGTATCCAAATAGTTCACCAAAACAAAAAACTGGATTTTTTAACATTTGTTCTGTTTCCATGGTAACGGCAGCCATTTTTTACCATTCCAATGTCTCTTGCACAACTTCACATGGCGGTTCATATTATGTTATAGTTCCATCAACATGGGTCTGACCAATTCCGAGAAATAGCATGGACAAAATGTGTGGAAGAATAAAAATAATAACTAGAATTGCCATTGCAAGCAATAGCGGATGTCACCCTTCCCCCTATTGCCACTAAGTTGCAGCCATTTCAGAATCGTTTAACAGTGAATGCACATATATGCATGGCAATACATCTTTCTGTAAATTTTCAGTACATTCACAGCATTTTAAAATTTTTACATTTCTGCCGTTTCCATGGCAACGGCAGCCATTTTGAAAATTTCAAAGTCAAAAGCCTCATCATTACTTGTCAGTTAACAATCATATCAAGTTTTATTAAGTTCAAAGCATTTTGAGAATTTTTTACTTTTTTACAGTTTCCATGGCAACGGTGGCCATTTTGGAAATTCCAAAGTCAAAAGTATCATCCAGACTTGCCAGTCAACAATCATATTAAGTTTGATCAATTTAGGAGCATTTTGAAATTTTTGAAATATTTGGTCCTGTATCCATGGTAACAGAAGAGTTCCAATGATTGTCAAAATCATTCAAAAGCTGTATATAGTGGAGAACTATATTGTGTAAAAATTTGATGATTTCAAGTTCTAGCATACCAAAATTATTTACCAAACCCTGAGGTTTTTAGAGCATTTTGACACTTATGCACTGTTTCCATGGTAACGGGAGACATTTTGGAAATTCCAACGCCAAATTACGCATCTACCAAAGTTGCTCATCGTTACCATGAAGTTTCAAAAAATTTGAAGCATTTTGAAATTTTTGAAATTTTTGGGGTAGTTTCCATGGCAACATAGTGGTTCCAATGATTGCCAATATCATCCAAAACCAATATATGGCTGGCACCTACATTGTGATAAAATATGATGATTCTGAGTTTAAGCATCTCTAAATTATTCACAAAACCAAAAACTGGAATTTTTCACAATTGTTCCGTTTCCATGGAAACGGCAGCCATTTTTTATGGTCTTAGACCCTACTGCAACCCGAAATTTTGTGTTCCTCCTTATAGTGAATTATCATTAAGATTGGTTCCATTTTACTCCAAAAAACCTGTCGGACAAAAAAAGGTGGAAGAATAATAATAATAACAAAGAAACATAAGAAAAGCAATATGTCACCCGACATTGTCGATCGGGTGACATAATAATAAAAAGAACTAGAATTGCCATTGCAAGCAATAGCGGATGTCACCCTGGTCTGCCAATTGACACTAAACAGCAGCTATTTAGAAATTGTCCATCAGTGAATGCAGATTTTTGCATGACAACAGATTTTTCTGTTTTAAATTCCACTGAATTTGGAGCATTTTGATATTTTTTGTATTTTTGCTGTTTCCATGGTAACGGCCGCCATTTTAAAAATTCCTAAGTCAAACTACTGCTGCATATTGTTCTCCCCATAATAATATACAATTATATAACATTTAATGTCTGTAGTACTGTTTTAACACTAATGTTCTGGAATATTCCATGAAAAATTCACCCCCCTCAAATTATGTCTAGAGACCCCCCAGTTGAAAAAAAAAATGTACCATGTTGAAGTATGCATGAGTCTCTTCATATCATAGAAGTTTCATATTAATTGGAACACATTTCAATTTTTCACATTTTTGCTGTTTCCATGGCAATGGCAGCCATTTTTTTAATTCCAATGTAATGTGCAAAACTGCACATGGTGATTAACATTATGTTATAGTTCCATCAACATTGGTGCATTCAATTCCGAGAACTAAGCCGGACAAAAAGTGTGGAATAAAAATAACTAGATTTGTAATTGCTAGCAATAACGGATGGCACCCTTCCCCCATTGCCAAGTGAGCGGCAGCCATTTTGAAAATTCCAAAGTCAAAGATAACATATACACATGCCAATTAACATTTTTGTAAAGTTTCGTCAATTTTGGAGCATTTTGAAATTTTTGAAATTTTTGCTGTTTCCATGGTTACGGCGGCCATTTTGAAAATTCAAACTTCAAAAGTCAACTCTGCTGATGCCATTGACCATTCCTGTAAAGTTTTATCCAGTTTGCAGCATTTTTTATTTTTTTTGAAATTTTTGACCTTTTAGCATTGTTTCCATGGTAACAACAGATATTTTTGAAATTCCAACTCCAAATGCCACATCTTCCAATGTTGCTCATCGTTACTGTGAAGTTTCCTGAAGTTTGGAGCATTTTGAGAATTTTGAAATTTTTGGAGTGGTTTCCATGGCAACATAGTAGTTCCAATGAGTGCCAAAATTATCCAACACCTGTATATAGTGGGCACCTACATTGTATTAAAATATGATGATTCTGAGATAAAGCATATTCAAACAGTTCACTAAAACCAAAAACTGGATTTTTTAACATTTGTTCTGTTTCCATGGTAACGGTAGCCATCTTGAACCATTCCATGTTTCCTGCAACTTTGCACATGGGGGTCCTTAATATAGTAAAGTACCATCAACTTTGGTCCTATAGATTTTGAGAAATCGCCTGGACAAAATGTGTGGAAGAAAAATAATAAAAATAATAATAATAAGAAAAAAAAGAAACGTAGAATAACAATACGTCACCCCAACTCCGTTGAGGGTGCCATAATAAGAAAAAAAGAATCGTACAATAACAATATGTCACCCGACCTCCGTCAGGGTGACATAACTAGATTTGTAATTGCTAGCAATAACGGATGGCACCCTCGTCCCCCCATTGCCAGGCGAGCGGCAGCCATTTTGGAAATTCCAAAGTCAAAGAGTGCATCTACACCTGCAAGTTATCATTTTTGCAAAATTTCATTAAGTTTGGAGCATTTTGAAATTTTTGGACAATTTTGCTGTTTCCATGGTTACGGCGGCCATTTTGGAAATTCCAACTTCAAAATGAACTCCGCACATGTCAGTCACTATTCCTGTAAAGTTTCATCCAGTTTGCAGCACTTAATTTTTTTTGGACATTTTGAACATTTGTGCTGCAACCATGGTTACAGTAGATAATTCCAAAATTCTAAAAGCAGACATCTCATTGTCACATGTCATGTTATATATCAATACAGTTTCATTTACTTTGGTGCACTACTCTCTGTGAAAATGCTGATTTTATGCATTTTTCCATAGGGTCAATGCAAAACTTGGCCCCAGTTTCCATGACAACGGCGGCCATTTTGAACTATCATAATATTGTCTTGACATCTTGGCATACTGGAGAACATTTTCATAAAGTTTCATCCTGTTGGATCTTATAACGAAAGAGTTAGAACTTTTGATATTTTAGCTGTTTCCATGGTAACGGCAGCCATTTTGAAAATTCCAAAGTCAGACTGGAAATCAGGACATGCCAGTTAACATTCCTGTGGAGTTTCTTCCAGTTTGGACCACTTTGATTTTTTTCGCATTTGTACTGTTTCCATGGAAACGGCGGCCATTTTTTACCATTCCATAGCAAGGTGCACAACTTCAGATGGTGGTCCTCATTATAGTAGAGTTCCATCAACATTGGTCCATAGGATTCCAAGAACTCGCGCGGACAAAATGTGTGGAAGAAAAATAAGAAAAAAAAGAAACGTAGAATAACAATATGTCACCCCAACTCCGTTGAGGGTGCCATAAAAAAAAGAAACGTAGAATAACAATATGTCACCCCAACTCCGTTGAGGGTGCCATAATAATAAGAAAAAAAGAAACGAACAATAACAAGATGTCACCCCAACTCCGTTGAGGGTGCCATAAATAATAAGAAAAAAAAAGAAACGTAGAATAACAATATGTCACCCCAACTCCGTTGAGGGTACCATAACAACATCTCTCTTCCAACGGCAAATTTTCATACCTCCCAGTTTCCAGTCTAATATAGGAGCCACCCATATCTAAATTTTGCAAAGGCGCTTCTTTCAGAAAAATGCATTTTTGCAGTTTGCAGTAGTTTTCAACATCATAATCCTGCTTAAAAATATTATAAGTTTTCAATTTATTACGCCCATTTCCCCGTCTGGAAGAGGATGAACTAACAATACTTTTCCATTCTTTAATATAATTATCAAACATTCTTGACATGACTGTATAAATAAACATATTTTTTATAAAGAAAATATTGTAATTAAATAATAATAAATATATTTTCTTTATGAAAAAAAAATCAAACAGGGCGATGAACACTTTTTGTGTTTTAATTACAGGTAAAATATTGGGACCTCACAGTGACAATAATAGGAGGAGTGTTTTTCGTACCCGAGTTTACCTGACATAATACAATATAGTTCAATGATACATATATGTGGTTCAGTTTTGATACGTTAAGTTTGGTAAACTATAGCATTGTAAAGCAACAACTGAAATAATCGAGTAAAAAATTAAGAAATGAGTTATACTTAATAATAATTAATACTGAAAATAGTAACAATATCCCAGAATAAATTTTTGAAATAAGGTCCGAAACCACAGTTATCGTCCTTTGATTTTCGTTGTCCACGCATCTAGTCCCTAGTGTGGACAGTGTGGTCAGTGTCAATTTTTTTATACCCTTTCCAAGTTTATTTCTCTATTTTTCATGCTCACATAGCAAGAAGGGGGTGAAATGAGACTTTAAAAAAAATTGGGTTATGAATTTTAAAGTAAAGTAGTGATTTGGTCCTGCTGAAAAAAGGTTAAAAATTAGCACTTCGAAAGCTGTCAAAAGATTTCAAGACCCCCTTAACATAGAATTGTCCATGTTTTGAGTTAGAGATGATTAAGTTTTCTATAATTTTTCCCAAAAGTAGTACAACACACTATAAAAAATATTTTTGAGAAAGCGCAGGTGGAATTTTTTTAATTGTCATTTGTTGCCTAACAGAAATGCACTACAAAATAACTGTGGTTTCGGACCTAAGAAAATCCAATACTTTTGAAAAGATCCTGACAGGTATTTTTCTTGAACAGTTTATTTATTGATTTAACTTATTGATTATAATTTTTTTTATTGATTACTTAAATTTATCTATTAATTTAAAAAAAAATGTTTCTTTATTTAATTTTTTGTCGATTTTGTCGATTTTATTGATTATTTAGTATGACTCATTTCTGAAATTTAAAAAAAAAATTCTGTCGATAATTTCAGATGTTGCTATGGTATACCCCAATAAACATGTTAAAACTAAACCACATATGCATCATTACATTGTATTGTATTATGTCAGGTAAATAAATATATAAAGAAATATATTAATTTTTTTTTTTAATATTTTCTTTAAGAAAAAATTATCATACAGGCCGATGAACACTTTTTGTGTTTTAATTACAGGTAAAATATTGAGACCTCACAGTGACAAAAATAAGAGGAGTGTTTTTTCATACCCGAGTTTACCTGACACAATATAATATAATATAATGATACATATGTGGTTTAGTTTTGATACGTTAATTTTAGTATACCATAGCAACAAATGAAATAATCGAGAGAAAAAAATAGAACATCCTTATAAAAAATAAATAAAGTTACATATTTCCATTAAAACAAAATTGAATGAAATCAATCAACTCAAACGGATTGATACACATGATACATGATAGATTGGTGTTGCTTATGATGTTTAAAAAAGTAAGGAATGTTTTACCATGTGTTAACTTGTTAATCCATAGTGATAATAAAATAATATATAATTAAAAAAAACGTCTTACCGTAACAGAAAGGTACTTTAATTTTCCAGCACGCATTAAAATCTCCACCATTTTGAAATGTTGTTTACAAGTGAGATTTCTTTTATGAACCTCGGCAATTCCTTGATGTATTATTCTCGAATTCCTTTGTAAATGGTCAGTGTAATAAACTTTAAATTTGCAAAGATATATGAACTGCTTAACAGATTTTATGATCGGTAGCTATTTAAAAAAAACTTTTAGATATGTCGGCAATACTATGTTGATATCCTATCATTCGATTCAAGAGATCAGTCTAGAATGATCCTTAGTGTCGTCTCTAAATGTCACTTTAATTGATTTAAATCACGTACTTGACTTGACAGGATTAAACCGGTTTGTGTATCAGATCAGTCCACTTTTAGACAGGTGTTTAGGGAAAAAGAGTCCAATTATATTAATTGATCTGGATAAACATGTAAACTATATATGTGTATTCGCAAATTAAACAGTGAGACACAGCCGTTTTCTTGTAAAACGGAGTTTAAAAACATGTAATTTGAAAATTGATACATTTTGGAAATTATGGATATGAAAGTTTAACTATGACGACGGCAGGTGCATGTGTCGACCGTTATTCTATATCATTTTGGTATACGTGTTCTTCCTTTTCTTCCGAATACATTTGTTTTGTTTGGGTTGGGGAGGGGGTAGGAAGATAAGTTGAGTATGGTACTTCGACCTTAGTGATTCCTTTATTGAACAGTAAGAAGAGTTTTCTTTAAAAATCATCTTACATTAAATGTAACAAAAGGTTTAAATAACAAATGCAAATAAATCACAATAAAAACAGAATTACCAAAATGGTTTCTGCTCTAAACCATGTTTTATATATTATCGTTCTTCTTTTCTTTTTCCTTCTTTGTGTTAAGTTTATTTTTTAAAGTGGGTTGGGAGTGTGGGATGGTTACACTGTCTCTCTTTCTTTTTGGTTGTTCTATATTCTTAGAATCTGTTTATCTGTTGTAATCTTTTATCTGCTTTGTCTATATTTTCCTGTGCCGTTGGTTAACATATTCAAATTAGATTTACATGTACGACATATTAACTGAAACTAATATTTTTTATCACCAAATTAGCATATATCACATACGTTTGAAATTAAATGTGCAATTAAAGGTAAGTTAAATAATGTCATCATTGTCACTCTCACTGTTACTGCTGTCTACCAGACACAAAATTACATTTTTTGTCTATTACAATGTCTCTTTTTCTGTATTCATCTTCAATGCTTGCAACATAACGATACGTTTTCTTCCAATCCGTAACAGTTATTTTTGCCACTGCCTCATGTGCAACTTTCAAAACATCGTCAATTCTGTGGGTTACGTTTCAAGAAGGGACACTTTATTGTATTTGGTTCCATATGAGTTCTATCAGATTTAAGTCTAGACGGTAAGGTGGAAGACGTAAAATGGCATGTGCTCTCTCTCTCTCTCTGTCTCCTCTCTCTCTCTCTCTCTCTCTCTTCTCTCTCTCTCTCTCTCTCTCTCTCTCTCTCTCTCTCTCTCTCTCTCTCTCTCTCTCTCTCTCTCTCTCTCTCTCTCTCTCTCTCCCCTCTCTCTCTCTCTCTCTCTCTCTCTCTCTCTCTCTCTCTGGAGCAAGTAGCTGTGGACGGGAAGTTTATTGTCAATAGCTATCAAAAGTACCAGGATTATAATTTATTACGCCAGACGCGCGTTTCGTCTACGTAAGACTCATCAGTGACGCTCATATCAAAATAGTTATAAAGCCAAATAAGTACAAAGTTGAAGAGCATTGAGGATCCAAGATTCCAAAAAAGTTGTATGTCGTTTATTTGTAGCCAAGCTTGAAATGTCTATGTTCTTAATATTTAATGTATGACATTTGTCACACTGCCCGGAATGGTATAATGCATTGTCCTTTATAATAACACTATTTGTTTCGTAGGTTGCTCAAAAGTTTTTCTGTAAACCACTTTTTAAAATTATCTCCATTCATCTCTTGAGGGTACTTATTTGACCACATGACAAGAAATTATACAATAAATATTGGCCACGCACGACAGATTCCGATGTAAGACACGTGCCGTTACAATAACTAGTTTACACGCATCAGCGCACACAGGTTTGTCGACTAGGCCAGTTGATTGGAGGAAAGTTACCGAAAACCACGTCTACCTTTAACTAATACCCAATCAAATGCCTTTACCGAGATTTTGTTGCGTATTCAATATTTGAAAAAGTTTAGACTCTTAATTCAAACTTAGAAGTTTAGAAGTATAGAATATGCCCGTAATGCAATTTTTCAATACATTTTATACATTATTTCACGTACCTAGTGAGGAAAAAATACAAATTTGAAAATTTGCAAATTACAAATATTTCCAAATCCTTGATTATGCTAATAACCACTGGTGGTAAGCGGATGGTCGTAACTAAAAGTTACGACCATCTGGAGATGGGAGACAACTCTAGGGATAAGTTTTTCTTTTCCGATTTTCGTGCAGTAAAAGGTTCATTGGAACCAAACCGCTTGTCTCATATACACTTATCGTGAGTGCGTTGATATTGAAACCAAATTTGATAGATAAAATCATCCCAATTATCGTAAAATAGTCATTCAAAAATTCGAGCATGATGGTCGTAACTTTAAATGTGGGATGGTCGTAACTTCAACTATAGTATTTTTGATGATGGTCGTAACCGACACAAGATGGTCGTAACTTTGAAAGATGACCGTAACTTGAGTATTTAGACAAACTTTTATTTATGTATTTTAAAAGTAAAAGTAATATACTCAGTTGTCATATATGATTTGCTGCAAACAATATCCTTTGTTACTCAGATAATGGTATGCAGAAATTAAGGAAATTAAGCTAGAGAATTATTAAACATACACAGTTCTAATGTATTCCAGTGAAAACTAATCAACTCGCATTAAGACAAAAAGTATGTTAGGGTTGTGTTTTAATATATTATTTTACTGTACGTTAAGACATTAAATTAAAAAATGCACTTGTATTCCGTCATATTTGTTTTTTATTTTATTTTATTTACGACTTTTTTTTATCTGCAATCATGTCGGCAGATGAAATTATTAAACGTACAATTCTGAACAATTATCTTACTTTTAATCAGCTCTTGCAGTTCTTATAAACTATTGGCCTTCAAATATTCGGCTTTTAGTCGTTCATGAGGAATTAAATCCACAAATGAGACTTCGGAGTCCTGCAGGGTTGAGTTCAATATCATAGCAGCTACGTAGTGCTACGTAGATTTTGACTATTGAATGTGTAGCTATATTGTATAGACTAGTTGCTACATATATATTGATAGCAGCTACGTAGCCGCTACGATATTGAATTCAACCCTGGATCTTTTAACGTGTTATCTTTATTTTTTATCGATTTACATAACGATTATATACTGCGGTATATCATTGATATTAGTTCTAAGTATTGGTACGGAAAGAAAACTGAATCCATGGTGCCGCAATGAACATTGTATTAACCTCGAAAGTGGGACTATTGTTGATATAAATTTTACACTGCTACACGCGCTTAATTTAAGAGTAAAATAAAAAAAAAACTAGTTTGTAGCCAGGCATAAGCTTGTAGCCAGGATAATATTACAAGGACTTAGGTAGAACTAAGTACTGCGGCAACTATCACATACAAACCCCGGTATGCAGGTTAAAAATTATATGTATGTTCTATGTTCATATTGTATGAATGACTACAAGCTACCCATGGACTTCGTCATTGGACATAACTGTGCACCTTATTATCAGCTTGATTTCACCAAACAACAATATGACTTCTTTAAATCCAGGCTAAAAATAAAGCGTAGGTACGGACCAGCGGGTATGGTATAGTCTCGATAACGACCTTCATAACCTATCAATATTTTTAGCTTATTGACTCCTTACTAATGCTCTTTCGACTTAATGCACCAATTTTAAATTGTAGATCTATAAAAAAACCTAGTAGGTACATCCTCAAAAAGTATCTTTTCAATAGATGCAAAATCTAAAGAAGAAAAAAAAAACAACAGGAAACTGTTATTTCATGTGATGTCCATTTTATTAAAAATGGCTTTTGTTAAAATCATTTATTTTGTAATTAAACAATGATTTGATACATTTCGTGCTTTTTATTTCTAACTAAGAATTATCATAACCAGAGCTGTATTTCTTGTTTTAAAACGAATTCTCCACTTTTTTAGAAATTTACATTGTTAATGAATTTAACCGCTTACATTAATTCAACTATTTGCCTCTTGGTTAATTTTATACATTATATTTTCAGTATATATGACTGTTCATTTCGTTTTGTATTGTTTCGTTCGATTCGTTCGATTCGTTCCAATTTCTTTCCGTTTCGCACTTTACAGGCACCTCTCTCTTCAACCCTTTTAAAGTCCCTTTGATAAACTTTACAGGACACGTTATTAAAGTTTGTTATAGAATTTTTGAAAAACCATGTTATCCGAAAAAAATTACATTAATGTAAACATTCATGAAATGTGTCAATTCTATCCCAAGTTAGTCAATTAAAACAGAAAAAGACGTAGAAATATCTGATTTTTTGGTATTTGAGCAAGTGTAATATCATTAATTTGTTCCCCGGACTAATGTTATACTGACCAGAAACTTAAAAAAAAAATTACGACACTACAGACAAAAAGTCAATAATTTGCATGAGTTCTACAGTTTTAAAGAAAGTAATACAACATTTAAATATGAGGGAAAATACAAAAATTATGTTATCTTGTGTTTTAGAAATTGAAATTTTAGTTAAGTTAAGTAAATTTAAGCTAAGTTAAGTTATTGTTAAATAATTTATTATTATATAAATCAACCGTCCATGCACGGTATTCGAACCGTTGCCCATCGGAAGCGGAGCCTTATCCCCACTGATATCGGAGTTAACATTGACAATTGGCAAATCAAAACATTTAAAGTGTACTCTGAAAATAATTGAAATATATGAAATAATTCATTAAAAATCTTGATAAAATTAAAGGGGGCTCAGCACTTAAAGGTGCGTATAGCTCACAGCTTTAGGATATAAGGTAAAATAAATGTCTTCTAGCAATAAGTATGCACACTTTTTAGAATTTCGTAAATTTTTCGGTTTTGTACCTTGTCGCATGGACTGGCTCATATAGTATATTCATATAACAAAAGACACGTTTAAAACTCTTGACCCTCCTTGTTTGGTCCAAAACATTTTATTTAAAAATTTGGAATTTTAAATCAAACTTTAATCAAAATTCCCCAAAAACTAATATTTGAAAACTTTTAAAATTTTTAATTGATAAGTGTTAAACGGATTGAAATTGATTTATTTTACGTTGTATGTAAAAATAAAAAAATAATCTTCAGAAATACATCATATAAGATATGCATATAAAAAAAGACACGTTTAAAACTCTTGACTTGCCTTATTCGGTCGTTTTTAAAACAGAGTTACGACCATCACAAATTTACGTTACGACCATCCTCAACATTTTTGTTTTTATAGTTACGACCATCATGCTCGAATTTTTGAATGACTATTTTACGAAAATTGAAATGTTTTAATGCATCAAATTTGGTTTCAATATCACCGAACTGCCGAATAGTATATATGAGACAAGCGGTTTGGCTCAAATGCACCTTTTACTGCACGAAAATCGGAAAAGAAAAACTTATACCTAGAGTTGTCTCCCATCTCCGGATGGTCGTAACTTTTAGTTACGACCATCCGCTTACCACCAGTGAATAACGGAATAGAAACTAAGTGGATATCATATATGCAAAATGTTTTTGATAATTACGATCTGATCTGCGGTATGATTATGTTAAATATATGATGCACAGTTTGAGATAAATGGGTGTCATTGTGTAAAACAAACCCAAAGACCAGTTTCAACAAGAATGATTTGCTGTTATTACATAATTGCAAAAAACTTAGTGTTGTCGTATTTTTAAAAAAGAATTAATAATTTGAAAACTAATTTTCATAATGACATATTTACCTTACTAAATTCATTTATATATTATGCAAATATGGATGTGGTAGTCAGTCGCCAATTGCCGATTGAATCGGGAAGGTGACATAATTTAAAGAGAGAAAACATAATCTGCCGTCTCTGTGACACAAACAACATTGGTGACGAGTACCATTGCATTATGAATTGTAGAACATTTTAACTATAGAAAGAAGGAAATTTTTATGGAACTACTGTTAGTCAAACCCTAATATCTTTAAAGTTGATCAACAGTTAAACTCATCAAATAATTGCTTTAAGCTATAAATTACACGAAAAAAGCCTACGAGTAAAGTACAAGTGAATATATCATAAAGATTAAATTTAATCCTGATTCGTCCTTGGAAATGAAAAACTCTGGATTCTCTTTGATATCTACCTGAGAGATCATAAAAGAAAAATCTAACAAGACTTTCAAAAGTTTGTCAAAAATGAACAAAATTAAAAGATTTTTGTGTAGACGAGTAACAACATTGCATTAGCATGATTAGGAAATTTGACAAAATGAATGAAATAAACTTTTAAAAAGTAAGTATATATCTTTCTAGTGGCGAAAACCACGCATATCGAGTTACGTCAACGAAAGAGAATAAGTACATTAATAATAATTATGATGTCAATTTCATGAAATTATAGGGTTTTAATCAGAAAATAATCTTAAACACGATTCGTGATTCCCCATGTATATAGATTAAAACAGAATTATAATGTTTATTCTTAGATTAAATTCTGAAATACAAAAGCATGGCTCTGATACTTGACAGTTCAGCGAACACTATAACATGAAATACACGATGCTATTGACCGAACACAAAGGTGAGAGATTCAAATTGTAAAATTACTGAGCCGCTGGACGGTAGAATTTCTATCAATCATTCTGATTTCAGCGATAATAAAAGACTTTTGAGTGTAAAAGTATGATATAAATACTTTTAATTTGTTGAAATAGCACCTTTTTATCAAATGGAATTCTTGTTAAACTTTTCCAGTCAAGAAGAATTTTGGGAAGAATAAATGTTCCCAAGGGAAAAAGGTGTTCCCATGGGAAGAAAAATTCCCTTGGGAAATTTAGAATTTCCCATGGGAAGAAACTATCTACCAATGTTCCCATGGGAAATTGTAGTTCCGATGGGAACTTTAAAATTCCAATGGGAAAAGTACTTTTTCCCATGGGAACTTCTACTTTTCCCATGGGAACTTTAACTTTTCCCATGGTAACTTGGAATATTCCCATGGGAATTTTTAAATTTCCCATGGGAAATGTACTTTTAATTAAAGACCAAACAGCCTATTCATTTCTATCAGTGATTTTTCCTTAAAATTTTGTGTGAAGGTGTTGCATGATTTGAGGAACAAAATATGATGAAAACAATTGGGGGTCACCGACTTTTTTTTGTCACTATAGCAACCTTAGTTTCGTGTTTTCCCGAATATTAACATAATATTTGCTTGTTATCTAAACTCTCAAAAAAATGCTTTTTATCAGACCTACAAGCATAATTCTTGTTTCACGTTAAACAGTAGATTTGTATCTTTCAAATACAGGTTCAAGAGTTTAAGGCTCATATTGATTTGATCTTTAAAATTATGATTTATTTCATTCCCGCCAAATATTAAACGTAAAACTGAAAAACGTTTCCAGTATTAAAAAATATCTACCAGTGATTTCTTCATTAAAATTTAAAGACGGAAAGTGCCATGTGTACTCTTCAAAATAAAGCAAAAAAAAGTGTATGTCACCGACCTTTCAAAAAAGTTATGAGTAATTTTCATGTTTTTTTCTCGTTCGTTTTGAAGAAAAAGTGGTCTTTCTTCAGAACATTGCATCTGACGTCATAGTACAAACTTTCCTTGCTGGCGCACTATTTGAAAAAAGAAATCGCAAATTGGACGTTTGAAACCCACATTTAAATTTCCAAGAATAACAACTATATTCACCTTCTTTATTATCCGGTAATACTAGAGATTAAGCATGTATCAGTTTCAGATCTTTATGATGTTGTTGCCGCACAATATAAACCTTCAGAAACACCATCCGCCGAAATGGAAAATTGTTTGAAATAACCTTTCACGCCGCTTTTGTATTGAAAGTTTGTTTTTGTCCTCTATCCCACATAAGCAAAATTATTGAAAATAAAAATAGAAATGAAGGATGGCACTGGTTACAGAGTATTTGAATACACCAGACTAGATGTGCTTGTTTCTTTTTCGCGTCAATTTCAGAAGTTTGCCGTAACGAACTCATTCAGTACTGTTGAAAGACGGACATACAAAAGCATGGAAGGAGTACTTTATACCATTATTTTTCCCGACTAAGACGAACGTTTAGAAATTATTGCATCGAGTTTGTGATTATTTTAGAATATCATTAAGATATAAGGAAATTAAAATTATAGGTATAATATATGAATGAAAGTTTTGATTCTAAAACGTTATACATCTATCTTAAGATACAATACTTTTATTACTACCTCATGTGTTTTCAATAAACGCGACAGTAAATATAAAATAAAAAAGTTTTAGATTCAAAACTTTATCAATTTAGAAATAATTTTCCGTTGAAAACTACAAAGTAAGATTTCTCCAACAGGATAAAATATAATAAATCTAAATTGCTCATTTTGGAAATTAAAACAAAGAAAAGGTTGTTGCCGGCATTGAAAATCGAAATTTGTTTTCAATCTTTCCGGTCACAGTTGTAGCTAAATGAAAAGGAGCGATTTTATGTAGGATATTATTCTTGGGGCAATTGTTTTTGTCATAAGCTAAATTTACAACAATTTAATTTTAAACACCGAGAATTTTGATTTTAATTCACATTCGCTGAGTATTAGTTTTATTAATATTTTTTGCCTTACAGCTAATTTCCTAATGCATGTAGGGTAAAACTTTGGTTGGCTTCCTTGCTTTGTTTGTATAAATGTTTACTCAAGCTCTGTAATTAAGATTGACATCTTTATATATATAGGTATGTAAACCTGTATATATGCTATTTAATTGAATTGGACGTTATCAAAATATAATTATACAAACAAAGCAAGCAGGCAAACCAAAGTGTTGATCTACATACAGTAGGAAATTAGCTGTAAGCTTCAGTGAGATTAAACAATATGATTATCAATTCTACTTAAAGCAATTTGAAGTGAAACAAATGACAAACAAAAACAACCCTTTGTCATCATTTTATTTTTACTATAAGATTTTGTCAAATAAGCAGTATAAATAAATTTTAACTTCATTGCAAGATCGGACATTATTTTACGAGAATCATCCAGACATCAGTTACATGCACATGTTGCCAGTATGTCAAAACTTTTAGGAATAATTGATTATCGGCCCAACCATGTGAATACTCAATTTAAAAAAAAAAATTAAAATTGACACTAAAATTAGAAGGATCATTGCATAAGGAACATGTTTATTAAGTTTTAAATTGATAGGACTTCAACTTTGTCAAAAACTACCTTGACCAAAAACTGTAACCAAAAACTTAAACCTGAAGCGGGACAGACGAACGAACGAACGGAGGCACAGACCAGAAAACATAATGCCCATAAATCGGGCATAAAAAAAAACGTTCACCTAATCTGTACACAATCGGCGCAAACGAAAGACAAAATCTATGCAAGTGAAGAAGAAAAAAAAATGAAATGCAGATCGACGCAAATATAAGACAAAATCTACGCATGTGAAAGAATAAAAAAGATGAAATGCAGAACGGCGCAAATGCAAAAAGTCGATCTCAAAATTTATATTTTATTATTTTTATTAGAACGAAGGTTAAATATAGTGTAGTATCTTATGTGTCCATTTGTGTTAAATTTCCACAGGATATTAAAATAGCGTGACGCATAACAGTTCCTCTTTTCTTGGGAAACGTAGCTTACCTAGGAATCCGAGAAAAACGCGAAATAGGACGTTATAATTTGACGTTTTTTCATTGCTAGAAACAACGTCATAGAGCTTTTATGTCACTACCAAGTTGCGTTAGCTGATGCACATAAACAATAGACTGTTTGGTCTTTAATCAGCTTTGGAGACAACAGTGACAACGGTGACATGTTGGGACATATGGGGAAATTTAATATTTTTGATTATCTATCACTTGGGAAAAAAATATTTTTGATATCTTGTAAACCGACAAAGTCAGATTTGCCAATCCTGGAATGGCAAATTTGTCCCGCACAGTGTTTATAGGTCACCGTACGGCCTTCAACAATGAGCAAAGCCCATATCGCATAGTCAGCTATAAAAGGCCCCGATAAGACAATGTAAAACAATTCAAACAAGAAAACTTACGGCCTTATTTATATAAAAAAATGAACGAAAAACAAATATGTAACACATAAACAAACGACAACCACTGAATTACAGGCTCCTGACTTGGGACAGGCACATACATAAATAATGTGGCGGGGTTAAACAAGTTAGCGGGATCCCAACCCTCCCCCTAACCTGAGAAGTTTGTTTCTGCCTAGACCCAAAGAGCAGATTTTGGACAATTTTGAGTAAATTCTAAATCGAAATATGTGTTGTTTATGTATTACTCTATTCAGAAGATTTATCAATAGTTTTACATTCATAATTTTTTTATAAGTCCTATCTACATATGAGCTCCTCTTTTAACCGTCCTATGACCGAAAACCGAAAAAAAACACATGTTTCTGCATAAAAGGGTCTAAAAAAATGTTCGCCTTGCTCCGCTCTGCGGTACTTGCTTGCACATCGTTTCTTTCTAGCTACGCCCCTGGGTAGTCACCAGTTCATGATTTAGCCTTGTATATAAGCAGTGCATTGGGAACAAATCTGAACTTTCCGCCTCCATGAACGAAGAAAAGACGCTGTCCTCGGCTTACTGGTTGTAAACACCGCACTCATCTTCATGTTGCCAACATTTCCATGTGTTATATGCAGTGTATATCCAGGTTTCGTCGATGTAAATGTGAACGAGGTTTTGGGTGTGTTCTGGGGGTTAAGACAACTGAATGCAGTGATGATGTTCTTGTTTGTATGTTTGCTGATGTTCTGCTGCTTGCGAGACTGTAATGAAAACAAGCTTTTAAGAATACAACTTTATTCAGTGCTGGTCGAAATGAAACTGTTAATACAATACATAATATTCGACATATAAACATACATAACATCATAATATAAACATCATATATAAAGGTCTTGTGTTTAATTAACCAATCATCAGTTGCCCCACTGTAAAATAATAAAAACACCCCAAAACATGTTCACTTTAACCAAGAAGGGGGAAAACTAGCTCACGTAATCTATTATTAGAATAATGATGCCTGGATGTTATGGAGTGCTTAGATAAAGCATATGAGCAATGTCTCTTTTCAAAACAATTAACCAGACTTTAAAACACACAATAAATTGTAATAAAGTGCATAAGGTAAACTATTTAATGACATTGCCTTGTAAACAATTAAAATAAAAGGAACTTGCTATATACATGTTTGTTAAACTAGAAGCCCAGAGGGTTATTTAATGTCTGAAAGTAATTCACATCTGAACACCCCCCTTTTTCCTTAACTTTCACTTTTCACTAAATTTACACATAGTAAAATATAATCATTGGATGTATGCAATTTGCCATGACATATGGACTTGAAATAATAATAGTTATCTCTTTGCTATACCTGGAAATGCCTGATATGTACATAATTCAACATCTTTGTTTTTGTCGCGAAGAATGCGGTTTCAAATAATGGGAGATAATTCAATATGCTACAACTAAAGACCAAAAAGGTAAACATACACTATGACGTGCTATGATTCAATTACCTGACTATAATTATGAAATTAATACAGACAAAGAAAATAGTCTTGATATGTGTCGCACAGACATTACAAAAGAAAGTGTAATCTATCAAAATAAACAAATTAACGTATTTACATTGGACATACATTTTGATGCGTAATAATCCTACTGAATGAGTAAAACTCTTTTCTCAAAAGCGCCTATTAATTTCTCAAAATTTATAACATCTATAAAAACAATAAACGTATTTACAAAATCAAATTAGACTGACTCGACTCTTTTGAGAGTGACTATTCACTTTGCGCATCAAGGACGCTTGGGAAAGTAAATTCTTTGACGATCAAAGCTAACACATAAAAATATCAAAACTTGGACTATGCCTCTTTAACATATATACAAAACATTTCGACTTCATACTTAAGACCTTTTTGATTTAGAGTACAAAAATATATAGTCTGACAATGACTCAGCATTTAAGTATAAAAATGTAAAAACATGTAAACTGACCTAAGAATGATGAGAATTCATCCGAGACCGAAACCAGAAAAGACATTTAAACACATCAACGAATGGACACCAAGACATTTGTAACTTGACCAAACATTTGAATAAAACAAAGGCTTAATTCTTTATAAAAATGCTTATTAATGATTTTGAATCTAAGTAACTTTGTATTTGAATAAACTAAAATATCATATGAAAAATACTAAAAATTATTGAACACTCACCTGTAATGAAAACAAGCTTTTAAGAATACAACTTTATTCAGTGCTGGTCAGAATGAAACTGACCAACACTGACGCTTGTTAACAAAGTTTCCTGCTTAGTTTTCAGGTGAGGTTCGACAAGGTTTATTTTGAAAGCTAACAAAAGGTTTAATTAGAAAATATTCTTTGACTGGCCCCTGTCATATAGGGGGACGCTAACAAAAATCTCACCTTAACTTTTCTTGACATAAAACGGATTATTGGGATTCGTAAATAAGTAAATGACCCAAGATTATGTAATATCACTTTGTCCGGATAAAACTTATTTATTTCTATTGTCCTGTGTCTTTAGATGAATTGCTAAAGATTATAAATGTTAATTTCTGTGGCTATGAGTAATGAGATAATATAATTTACTTTAAATTATACTGATTCATAAATATTGTATAAAAGATTTTCATACTAAAAAGTTCATATATAAAACATAATAATTTGAAACAAATAATACAAATTTCTTTAAATTATTAAAGTTTGAATGCAGCTGTTAAGGCATGAAGTTGCACCTAAATTTTCACTGTCACATATATCCCACCCGGTCGAAAATTTCTTCGACCCCGAAGAAAAACAAAATTGTAGATAAATCCAAAAGTAAAAATAAATATTTCCCCTTTTTGTAAGAAAGACATTTTACACAAGTTATTTTGAGAATTTATCATAAGTCATGAAAATACAAAAAGGCATTGTTCTGTTGCATACAGGTTTACATAAATTATATATTCTATTTCAATATCATAAAATGGTTGTGGTGTGTAAGCAAAAAATATGGCAGAAGATATGCATTTCATATTAGGTCTATGTTATAGGCTTGTAAAGACAAGAAGATAAACTTTACATAAGTAATACATCTTTGAACTGAAGAAGAGAATGTAGGGTTTCACAATGAATATCAAATATCATGTATAGGTGTTATCGTTTTGAAAAAAACACTAAAATACACGCTGAAAATGGGCAAAATTTCACGTTATGTTGTTTCATTTAAAATTTCGCTGTTTTTATCAATTGATAGTTAATAAGTGAACTTAATTTGAACTATATTATTGGTTCACTGTTATAGACAATTTATTCATCTTTCTTTTACTGGTTGTTGCAACAAAAAATCTTCAGTGGTTACAAAGTTATGATAACAAGTTGAATACTATGCGCTTGTTATGAAATTTTGTACTTTTGTTTTTAGCTTACTCAGTGTAGTGATAAAAGAGAAAAATAAATCAAATTTATGCTATTATGTGAAAAAATGTCTTGTCGGTAGACATGCATTCCCTAGTAAACTGGAAGCATAATTACATTAATGTTGCATTGCTAAGTTCCTGTTCTTTTGTAGATATGAAAACACTACTAACATTTTTTTCTACCATCTATTAATAGAGGAAAAAAATCAAAAATATGTCAGAATGTCTTGTCCGTAGACATGTCTTTTTATCAATATTGCTTGGCTTTATGGGTCTTAATTAGTCTTATGTGTTGTTTAAACTTAGAAATATCTTATTTTTAATAAATAAATGGTAATTTAAGCAGTGTTCTAGGATTCCCATTACCCGTTACCCGGGGTAAGTGGATTAGGACAACGGGTAAGTCATTTTTTAGCCTTTGTCACCCGGTGGTAAGTCAATTTTCAAGTTCGGGGAAGCTGAAAAACTCTTGAAATTTCCCGGTCCTCTTCAATTTTCCCATATCTGCTTTTTATTTTTATTAAATCACGAGAAAAAACTTAGTTAAAAGATCGAAGATTTTGTCGATGTCTATTGGCGCTTTTATTCAAGCACTCGTTTACTAGGTGTAATCAAGCGCAAAAGAGACCACATTCTTCTCCTATCATTCTAAAAGTCGGTCACGGTGTCGGTAAAATCGGAAAATCCGGATTGATAACTGGTGCTTAAATCAGGACATAAACGATTTTTTTTCTTGTCATCGGAGGAAAATAAACTTACAGTTGCATTTATTATAGCTCTTAATAAATGACATAGTAATAACTATAACATATTTGTCAAATTTAGTAAGAAATCGTTTTTTTTAAATTTTGTACAAAATTCAATCGTATCCGAATCCAGCTTTGTTCAGACAAACTTCACAACATATAATTTAAAGCATGTCATAAAAGTTTTTAAATTTAAAATCTATGTGCAACAAATGACTTATCCTTAATCATTAATGTTCAGTGAATCAGCCTGAAAAATATTCAGTATTTCATAAAGAGCATGTCTGATTTTTAAAGAGTTGCATGTAAGTCCCTTATTTTTTTTACAGTGGATTATTGGTATGAAAGTCAGTGAAGTACTGTTATAGTTCAATGTACTTTTCTGGTGGTATAGGTATATAGTTACAATTAAGCCATATATTTCAAATACTTTTCAATACACTTTAGTCATCATTGCTTCATACAAAACATCATTTGACATCACAAAAAAGGGTACTTTCTGAAGCATGAAAAAGGTGCCAGGAAATGGCTAGAATGCAGGATTTTGCATCATTTTCCCCAGAGCTTCTGGGGGCCTTGAGTGGCCCCCAGACCCCCGGCCATAAGGGCGGCGAGCTAAAGCTCGCCGCATTGGTTGGCGGATTTAACTTTTAGATGTGGGTAAGTAATTTTTTTATTGATCTTACCCGTGGTAAGTCAAGGTGCCAAAAAAATCCTAGAACACTGATTTAAGTGTTCTCAATTTTTGTAAAATTACTTTACAGGAGTGGATTTTAAAAAGTGTCAGATTATCAGTCATAAAAAGCATACCTTATTTTACTTCAATATTGTTTATTCCAGTTGCTGCATAATTAAAAGATTAACTAAATCAAATGAAGAAAAAGTATTTCTCTCTCTCCAACTTTATCTTTTGCATTTCAGTATTAACTGCAGATGAGGAAGTGTCTACGGACAAGACACTTGTACATAACAAGTATTAAATTCAATTATTTGTCTGCTATGGAACTTAAATCTTATCTATAGGTGATGAAAGTTATCTATTCAAATTAAAACTCAGTATTTTCAACATAAATATAGTCACAATTAATTTTAACAGATTTTTTTTTTAACTGAAATTGTCTTGTCCGTAGACATTACCACAATATATTTGTATCCAATTTCCTTGAGTTCAGCCTAATTTGATAGGTAAAATGTATGTTATTTTTTCAAGAGAACACATTTAACTATGTCAAAATTGAGTTTTAATAATAGTTTGATTGTTTTAAACAGTCAGATATATGGATTTCAGTTAAAAGATTGTGTCTTCATTTTGGCTTAATCGATAAATTATTGAGATATGTAAAGAATTGTGGGTACATTTTTATATTTTCCAAAATTTTAAAAAACACAGCTAAAAATTTATTTAGTAACTTTTAATCTTAACTTTAACAATCATCTTTGAAAGCATTTAATTGAATATCAATAAAATGTCTTGTCCATAGACATTATCAAAATGTATTTGTTTCCATTTTCCTCTAAGTTAAGCATCATTTGATAGATAAACCTGATAAAATGTATGCTTTTTTTTCAAGAGAACACTTTCAGCTATATCAAAATTAGGTTTTAATAATGCATTTCATTAAATATGAATACAATGCCTTGTCCGTAGACAAAACATATAAATTGTATTGCTACATTTGATTGTTTATTGTAAGAATTTGCATCAAGTTATTTTAATGTTCTATACACCAAAAGAAAGGTTTTTTTTTGGAAGTTTTGTTATTTATAAATAATTTTAGATACAGTTTTATCAGATAAGATTAATGATAAAAAAAAGCTACTGTTGTTTGAAATAACTGTGAGTTAAACATGTTCTTGTCAATTTTTTTTCAATTAAAATGTTTGATATTCAATAATTCTAAACATATTTTTCATAATTTAAACCATTTTTGAACCAAAATATCAAAAGAGTTTTTCCCTGAGGTGATACTCATTTTTGACTTCATGTGAAACACGAAATGCACATCTGATTGTGGCTAGGCCGATAGTGATGTGAATACTGTACGTTCTTTTTGGGTTGCCTTTGCAATTCTTTTTAAACTTAGATGTAAAATTTTATCCTGTGCCAAAATGTTTGAAAATGTGTGGTTAAAAATGTGAATTTTTGGAATATCTATGTTTATAGATTTTGTAAAAACAGTATCTCCTAAAATAGAGTTGTATGTTTCATGTGAAAAGAAATGTTGAATAAGTGCAAGATTCACTGGGTGTAATACCGTTATAGTGTCTGTGTTGTTTTGACAATGTTCTATTTTCTTTGGAACAAAAATTGAACATCTGCATGGAATGTGAATGAAACAAAAGTTGCAGCCTTTTACAATGCTGTGTTTGTTCTGACACTCAAATGTGAGTGTGTTTGTTTTATAAACTAAAAGTGTGTTGTCAAAAATTTGTTCTATTGAAGGTTGTATTGCGTTTAACAGAAATCTAAAATCACATTGTTTGTGGATATCTGATTTTGCGTTAAAATATAATGACGATATACAATTTGTTTTGACAGCTGACACTAGAGGTAAACTATGAGAGCAATATAATGTGTTTGTTCCAGAACAAGATCTTAACTTATCAAAAGACAGTGATGCATAGTATTGATTATTATGTGTAACAACAAGATAGTCTGGCAAATCTAATATCTGCGTTGCATGGGTACTTGTAACATTTACAGGAACTGGATATGAAGTTATTTTGTATAAATACAGTGGAAAAGCAAAAGTAGATATAGGAAACTTTACGGTTACGTACAAAGTGGAATGTTTTCTGGCAAACAACATGTTACATTCTGAGTAATAATATGCAGGATCTGAGTTTAGTAGATAAAAACCTTTAAACTTGTCACTAAGAATAAGTTTAATGTGCTTGATTGCATCATTAAGTATTTTGGGTGAAATAAGAAAGGGGGATAATTTTCCTTTCACCATTTCATGAATTCCAATATTCAATTCCTCTAAATATTTTGTAATTACAGAACTATCATTCATTTGATCAATAAACAGGTTGGATAACTTAAGACTAACATCTTCAAAGTGAGCGACAAATTTTGCAGTTTCAAAAGTTACATTTTGGATACTGTCATAATTGTTCTGAATACCACGCATCACATTACTGAAACGACTGTCAGTATTTGTCATGAATGATGATAACTCTTCATCATGGTGTGACATAGCTTTTGCAAACTTATTGTTTCTTTCAGCCAATATATTGATATGTCTTGCTAGCTTTTGGACATCTTTTACTGTAGCGGTTCCAAATAAAGAACGAGAAATAGATCCTATAAAATCAAAAAGCCCTCTTTTACTTCTACTCTGGGAACGGGTATCTAAGTTGAAATCGGCTTTCTTAACTAATCTATGAATAATATCTATAGTGTTATTTATATTTGCTGTGACTCCTGTTCGGACAGCTGATAGCTGTGAAATAACTTGATTGAGAATATGACAATTCTGGTGCACTATATCACATCTTGGGAACTGGACTGACAATATCTTGTGTGGAAGAGGTATCTCAAAAGTGTGAAGCCAGTTTTCACTACCGAAAACAATGTTTGCTTCCTTAGCAAAAGTTACTCCATAGTTGATGCGGTGCATCTGTACTTCTCCATCTGCATTTACGGCATATATGCCAACCAAGAGAATCCAGGAAAAAACTGTGGCATAACTCAAAGCACCTAAAGAAAACAAAGAAAGAATGTAAAGAGATGTGTAGTGTGAGTCGGTTAAGGGAGAGCTCTTCCCTCGTAGCACTATTTACATGAGAAACCTCATAATTTTACCTCCTTGAGTTTTGGTCGCCAGGAATTGACGAACTAATTGAATGGGAAGATTCTGTTCTGGTTCCCAAGTCTTTCTTGAAACCGACCCACTTGACTAAGAACTGAGGTTCACCCTTGTACTTTCTACGTTGTAGAAGTTTTTCAATGTCATAAAATTGTTTTGAGTTATCTTCAACTGGTTCATCACTATCTTGTATATTGGTTTGACTATTTTGACTAGGATCTGGATTGGACTCTTGTTGTTGAAAATTTGGTTGTTCTGTCCTTCGGGGGTCTGGGCGGGGTTCATCTGGGGGAGGAGCGTTTTGATCTGGGCGATGATCTGGGGGAATGTATTTCTTCAATCTGTTTGAATTGATCATGCTTTTTAAAAGCTTATTGTCTTCACAACGACGCAACTTGAATGTGTGGTTAGGTCCTTTTGCAACAATGTAGAATGGACCATTGTTTTTCCTATGAAGCTTAGAAGAGAGTCCAACTGGAACTTTGGGATTGTGCATAAGGACAAGGTCCTGTATTTCAAACTGTGGCAATGCAGTATTCTTGTCATAATGTGACTTTTGCCTCTCCTGTGAGTATTGAAGGTTGTCAGTTGCACATCTTTTGGCTATCTTCAGACAATCAAGAATATTTTCAATGTGAAATTTTAGGTTCTTGTTTAAGTCAGTTTTTGGAAGAAGAGTAGTGTCTACTGGTAAGTTCATTTCTTTGCCAAAGAGTAGGTGATAAGGAGAAAATTCTGAGGATGCAGAAGGAGACATTCGAAAAGCCATGAGTATTCCAGGTAAAAGTTCAGCCCAATTTGACTGATTTTCATCTACTATAGTTTTCAAGCATTGAATTACTGTTTTGTTGGTGCGTTCAGCGACAGAATTTGTCTGTGGATGGTAAGAACTTGTGAAATAGTGTTTCACATTGTAAATTTGTGTAACCGCTGCCACAAGTTTACTCATGAACCCTTGGCCACGATCTGAGACCAAGCTAGAACAACTTCCATAACGAGAAAAGATTTCTTTGTGAAGAACCTCTGCAATGTCTGCAGCAGTTTCTGACCTAACTGGAAAAGCCTCTGTCCATTTACTAAAAGCACAAACCACAATAAGGATATATTTATGACCCAATTTTGTCTCTTTGAACGGACCAATTAGATCAATATGCCATCGTGAGAAAGTATCCAAAATAGGCATGGGAGTTAAAGGAACCCTTTTAGCATGAGCATGTGGCTTTGCTCTCTGACAAGAATCACAACCACGAATGTAATCTGCGACTGCTTGATACATTCCAGGAAAGAAGTACTTTTGTTTGATAGCAAGATAAGTTCTGTCAAAGCCAAAGTGTCCCAACTCATGATAAGATTTAAGCAGGTCATTTCGGAACTGACGAGGACAAGCAAGTTGTTTAACAAAGATATCCTTTTTTCTACCTCTTGTTCTTGGTTGATAGAAATGAAACAAGATACCATCTAGTAAGGCATATTGACTAGCTTCTAAGAAAACTTTTGTTGCCAACTTTTTATCTTCTGGAAGGACACCTGTTTCAAGATAACCATAAATGTGTTTGAAATCGTGACATTCCTTTTGGGATTCACCAACGTTCTCTGGAATTACTTCAGTAATTTGTTCTGGATGTTTTTCATTTGTGCTTGGAACTGGTTGTTCTGTGGCATTGCCAGTGGTGATCTCCATGATTGTTGGGGTTGGTGAATTACAAGAATTGTACAGAAATGTTACTTGTAAATGTTCATTTGTTTCTTGTTCAACTGAAACAAGGTTTAAATCTACTGAGGGGATAACGTCTTCAGGCTCTGAAGAGGACTGAGAAACAGAGTATTCTCTTCTAGACAGACCGTCAGCATTTCCATTTTAACTGCCTTCCCGATAACAGATATCAAAACTATAACCTTGCAATAGAACTGACCATCTTGCCAAACGACCTGTTGACTGCTTGATAGAACTTAACCACTTGAGTGAATGGTGGTCAGTATATACTTTGAAATGACTGTTTGCCAAGTAAACATGATAGGTTTTAATTCCTTCAAGAACAGCAAGACATTCCAATTCACTAATTGGCCATGCCTTTTCACCTTCAGTCAGAGAACGACCTCCATATGCAATCACTCTTTCTTGACCTTCAGAGTCCAATTGACCTAATATATAAGCAATAGCTGAGCCGCTGGCATCAGTAGTAAGAATAAATGGTCTTGACATATTAGGATAGGCCAATATAGGTGATGAACACAGAGATTGTTTGAGTTGGTCAAATGCCTTTTGGCACTTTTCTGACCATTCAAATGGAACATCTTTTCTAAAGAGTCTATTTAGTGGAGTTGCAAGGTGACTATACCCTTTAATGAACTTCCTGTAATAGTTTGTTAAGCCTAGAAAGGATCGAACATTCTTTTCAGTTTTGGGGACAGGAAATGACTCAACAGCTTCTACTTTAGAAATATCTGCCTGGACTCCTTTTTTTGAAATCTTATGACCAAGATATATCACCTCAGGACGAGCAAAAAGACATTTGCTGGGCTTGAGAGTAAGACCTGCAGAAATGAGCCTGTCAAAAACCAACTGGAGATGATTCAAATGTTCCTCAAAGGACTTGCTAAATATCAAAATGTCGTCTACATAAACCAGAGCAATTTTGTAGTTTAGGTTTCTTGGAACCTGAGTCAACAGATGTTGGAAAGAGGATGGGGCTGAGGCCAAACCAAATGGTAAACGTTTCCACTGATATACTCCACTGGGGGTGACAAAGGCTGCTTTATGTGCTGTTTCAGGGTCAAGGCCACATTGCCAATAACCTGACAAGAGATCCAGAGTACTAAAAATGTTTGCGTCTGCTTGACCTATGGCATCAAATACATCTAGACGTGGCAGAGGGAAAAACTTTGGGCGACTGATCTTGTTCACGGCCCTATAATCTACACAGAACCTTAATTCCCCTGATTTCTTTTTACACATGACTACTGGGCTTTGCCATTCGCTATCTGACTCTTCTATATTGTCATACTCTAACATTTGATCAATCTGTCTATTCATATCTGCTAAAACTTGTGGTGACTGTCTATAAAAGCGCTGTTTGATTGGCAAGGCATTACCTGTATCTATGACATGATTATACAGGTGAGTGTGACCTAATTCACTTAAATCTTTGGCAAATACTTGACGATTCCTATTAAGAAAGCATTTCAGGAGTTGCTTTTGTTCCGAACTAAGGTCAGCATTATTTAAGTCAAAGTCTAAATACTCTTCTTCACATTTCTCATTTTGTGTTGGTATTTTTGGTGGGGACTGGTGACAGGAAGTGGACATTGGTAGTACCATTTCAGGATGCAATGCAGACACAGAAGCAACTACATAATTTGCAGGGAGATAAATTGCATCTTTAGTGGGGTTCATGACTCTAAGAATAGACTTGTTTGTCTCATATAGGGAAACACAACATTTTGCTCCTGCAAGTGACTTTTCTGGAAGGCAAGGGTTCTAAAAGAGCAACCTGATTTCGCACATTTGCACCGTGTAGAACGCCACATGCGGGGTGTCGGCTATGTTTGACATGGGGTGGCAATTTTGAAGCGACGAAAAAGTAAAAAGGTAAGTTCAAGCATCAAAATTTCTTATTTTTAGAACTCTCAGTACCAAATTATGTATTGCACGGAAGGAACCGCAACATAATCTATTTCCTGAAAGCAGAAGCAGTCGTTTTCAGTGCTCAGTTTTCTCAAACACCTCGCCCTAGTTTTCCGTGTTGCAGATTTTGAGGCTTTATATGCAAATTTCGGTATAAAAAAACTACTTTACACAGCTACCCTCCGTATCATTTATATAGAATTGTATTCCTCTCATTGACTTATACCAAATACCAGTTTCTTAGTTAAAATTAATTGGTTTTAAAACTGTTATTCATCAAAATATAAAGTGTCGCTCGGGGTGTCAGATTTTGCGTCGCAAGGGGTAGAGGCTTATCATAAAAAAAATACATATTTGCATGTAAATTAGTCTTCATATGATACATTTTATTTCAAACACATCTACTTTACCATGACAAAACAAGGATTTTTCATTTTGCCTATTTTTGGTTTTATAAAATATATTATTTTGATTTCATTCACATCTACTTTACCATGACAAAATAGGGGTTTTTCATTTTGCCTGTTTTTGGTCTTATAAAACATGTGCTTTTGATTTCATATCATAGTCAGAGTAGACCTTCAAAGTAGATATGATATGATTTTTTTTTGTTACACATTTATCATATCATATCTACTTTGAAGGTCTACTCTGACTATGATATGATATGATATGATATGATATGATAGATGTGTAACAGAAAACGGATAGTTCTACCTAGGCGATTACGAACGAAATAACTGTCTTGAATACTTTTTTCTTGTAAACCTGTTCCGTTGTATATTTGTGTACAAGTCGTTGTTTTCTCATTGACAATTGTAGTATCATCGTCTTCGGGATTACTTGAAGTTGTGTTGTCATTCGCTGAAAAAGATGCCGGTGAGTGTTTCATTGGAGAGAGTGTTCTAATTCTCTTAGGAGTGATGGATTTTTGCGGCGTGCACGAGTGATTTTTAGATGACCCTGGTGATGAACTATGATGCATTTTGGCTGGTGGAGGCTTTGGGCATATCTTATATTGAGGACTATTTTGTGATTTTCTACCATGTTTTGGTTTATTGAGCCATAGCCTTGACTTTTTTTTTACCATGATAGTGACTGAAAAAGAAAAGAAATCGTTTACCAGCTTGAAAACTAAATATTTTGAGCCATTTCTTTACTATGTATGAAATCAAAAGCACATGTTTTATGAGACCAAAAACAGGCAAAATGAAAAATCCTTATTTTGTCATGGTTAAGTAGATGTGTTTGAAATAAAATGTATCATATGAAGACTAATTTACATACAAATATATATATTTTTTTATGACAAGCCTCTACCCCTTGCGACGCAAAATCTGACACCCCGAGCAACACTTTATATTTTGATGAATAACAGTTTTAATATCAATTAATTTTAACTAAGAAAATGGTATTTGGTATAAGTCAATGAGAGGAATACAATTTTATATAAATGATACGGAGGGTAGCTGTGTAAAGTAGTTTTTTTATACCGAAATTTGCATATAAAGCCTCAAAATCTGCAACACGGAAAACTAGGGCGAGGTGTTTGAGAAAACTGAGCACTGAAAATGACTGCTTCTGCTTTCAGGAAATAGATTATGTTGCGGTTCTTTCCGTGCAATACATGATACGGTACTGAGAGTTCTAAAAATAAGAAATTTTGATGCTTGAACTTACCTTGTTACTTTTTCGTCGCTTCAAAATTGCCACCCCATGTCAAACATAACCGACACCCCGCATGTGGCGTTCTACACGGTGATTTGAGATAGTAACAGGTATGTCAGCCTGGTGAAAAGATGGAATTGTTGTTCCACTAACAGTTCTAGCTAGCCCTGAATTCAACTCTAGAGTATTGATTGTGTTGTTTTCTTTGTCAGGAAAGAAAACAGATCCAACTGAATTCAAAATATCTACCTTGTTGGGTAGAAGAAAGTCCTCCTAGTAATATGCTCTGCTGTACATTTTCAAAAACATAGAAATCATTCCAATAAGAATTATTGCCAATGACTAAAGGAAGAGATATCACACCTAAAATAGGAAGGACATTACCACCAACTCCCATAGCATCTTTTAAGTTTGAATGTTGTACAGTACGGGTAGGGACTTATTTTTATGGATGCCTTAGTCCGTCTAGTCGGATATGAATAATCCGACATTTTTATGGTAGGTAGTATGTTCATTAAACAACAGATCCAGGTGTGAATGGTCCTTTCATCTTAATCCGTGTTGCTAGAATTACGGTTCACTGATTTCAGAATAAGATTACCTGTAATTTTAACCTCTCAGTCACTTTATTGATTATATTAGTTCTACATCGTATTTGACATAAAATATTTTTACAGGTGAAGTACTGGAGAAAACTTTGTTTAATAAAAATAGCCTATTTTGTTAATTATGGATTTGATATTTCAACTGTTAATATTTATTTTCTTTGTTCCTAAAAATTATTTTTATTTTATGTTCCTTTTCGGTTTTTTTTTTTTTTTTGTATCTTTTTCTTATTTGTTTGCATAAATGTTTTAAACATATATATTTTTACATGTATTCTATTTCTTGAAGCTTACGGTTATTTTTAATTTACTGATTTATTTTCCACGTAAATCCATTGATTAGCAGAATGCTGTCTCAAGTGCTGCAGTGCTGCATACGTTTTAGTTTGACGCGGTCACATGCAAAATATTTCTATAATTTGTATTTAATATTCAGTCTGTTGTGTCAGTTCCGAGATAAAAATAATTACAGTGAGCAACACTAGTATATTATTAGTAGCTTGATGATTCTTTGTAGTTTTTACTTTTTACTGTAAACAAATATTGTCCGAAAGTTGGTGATGTATGACTAAAATAGAACGCAAATAATAACACTAGAAGAAAATATTGGTTCTTCCCGGGCATAAGTTTATTTTAATATTTCCGTGTTTGTTCATTATGCTAAATTAATATAATTGATCTGCATTTGGGGGTAGGGGGTAAAATGGGTCCGGATCTCGAAATCCCGGGCTTAAAAACACGAAGTCCCAAGGTCCCGAATTTAAATAAATTTAAATCCCGACATCGCGAAAAAAGAATTCCCAGATCCCGAAAGGGTTTATCCCAAAATCCCGAACTTAATTGCATAATATTAATTTACGCACAATCCATGTAAAAAGGGAAACTTGTATGTTATATTTTTTATAGCAATCTAAAAGAAAAAATTGCCGTGAAAAGACAATTCCATGATACACATATCAGTGATCAACAGCGTGTGCACGTGGTTGAACTTTAACTTGACTCCACTCGCAATAATATTGAATGCTAATAAAAGATATTAAGATCGATTTTGTCCACTGCACGAGATTTTTATATGGCGGGAAATGTCGTAACAGTAAACACAGGTGACCTTACTGACCGACCGTGGGAAATTCATTCATGATTAAATTTGATGTGGAATGATTGACAGTATTGTGTTTTAGTTTTGAGGCTCTTGATCGATTTACCAGAATAGAAATTTAATCGATTTACATACATGTATAATCAAAACACGATTTAGTCTTCTTTAACTATTTTTTGTTTTATTTTTATCAGTCATTTCCCGGATTCCCATTTAAATAATCTATTTGGAGACCTCCTTTAAACTTCGGAAATAATATAACATCGATTTAAAAAATCATACTGACTGCGCGAGCTTTAGAATGACTAGAAGTACGACGAAAAAGTAAAGACAGCTGATCATGACTAGTACGACTAGCCTTCAACCCCATTGGGGTATAAATGTGCATTTAGTCAATAAACTATATAAGGTTAAACTTTGATTTTCGTGTATCGATTTGATACAATTTGTAAAATATATTTATAACACCGGCGATTTTCATAAAATATTTCAGACATGAAAATAGAAAGGCATATTTATATCTGAGTGTCAACAATTTTAAATAAAATAAAAAAAATAGGAATCGAAATATGATCTCGGCGTTATAAATATTGTATTAAGGGAAAACAATTTTTGACTTTCCAAGAGATTAACGGGAAATATGTCAAATAGAAGCACGAGTGATCTGTCTGACCAAAATGTTTCACTTGCGAGAAATGATTGACAGGTGTGAATAGATGTAGAGGCTCCTACGGGGAAAGTTGTATCAAAAGGAAAATAACTTAATTCACAATGCCTATACATATTTCATAAATACGATATGTTGGCCTTATACTTAAAATTGAGTTTCTTATAATAACATATGAAGGAACAGGACATTAAAAGCGGGAAATAATATAACCATCAACGAAAACTCGTATAATTTACGGGATTGAAGTCTCAACAATTTGATTTAAACTTCTATTGAAAACAGTCTTGGTTGTTATCAGGCTTATTATTTTGAATTAGATGAAATATTTACGGTTTACAAATACAAATACAAAATAGTTTATTGGCACAAAACTATTGAAATAATTAGCAACACAATATATTGTTAAAAATCGTCTTTATTTCATTTTCAAATTATAAAAAAAATAAAATTATATTTAATTTTAATTTTTATTCTTATATTTAATTTTAATTTTATTTTTTATATTTAATTTTAATTTTAATTTTAATTCTTTCTCTTTGAATACAATACAATATTTTACATTTATCTATCCTCCATAAATACTAATATATCTGTACAGGTAAAATTTAATTCTAATCAAGCTGGTACAGATTGATTTACGACCTTCCACTTGGATATTGCACAGCAGGTGCTTATTACACTGGGACAACTGTCCGACCAGTCTGACATCTAGACGGATTAAGGCATCCATAAAAATAAGTCCCTACCTGTACTGTAACTTATCTTTGCCTATTCTCAAGAAGTTAAGTAAGTTTTTAGAACAACAGCTTATAGCTGCCCCAGTGTCAACTAAGCAACTTATACTTTTGCCATAAACCTCAATTTGAATTTTATTTACATTTAAAGTTACTAATTGAAAAACTCCTGGAGTTTTCTTCTTCTTTATTCTTAAACTTGTTGACTTTTTAGGAATAGGGGAGTTGTTTGTTTGTCTTTTGGCATATCCCTTCTTGTCCCCTGAGAAATGCCTACCCAATTTCTGGATAGGCGCGTATCCCTACCAGATGTTATTTTGTGTGTAGTTGTTGTGTGATTGTTGGTTTTGAGGGTTCATACGACCTTGATCAAAACTTGATCGTCTTTGTTGGAAGTTTTGTTGTGGTCTTCTATACCTGTTATTTTGATATTGTTGCTTTTGTCTGTCGTTTTGCTCACACACCTCTTTGTAGTGACCTATATTATCACAGCTAAAACATTGAACATTGTATGCAGGACATTGCCTTCTTGTGCGACATGACTTACCACAACCTCTACATGGCACTTGTGAGAACTGTCTTTCTTCTTTATTATCCCTGTTTGGAGTTAACACCATAACTTCCTGCCTTACAACTGTCTTCATGGAATCTATAAAAGAAGAAAGTAAAGAGTTAATGTCAGTTGATCCGGAAGCAGTTGCAGGATTCTCTGTAGTTGCTGGTACATGTGGTACATTGTTAACCTTTGTTGATGGTACGCTGTGATTGTGGCATTTTGTTACGTTTATAGCGATGTCTATTGCTTGCCTTAATTCATTGTATGTTTTCGGATCACTTTGTGTCACTGATGCTTTTAAATGTGAGAGAAGTCCATTTAAGGCAAGTTCAACGATTGAACTTTCTCCTAATTCTGTGTTCATAGCAAGTCTTTGCACTCTTGTTAGGTAATCATTACCATTTTCTCCCGGTAACTGTTGCAATTTGTATATTAATTTATTTGACTTATTGTTCGAAAATCTTAGCATAAATGCTGCTTTTAGTGCTGCCATATCATTTCTAACTTCTGGAGCAAGTGATTGAAGCCAAATCTTAGCCTGTCCATCAAAACTAAATGCTAGTGAAGCAAGTGCTCTATCGTCTTGTAAATTGTGGAATATTTTAAAAGATTCGAATAAATACCACCATTCTACAGGTATGTTGTTGAATTCATCATAGAATTTTGGAAGGGCAATACCTGCAGACGCCATTATATCTAATTCAGTGTTTGTTTCTATATTGTTTGTAAGATTTTCTGGTTCTATGATTTCGTTAACAGTTTCTAACGGTTGATTATTCAGGTTTTCAGCCTGTCGAACATGTACTATCAGTCAGGGGTACTACTTGTACAAGTGTATTTTATTTACTTGAAGAAGTAAAAAAAAAATATACACATATAAGTAAATAAATAATGTTTGAATAATCTCCCCTTAATTTTCTAAAAAATTTACTTGTATAAGTAAATTTTTCTTACAATTCCACAAAAATCCTCAAGTTTTGAGATGTAAATTCATGCCTTTAATGATTTTTCCCAGGTTTGCTCAAATTTTTTCATTAAAGTTCAAGGTTTCATCTCATTAATTCATCAAAGAAACTAATTGAGCAAAGATCTTGTATATTTGCGCAAGGCAGTCAAAAATTGCTCCTTTGGGGCTTGTAAATGAGCAGTGTTATGAAGATAACAGACAAATGGGATTGTCATTGTCCATAAAATTACACTTAAATGATTAGTAAAGACATCTGTAAAGGGTACACAATTTAAAATTCTATTAGAGCAAAGAAATCTTAAGAATTCAAGAAAAGAAGAAAGGATGATTTTTTTACTTATACAAGTAAAAAATTCTGAATGCCTAAGGGACATAACTAAGTCAATTTTTTTTTTACCTATACAAGTAAATAAAATTCACTTGTATAAGTATCCTACAAATTTACTTATATGTGTATATTTTTTTTTACTTCTTCAAGTAAATAAAATACACTTGTACAAGTACAGTACGGGTAGGGACTTATTTTTATGGATGCCTTAATCCGTCTAGTCGGATATGAATAATCCGACATTTTTATGGTAGGTAGTATGTTCATTAAACAACAGATCCAGGTGTGAATGGTCCTTTCATCTTAATCCGTGTTGCTAGAATTACGGTTCACTGATTTCAGAATCAGATTACCTGTAATTTTAACCTCTCAGTCACTTTATTGATTATATTAGTTCTACATCGTATTTGACATAAAATATTTTTACAGGTGAAGTACTGGAGAAAACTTTGTTTAATAAAAATAGCCTATTTTTGTTAATTATGGTTTTGATATTTCAACTGCTAATATTTATTTTCTTTGTTCCTAAAAATTATTTTTATTTTATGTTCCTTTTCGGTTTTTTTTTTTTTTTTGTATCTTTTTCTTATTTGTTTGCATAAATTTTTTAAACATATATATTTTTACATGTATTCTATTTCTTGAAGCTTACGGTTATTTTTATTTTACTGATTTATTTTCCACGTAAATCCATTGAATAGCAGAATGCTGTCTCAAGTGCTGCTGCATACGTTTGAGTTTGACGCGGTCACATGCAAAATATTTCTATAATTTGTATTTAATATTCAGTCTGTTGTGTCAGTTCCGAGATAAAAATAATTACAGTGAGCAACACTTGTATATTATTAGTAGCTTGATGATTCTTTGTAGTTTTTACTTTTTACTGTAAACAAGTTGGTGTTGTATGACTAAACTAGAACGCAAATAATAACACTAGAAGAAAATATTGATTCTTCCCGGGAATAAGTTTATTTTAAGATTTCCGTGTTTGTTCATTATGCTAAATTAATATAATTGATCTGCATTTGGGGGTAGGGGGTAAAATGGGTCCGGATCTCGAAATCCCGGGCTTAAAAACACGAAGTCCCAAGGTCCCGAATTCAAATAAATTTAAATCCCGACATCGCGAAAAAAGAATTCCCAGATCCCGAAAGGGTTAATCCCGAAATCCCGAACTTAATTGCATAATATTAATTTACGCACAATCCATGTAAAAAAGGAAACTTGTATGTTATATTTTTTATAGCAATCTAAAAAGAAAAAATTGCCGTGAAAAGACAATTCCATGATACACATATCAGTGATCAACAGCGTGTGCACGTGGTTGAACTTTAACTTGACTCCACTCGCAATAATATTGAATGCTAATAAAAGATATTAAAGATCGATTTTGTCCACTGCACGAGATTTTTATATGGCGGGAAATGTCGTAACAGTAAACACAGGTGACCTTACTGACCGACCGTGGGAAAATTCATTCATGATTAAATTTGATGTTGAATGATTGACATTTATTGTGTTTTAGTTTTGAGGCTCTTGATCGATTTACCAGAATAGAAATTTAATCGATTTACATACATGTATAATCAAAACACGATTTAGTCTTCTTTAACTATTTTTTGTTTTATTTTTATCAGTCATTTCCCGGATTCCCATTTAAATAATCTATTTGGAGACCTCCTTTAAACTTCGGAAATAATACAACATCGATTTAAAAAATCATACTGACTGCGCGAGCTTTAGAATGACTAGAAGTACGACGAAAAAGTAAAGACAGCCGATCATGACTAGTACGACTAGCCTTCAACCCCATTGGGGTATAAATGTGCATTTAGTCAATAAACTATATAAGGTTAAACTTTGATTTTCGTGTATCGATTTGATACAATTTGTAAAATATATTTATAACACCGGCGATTTTCATAAAATATTTCAGACATGAAAATAGAAAGGCATATTTATATGAGTGTCAACAATTTTAAATAAAATAAAAAAAATAGGAATCGAAATATGATCTCGGCGTTATAAATATTGTATTAAAGGAAACCAATTGTTTGACTTTCAAAGAGATTAACGGGAAATATGTCAAAATAGAAAGCACGAGTGATCTGTCTGACCAAAATGTTTCACTTGCGAGAAATGATTGACAGGTGTGAATAGATGTAGAGGCTCCGACGGGGAAAGTTGTATCAAAAGGAAAATAACTTAATTCACAATGCCTAGATACATATTTCATAAATACGATATGTTGGCCTTATACTTAAAATTGAGTTTCTTATAATAACATATAAAGGAACAGGACGTTAAAAGCGGGAAATAATATAACTATCAACGAAAACTCGTATAATTTACGGGATTGAAGTCTCAACAATTTGATTTAAACTTCTATTGAAAACAGTCTTGGTTGTTATTAGGCTTATTATTTTGAATTAGATGAAATATTTACGGTTTACAAATACAAATAAAAAATAGTTTATTGGCACAAAACTATTGAAATAATTGGCAACACAATATATTGTTAAAAATCGTCTTTATTTCATTTTCAAATTATAAAAAAAAAAAATTATATTCAATTTTAATTTTTATTCTTATATTTAATTTGAATTTTATTTCTTATATTTAATTTTAATTTTAATTCTTTCTCTTTGAATACAAAACAATATTTTACATTTATCTATCCTCCATAAATACTAATATATCTGTACAGGTAAAATTTAATTCTAATCAAGCTGGTACAGATTGATTTACGACCTTCCACTTGGATATTGCACAGCAGGTGTTTATTACACGGGGACAACTGTCCGACCAGTCTGACATCTAGACGGATTAAGGCATCCATAAAAATAAGTCCCTACCTGTACTGTAGTACCCCTGACTGACTATAACATCAATATGATCTGGTGTATCTAGATTAATTAAATTTGGTTCATCTGAGTCATGACTTGAATTGCTTATCAAACCTATATGATTCGGTTCGTCTTCTGTTGGTACTGTATCTGTAACTTCGCTAGTGGCTGCAAAGGACCTTGTATTTGGGTAGAAGTTCAAAGGCGTTGATCCTTTCTTCTTTGACTCTGCACTCCCTGGCATCGGTAGAGACGGGAAATTTCAGGGTTCCACCAAGCTGTGAACGAGGTTTTGGGTGTGTTCTGGGGGTTAAGACAACTGAATGCAGTGATGATGTTCTTGTTTGTATGTTTGCTGATGTTCTGCTGCTTGCGAGACTGTAATGAAAACAAGCTTTTAAGAATACAACTTTATTCAGTGCTGGTCGAAATGAAACTGTTAATACAATACATAATATTCGACATATAAACATACATAACATCATAATATAAACATCATATATAAACGTCTTGTGTTTAATTAACCAATCATCAGTTGCCCCACTGTAAAATAATAAAAACACCCCAAAACATGTTCACTTTAACCAAGAAGGGGGAAAACTAGCTCATGTAATCTATTATTAGAATAATGATGCCTGGATGTTATGGAGTGCTTAGATAAAGCATATGAGCAAAATATGTCTCTTTTCAAAACAATTAGCCAGACTTTAAAACACACAATAAATTGTAATAAAGTGCATAAGGTAAACTATTTAATGACATTGCCTTGTAAACAATTAAAATAAAAGGAACTTGCTATATACATGTTTGTTAAACTAGAAGCCCAGAGGGTTATTTAATGTCTGAAAGTAATTCACATCTGAACACCCCCCTTTTTCCTTAACTTTCACTTTTCACTAAATTTACACATAGTAAAATATAATCATTGGATGTATGCAATTTGCCATGACATATGGACTTGAAATAATAATAGTTATCTCTTTGCTATACCTGGAAATGCCTGATATGTACATAATTCAACATCTTTGTTTTTGTCGCGAAGAATGTCGTTTCAAATAATGGGAGATAATTCAATATGCTACAACTAAAGACCAAAAAGGTAAACATACACTATGACGTGCTATGATTCAATTACCTGACTATAATTATGAAATTAATACAGACAAAGAAAATAGTCTTGATATGTGTCGCACAGACATTACAAAAGAAAGTGTAATCTATCAAAATAAACAAATTAACGTATTTACATTGGACATACATTTTGATGCGTAATAATCCTACTGAATGAGTAAAACTCTTTTCTCAAAAGCGCCTATTAATTTCTCAAAATTTATAACATCTATAAAAACAATAAACGTATTTACAAAATCAAATTAGACTGACTCGACTCTTTTGAGAGTGACTATTCACTTTGCGCATCGTGGACGCTTGGGAAAGTAAATTCTTTGACGATCAAAGCTAACACATAAAAATATCAAAACTTGGACTATGCCTCTTTAACATATATACAAAACATTTCGACTTCATACTTAAGACCTTTTTGATTTAGAGTACAAAAATATATAGTCTGACAATGACTCAGCATTTAAGTATAAAAATGTAAAAACATGTAAACTGACCTAAGAATGATGAGAATTCATCCGAGACCGAAACCAGAAAAGACATTTAAACACTTCAACGAATGGACACCAAGACATTTGTCGTACTTGACTTTCAGCCTATGTCATCTGGACTTTAGCTGGCCTGGTTAAAACGAAGAATTCCAAAATAACTATATTTTATTACAACTGTGATCTCGTGGCAACTCTATAATACAATTTCATATAAATGCATACAATATATTTCACAATATTTATAGTTCATCATATATAGATAATGTCAAGCTGTAATATATTAAATGTTTCTTGCTATTACGTAATACGCAAATATTTCTGTTCTGGAGATCAATCCTGCATCGGTACGATTTCAATATACATGAAACAACAAATATTTTCTTTGTGTTCTGTTGCGTTGTCAAGGTAAACCAAAGTGACAAACAAAGATTTCTTTAAACTTCGTTGAATATTAAATATAACCAAATAACAGAATTTAACTTTACTACGAATAAATTATGCGTCAAATTCACAAATCTCCTGTAAACAAATTTGCATGTAATAATGAAAATTAATGAAATAAATAACATTTACGGAATTTATGTTTACTGTATATTTCACTTAAAAAATCATCTATTTAATCGTAATGTAATAAACTAAAAACGCTCATTTTAAATAAATAGAACTAAATAAATAAAACTTAATTAAAAGTAAATGTGAAATGTAATTTTCATAAAAAGAATGCTTTAAAATATTAATAATGAATTACCTGGTAAAAACGAAGAATTCCAAAATAACTATATTTTATTACAACTGAGATCTCATGGCAACTGACGAATAGCCCAAAACACTAGCTTAAAAAGGTCGTTGCTCACGTGCTTAGAGATCCCAGGTTTTCTTCGTTTTACCAATGAAAATTATCGTTACATAATTTCGTAGCTGACCACAACATTTTAATTGGTCACTCATAATTTTGTCTTGTCAACCAAGCTGACACTTTAATCTAAATTATTGATTTTCGTATACCTATGTTGCGACAATCTTTGTAATTTTGACAATAGGCCTAATTGCCTACACTCTTTCTTTTATTCAAAATATAGCATGTATAATTAATGAATGAATAATTATCAATATTTGTCAAATATCTGTAAAATCTATTTTCTTCTAAATTGTCCACTTTTACAAATTCATTTTGAGAATAAGAAATAAAATATTTAATAAAAGAAAGTTTGCAAAGCTGTTATATTTCTTATTTTGCAAATTCGGAATTTCAAAATATATCTATAACATCTCCCCTCTGCCTTAATTGGCTTTGACCCCAAAGCCACATAACATCAACTACAAATATAAGACATATAAGATTAGAAAATCAAGTTAATCAATTTTATATACACTCATAAAATATATATACATTGTCACAAATATAATGTTCTGCTATTGTTGTGTAAGGTAGTATGCTCATTGAGCCACATTAATAGGTGCTGAATAAATGCCATTTATGTTTGAAAAAAATATCGTGAGTTTGCTGAATTTAAGCCAATATATAAGATACTTTAAAAACTCATACTCTGCATTGCTGGACATGGGTATCGTGAAATCTGACATTTGACAGTTTACTCACTTTTGTCAATACAATGTTATAAATACATTGAGGTTTAATAGTAAAGTAGGATGGACACAGAGGCAGAATAAGGACTGGTACTGTAACACATGTACTATCCACGGAATTTTTGTTTTGTTTTGTGAAAACAAATTTAAATTTGGTTCTACACGCAGTTTGCCAAAAAAAAAATCAACCAAACTAAACCAAAATAAAATAGTCAGGTGAATATTAGCATTGTTGCTCAAAATTATAGAACCAATGGCTCGGAAGGAAAAGCCGTCGCGGCTTGCAAAAATAAAAGAAGGTACAAACGCACATGTTGCTTTCTTTTGTACTGTAAAATAACAAGTGTTGAAGTAAATGTTCTTGCTTTGAACCACAAAAATATAAGAAAATTATCATATTATATACAAATAAATTAAACAAAAAACGTACTTCAACATTAGTCATGACTCTATGTAACTCTTCGTAAAAAACTGTCCACAATGTGTGTGTACTTTCTCTTATAAAAAAAATGCTTTGGCTTTCAGTCTGTATCATTCAAGAAAATATTAACACTATAAAAAAAACTGTCATCAGTGAAAAGTTTCTAAGTGTTATTTAACCTTAACTTGTAAAAATGAAAAAAAAAATGTGTGATGAGTTGTTAGATGAGCATGCGCATACTCTTAGCACTATTAGACAACAGATATAAATCTGTCATGGGTAACTAAACACCACAATTTTGAATAAATAATTTATGGCTTTTGAAAACAATCTAAAGTTCCTAAAAGATATAGTCTCGAGAATAACACTATAAAACAATTCAAAGACTTCAGCACTGGTGCAAAAGAAAAAAATGTGTATATGCTAATGTGCTTTATTAAAAATTTTTCTTTTATTTCAAGGAATGAAAAATACTTTAAAAGTTTTGTGTGACTAGTTTTGCCGTATGCATGTTTTTCTCTTTCGTTTAGTCCCTGTATTTGTATGTGTGCTAAAATATACTCTGATTAAATGTTCTGAAACATATTCCTCTGGTTCCCATGTGGGTTTTGAGCCGTCCGCCCATTTTACAAGGAAATGTCGTTTACCTTGTAAGCGCTTTAACTTCAAAAGTTTTTCCGCTTTATAAAACTGATGATCTTCTACCTGATCATCATTACCATCAGTGGTTTCATTCTCCCTATTTTGTGCTTGAGGCACATTCTCATCACTTTGATCATGCTGATCTACCTTATCAGCATTATTAGCTTGATTTTGTACCACCTCATTGGGTTGCAGCTGATGATCTCTTGGATCCTTGTAAAGGATTATTTCTTTTGCATTGATCATCGATTTTACCTCTTTATTAGTGCTGCACATTCTCAATTTGTATGTGTACTTTGGTCCCAACTCAGTTATGTAATAAGGCCCTTTGTACTTATCTACCAATTTCGGTGAGCGACCGACGGGAACCACATGTTGCCGAAGTAAAACTAAATCCCTTACTTTAAATTGTGGAAATTTTGAATTTCGGTCGTATCGCTCTTTAGATTTTAACTGTTTTTCTAACATATTTTTAGTGGCAAGATCTTGTGTGATCTTTAAATTTGATAGAACTTCTTCCATTTGAAGCTTGGCATCTGATGACAAATTTTGTTTAGGTGTAACAGAAGTGTCAAAAGGTAGATTCATTTCTCTACCAAACAGCAAATGAAAGGGAGAAAACTCAGTTGATTGAGTTGAAGGAGAATTGCGTAAAGCCATTAAAATTCCGGGTAATTTATCGGGCCAATTATTTTGAGCCTTATCACAGTATGCTCTGAAAGACTTTATCAGAGTTGAGTTGCACCTTTCTACTAATCCATTTGTTTGAGGATGGTACGAGCTAGTATGATATCTTGTAACATCAAATATCTCACATAACGACAGAACTAAATTATTCATGAAGCTTTTTCCACGATCACTAACCAAAAACCTTGCTGCGCCAAATCTAGAGAAAACCTCTTTGAACAAGACCTTTGCAACTTCAGAAGCCTCTTGTGTTTTCATAGCAAATGCTTCAACCCACTTACTACAACTATCAACCAAAACGAGCAAGTATGTTTCACCTTTGTTTGTCTTGCTCAGCTTTAAGAAATCCATATGCCATCGATCAAATGGACCTACCACTGGTAAAGGATTTAAAGGTGGATTTTTGCGTGTATGGTCAACCTTAATTCGTTGACACCTGTCACAAGAAAGAACATGGTCTTTGACTGTTTGGTGCATTTTTGGCCAAAAATATTTTTGTCTCAAAGCAGCCAAAACCCTGTCCAATCCTAAGTGTGCACCACCATAATTCAACTCATGATAAGCTAGCAAAGCATGACGTCTGAGAGCTAATAGAAGACATAATTGTTTAATGTACTTTTCATCTGGACTCGTTTTAAACCTCGTTTGAAACCATTTATACAAAACACCATCACAAACCGAGTAATCTTGAGATTCTGCTAGAACTTTTTGTCGAACCTTTTCACTTTGAGGTAAAACGTCATTTTGCAAGTAATTAAACATATCCTGAAAATCTGGGTCAACTTGTTGTAACTGACCTACAGCAGGAATGTCCAATAACTCACTATTGACGACTTCAGGATCTAGAGGAGCAAGAAGTGTATAGTCTCCATAAAATAATTCGAGCTCTACACTCTCCAAGTCCTCGTCTCCTTTATTGTCTACCCCTAGATCTGTCTCACAAGCATTACCCTCAATTGTATCTGACAGAAACTCATTTTCATTTGCATTTGCAACAAACACTTTCACTGGCGATGTTTTATTTTCATCAGCCACTTCAGTATATGTGCGTCTGCTGAGAGCATCTGCCACCTCGTTGTTTTTACCTGGTTTGTGAACGATATCAAAGTCGAAGTCTTGTAATTTAAGAGCCCAACGACCTAACTTACCGACTGCAACCTTTTGATCCATCAAATATTTAAGAGCCTTGTGATCTGTGAAAATTCTGAATCGACGAGTTAAATAAGCACGAAAATGTTTGACACCCTCTAGAACAGCTAAACATTCTTGTTCTGTGGTGCACCAAATTCGTTCTGCCCTAGACAAACTTCTACCTCCATAAGCTATGACATGCTCTCGACCTTGACTATCTAATTGGCCTAGAACAAACCCAATTGCCGTACTACTAGCATCACAAGTTAGCATAAAAGGTTTGTTCATATCAGGATATGCCAAGATCGGTGCTGATAATAAAGCCTTTTTGAGCTTGTCAAAAGCTTCTTGACATATCGAAGTCCAATGAAATTTCTTTTCAAAATCCTTTCTCAATAAAGCATTCAAAGGAGAAGCAATGTTAGCAAAAGAATCAACGAACTTCCGATAGTAACTACACATGCCCAGAAAAGATTTAACCTGTTTTTGATTTTAGGGACCGGAAATGAACTAACAGCATCCGTTTTAGATGGATCCACATGAACTCCGTGTTTTGATAGGATGTGACCTAAGTATTTGACTTCTTTGACTGCAAACTCACATTTGGTTGGTTTCAATGTAAGATTTGCGTCTCGGAGTCTGTTAAATACTTGTTCTAGATGCCTAAGATGCTCCTCAAAAGTTTTACTAAAGATAAGAATGTCATCGACATAGACCAAAACAAATTTCCAATTTAACCCTCTGAGCACTTGAGTCATGATCATCTGAAAACTGACAGGAGAGTTTCTGAGACCGAAAGGTAAACGAAGCCATTCATAAACACCATTTCGTGTAATGAATGCAGATTTGTGCCTTGTTTCCTCGTCCATCTCAATTTGATGGAAGCCACTATAAAGATCAAGTGATGAGAATATATTTGCTTGTGATTCTCCTAATGTATCAAAGACACATTCAAGCCTAGGCAATGGAAATGACATAGGAATTGTTTGCTTGTTGAGCAAACGATAATCACAACAAAATCTCCATTGCCCTGACTGTTTCTTTTTCACAAGAACCACGGGAGAATGGTACTCACTATTTGATGGCTTTATCAGCTTGTGACGTTCCATCTCTTCGACATGTCTGCTAATTTCCTTTTCAACAGGTGGAGACTGGTGGTAGAATGGTCTTTTTACTGGTTTTGCGTCCCTGTATGTTTCAATTCTGTGTTTGTATATCTTTGAATGACCTAACTCTGAAAGACTTGTTGCGAAAACATCTCTATTACCATTCAAAAATGTAAAAAGCTTTTGTTTTTGCTCTTGTGTTAAGTCAGAATTCTTTAAATCAAAATCAATGCGTGTTTTTGTTTTGTTATTTTCTGTTTCTATTGCATGTATGTTAGCATCATGTGTAGGTGCGTCATTTAACTCTTGTATTGACTCTATTTCAATGTCTGACACAGTTGCTAAAACTTTGCTTGCAGGAATTGTAACTGATTTCTTAGTAGGGTTCAAAACTCTAATGACTGCTCCGAATTTGCAAAATAAGAAATATAACACATTTGTAACTTGACCAAACATTTGAATAAAACAAAGGCTTAATTCTTTATAAAAATGCTTATTAATGATTTTGAATCTAAGTAACTTTGTATTTGAATAAACTAAAATATCATATGAAAAATACTAAAAATTATTGAACACTCACCTGTAATGAAAACAAGCTTTTAAGAATACAACTTTATTCAGTGCTGGTCGGAATGAAACTGACCAACACTGACGCTTGTTAACAAAGTTTCCTGCTTAGTTTTCAGGTGAGGTTCGACAAGGTTTATTTTGAAAGCTAACAAAAGGTTTAATTAGAAAATATTCTTTGACTGGCCCCTGTCATATAGGGGGACGCTAACAAAAATCTCACCTTAACTTTTCTTGACATAAAACGGATTATTGGGATTCGTAAATAAGTAAATGACCCAAGATTACGTAATATCACTTTGTCCGGATAAAACTTATTTATTTCTATTGTCCTGTGTCTTTAGATGAATTGCTAAAGATCATAAATGTTAATTTCCGTGGCTATGAGTATTAAGTAATGAGATAATATAATTTACTTTAAATTATACTGATTCATAAATATTGTATACAAGATTTTCATACTAAAAAGTTCATATATAAAACATAATAATTTGAAACAAATAATACAAATTTCTTTAAATTATTAAAGTTTGAACGCAGCTGTTAAGGCATGAAGTTGCACCTAAATTTTCACTGTCACATAAAACTAAAGCATACCCTTCTTCCGGTAATCTTTCATTCTGCGCAGATACTGAATTCGCTTTTCAATGATTGCATCTTTCTTTATGAGGACCTTTTTTTTGTTTGTGTGCGCTCCCATATAAAATCAAATTACTTCACAATTTTCAGACTAAGTGATTTACTTCTAATGTCACATTTATGCGATTTAAAAAGTTTATCAATGCCTGGTTATTGACGGCGGACTGTATAACATTATTAATCTTCTGTCAAATTTATCAAAATTATAAATAGGTTAAAACCTTTTAGTTTCTGCCTTTCTAGTGAAAAAAAGACTCCCTTTTCTCATTTTCTCCGAATAGTAGCTTCGTCTACATGAGTAGCTTCTGTAGTCCTCTGTGTAAAGGCTTTTTAAACTGGAGTGACCGTCGGTTGCTGAATCTGTGACTCGAATTACTTTGACAAGCTCTGTAACCTATTTCTTTAGACTTAGAAAAAAGTATCTTCTCATACACTGCCATGGTTCTTTAAACAGAAGTATTTATAGGCACTGGCAGAAGTGTGTAAGTAGTAAATCGAAGAACAGTAAACATACACGCATAAATCTATACTTTCTTTTTTTTTCAAAAGGCTTTATATCACGGTGGGTATGGTTGTCCTGCGAGAGAACGTTCTGTGCTGGTGATTCGGTCCTGACGGGTGCTGGTGATCAATGAAAAAATGTAAACAAAGACGAAAATGAGGATTTTTGACGTTTTCACTCATAAAAAATGGAAGAAAACAGTTGAGATTTTTCAATTTTGTTTCTTATGGGTTCATATGTAAACCATTAAAAACTTGACCCTCTAAACTGTATCAGTAAGCGTAACACAAAAATGCTCATTTTCAGAAAATCTTGAACTGAAAAAATAAAACAAAAATGCTCATGGAGTCCGCTTTCTATACCGCAATCCACACGACAAAACTATTTTGTGAAAAAACATTGCAAGTTATTAAAATTTAGCATTTTCTCAATTAAGTCATGTCCTGGTACTGTGCTGGTGGGTCCTGTCATTGTGCTGGTGGGTCCTGATACGGTGCTGGTGATTTTGGATAAGAAGTTGGTCATATTTGAAACAAATGTTACAAAATCAATAAAATTGGGCAGATAATTGTTGTCAATAGGATCTATGACTCCTATTTTAGCTCTTGTGCATCCATTTGGCTGTTTAATATGTGTTTTCAACTGATCGTAACTTGTGTAACGTGTACACAGGGTAAGCGTGTCTATTTCTATTTAGAATGTGTTCGTTACCAGTTTGATACTGGATCCAAAATTGTTCTATTTACAAAATATACAACAAATAATCTTTATTCAAATATTTACGTCAATGAACTAAAATATATACAACGGCTCGTTGTGGTCTCAAATAAACTAACTATTAAAGCTATTAACTATTCTACTTTAAATATATACAATTGGTACAAATTTGTACAATTACAAATTTGTCCTTGGGTCAGGAACAAACTTGTCCTCCTGGTACAATAATGTACCCTACAAGTTTACACACTTGTCTTTGTTCCTTTGGTACAATTATGTACTTACAAGGTGGTCACACAGACTCACGCTTGTCCTGTACGGTACAATGCGGTTCAGCTTGCAAACGTACAAGTCCGTATTTATAACAGGAACCAACCTGTTCTTTATTACACTTAGTAATATTATCTAATAAATCAAGTATATACGAGAAAATCTCGAATACCAACGTACCGTACCTTGGTCTTATGTCTACGAAGACTTATGACAATCGACCCTGATCAACAAATGGAAGTTTTTAACGACCTTGACTGGCTATTACTTAAGAATCTCTCATGCTTATATACCCCAATGGTAGCCGTACCATTATCATAGGAGGGGTGTTCTTCCAAAGTGTCTCATTACTCATATTGACAGTTTCCTTTGGAACACCTCTTCACGTTTGACCTGACCCAAAGTTTACCCGCGAAACATCTTACTCTTTTCTATGTTTTATTAAAGTATATATACAATGCATAAAATAATGCTTCTACCGAACTGTAACCAATGTAAACAATCTAACCGTAGATACAAAATCATCACACTTGTATTACATAATTACATAAAAGGGCAACATCTTTCGTCCAATATCAGATAACAATATATAGTATCTAAAATAAGAATAGTTTTATTAAGATATTAAATGCCCCTTACATTGATGCTTCAACAATGATCAAAGCCCATGCCGCATAGACATGTTTGTTAGCGCTCCGCATACCCCTCCCCACTTCCACCCAACCAACCCTCCTCATTTCCTCCTTCATTGTTACAGTGGTGTACCAACAAAATAATTTATCACATAAAATAATAACACAAAGACACACATCATTGAACAACGAATGCTCGCAGGTACTGAATACGGGGCGCCGAATGGGACTCTTGTGGTTTTGTACAAAATTCAATTCTGTCATAACAAAATCATTTTTGTCTTACAAAACTATGTGCTACAGACTTGTTTTGTGAGAACTTCAATTTCAATTACCTGATCATCATTACCATCAGTGGTTTCATTCTCCCTATTTTGTGCTTGAGGCACATTCTCATCACTTTGATCATGCTGATCTACCTTATCAGCATTATTAGCTTGATTTTGTACCACCTCATTGGGTTGCAGCTGATGATCTCTTGGATCCTTGTAAAGGATTATTTCTTTTGCATTGATCATCGATTTTACCTCTTTATTAGTGCTGCACATTCTCAATTTGTATGTGTACTTTGGTCCCAACTCAGTTATGTAATAAGGCCCTTTGTACTTATCTACCAATTTCGGTGAGCGACCGACGGGAACCACATGTTGCCGAAGTAAAACTAAATCCCTTACTTTAAATTGTGGAAATTTTGAATTTCGGTCGTATCGCTCTTTAGATTTTAACTGTTTTTCTAACATATTTTTAGTGGCAAGATCTTGTGTGATCTTTAAATTTGATAGAACTTCTTCCATTTGAAGCTTGGCATCTGATGACAAATTTTGTTTAGGTGTAACAGAAGTGTCAAAAGGTAGATTCATTTCTCTACCAAACAGCAAATGAAAGGGAGAAAACTCAGTTGATTGAGTTGAAGGAGAATTGCGTAAAGCCATTAAAATTCCGGGTAATTTATCGGGCCAATTATTTTGAGCCTTATCACAGTATGCTCTGAAAGACTTTATCAGAGTTGAGTTGCACCTTTCTACTAATCCATTTGTTTGAGGATGGTACGAGCTAGTATGATATCTTGTAACATCAAATATCTCACATAACGACAGAACTAAATTATTCATGAAGCTTTTTCCACGATCACTAACCAAAAACCTTGCTGCGCCAAATCTAGAGAAAACCTCTTTGAACAAGACCTTTGCAACTTCAGAAGCCTCTTGTGTTTTCATAGCAAATGCTTCAACCCACTTACTACAACTATCAACCAAAACGAGCAAGTATGTTTCACCTTTGTTTGTCTTGCTCAGCTTTAAGAAATCCATATGCCATCGATCAAATGGACCTACCACTGGTAAAGGATTTAAAGGTGGATTTTTGCGTGTATGGTCAACCTTAATTCGTTGACACCTGTCACAAGAAAGAACATGGTCTTTGACTGTTTGGTGCATTTTTGGCCAAAAATATTTTTGTCTCAAAGCAGCCAAAACCCTGTCCAATCCTAAGTGTGCACCACCATAATTCAACTCATGATAAGCTAGCAAAGCATGACGTCTGAGAGCTAATAGAAGACATAATTGTTTAATGTACTTTTCATCTGGACTCGTTTTAAACCTCGTTTGAAACCATTTATACAAAACACCATCACAAACCGAGTAATCTTGAGATTCTGCTAGAACTTTTTGTCGAACCTTTTCACTTTGAGGTAAAACGTCATTTTGCAAGTAATTAAACATATCCTGAAAATCTGGGTCAACTTGTTGTAACTGACCTACAGCAGGAATGTCCAATAACTCACTATTGACGACTTCAGGATCTAGAGGAGCAAGAAGTGTATAGTCTCCATAAAATAATTCGAGCTCTACACTCTCCAAGTCCTCGTCTCCTTTATTGTCTACCCCTAGATCTGTCTCACAAGCATTACCCTCAATTGTATCTGACAGAAACTCATTTTCATTTGCATTTGCAACAAACACTTTCACTGGCGATGTTTTATTTTCATCAGCCACTTCAGTATATGTGCGTCTGCTGAGAGCATCTGCCACCTCGTTGTTTTTACCTGGTTTGTGAACGATATCAAAGTCGAAGTCTTGTAATTTAAGAGCCCAACGACCTAACTTACCGACTGCAACCTTTTGATCCATCAAATATTTAAGAGCCTTGTGATCTGTGAAAATTCTGAATCGACGAGTTAAATAAGCACGAAAATGTTTGACACCCTCTAGAACAGCTAAACATTCTTGTTCTGTGGTGCACCAAATTCGTTCTGCCCTAGACAAACTTCTACCTCCATAAGCTATGACATGCTCTCGACCTTGACTATCTAATTGGCCTAGAACAAACCCAATTGCCGTACTACTAGCATCACAAGTTAGCATAAAAGGTTTGTTCATATCAGGATATGCCAAGATCGGTGCTGATAATAAAGCCTTTTTGAGCTTGTCAAAAGCTTCTTGACATATCGAAGTCCAATGAAATTTCTTTTCAAAATCCTTTCTCAATAAAGCATTCAAAGGAGAAGCAATGTTAGCAAAAGAATCAACGAACTTCCGATAGTAACTACACATGCCCAGAAAAGATTTAACCTGTTTTTGATTTTAGGGACCGGAAATGAACTAACAGCATCCGTTTTAGATGGATCCACATGAACTCCGTGTTTTGATAGGATGTGACCTAAGTATTTGACTTCTTTGACTGCAAACTCACATTTGGTTGGTTTCAATGTAAGATTTGCGTCTCGGAGTCTGTTAAATACTTGTTCTAGATGCCTAAGATGCTCCTCAAAAGTTTTACTAAAGATAAGAATGTCATCGACATAGACCAAAACAAATTTCCAATTTAACCCTCTGAGCACTTGAGTCATGATCATCTGAAAACTGACAGGAGAGTTTCTGAGACCGAAAGGTAAACGAAGCCATTCATAAACACCATTTCGTGTAATGAATGCAGATTTGTGCCTTGTTTCCTCGTCCATCTCAATTTGATGGAAGCCACTATAAAGATCAAGTGATGAGAATATATTTGCTTGTGATTCTCCTAATGTATCAAAGACACATTCAAGCCTAGGCAATGGAAATGACATAGGAATTGTTTGCTTGTTGAGCAAACGATAATCACAACAAAATCTCCATTGCCCTGACTGTTTCTTTTTCACAAGAACCACGGGAGAATGGTACTCACTATTTGATGGCTTTATCAGCTTGTGACGTTCCATCTCTTCGACATGTCTGCTAATTTCCTTTTCAACAGGTGGAGACTGGTGGTAGAATGGTCTTTTTACTGGTTTTGCGTCCCTGTATGTTTCAATTCTGTGTTTGTATATCTTTGAATGACCTAACTCTGAAAGACTTGTTGCGAAAACATCTCTATTACCATTCAAAAATGTAAAAAGCTTTTGTTTTTGCTCTTGTGTTAAGTCAGAATTCTTTAAATCAAAATCAATGCGTGTTTTTGTTTTGTTATTTTCTGTTTCTATTGCATGTATGTTAGCATCATGTGTAGGTGCGTCATTTAACTCTTGTATTGACTCTATTTCAATGTCTGACACAGTTGCTAAAACTTTGCTTGCAGGAATTGTAACTGATTTCTTAGTAGGGTTCAAAACTCTAATGACTGCTCCGAATTTGCAAAATAAGAAATATAACACATTTGTAACTTGACCAAACATTTGAATAAAACAAAGGCTTAATTCTTTATAAAAATGCTTATTAATGATTTTGAATCTAAGTAACTTTGTATTTGAATAAACTAAAATATCATATGAAAAATACTAAAAATTATTGAACACTCACCTGTAATGAAAACAAGCTTTTAAGAATACAACTTTATTCAGTGCTGGTCGGAATGAAACTGACCAACACTGACGCTTGTTAACAAAGTTTCCTGCTTAGTTTTCAGGTGAGGTTCGACAAGGTTTATTTTGAAAGCTAACAAAAGGTTTAATTAGAAAATATTCTTTGACTGGCCCCTGTCATATAGGGGGACGCTAACAAAAATCTCACCTTAACTTTTCTTGACATAAAACGGATTATTGGGATTCGTAAATAAGTAAATGACCCAAGATTACGTAATATCACTTTGTCCGGATAAAACTTATTTATTTCTATTGTCCTGTGTCTTTAGATGAATTGCTAAAGATCATAAATGTTAATTTCCGTGGCTATGAGTATTAAGTAATGAGATAATATAATTTACTTTAAATTATACTGATTCATAAATATTGTATACAAGATTTTCATACTAAAAAGTTCATATATAAAACATAATAATTTGAAACAAATAATACAAATTTCTTTAAATTATTAAAGTTTGAACGCAGCTGTTAAGGCATGAAGTTGCACCTAAATTTTCACTGTCACATAAAACTAAAGCATACCCTTCTTCCGGTAATCTTTCATTCTGCGCAGATACTGAATTCGCTTTTCAATGATTGCATCTTTCTTTATGAGGACCTTTTTTTTGTTTGTGTGCGCTCCCATATAAAATCAAATTACTTCACAATTTTCAGACTAAGTGATTTACTTCTAATGTCACATTTATGCGATTTAAAAAGTTTATCAATGCCTGGTTATTGACGGCGGACTGTATAACATTATTAATCTTCTGTCAAATTTATCAAAATTATAAATAGGTTAAAACCTTTTAGTTTCTGCCTTTCTAGTGAAAAAAAGACTCCCTTTTCTCATTTTCTCCGAATAGTAGCTTCGTCTACATGAGTAGCTTCTGTAGTCCTCTGTGTAAAGGCTTTTTAAACTGGAGTGACCGTCGGTTGCTGAATCTGTGACTCGAATTACTTTGACAAGCTCTGTAACCTATTTCTTTAGACTTAGAAAAAAGTATCTTCTCATACACTGCCATGGTTCTTTAAACAGAAGTATTTATAGGCACTGGCAGAAGTGTGTAAGTAGTAAATCGAAGAACAGTAAACATACACGCATAAATCTATACTTTCTTTTTTTTTCAAAAGGCTTTATATCACGGTGGGTATGGTTGTCCTGCGAGAGAACGTTCTGTGCTGGTGATTCGGTCCTGACGGGTGCTGGTGATCAATGAAAAAATGTAAACAAAGACGAAAATGAGGATTTTTGACGTTTTCACTCATAAAAAATGGAAGAAAACAGTTGAGATTTTTCAATTTTGTTTCTTATGGGTTCATATGTAAACCATTAAAAACTTGACCCTCTAAACTGTATCAGTAAGCGTAACACAAAAATGCTCATTTTCAGAAAATCTTGAACTGAAAAAATAAAACAAAAATGCTCATGGAGTCCGCTTTCTATACCGCAATCCACACGACAAAACTATTTTGTGAAAAAACATTGCAAGTTATTAAAATTTAGCATTTTCTCAATTTAGTCATGTCCTGGTACTGTGCTGGTGGGTCCTGTCATTGTGCTGGTGGGTCCTGATACGGTGCTGGTGATTTTGGATAAGAAGTTGGTCATATTTGAAACAAATGTTACAAAATCAATAAAATTGGGCAGATAATTGTTGTCAATAGGATCTATGACTCCTATTTTAGCTCTTGTGCATCCATTTGGCTGTTTAATATGTGTTTTCAACTGATCGTAACTTGTGTAACGTGTACACAGGGTAAGCGTGTCTATTTCTATTTAGAATGTGTTCGTTACCAGTTTGATACTGGATCCAAAATTGTTCTATTTACAAAATATACAACAAATAATCTTTATTCAAATATTTACGTCAATGAACTAAAATATATACAACGGCTCGTTGTGGTCTCAAATAAACTAACTATTAAAGCTATTAACTATTCTACTTTAAATATATACAATTGGTACAAATTTGTACAATTACAAATTTGTCCTTGGGTCAGGAACAAACTTGTCCTCCTGGTACAATAATGTACCCTACAAGTTTACACACTTGTCTTTGTTCCTTTGGTACAATTATGTACTTACAAGGTGGTCACACAGACTCACGCTTGTCCTGTACGGTACAATGCGGTTCAGCTTGCAAACGTACAAGTCCGTATTTATAACAGGAACCAACCTGTTCTTTATTACACTTAGTAATATTATCTAATAAATCAAGTATATACGAGAAAATCTCGAATACCAACGTACCGTACCTTGGTCTTATGTCTACGAAGACTTATGACAATCGACCCTGATCAACAAATGGAAGTTTTTAACGACCTTGACTGGCTATTACTTAAGAATCTCTCATGCTTATATACCCCAATGGTAGCCGTACCATTATCATAGGAGGGGTGTTCTTCCAAAGTGTCTCATTACTCATATTGACAGTTTCCTTTGGAACACCTCTTCACGTTTGACCTGACCCAAAGTTTACCCGCGAAACATCTTACTCTTTTCTATGTTTTATTAAAGTATATATACAATGCATAAAATAATGCTTCTACCGAACTGTAACCAATGTAAACAATCTAACCGTAGATACAAAATCATCACACTTGTATTACATAATTACATAAAAGGGCAACATCTTTCGTCCAATATCAGATAACAATATATAGTATCTAAAATAAGAATAGTTTTATTAAGATATTAAATGCCCCTTACATTGATGCTTCAACAATGATCAAAGCCCATGCCGCATAGACATGTTTGTTAGCGCTCCGCATACCCCTCCCACTTCCACCCAACCAACCCTCCTCATTTCCTCCTTCATTGTTACAGTGGTGTACCAACAAAATAATTTATCACATAAAATAATAACACAAAGACACACATCATTGAACAACGAATGCTCGCAGGTACTGAATACGGGGCGCCGAATGGGACTCTTGTGGTTTTGTACAAAATTCAATTCTGTCATAACAAAATCATTTTTGTCTTACAAAACTATGTGCTACAGACTTGTTTTGTGAGAACTTCAATTTTGTGATGACAAAATTCATTTGTGTAGACAAAATTCATTTTTGTCATGACAAAATTCATTTTTGTCATTCATTTTTGTAGACAAAATTCATATTTGTCATGACAAAAGTCAATTTTGTCTTAAAGGTATGCAAATATAAACATATTTGCATACAAAATTGACTTTTGTTACCTGATATGGAAATTAAATCACAAAAGTCAATTGTGTACGGTAAGATTCAATTTTGTGAGACAAAATTGACTTTTGTGAAACAAAATTAACTTTTGTGAGACAAAATTGACTTTTGTGAGACAAAATTCAATTTTGTCATTTTTGTTGAGACAAAATTCAATTTTGTCATTTTGGTTGAGACAAAATTCAATTTTGTCATTTTTGTTGAGACAAAAGTCAATTTTGTTAATTTTGTTGAGACAAAAGTCAATTTTGTCAATTTTGTTGAGACAAAAGTCAATTTTGTCAATTTTGTTGAGACAAAAGTCAATTTTGTGACGACAAAATTCATTTTTGTGATGACAAAATTCAATTTTGTAACAACAAAATTGACTTTTATGAGACAAAATTGACTTTCGTGAGACAAAATTGACTTTCGTGAGACAAAAATCAATTTTGTTGAGACAAAATTCAATTTTGTTAATTTTGTTGAGACAAAATTCAATTTTGTTAATTTTGTTGAGACAAAATTCAATTTTGTCAATTTTGTTGAGACAAAATTCAATTTTGTTAATTTTGTTGAGACAAAATTCAATTTTGTCAATTTTGTTGAGACAAAATTCAATTTTGTCAATTTTGTTGAGACAAAAGTCAATTTTGTCAATTTTTTTCTCACAAAAGTCAATTTTGTGTAAAAAAAGTCAATTTTGTGTAACAAAAGTCAATTTTGTGTAACAAAAGTCAATTTTGTGTAAAAAAAGTCAATTTTGTATAACAAAAGTATTTTTTGTGTAACAAAAGTCGATTTTGTATGCAAATTAGTTCACAGAAACCAAACTAAACTAATTTAAATACAAAATTGACTTTTGTCGCTCAATTTTCAAATTAGGTAACAAAAGTCAAGTCTGTGTAACAAAAATGAATTTTGTCATGACAAAAGTGACTTTTGTCCGCTGATAGATAATTTTGTATGACAAAATTTCAAATTTGTAGTATGATACAAATTTTGTTAAACTGAACTCATTTTTGTTGAACAAAAGTCACTTTTGTCCGTACAAAATTGAATTTTGAGTACAAAACCACAAGAGTCCCATTCGGCGCCCCGTACTGAAAGCTAGTTCAAAGCCGCATTTTCAACTAATAAATAAACCATGTTCTCATATACAAAAATTCCAATCGTGTCGATTAAAAGTCTCAAAACTTAAGTTCACATTTTAATGTTTGATGAAGCAGAACTTTAAAAGTGTGCAGTGAATCTTGTGCTCACAGCAGTTATTGTCATAATTATGTTTACATAAGACTCATAAAGGAATTAAGTAGGTACCAAGAAATATTTTACAGTTCAACTTAATGATCATGAATGGAAGGAAATGGTACGGAAGTTTACATAGGACAAAAGAAATTGATAGTATTTTTTGGCGAAAGACTTAAACGCTTCTTTGCATTATATAGTACAGCTCTTCTATAAAAGCATGCAAAAAAAAAACTTTGATTGACTTGCTTGCTATGTTTGCTTGGATGTTTTCAAACAATAGGTAGGCGGAGTTCCTATACATACTGGGATTTGATTGGACAAATACAAACTGACAGGAATTGAAGTTAATGTTTATTGTCCAAACAAATTCTAGTATATAGTAAACAGACTACTTACCTGTCGTTTACAAACATCCAAACAATCATAGCAAGCAATTTGATCAATGGTTTGCTTTGCATATATTTATAGAAGAGCTGTAAATTCTTTAAAAAAAATTCTTGTTGTCCTAGATGGTTAAATCCTCAACAAAATCTCAAAAACTTTGTTGGAACGAATAAAGGTTTTAAATCAAATTTTTGTGGACTTTTTAGCTTCCACCCTGACGAGACATGTTAGCTGTTCGTATGCTGTTGCACCTGACGCACGGAAACTTTCTCATTTCCATCTTCTTTTCTGAAATATTTTTCCCAGCTCATACTTGACAGGATTGTTATCCTATTAAAAGGTGTAACCAATGAAATGAACACAAGTTAAAAATTTCACAATACTATGTAATTCATTTTATGTGTCAATTTGTTCGAAAAAAGTCGAAAAGAAGAGAGTTTTTTTAATGTCATGATTATCTGTCACTTTCTAGATCTATGCTTAGCATTTATTTCAGATGACATGGACTCCTCACCCTGGTGACCCTGCTGCCTTTCATAACTTTTTCCGTATACATAGATTAATAGATAAACAAAAGGCTGCAACTGGTATTTTTGTATTTAAAATGATTCGTTGTAACGAGAATATTTGTGGTGATTGGAAACTGTGAGGGTCAAAATTTTAAATTGCTTATAAATGTTGCTGGACCTAGTTTCGTTATCTGATCTGAATTTTCTGAAATGTGCAAGGTAGATAGACATTGGACTTTTGATTTTTGTTACTCGGTATGTTTTGAACTTTTGCAATATTAAAGCCGATTTCAATGCGTGTGTAGACAAAGGGAATATCTTTGGTTATCTTGCTTGCTGAACAGAAAAGTCATTGTTAGGTTATGTAAACTACCCTACTTTAAGAGTAGACTAGTCCGACAAATGACACATCTTTCTGTCTGTAGGACCAGGCTACTTCGAAAGGAGGGTAGTATACCTTACCTAAAAATGACTTCACGGTTTAGCTAACAAGCAAGCTAACCAAAGATATTACCTTTGTCTACATACTGAATGGAATCGGCTGTAACTAAAAACTCGAATACATTTTAACAGACAGTGGTCATGTTTGTTGATGAATATTGTCTACTCTTAGATTCACTCTTGAAAAATCATTTGGTAACATTTGGTCAAGTAATTTCAGAAAAGATCTTTTTGTAATTGCGGACGCCAAGACAATACATGAACCTCACACGACCCCTCGACACAGGTGAGCTTATATATGATCTTATAGCGATTCGGGTTGATAACCAGTTGAAATTAAGCCAGTTTTTTGTGTGTGTAGATTTGTATTGTTTTAAACTGTTATGACCTTTTAAAGTTAAATGTAGGTGTTTAATCTAAGAATTTTCTTTTTTAAACTTATATACTTGTTTTATACTCAATTGGTAGTATGAAGCTACGAGATATTTTAATTTTTGAAATTGAAGGCACAATTAACAAAGCAAACGGTAGTTTAAAATACTTTTAAATAGATCTTTAAGGATAATGTACCCTTGTGTTGATCCCATGCTAAACATAACGAAATCTCTGTACAAAGGTTATCTCGTCTCCATTCTCTGACATATTCTAGTCTGCCCTTTCAAGTGAAAGTGAGTAGATTTTCACCTGGACGGACGTGTTTATTATATGTCCTGTAGACCAAGGTGAATAAAATGTCGACTACTTAAATCATAAACTGATGAGTTGAGAATGGAAACTTCTGATCAACTGCCAGAGGAGATTACAGCAGTCATTTCTCTAGTTGAGAGCCAAACCGCCGATTGGATACTAACCAAACGGAATGGCAAATACTCCATCAAGATAAAATGGCGTCAAATCGAAAGACAGAAAACTGAGACGAAAAAAGAGTCATCAAAAGCACGTCAAGATAGGAATAACCGTCGACGACAAGCTTTCCTCTCCCGCAAAAAACCACAACCGTCAGGAGACCCGACTTTAAACACCGAGGAGCTGGAAACAACCGCACCACCCACAAATGACGAGATCTTGGAAATACCTCCGATCATCACTGATATGGAAACAGGTACACAAGACACGTCTATAGACAGCAATCCATCAGCAAGCCAGGACTCGGCTGATGAAACGTTGATTGACACACCGACACGTACAATGGAAATAAGGAAGTCTTCGAAAGAAGATCCCGCCCGAGAGGGTGCCGAGGGTCGATCAACAAAAGAACAAGAAAAAGATACGGACAAAAAAAGAGAAAGAAAAAAGAAACAACTTGAAGCTTGCAGCTATACCAGAGGGTTAAGAGTAAAGAAAATCTGCCTAGATCTACCTCAACAGATGTACGTGTTAGATATAGATAGTCCTGACCAGAACTTATATCTATTAGTAAGAAGCGATACACTTCAGCTGGACAACTTTATCTATAAAGATCAGAGAGCAGATACGTACAACTACATCAAGAGAAGTTTTGACACCTGGTTAGACGTGCGAAACATCAAGAACTTTCTATATAGTTTAGAAAGAATAAAAGAAATAGAAAAATTTAGTAAAGAATTGAAACTTAAATTGTTATAAATAAAGGGTGAAATAAACCCCATGACCCCGAAAAAAAAAAAAAAAAAAAGTCTGCCCTTTCATAAAATAGTGAAGTTTTTTTAGTGGCCTATCGAACTTTCGAAAAGAAAAAAATACCTGATAACCGGCCAGACAAAAAAATTATGTTGAAAAAATCTTACAGATACAGCAAGTGATTCTTAATAGCTGTAAGATACATTTTTCTTTTAAAATACAACTTTTAAATCTTACGAGAAACTATTCCAAGCTTAAAACTTTCACTGTAACCTCGCTCTAACTTATCCCCCATCCCTCCCCCCCAAAAAAACCAAACAAACAAACCCGCAATACTATTGTCATTCTTATAGTCAGCACTAAATTGTTCACACACAAATGTGTTTTAAGCTGCTAAAGACGTATGTTTCAAACGCTCAGAAATTCCTTTGTTCTATATTTTTGCTCTCCATTTTTATGCAAAACCTTTTACATTTTGATTTAATGGGTTATTGTTGAAGGTCGTACGATGACGTATGGTTGTTAACACATACTTCCTTTGGTGTCTTATGGAAATTTGTCCATTGACAACAAACATACCACATCATCTACTTTATATAAGTATTGTATAAATTACAACGTATTTTGGGGATCTTGCAAAATGATCGTAATCCCGAAAATCGTAAACATATTTTCTTATCTTAAAAGGCGGCAAGAAGGTTCCATGAACAGCCCAATAAATAAGATTACAGTTAATTAAAAAAAAATAAAAAAATATAACATAATATAATAACAGTAAACAGATTCACAACAATGTCAATTTCAAGAAAGCAGACAACAGTTAATTAGTCAATAACAGTACAGCATCAATGATCTTGAATATATGCCACTTTTAACTAAAATATAAAGGCACAGAACCAGGACATAGGAGCACAGAACCAGGACCGTTTTTCTTATCACCAGCACAAAGTCAGGACAATTCCGTTTAAACGAACTTGCATGACTTTTGCAATATAATATTGTTGTAATATACTTTGCATGGTACTTATGACACATCAGAGAAAAATTAAGCAACAAAACAGTCGTGTTATTGCCGTTCTGATACAATGTAAACAAACCCACCAGCACAGAATCAGGACCCACCAGCACCTGACAGGACCAAATCACCAGCACAGAACGTTCTCTTGCAAGACAACCATACCCACCGTGTATATTATGATCATAATTATATAAGGATGTACATTTTATTTTTTTATATATGATTTCTGAAGGTCACATTCAATTTTAATTTTACAATTAGAAAGGGTTTTAACAGAAAAATACAATAGCCGATACTTTAAAATAACAAGCTATAGCACATATAAATGCTAACATTTAAACTAATCTATTCGTCCCATATCATTCGCTCAGTTCTTTTATACATGTTTATCTATTTGGTGACACTGATAGGTGATTAGAAATCGATTATGATGATTATATTGGCAACCATCCTTATCACGCATATCTTCAAATAGAGTACTGCCCGTATGCAAATTAAAACGTCAACTCCGCCAAATCAGTTGATATAACATGTGTAATAGGCGAGTGACTTATTTCAAAAAGACGCTTAGTTAACGACTTTAATGCACCCACCTAACACACGGCTGTATTATATATCATGCGAAAGCTGTTAATCTGTACTTTCTGTTTTGCCCGGTCGTAAAAAAAATCGTACGGTGCAATTTTTTGTTAAATCAAGGTCAAAGGTCACGAAAAAACATTCCAATTTTTGCGATTACTAAATAAAACGCCATTTTCTAATTCTTGTACCATAAAATTTTCCAAAAGATCATATGAACTTTATGGAACATGATACATAATTTCCAAATCTAACAAAAAATAAGAGATTCGATGCACAAAATTTCCCGAAAATTGAAATTTATCACAAATCCTCAAAAATTGAAAAATTATTCAAAAAGCAAAATATATCTTGGGGAATCGATATTTGTATGCTAAAAAAATAGATAAATGTATATGTTTTAGGTCAAGGAATATTTGTTTTGTAATTTTAAGATGCAATTATTACTGAATTATTGTTCATGGAACAGCCTTCTATTGAAGTGTTTGTAGTTGCCCAAAAATCTGCCATCTGCAAATAGCGATCATTTTGTTAATCTATGTTAAAATAGCACATCGCTAATTGTGAATATCAGGGAGGAGAATGATTTTCCATAATAAAAGAAGGGGTATTTAAAGTAAGAAAAGAATATATGCGAGGTAATTGAGGTTAAAATATGTTTTTTACGAAGTCAAACTTTTTTACTGTTCTTTTTGTAATCATGTTTAAATGCAAACATTACTTTGCGACTAAATTGTAGGCAACATTGAAATAAGTAACCTTGTTCAGAAACACTTGGTTGTCTAAAGCGGGATGTAAACGAACTAAATAAAATGCGGCTGCTTCTTATTTAGTTTAAAATCGTGTTATAGGAAGTCATATTAAATGTGTTGAGAAGTTTAATCGCTTTAACTATTTGAATAAAGGATGCTTCGAGTATTTTCTACATAAGCTTTAAAAATACAAATGCATGTCATTGTGTATGTAAAACACTATAAGCAGTTGTGAAATAACAAAATGAAAAAGTTAAATACCCTTCCTGATCTCATAAGATCATTCGCTGTTTTAGGAGTGTTCGTTTTCATGGTATGCTGTGTTTTTTGGACTGTTGTTTGTCTCTTGGACTTTAATTTTATTTTGTTCATGGTTTTAATTAACTTTATTTAATTCATGGTTTGAGATGTTGATTGCCCCTTTGGTATTATTTTACTTTAAAGACATTAACTTGCAGTAATGAAAATCGGCCAAAAAATCACCTCAAAGTAAAGTGAAGAAGATTAACGCAATAAGACAAATATCCGCGAAAATAACTTAATTTGCTCACGGTGATATATATATAGAACCAAATCGTTATCATGATACATTTAGCTACACGGATCTATAATTTTTAAACCTTTTACTACTTGAATAGTGACGAAATATATCAAAGGGACATCAAACTCATAATTAAAAACGAACTGACAAAGCCGGGCAAAAAACGAACAAGACAAGCAACAGTATACAAAACACAACATATAAAACTACAGATTGAGTTACACAAATCCCCCCCCCCAAAAAAAAAAAAATATTTTGAGTGAACTCAGGGGCTCCTAAAGGGTAGGTAGATCATGTTCCACATGTGACACCCGTCTTAGTTTAAATATATTTATTTATAGTGGATTGGGAAACAAGTTTTGCAACTTAAATTAATCGCTTTCCACTTTGCGGGTGCGAGTGCTGCCTTGTAGCGGCATTAGCCTGCTCTTTTTCGAAATCTACAAAGGTGTGTTTAACGTGCAAGAGATATGGCTCTCTCTTAACACGGGTCAGCCATTTATCGTCCCCTTCAGACGGACTTTCATCGTTTCCTTAAGACCATACTCACAAATGGTGTCAAGGAAGAGCCGAAAATTCAGTCCCTGAAATTTTCATCACGGAACGGGAATCGAACCAGGAACCTTTGTGTTAGTAGTCCGATGCACTAACCACTACACCACGGCTCTCTTTTACACGTCTTTTGACTCATGTATTTCCTAACTCGGTGCCAAGCCTTATTCGGTTGGTGACATTCACGGCAGAAATGACGGCAATTTGGTTACGTCGATGGAACTTATCAGTCGTCATCTGGCTAAACAGATATCTCATAATTGTCAACAAACTCGTAGTGGCGTCCATGAAATTTTCAAAAGGATGATTTCAACTTTGCATTTGAACTCTGGTTTAAAACATGTTTAAACCAGCATTTTTCTTCAAATGTCCTGTACCAAGTCAGGCATATGGCAGTTGGTATCGAATAATCTGTTTCTTTGTATGTTGGCGTTTGTTTTTGTAGCAGTTCTGTGTTTCTGTTATATCGTTGTGTTCCTCTTATAGTTGATGCGTTTTCCTAGTTTTTGCTTTGTGACCCGGATTTATTTCAGTTACTAGTAAATCGATTGATGACTATTGAATAGCGGTATACTATAGTTGCCTTTATTTCAGAGGAGTTGAGGCTCAATGAAATCGGTCTCCATCTTTAGTAGTATAGATATGCAGGCGTTGCTATAATGTTGTTACATAAAAATGAAAAGTTTATAATTTGGTAGTAAGGGGTGTTTTTATGGGTTGTTTTATGCTCATCTCTTTTGTCGTAAAACTTGTTCTCAACCAACCCTCATCATCGATTTCAAGATACGTGATAGAGTAAACTATATCTGTTGAGTCTTTTATTTTCTATTTCAATGGAAAATACGAGGCCAACATTGTCACAAATTTTGCACTATTCAGTGAGATTACATCATCTATATAATGGAAAGTGAAGTTTCAAGATACTGATAGCTTCTTTTCAGTCGTCATCAGAAACTCTTGTATGAAGTCATCCTCGTATGAAAAATGAACTAGTCATTCAAGCTATTCAGGAAGTCTAGTTGTAACTAGAATCGTTGCGTATTAATGGATATTTTTTCTTCAAAATTATTCTTATTTGATGAATTAATGCATGTAAACAATGAACAACGCAATTTAAGCAATCAAGTAGTCAAGTTTTATAATGTGTTTACTAGTTTTTGAAATTCTTTGAAATTTTAATTTTCATCAATTTATTTTCTATTTATTTTGGTCTAAATTTTCAATTCACATTAAATGAATAAAAGGTCTTTTCACTACATCAATATTTATAATGAAGCTACAAATCAAACAATTAGAAAAGTCGAAATATGTTTATTTCAGGCTGGTAGACGTTACAATGCAGATTGCAATCTCTTAGTTTCACCCCCTTTATTTCAAGCAATAAGATGATTCGCGCACATATTTTTTTACTCTAAATTTTTCAGATTCTTAAGAATTTGTTTATTAAATCTTATATTGACCACATACAATGTTTAAATAGGAAGAAATGCTTAAAAGGGTGTTTTTGTAGATGGCGGTATTTTGGGCAACTGTATGAGTTGTTATGATTTGCTGATTGATTAGAAGTAAGCATAATTTTAGGAAATTTTATGGTGTCAAAAACTTCTTTGATAGTCATTACAGGGTTTTACTTAGTTTTAATTGATAAGCATTTGCACCAAAAAGAAAAATTTGAGTTTTCACACATTTTGTTAACTTTTACTCGAATTTCAGGAAACATGTGCTCTCTGACAAAAACACGCTTTAAATATTAAAAAATGCATTTGAATAATGACTGTTAATCTCTCTGCTAAAAGTTTAAATTGTTTGCATATGTGAATTTAGTATATAAAAGTCATATTATGCAATCAGGCTGAAATCTTAGAAAATATGCAATTATTCGTCCTTGGCCTTTGATCTTGATTTGACGGAAATTGCACCGTACGATTTTTTTACGACCGGGCAAAACAGATAGTACAGATGTGTAGCTTTCAAATGATATATAATTTAGCCGTGTGTTAGGTAGGTGCATTAAAAATTTTATTTTATGGTTAAAGTCACTCGCCTATTATGCATGTGACGTTTGTAACTAGATCTCAATCAATTAATCATGAAAATATATGTATAAAATTGAGAATTGAAATGGGGAATGTGCCAAAGAGACAACAACCCGACAATAGAGCAGACAACAGCAGAAGGTCACCAACAAGTCTTCAATGCAACGAGAAATTCTCGCACCCGGAGGCGTCCTTCAGCTGACCCCTAAACAAATATATACTGGTTCAGTGATAATGAACACCATACTAAACTCCAAATTGTACACAAGAAACTAAAAGTTAAAATGATACAAGACTAACAAAGGCGAGAGACTCCTGACTTGGGACAGGCGCAAAAATGAGGCGGGGTTAAACATGTTTGTGAGATCTCAACCCTCCCCCTATACCTCTAGCCAATGCAGAAAAGTAAACGCATAACAATACGCACGTTAAAATTCAGTTCAAGAGAAGTCCGAGTCTGATGTCAGAAGATGTAACCAAAGAAAATAAACAAAATGACAATTATACATACATAACATCAGACTACTAGCAGTTAACTGACATGCCAGCTCCGGACCTCAATTAAACTGATTGAAAAATTATGTCTTCATCATATGAATATCAGACACAATCCTCCCCGTGAGGGGTTTAGTATCATATCATCATAACATATATGAGAAGAACATAACCCGTGTCATGCTAACAACTGGTTTATTAAGAATAAATGTGTTTAGTTCCGATGCAAAGTCCCTATAAGTGAATCAATATTAACGCCAAAATATGCAAACTATTGACAACCCACTATAATACTAGTAATTGGTCATATTTTGAAACATGTTAATGTTTGTTACACATGAAGTTTAAAAGTTCCTGCCCAAATTTTCCAGTACACGACTCATGATACCAATCGCTACATCTCGTATATTTAACCCGGTCTCCATCGTCAGAGTTGTCATCCTTGTAGTTCCCGTTACAATAAGTACATCAGGAGTCAGACTGATCTTTAGCCAATGACCCGTCATTATCTTTATTTTTAGTCAAATGCTTATTTCAGTTCTTGTTTGCCTTACTGCTATTCCTCAATGTTTGTTAAAGTTCTCCCGTCTTCTTCTTTTCCTCCCTATCCCTTTTCCATTGATCTTTTCTCTCTTGAACTCTGTTTTTCTCTTCTTCTTTTTGTTTCAGTTCATTTTAAAATTTTCTTTCTGTCAGACTCCGTTACTCGTCTGGTCTTTTTCTCCGTTCTTTCTTTGACGACTTCATGGGTTCTTAGAATTTCCCTCGAATAGTTTCCTTCGGATGATCTTGATGGAACTTGCGGTGACATGACAGATCCAGGTTGCTCTTCATTGGCGGTTGCAGTTACTCGCGACTGGTTTTACGCATTGCTTACTTCGTTGCCATTTTCTGTTCACGCTTCAACCTCGACATCGAGCACAGACGTCTTTGATGGTTCATATATATGCCTCTATAAGAATAGCATTCGGTTTAAATTGAAATATCCCAGTAGCTCTGAAGCCACTGAATATATTAACTAGATTATTTTTTTCATTAAATGCTTGCTTGAATAAGCCACAAAAATCGTAGCGCGTAACTATTCTTCCTGAATTCTGACTAAGAAATGCCTCACAGCATAGATTGTACCACCTTTTCAGCGGTCTAAATACGCTTCTATCGAGGGGCTGTGTCCTTTGCGTTGTATGGAGAGGAAGACAGAACATGTGTATCTGATAAGATACGGCTGTTATGTGTGAAGAATGTCCATCGAGTATTAGCAGAACAGGTCTCTGAGGAGGAAGATTAGGTATAAAGAGCTTTTGAAACCAATTATTGAATAAATCTGAATCAATAAAGGAACTCTTACTGCACGAAATAATGTGTTTGCTGGTGCATGCGCGCATTGTCCATCGATGCTGGGCTTACTCTTTGTCCCTTAAAGATGAGCATTGGTGGTATAACTCTTACCTCTGCATTCACATAGCATAACGCGGTTACAGTTTAGCCTCGTTCTCTGCTTTGTTTTGTAATGAACACTCTTTTTGCCTCTTTAACGACAACCTTTGTGAATAATGTACGGTACTCACGCCAGTCTCATCCGCATTAAACATTTGCTGGGCTTATCCTTTATGTTCAGTTTATCCATGAAATTTCCAAGCTTTTGAAAGTAAGCTGAGATGACATTTGGATTCAGCATTGAACTGCGGGCTGCGCGAAGGCCCTCTGGTATGCGTACAGATAAACATGGATGTCGATCTCTAAATCCTTGCCACCAATCATAACCGGCACTTTTCATTGACATTGTTAAAACAATGCTTTCTCCCCGACCTCACGGCTATCTCGTAGGCTAGCTTTCGGATATCTGTGATGGTTAAATCAATCCCTCTTTCCTCCATTCTTAGTATATGCCCGACCAGAGCTTCTTCATTCCTTATAGAAAGACATTGAAGTACTGTAGGTTTTGTTGCTGGTGAATCCAGATCCATAGTTTTAAGTCTCCGAAGTAGTGTTGTTTTTGGTATATTATATACCTTTGATGCTTATAATTTTGAAATGCCACCACTCTTTTCATGGCGAAACGCTTCTTTCAGACCCTCTTTTGACCACTTTCCTTGCTTTGGAGTCCTTTTTAGCTCACCTGACCCAAAGGGCCAAGTGAGCTTTTCTCATCACTTGGCGTCCGTCGTCCGGCGTCCAGCGTCCGGCGTCCAGCGTCCGGCATCCAGCGTCCGGCGTCCGGCGTCGTAAACTTTTACAAAAATCTTCTCCTCTGAAACTACTTGGTCAAATTTAACCAAACTTGGCCACAATCATCATTGGGGTATCTAGTTTTGAAAATGTGTCCGGTAACTCGGCCAACCAACCAAGATGGCCGACATGGCTAAAAATAGAACATAGGGGGAAAATGCAGTTTTTGGCTTATAACTCAAAAACCAAAGCATAAAGAGCAAATCTGACTGGAAGTCAAATTGTTGATCAGGTCAAAATCTATCTGCCCTGCAATTTTTAGATGAATCGGATAACCGGTTGTTAGGTTCCTGCCCCTGAATTGGTAATTTTAAGGAAATTTTGCTGTTTTTTGTTATTATTTTTGAATATTATTATAGATAGAGATAAACTGTAAACAGCAATAATGTACAGCAAAGTAAGAACTAAAAAAAAGTCACAATGACTAAAATGGTCAATTGACTACCTAAGGAATTATTGCCCTTCATAGTCAATTTTTAACAATTTTCATAAAATTTGTAAATTTTCACTAACATTTTTCACTGAAACTACTGGGCCAAGTCCATTTTAGATAGAGATAATTGTAAGCAGCAAGAATGTTTAGTAAAGTAATATCTACAAACACATCACCATCATCAAAACACAATTTTGTCATGAATCCATCTGTGTCCTTTGTTTGATATTCATATAGACCAAGGTGAGCGACACAGGCTCTTTAGAGCCTCTAGTTTTTTCTTTCGAACCATTTTGCTGAAATAAAAATGATGCAGGTTGTATTGCTTTATATGAGTGTTTTATAAGCTATATATTTAAGAACTGAGATTTGCGTCGATATACAGATTTAAAACCAAGAAATTTGCGGGAAACAAATATTGTTTACAGACATTGGCTAGTAATAGTAATTACTTTTTATCAGATTCTCGAGCTCTTTTGGATGTATCCAATCCAATATATTATTGACCGCGATTCCCCCGTCTGGATTTGTTCCTAGGATGTACCAAAAAATCCTTAAAAAACCTTTAATAACCTTTTTGTTAGTTTTTCATAAATTTTGATGCACAATACAAAGCAATAGAAAAGTAAAGACACATACCAAGTATGTTTATTTTTTAACAATACTAATTGTCCTCTTTCCCCACGGTTATGGGATAAGTGGACACCTCGGTTGTTATCGTGTTTTCAAGAAACACAAAACAAATGTATTCCTTGTAGACCATTTAATGTGATACATTTTTATAATGACGCATTTGGTGTAGGTATAGAACTATAACGAAGCTTAAATGGGGTTTGTGCGCACTGTTCTGCTTTAGGATATGTTTTAGGCAAATTTCTGTTTTAATGAATGCTATGACGTCATATTGCAAGCTACTTGTAACACGGCACCACTTTTTCTGTTTCACTAAAAGCAGCAATTTCCGCACAGATTAATAAGTCTTTGGGGTTGAATCGTTATCCTTAATATCCAAGTTAGATCAAATTATTTGTAACGGAATCCCACAAAAATATATTGTAAAAGACAATTTTAAGAAAGTAACATATTCGGCGGTATACGACACGTACGCCGCCATATTGCAGAGGCAGCATGTTTTCATGCAGCTAGATGTGTATTTTTTATGCAATTGTACTAACAAAAGCATCATAGAAAGTCTCATGTTAAGGCATATGTGTCGTTTTGAGAATCTCAAGCAGGCATTCACAAATTGTCGCCTAACGGGACACCTTTTTTGTGTTATGTCATTAAAACAAACGTATGATTCATTATATATACATACTTATTATCTCTTACTTCCATTATCACAACCAGCAAAACAAATAATATGCATCATGCCCGCGTCACACTGTCCGGATTTTTACGCCGATGGCAACACGATTGTGGAAATTTTCAAAATCGGGACTGATCGTATCCAGATCGGGCTATTCGTAGTGCCATCTTTAACCATCGTAGAACCATTGGCCACTTTTTCTAGCCTTCGGGGACAACTTCTGGAAGGGTTCTAAATTTTTTAACATGTTAAAAAATCCCCGGAGGTGCGTCCGATGTTGAGGGTTCGTAATGAGTTCGTATCCCCATCCTCACCATCGTAATGTCACCGGGAATGCATCTTTGAACATCGTATTGCATTCGTGTTTCCATCGTTTCATCCGGGCAGCTTTGACATTACGATGTCTACATGAATGAATCACGAAGCTACCCGAAGGTCTTACGATGGCAACACGACTTCGAAGTGAAGACCTCGTAATGCCGTCGTGTTGCCATCGAATAAAAGTACGAATACGACAAGATGGAACTACGACGGCAATAAATCCAGCTAAATGTAAGTTAATTTTCGCGCTAAAATACATTTAAAGTGCCGTGCGCAATATGCACTGGTCAGTCTAATACGACAGTAAAGAAAGACGTTCACAAAACATGGAGCTCATATCATATGATTCTATGAGAACAAGAAAGGCGACAGCGTTGTTTCTATTAATTCAAATGGAACAAGAAGAGCAGCTATTACAGGCTCAGGATTTACTTTTACAAGTAAAATATTATTTTTTGTCAATTTTTCATATCAAGTAACATAATGAAAATCATAAACGCGCCCCGTACACCAACACTGCAGGTACACGTATAAAGGGAAACCAACTTTTTCTTCATTTTTCTGATTTTTTATGTATCGTCTGAGTTGTTGTCACACGAATGTTTACTCCATAACCATTTTGTTTTCTATATTACATATTTTTCCGCATTTGTTGCTTTTCCCACATCCTTCCTTTTGTCTATATTATTATGATATTCTCTTGGAAAGAGCTCTTTTTGAATAAAAGGGATCAACGAACCCATTATCTTACCTTTAAGAACCCATTATCTTACCTTTAAGATAGATCAGTAAACATGGGCATAATTATGGGTTATTATTCAGACTAGTGCACACATTTTACAGTTCAAACAAGGCAATGCCGAGCGTGGCATCCCCTCGTATGTAACATATTGGGGACAAATATGGACACTATATGTGTATATGACACATGCAGAAAATGGTAAATTGAATTTGCATATTTGATACATAAACTTTTTTTTTAGAAATCAACCAAAACATTCAGTAACTGGAAATACCTTTAATATTGTCTTTAGAACCAGCAGGTAAAAAAATGAGCAATCAACTTCCCGTGTTTTATGCTATTTCAAGGAGAAAAAACAAGTCCATCTGCATGACCTTGACCTTTGGCCTTGAAAGTAAAAAATGTCAGATCATTACAAGGAGGAACAATATACCAAATGCGGTTAAAATCTTTTGAAGCATATTGTTTTTAGAGTGTCCACAAGGGTGATATTGCCTTGTATTACAACTGCCACTGTGACTTTGACCTTTGAACTTAGTCAATAGCGCTTAAGATATTCTTAACGAGTAACACCATACCAAGTTTTGAGCATTTTGGTACTAGAGTACACGACGTCTTTTAAACACCGTATGGCCATCGCGCCATCATCGTAATCCATCGTGTAGCCTTCGTGATCCATCGTGTAGGCTTCGGCTGAAATATGAAGCTTAAATACCCGTCTTCGGTTAACCTTCGTATGTTCAACTTTTGCAATTTTTCGTTATTCATCGCACTTGCTTCGGTCACTTTTTGGTATTTTAACGAGATCGGGACCAACTTCGTACGAACTTACAATTTTCGCATTCGAGTGTCCATCGTATATTAAAATCGGTACAGTGTGACGCGGGCATAATATCTATTTACTGCTACGGTGCATTGACCTTCAATTTACCTTTTAACTTTTTTTTGTCTTTGTCCGTTGTGTTGATCATCTACGTGTCCGACGGGAGATTACTCGCATTAAAACAGCCACCTGAAATAACTGACGCGATGACCACTTACCCCACATGTCCAATTACCCAATCTCCCCTATATCATTTATAACATGAAATGCAAATGGTGTGTTCCTCCCATAATTTCCTCTTGTAATTACCAAATGATTCTGATGAAATATGTTCCACGACTTTGATTTTGGATAGCAGCAAAATCTCAAAATTAGAAGAGGAACACATTAGGTGCTTTTTTGCATAATGTGATTTTATTAATATGCGAGAAGGTATCTGATAACCTGCATGCATGTACATGTACAATTATATGCATTGTTCTATTTATGTTCGTTTGTGGTGGTCAGTTCTTACTTGGGTTTGTCAACACAAACTGTAAAGTTAAGGATCATCCCAGTATCATTAGTAAAAGATTTCATTTAAATGTTGAAATTGATTCTTAGAAGGTATAGTATGGTTTTAAGGAACGACAATATGCCAGATATGGTAGATACCAATACAGCTGCTCATAAGTCTTAAAAATTGATGAAAAAATCTTGTGGATATGAACTTTTACTATGTTCCAAATATCTACGAAGTTTCCTGAAATTATGTTGTATGGTTTCAAAGGTGTTGCAATGAAAAGAACACGACCGACGGACAAAAAGACTGAAAATGTTCTTATTTTTTTTTTGCTGTGTGGGGTATAATAAATTCGTAAATCCAATAAATGTGTTTATAACATGAATAATTTGGCACTATTACGGCTACCTTAAGTTTACCCATGTTTGTGACCTCTAAAATAAAATTATAAAAACCGTTCAAAGTTTGAAATATGGACAGTTTTCGACGATTTTCAACTGATAAAGTTCCACATCACCACAATGTCTTATAATAAATGTGTATACCTAAAGGCTCTAAAGAGCATGTGTCATTCACATTGGTCTATATGCATAATCAACAAAGGACACTTTCCAGCATTGTAGACGAGAATAGAATTCATGACAAAAATCTATGTATTCTTTTTCTTGAATTGGTAATCATTTAGTCTGTTAAGTTTCTCTCAATCTTCTTTACTTATTGCTCAAAATACAAAAGCGGGTAAAAGAAAAACCTCATTCAAGGGCAATCACTCTTATAAATAGTTTTAGTCATTTTATCATATGAGGCAAAACGCAAAAAAATAATCATTTAAGGGCAATAACTCCAACAAGGAGACGTCAGACGATTTTCGCCATATTGTCTTAATTGTTGATCTTGTCTTGCTGATCATTTTTGCTTATTTCAGTTTCTATCTATCTAATATAAATTTTAAGATTTAATGCAAAAACACTCACAATATGTAAAAACCTTCATCAGAGGGCAATGACTCTCATTAGCAGTCGCCTGACGATTTCAACCATCAAACTTACTCGTAGAACTTGTCTTGTTGATCAGTTTTGCAATTTAAAGTTTCTCTCTATCTATTATAGTTTTCAAGATAAAAGGCAAACATAGGCAAAAATTATAAAATTTGTCATTCAAGGACCATTACTTCTATAAGAAGTCGTCTGAAAGTTGACAAATATGGACAATTGGTAGAGCTCAATATTTTTAACGTTTTTGCTCTGTTAGATTTTTCTATATTTATAACGGTTTTTTAAATAACAGAAAAAACTTGCATTCGCCCCCCCCCCCCCCCTTCCCTCTTCCTTTGTTCTATTTCTCATCTTGTCGGTCATCTTGGTTGGTTGGCTGGGTCATCAGACACATTTTTAAAACTAAACGATTATGGATAAGTTTGGTTAAATTTTGCCAAGTAGTTTTAGAGAAGAAGATTTTTGTAAAAGTTAAAAGACGACGACGGACGACGAGGATAGACGACTGACGCCAAGTGATATAAAAGGCTCACTTGGCGCTTTTGCATGTTAGGCTAAACGAGGAGCTTATTTCAATAGATATAAACAAGCCACCAATGTTTCATGAAAACTGCTTAAGGGGTTTTTGAGTCCAAATTCTCTAAAATGTAAAATGTGATTTTTTGGGAAATCGAAAGGAAACTTATGTCAATATATATAAACAATTCACCAAAGTTTCATGAAAATTGTAAAAACATTTTTGAGTTATGGTCAGAAAACTGGAAAATCACCAATTTTCTATGAATAAAATCCCATTATTGGGAAACGTTAAGTTTAAAATTTATAACAATCTAAAGGGAACTCACATCATTAGAAATTAACAATTCACCAAAATTTCATGAAAAATGGTGGAAGCGTTTTTTGAGTCGTGTTTACGACGGATGGACGGAAAACGATATACCATAATACGTCTCGTAAACGGGCGTATAAAAACTGAGAATAGTGGATATCACCAATCAATGACACAAAATCAGTACATTGTGCCTTTTAAAATAGTAGGTTTTTGCTTTGCATCCATCAATCCATCCATTGATGAGTTAAGAACTTAGACATCCGCAAACATGTTTAACCCCGCAAAATTCGTGTGTTGTTGTATATCATAGATTAAGGTACTTACCTGAAATATGTACTTAAGGATTTCAACCTCGTTTGTATCAGACTCGACCGGACGTTCAAAACGCGCGGGATCCTGATGTTATACTACATCCGGTTCACCATGAACTATCAGTTTTCTTTCTTGGCCACTTGAAAGATAGTCGTCTTAATACGTGCTCGTAATTCTGCCGTTTTGAGATCGCAGAGCAAATAAGAAATGAAGATATTTCACCGTTCGAAGATACTTTGGAGGATTCCTCTCATGAAGGACAGAAGCCACGTGCACCTTCACCTTCGTCAGTAGTAACGAAGAAGTGAAGTCGATGTCCAAGTACACTCAGTTAGAAGAAAAATTAAACACTAAGTTTGGAAATTTAAACAGTAAGTTAGACAATATGTTTGATTTTATAAAGGATGAAAGAACCTCTAGACAGACAAGTACCGCAGATGGGGACAGAAATACGTCTGAAAATTGGAAATACACTATCACAAAGATAGTCCAGTTCAAGTCTGTTACAAAGACAGTTTAGTTCTAGTCAAAGACAGATACGTAGGTCTAGAGATTATAATGGTGAATCAACTTGATGAACGTGGTGATTTTATGGAATTGCAACCAGGTCAACACGAAGTGCTTAGACAGAGTCTGACAATAAAGGCTCTAATGATGAACAGTTGTAAAGTAAGGCAAAACAATATTTGTTTGGTATTTTGGGGGAAAACGCCATTGCCAAGAAAGCTGAGAAATCATTTGGCATTACTATGGATGATTCTCAAAAAGAGCTTTTAATGGGTCACTGGCGTTCACCCAAACCTAATTTAGTATCAAGATTTCATTGGAAATTGTTTAGTTAAAAGACATGACAGTAAAGCCTCTTTTCCTAAAGGAAAGAATTTATATTCACAGCCTAACAAAATGCTTGAAAAAATAGCATACATGTACAAAGGGCAGAAGGCAAGTTTAATGGGTATTGTTATTTGGATGTACATGCAACATAGTCTGGATTATTTGTTAGAATTATTAACAGATGAGAAACCAAACATTGACTAGGCAATTAAACAAGTGAGGGATATTTTTGCAATGTCCACGAAAGAGTTAGATAAAGCTGGAATAGCAGGTGCTTTTCGCCATATTATCAGACGTCAAATGTATATGACGAATACATCCATGTTTCTCCTTCATGATTCAAGAGACATTTCATACTCTTACTGGAAAGGTATTTTGGTAACCATTTAGTTTCTGCTTTAAAAGCTAGAAAAGACAAAGATAAAACTCTTGATGATTTGTTGCCCGATAGATTTCGAAAAGACAGGAAAAGAAAAACAGATGATTATAGTAGAGCTAAGAAGGCTAAAATAGAGAAATCAGACCAAAACAAAAACAAGCCTTCAGAGAATTTTCATTTCTCAAAAGTGTATTCCAACACAGGACCTAGAAAGTTCACCAAAAAGACAGAGGATTGAAAATTCTCCAAACCAGACACTGGTTACAAGAAGACTCCCTTTCCGACTAGAGGAGGGAAGTCCTATAGAAAATGACAAGTTGAGAATAGTGTTGTTTCCGGAGATACCAGTACGTGGTCGTCTTGTTCATTTTTCCAAAATGGGAAGAAATTACATGCGACAAATGGGATTGGCTATAATTCAAAATGGTTACAAACTAAAACAAGAAGTAAAAAGTTTATTAGAAAAAGATGCTGTAGAAAATGTGCAAAAACACATATACGTTTCTACAGCACACTTTTCGTTAAAAACGGGAGGTTAAAATCAGTTATAAATTTACGACCACAGAACCAGTATCTCAAGAAACAACACTTCAAAATGGATACAATGTCCAAGATCTTAAATCTAGTCTAGAAAGGAGACTAGGCTTGTTATCTCGATTTACAAGATGCTTATTTACATGTACCAATAATTCCAAAACATCGAAAATACCTACGGTATGGAATAGACGAAGCAGTGTACCATTTCAAAGTACTATGACATTGGCGGATCCAGGGGAAGGGGGGGGGGGGGGTCCGGGGGTTGGACCCCCCTTTTTTTGGCCGATCAATGCATTTGAATGGGGACATATAGTTGGAACCCCCCCCCCCCCTTTTGTCCTGGTTAGGACCCCCCTTTTTTAAATGGCTGGATCCGCCCCTGTATGTTTCCGTCCCACTAGCTCACCTCGGGTATTTACAAAGATAGTTTCAGTTGTGGCAGCACAACTGCGAAAACAAGGTATAATATTAGCAGTATACCTAGACAACTGGCTATTAATCGATCAACAAAAATCCGCTAAAATATCGAGATACTGAATTATTGTTATTTTCAAGCTTTTGATTCTCTCTGGAGTTAGATACACTAGTCATAGATCTAGTCTGAATAATCCTCATATCTATAATACTAAAATTACGAGGTCCAATTTGTCAGCCGTCATCACGTAAAAACGACGAATCACAGAATTCAACTTTATATATAACGAATATAGTACAAAGGTGTAGATTAAAAATTACACCACTCCAGGCCCTTTTGTTTTCCACGTAATTAATATTGCCAATAATTAAGAAGTTCCGGGTCGAGTCCGCTACCGATACCAATAGTATATTCACCTGTTACCTATTACCTTATCTGTACGTTCCGCATCTGACAGGCGCACCACCAAACGTTGTATTCAGGAGTAATATGCTATATACACGGGTCATAACCACAGGGTTGACACTACTAAATTGTAAAATTGTTACCTATTGTAGTATTTTAATCAGTAATACTTTCTAAGATAACAATTGAATACTAAAAATCTGGACTAAAAATAAGGCGTATAGGTACAGTTTTCAATTTGTTAGTGGGCATGACGTAAAACAGCAAAGCAAAGAATTCAACTTTATTTATAACTAATATAGGACAATGCTGTTGATTAAAAAATACTCCATTCCAGGACCTTTTGTTTTCCAAATAATTAATATTACCAATAACTGATAAGTTCCAGTTCAACGGGTTCAAACAGAAAGACTTGAAAGCAGAGAATTTTTTTTTGTCAGCCATCATCACGTAAAAACGACGAATCACAGAATTCAACTTTGTATATAAAATATAGCACAAAGGTGTAGATGAAAAATTACACCACTCCAGGCCCTTTTGTTTTCCACGTAATTAATATTGCCAATAATTAAGAAGTTCCGGGTCGAGTCCGCTACCGATACTAATAGTATATTCACCTGTTACCTATTACCTTATCTGTACGTTCCGCATCTGACAGGCGCACCACCAAACGTTGTATTCGGGAGTAATATGCTATATACACGGGTCACAACCACAGGGTTGACACTACTAAATTGTCAAATTGTTACCTATTGTAGTATTTTAATCAGTAAGACTTTCTAAGATAACAATACGAATGCTAAAAATCTGGACTAAAAATAAGGCATATAGGTACAGTTTTCAATTTGTAAGTGGGCATGAAGTAAAACAGCTGACTTTATCAGATGACAATACTAATACTAAAATAAGGCTTTCGCATAGTTATATACTTTAATTCAGTCACGGACCCGTGATATCACGGGTGTGTTCTAGTATATTTTATTTTTTGCATAGGAATTAAATCTGACTTTTCTGTGTTTATTATAAAACCTAGAGAAGTAAGGAGAGTGATGGTTGTATCTACAATGAATAAGTTGCATAGATGTGACGAACTGTTACATGTATAATATCGATTGCAGTGCGTTTAAAATGAAAAATTGTTAATATTACATTCAAAACATGTATTATCACCAGAACGATCAATTAAATTATCATTACATGAATAATAAAAGAAAATGTTTATTTAGAATAACTTATTATTCGGATATATATTATATGAAGTGCTAGATTTTTTTCTAGCCTATAAACAAGCTCATTACAGATTTAATATTAGTTTCACTTGGTCCACTCAGATTATAAAAATGTATGCGTCATTGGAATCACTTCCTGAAAAATTGTTGTCAAAATGCGGAAGTTTTTTTCGTAATTGAAAATTTCATGGACAGGGTAAGTGTTTATTTCTAAATATTATTGTTATATTTGCAAGCATTGTTGAAAAATTCAGCAATACAATGCATATGTTTTTCAACACATCTATGCAACTTGTTCATTGAATAGATTAATAATAGTTTAAGCACAACATTTTGCATCGATGAGAATGTTTAAAAAATAATAACAACATTTCCTTCATTTATTCAACGAATCTAACCTAAATAAGGAGTTATACTTAAAACACACTTTTATGTCAATTGTTTGTTGTTTTCGGGAAATTCCAAAGAGCAGAGACAAAGGTCCAGGACATGACGTCTTTGATTTATGGCGTCCTCGTTTGTAATATCTAAACAAAACAATATCGAATCATGCTGTAGGACACATATTATTTTCAGTTACAAAAGGTTGGTTAAGTAAGAAATGATTATGCAATTACATGCCCTTCCTAAATACTTGTTACTTTGATTTATTAAAGTCACATAAATTCATGTTAGCACATACTTATAACTTCTCGTCCAATCAAATTGCTTGAATTTGCCGTCTAACTTTCATAGTACATACTTTCATAGTACATACTTATTCTTGAAAATATTTTACATGGTCGTAGTTCTGTTATATGAAATAATACGAATCTTATATATATTAAAATCAATATTCAGTACAAATAAGATTTTGTAGTACTAATTCATAAAATAACATGTTGAAGAAATTAAACATCAACATTTACAATAATCTTGCAGAGATGATTAATTATTTAATGGAGACTTATGGAAGTTTGTTGACATGTTGTTATCTTCTAGAAGGTAAATACATTATTTCTTACTACTGTAAAATAGCACGTACCACGATCTTAGACCGAACAATTGTCTTTCAAATACAAACTCATTTAAATGGGGGGAGGGGGGAGGGTAACATATCTTAAAGAAAATTTTTACCATCAACATTCTTTATCTATTGTACCTTATCAAGATGAAACTAAATAATATAATGGAAGAAGCAACCTTCGCAGTTTGATATTTTGAAAAATAAGTGTGTCGTGTTGTTTATGTTGCTTATGAAAACCATTAATTTCTTATTACATCAAATAAACTACGGCTCGTTCGAAATCTTGTACATTCTGTTGGTCAGTGAGAAATCATTCCATTGAATGTTCTAAAACTTGTACGTCTTGTTCGTCTCTCGTGGTGCGAACTCAAGCACTTTTTATCATTGATATACTTGTATAGATAATATGACATTATGTTGATACAATGTACATTAAATGGGTAATTTTCAAAAGATGTTGAATTTTGAAATTGAGAAATTTATTAAAAGTTACTAAGCAAATCAAAACAAACAGTACTTCTACAACAACTAAATTATTAACAGATGCAATCCTAATAATGTCATACACGATTATCTTGAAACGATTTTTGATAGGTGGTACAACATTTTTTCTCTCCTGTTACCATTTTCAAAAGAAATTTTGGGTTGTAAAGAAAAGGTTTAGATAAAATTGTAAGCTTGTTTTTCATAGCCAATTAGATTGTTTTCAAGGGTATAATCTTCTTTATATATTCATTCTGTGAAATAATAGATTTTTTGTCAATTTTCCAGGTTGTACTTAAAAATGCCTCTAAAAATTGGTTTTTATAGATTATAAAAATTACCACCAGTAATGCAAGTCTTAAATAGCAATTCATATTGTTCGGCATTTTTCTCTCTTTAAAATAAACCAAACATCAAGTAAATCCCTCATATGTTAGTTTACTTTTGTCTTTATTTCATTGGTAACAGGAACGTAGTACGTTAATGATATATCACTATATACAGTTCTATCCTGTTACCTTTTTGTCAATCCTGTTACCTTTTTATCAATCCTGTTACCTTTTTGTCAATCCTGTTACCGATATCAGTATTGGACATAGTTCCTCAGTCCTGCAAATGCTAAATTGGGAAGATTAAGACGTTATAAAACAACAAGCAGAGTTCAAACAACGAAAGATTTCATTCTGTTTGCAACTATATGGTATGATAATTTTTTTTAAGACGTTTCTGTCTACAATTGTCTAACCTGTTACTGTAATCATAGCAACCATAGTTACAGGATAGACATAACAGGAAGACAAATTTTCTTAATTTTTAAATGCTGATTTGAAATATCTACTCCCTTTGGTGAAGTGATAATGTTTTTCTGAGGTGAATTTGGTTTCCAACACGTTATTGCACTTTTTACAAGTATACTTTTAAATGTTGGTAACAGCATAAACATGAAAAAAGTACCCTCTATTTTGTTTTACTAATGTCTTTAAATTTCTTTTCTCTACACTGTCGTTCAAGAAACGTGTTGTGTTAAATGTTAAGGTTACTTTCCCCCTTTGAAATTAACACTGACTAATTCAATATTCATAGGGAGAACAATTGAACCGCTGTTTTAAGTAGCGGTAACAGGACGCACATGAACTTCATGTACACTGTGAATTTAGTTTGTAGATAAAATGTTACATTAAATGATAAAGAAGCTAAGATTTTTTCGTTAGAGCAATTATTAACTTTCTTAAAAAAAAAACTTTTGCAGATATCAAGACGATAAAAAAATCGGAAAAAAATCATTTGAAATGTGTTTTTCTCTGACACTGTACGCATACAAGTTACCCCAAAATCGGACTTAAATTCATTTTAATCTTATAAAAAAAGATGTAAATGGTGTTTATTATTAATGTTCTGAATCATAAATCCTACAAGCTTTCATTTCAATTACAACTGAAATGTCCATTAGAAATAAATAAAATTTAGCATGGGTGTACTGAAAATTCTACATTTTCTGGAGAAAAAAAAACAAATATCATAATTATGTTGCTTTTAAACGAGTTAACATACAACTTTGATATCAGTAAATATTTGGAACTTTGACTATCGAAATGACACATATCTAAGATGAGTTTTTACAATGTATACATGTACATTGTGCACATGTAAAAACTGTTTATTGATGTGTTCTTTAACACTTTATTTTATTTTAATTATTCTTTTTAAAAAAGACTCCATTTTTTTTAATCGGAATCGAACTTGTTTATAATAGAAAGTACAAATATTTCTAGACCGTTCTTTAAAATAATTAATTGGCCTAATTTTAACCGCTATTGGTGTTGTCCTACAGTGTTGAATATGGCATCAGCAACAACGATGTATGCCAGTTTAGGACGTGATATGTCAATTGCATGTCCAGAAAAAAACGTTAACACCTGGCTGAAGTTAGATACCAGTGAATTCCTGGCACTGTGTGAAAATGGATTACAGCATATCAATGGAAATTTAAGCATATCAAGTAGATTAAGCATTACTAACGATTGTAATGTTCTGAGAATAAACAATTTTTCAAAGGAAGATACTGGGGTATATGTATGCTATATAGTAAGCAAAAAGACAGGGCGTCACAAGTATGAAGTGAATATCAAAATTCGCAGTGAGTAATCGTATTTTTTGTTTCGTTCGCTTTTCATAGTGATAGAATTATCATGATCAAGGCATGTTTTCAGTATCATATCTCGGAAAGTGCTGAGCTCTCAATCTTTTAAACGCTAAGTCTACAAAAGTCAGGATACATGTATGTTCCAACTTTTTGGTAAAATTAGAAATAAAGCAATATACGTCAATATTTACTGTAGATAAAAGCATGTTTTCGTTATAGAATTTGATTGCAGCATTGTCTATTTCTGTACCTCATTTTTAAATAAGTATTTTTAAATAGGGAAATAAATCATTGTCATAATGGTACATTTTTTTCTAAAATAGGTCCTTGTTGTAGTACTAGATTAATGATTCTTGACATAACTTAAACACATGCATTTAAAAAAAAATTAAAATAATAGTTTATGTGTTTTCCATTGATTTTTTTTTTGCTTTGAACGAATACCTACCTTCTGAAATTACAGAAATTGACAATCCTTTCACAATATATCAGTTCTGTTGAAAAAGAATTTTGTCAAATTCATGTAATTGGCATGTTAAAATTGGCATTTATTTAACTAACACAAAATTCCACACATAGGTTTTAAAAAAATTAGATGCCTGTAGAGCAAATGCCTTACCCCAAAAAAAATTTCGCCGACATATATTTCCTTAGAAAGAAGGTCTTAGCACATATTAGAATATTACTGAAAAAAGATGTTCAAATATTACCGATTAACATTTATCACCGTGTTTTTACTTACATGAGCAACACGACGTCTGTCACATGGGGGCTCGATCCGCTTACCCTCCCAGAGCATATGAGATCCCCTCCGGTTTTAATGGGGTTCATGCAGCTCAGTTTTTAGTTCTCTATGTTGTGTTTTGTGTACTGTTGTTTGTCTTTCGTGGTTTATCGTTTTTTACCATGTAATTGTCAGTTTGTTTTCGACTTTTGAGTTTGAATATCCCTTTGGTATCTTTCTTCTCTCTTTTGTTATAAATGCTTTCTGTGTGATTTATTCAGTTTTTAATGAAATACGTGATTTCCAAATGCTAATATGTAAGAAACAATGTTGCTTTAAAACGATTTGGAAAGACGTTACTAAGTTGAAAAACTGTGTATAATCCGTTTGTCCTTTTTGAACAATAAAATATGTTTGAAGTAACTCAATTTGAAACGATTTAACATACGACTGTTATATCAAAACAGCATATATTTCTAGCAGGTTTTTTTTAACATTGATTTTGAGATGAGTCTTTAAACACTGTGTACATGTAACATTGAGAATTGAAATGGGGAATGTGTCAAACAGACAACAACCCTGCCATAGATCAGACAACAGCCGAAGGCCAACACTGGGTCTTCACTGCAGCAAGAAACTCCCGCACCGGAGGAGTCCTTCATTTGGTCCCGAAACAATTATGTATACTAGTTCAGTGATAATGGACGTCATACAAAACTCCGAATTATACACAAGAAACTAAAATTAAAAATCATACAAGACTAACAAAGGCCAGAGGCTCCTGACTTCGGTCAGGCGCAAAAAATGCAGCGAGGTTAAACAAGTCTTTTTAAGATCTCAATCATCCACCCATACCTCTAGCCAATGTAGAAAAAAACAAACACACAACAATACGTTCAGTAAAAATTAGTTTAAGAGAATATTACACTAAGTCTTCGCATAATTATAGCATTACTTTGTGATGTTACAATATTTGGACAAGAGCAACAGCTTTGTCCAAACATAATTTGCATCAAGAAATATATTGAAGTGGGCAAATAATATATGTCGTCATATGAACGAAACAAATGTTCCATTACACAGGCACTCGTCTCAGAAAAAAATTTCCTGAAATCGGCATATTAGACCGTTGGTTTTCCCGTTTGAATGGTTTTATACTAGTAATGTTGAGGCCCTTTATATCTTATTGTTCGGTGTGAGTCAAGGCTCTGTGTTGAAGGCCGTACATTGACCTATAATGGTTTACTTTTATAAATTGTTATTTGGATGGAGAGTTGTCTCATTGGCACTCACACCACATCTTCCTATTATCTATATAACGGAATTTCGTCATCGGCTAACATTTTTCTAAATCGCGAGTTAAGAACATTATGGTATATAAAGGTATATAAAAGGGGGGGATTCTGAGACGAGTGCCTGTGTTCCATGACTATATATGTATCAATATATTAGTACTCAATGATCGAACAATTTAACCAATATTCATAAGTTAGAAAATATTTTCTTGTTTTATATACGATTCTTTCGTAGGTATTTCAATTGTCGAGGCAAACAATTCAAGCGTTATTAAACGTATGGAAGGAGAAAGGATTACTCTCACGTGCATTGTTTTTGGCGCACAACTGGGTGAAATAATATATTGGACAACAGAAGACACTATGGTTGCGTCAAATGATACAAATTATGTAACTTATACATTTACTGCACAACGAACCGACAATATGGCAGAATTCATATGCCGCTCGAATAGTAGCTTCGGTAGTAACCTACTTGCAGCTACTGTAAAACTGAACTTGATAAGTAGGTTTAGACATAGAAGTTGTTCGCACATTAAAGTTATTGTCATCTTCTGTTTTAAGATAAAACAGTTGCTAACAAGTTAATGAATATGAGTTTGTATTAAATATTGCACTACTTTACTAAAAATGATGTAAATGTATTGAAAAAAAACATCATGAACTGAAATTGTTTGATAATATAACGGAATCGATATAAATTCATCTATCTTATGCAAATTGTATGGTCATTCGTAAGTACCATATTTTAAAAAAATTAAAAAATTTACAAACTATTTATCAACGGCTTTTAAACAAATGAACAATTTAGCGTTAAGTACACAGATAAAAGATTTAAACATTGCATTCATGAATCAGAATTTGTTCCAACAGTCTGTGTAGGAAAATACTGATATAATCATATAATATTAACACACACAAAAACACTCTCACATACACATACACGCGCACACATTTTTCATAACGATATATGATTTACTACAATATGTTACTGATGTTGGTAGCACTTTGATATATTTTAGCCAGACCAGCTACACCTAGAAATATTCAATATGTTGCACTTTATAATGAAATAATAGTCAAATGGCAAGCTGGGTATAGTGATTTGCAGCAACAAACTTTCTTGGTACAATATCACCATCGTTTTCAGTCAACATGGAGTACTGTCCACTCTGAAAATACAACTTCAGTAGCCATAAGTGGACTGGAGCAGGATATGGTTTATTTTGTACGAATGCTTGCAAGGACTATTGCTGGTGATAGTAACACAACAGAGGAAATCATTGTTAAAACAGGTTATTTATTATATATATAATAAAAACAGATTTCAGAGAATAGCCTTGAAATTGGAAAGTATTGTCATGTACACTGACAATTCTGTCGAATGAAAATTCCTATAAGATGTGGCATTTTTTTTATACACGGATTAGCTTCATATGTATATGCATTTGTATAATATAATATCGTTGTAAGTATTGTCCGAACGTCTTCATTAACTTTTTAGCTCACCTGGCCCGAAGGGCCAAGTGAGCTTTAACCATCACTTTGCGTCCGGCGTCCGTCGTCGTCCGTCGTCTTCCGTCGTCGTTAACTTTTACAAAAATCTTCTCCTCTGAAACCACAGGGTCGAATTAAACCAAACTTGGCCACAATCATCATTGGGGTATCTAGTTTCAAAAAATGTGTCCTTTGAACCGACCATTTAACCAAAATGGCCGCCATGGCTAAAAATAGAACAAAGGGGTAAAATGTAGTTTTTGGCTTATAACTCAAAAACCAAAGCCTTTAGAGCAAATCTGACATGGGGATTAAATTGTTTATCAGGTCAAGATCTATCAGCCCTGAAATTTTCAAAAGAATCGGAAAACTGGTTGTTGGGTTGCTGCCCCTAAATTGGTAATTTTAAGGATATTTTACTGTTTGGTTGTTATCTTGAATATTATTATAGATAGAGATTAACTGTAAACAGCAATAATGTTCAGCAAAGTAAGATTTACAAATAAGTCAACATGACAGAAATGGTCAGTTGACCCTTTTAGGAGTTATTGCTCTTTATAGTTTATAGTCAATTTTTAACCCTTTTTATTAATCTTAGTAATCTTTTACAAAAAAAAATCTTCTACTCTGAAACTACTTGGCCAAATTAAACCAAACTTGGCCACAATCATCATTGGGGTATTTAGTTTGAAGAATGTGTGACGTGACCCTGCCAACTAACCAAGATGGCCGCCATGGCTAAAAATAGAACATAGGGCTAAAATGTACATTTTGGCTTATAACTCTAAAACCAAAGCATTTAGAGCAAATCTGACAGGAAATAAATTGTTTATCAGGTCAAGATCTATCTGCCCTGAAATTTTCAGACAAAACAGACAACCTGTTGTTGGGTTGCTGCCCCAGAATTAGTAATTTTAAGAGAAATTTTGCAGTTTTAGGTTATTATCTTGAATATTATAATAGATATAGATAAACTGTAAGCAGCAATAATGTTCAGCAAAGTAAGATATACAAACATGTCTGCATGACTAAAAATGTCAGTTTACCCCTCAAGGAGTTATTGCCCTTTATAGTCATTTTTTAACAATTTTCATAAATTTTTGTAAATTTTTAGAATATATTTTCCACTGTAGTTACTGGGCCAAGTTCATTATAGATAGAGATAATTGTAGTAAGAAGAATGTCCAGTAATGTAAGATCTACAAACACATCATGATCACCAAAACACAATTTTGTCATGAATTGATCTGTGTCCATTGTTTAATATGCACTCAGGCCAAGATGAGCGAGACAGGCTCTTGAGAGCCTCTAGTTTAAATAATCTTGTCTTAATGAACTTAATGTCGTTCGTTTTCTCGTTTCCGAGCCTTTTATAACTTACTATGTGGTATAGGTTTTACTCATTGTTGACGGACGTACGGTGACATATTGTTGTTAATTTCTATGCTGTTTGGTCTCTAGGAGAGATTGTGTAATTGGAAAACATGTCGGATCTTCTTATTTTTAGATTCATTAGTCTTATAGCGTTCTTTAGAGTTTTACAGATTAATTTTGGTTAATTGAAGAACATAAAAGTTACATGGGCAGAGGAAAAAAAGTTAATAAAGGATTCAAATAGGCAAGTTATAAAAAAAAAACTCGATAGTCTTACGTTTAGAGGTAATCACGTTTTGAAGAATGATTTTGTCCTGAAATTGCTTTAAAAAAGTTGAGAATAAGAAAACAATAATCAACGCAAATATTAATATAAAATAATTATCAAAAGTACAGGGCTTATAGTTTGATACACCAGACGCTCGTTTCTACAATATTATGCCGGCGTCACATATTGGCGTAAATACATACGTTACAAGCGTGTTGGAAAACGCTTCAGATAAACGCTGATAGTTGACGCCGTTATAAGACACTATTAACGCTCCGCTCAAAATAGTTAGAAGGACAAATAGGTATAAAATTGAAGAGCACGGAGGACCAACAATTCCACTTAAATACTTAGATATAAAATAAGAACATCCTAAGTACTGCAGATTCATTATTATCCGTGAAATATCAATTTTCGTGGAGTTGGTGGGTAAAAGTGAACCACGAACCCCAAATGTTCCACGAAATACAAATGTTCTATGGGCTTGTTTGCAGACCTTGGCTAAACCACGAACTTAAAAAGTTTAAAAAAATTACCAAATAAGGAATTTTTTACCTCGAAGTGTATTTCTACATGTTTTATGCCTCAAATATCAAGAAGGGGGATGAAATGACACTGCAAAAACAATTTGGGTCATGCATTTTAAAGTAAAGTAGTGATTTGTTCCAGCTGAAAAAGGTTAAAAATTAGTACACCGGAAGCTGTCAAAAGATTTCAAGATTCTTAACATAAAATTTTCCATACTTTGAGTTAGAGCCGATGAAGTGTTTTATACTTTTGATATGATTTGTCCCTAAAGAAGTACTACACACTGTAAAAATATTATTGAGAATGCGCAGGTGGGCTTTTTTTTTATTTTCATTTATTGTCTAAAAGAAATGCACTACGAAAACCCGTGTAATCGGACCAGATGAATTAAAATCTCATTATTTTAAAAGCACAAGGTTAATTTAGATTTCAACGAAAAATGAAAGGCATGGAAAGCTTAATATGCTGTTGAAATAACATTTGAATTTGTAGGTAAAAGACCAACTCAATGTTACTCACTAGAACTTGCAGTTTTATTTGTTGGTATTATATTTAGTGATACTGCTTTGTTGGTGCTGGAGAAAAGGTGAGATTCTTTGAAACATAAAACATTGTAACATAGAGAGCGGCATGTGAATTTTATGTTGTTATAATGTTACATGCTAACTTGAAATTAAATCAAATGTAAGTAACATCAGGAGTTAAATTGATATATCAGTATGTCAGTACCTATTTGTAAAGAGTTATGTTGTACATGTGGCATCAGTTCGTCCTTCTTTCTGTTATTCCGTCTTTAAATATAGCAGTGTACATGATTGCTGACCTGTTTCCGTTATGCCTATGTTTATAATGTTTGCTTATAACGCACGAAATTTAATAAGTTTTATTTTCATATCTTTCCAAATCATGTTTAGCGATGGTATTCGTGTTGTATTGACACATTCTATTTAGTAGTAGAGCCCTAACTGTTCTAAGTAGTTTCTTACATGTACGTACTCGGATTTTTATTTTCAGTCAGACCAATTTCTCCACTTGTAAATGAATGAACATTTTAGTTCTGTACTGTGACTATTGGTCTTTTCATTTCAATGATAAACATGGTCCTCATAAATACAATGTATGTATTTGACACATTCCCCATTTCCTTTCTCAATTTTACACAGTGTTTCAAAAAGGACGATGTATTGAAAGAAAGTCTGGACTATTGATTGGCTGTTGTCTTCTTAAAATACCCCCTCCCTATCTGTTTCTTTTTTATACTGTTAAAAGGTTAAAATTCAAATGCATTTAGTAATCGGTATCAACTTTAATATACAAGCACAATTAAAAAATGCAAACAGAAAAAAAGAAAACAAATACGATAATACACAAAATGCACTCTCGAGTTGATAATATTCTTTCGTTTCCGATCCCTTTCAATAGGACATTACAGTGTATATGTAGCTTATATCAAACAATTAAGATATACATACAGAGTAGGCATGGCATTTGATAGCTTGAATTTTAGTTTCAAATAAAGGTCTAATTAACTTATTTTTCAGAGGTTGCTTTGCTATAGTATACAGCTTTGAATGCGTCTGGTCATATATTATAAGTTATATGGTTTGCAACTGACCATCTACGGTCCATAGAGGGTTAGTCAGATCCATAGGGGGTGAAGCCGTAGTCCGAGTACACTATGGATTTTACTAACCCTCTATAGAGTCATAGGGATCAGTAGTGAACCATATAACGAATTCATCGCAAGCAGGACTTTTCCTGTTGCGTTTTGTAGAAAAATAAACAATAAAATACAACAACTTCACTATATATATATAATAGATGACGTCATCATTAACAGTAGACGTGACGTCGTGATACCATATGAAGATTACTAACCCCCTACGAATCCATAGGGGGTCACCACGTGTCGGCGCTAAACCAATCACAACGTGATATTTTACCAGCGGTGCGATAATGATTTATATTATTTTGAAGCGCATTCCAATCTTTTTTAGTATTATAGAAACCATAAACTGAGTCCACTTTATTGACCTCGGTACAACCAGATTTCTATGAGATGATCTAGACTACTGTAATATTCTTGCTGTTCTTCGTTTTTTTCTATAATGTTGTTTTAAATATAATAGTAATTCAAGAAACTGTGTTGATTGACCCAAGTAAAGCTCCATCATAGCAATAGAGGTAACGTTTATCTTGTCACATTTATGAAGAAAAAGAAATGACTGTATTTTTCAACAATTTTCCGTATACAATTTAAAGAAAAAAATATTCCTAGCTTGAATACAGTCAACAGCTAACATTGACGAATGGAGAGGCAAAGTAGGAACTTAAGCTTGACATTTTTTTAATAATTTGTGTTTTTTAATTTATTTATGTCTACAGGTTCCAATCAAACGCCTTGTCGTCCCAGAAACCAATGCAGGTACGTAAATAAGAGGGAAAACCGAGAGTAATGGAGTTAACAGAAAGATTTTATTTGCTTGAAAATTGGACAGATGTCAATTATTTTACGGTATCTCGTCCCATAATGGTTGTCTTTATTTTAAGTATTTGAATGATAAACCTACAATAGTCCGGCCGATTGGTGAAAAAATTGCTCAAATAATGAGGAAAGCACTAAACGCATGATGGTACATTTTGTTGTACTGAGCAGTATTAGCTATGGACCCATCCTCAAAATTCAATATGGCGGCTAACTTCAAGATGGCCGCCATACATTCTAAAGTATTTTCCAGTATTACACAAACCCCAGTGGATTTGATGCTGGAAGCACAAAATTCTATGTATTTGAATGATTAAGTGTACTTAGCGAGATTTTGTTTTGATCTATCTTTGAAATTCAAAATGACGGTTATTTTCAAAATGACCGCCTTGAAAAAAATGCAAATATTCATTCTGGAGAATTGACTTGAATTTAAACATGTCATTAAAGTATAGTGTCATTTAGTCTTTGTTCCAGTTCTGTCCTTGATTTCCCTGGATTGTCATTTCATATACCAAGTAGTAGCTTTCATAAAAAAAAAAAGCTGCAGTAGTAGCTTTCATTAAAAAGCTGCAATATATTTTGTCTTAGCTGAAAGCTGTGATTTGAGATCTGCCGTAAGATATTATTCATTGCCTATCTTTTTTATTGGTTTGATATATATTGCAATTTGAGATATTGTACTGTATTACCACAACTCATTGAAATGGCAGGAATTGAGGACAAGAAGGACAAGAATATTAAAATGGCAAAAGCTGAATCACTTGGGGATATGGAGAAACCAAAAGCTGAAGACACTTTAACAGAGATCATCTCAGAAATGACTATTCAACAATTGTACCAAGAATGTTTAGCAGATAGGAAATATAATGCACAAAGAACAGCTTATATTGAACGCAATATAAAACAGAGAGAAGCGCGAATTGATAAAATATGTTTTGGTCTCATAGCGATGCAAGCTGAACAGAAAGAGGCAATGAATATTAATAATGAACAGATGGGAGCAATATATCAGCAACTTCAGCAGTCTGAACACAGGATAGACCACAAGGCTTGTGGTAAGCGCCTGGCGAAATGGACGGTCAGACCATTAGAAATTCAATGCTGAGGTGAGACGTATGGACGATCTGACAGCAACTGAGGGAGAAGACACAGTTCAATTTAAAGTGCATTTGAACAACAGGGTACTTTCCAAAAATGGCATCTGTTGTGAGTGAATTAGTTGAGAAGCGAAATAAAGAATTTAAAATTCCTGCAATGGACACGCCATTTAAACCAAAACTTGACATTAGCCAGTACAACGCAAGTACACCAAAAGTACATAACAAACTATCTGCCTTGGGTCTTTCCCCAATTAGTTCACATGAACCATCAAGCGCACCAACCCTGTTGAATGCAAATTTGGTGTCTTCACCTAAAGTCGGAAGTCCTATGTAAGGGCCCTTTTCCCTGATGAGTCAGTTCAAATACCTGTATTCCAACAACAACCTCCATTTAAGAACAGAGACCTCTAGTACTGATCATGGATACCAGCAAAAAGTAAAATCACAAAAATACTGAACTTAGAGGAAGATCAATTGGGAAAGTCCATAATCACATAGCAAAATCAAATAACAAAACGCATCAAAAACGAATGGACAAGAACTGTCATATTCCTGACTTGGTACAGGCATTTTCAAATGTAGAAAATGGTGGATTAAACCTGGTTCTATAGCGCTAACCCTCTCACTTTTGTAATGACAGTCTCATCAATTTCCGATATTTTTACATTGATGCGTTAAATAAACAGACACAATAAATATAATAGTCAAAATATGGGTACATCAGTCATCATCGTTTAACAATTTTAAAAGGAACAATTTAACAGAACACAAAAACATCTACTATCTACGAACACATTTATTGAGTGTCTGACGTCAGAAAATTTTATACGTCACATAAATTTGTCGTTCAATGTGCGTACAAACAATTTTAAAATTTTCATGGGAATGTTAGCATACAGGGTTAAAAAATCAAAAGTATGTAAGAATAAATTTAAGAAATAGACCGAGATTTAAACTAGTCCAAAAGTTATATATAGAATTTATAAGAATCCAAAAATAGTTAATACCACTACGCGATTGAATGATTTTGACGTTTGTGGTTCAACGTATATTGTAATTCATAATAGAAATATATCATAATGACATATAATAGAACAATATCATACTGACGGGATCTTTTAAAGTACAGAGTCACGTTATAAGAACAAAAGAAATACAAAAAGTCGCAAATACAAAACAAACCACAAAAAAATGAAAGCCAATACAAACACATTGACGAGATGTATAAGTACCGAGCCACGTGAAACGGATATCACATGAAACCATTTAACAGTAAAAGTAATATTAATAATAGAACAAAGACAAATGAAAGAACTATAAAACACGTTGTTAAGATGATAAACAACATCAGTACGAAGAATCTATACATCAAGACCATCGTGTATTATTTGAGAAGTTGATACGGAATATTTATCAACAAGGTCTTGGTACCTTCCGATGAACTTTTTTAGAAAAAGAACGAGACGTTCTTTGACATACCCTGTTTCATCAACTTTCTACTCAGACACTGATGACGTATTACAAAGTCTGAGTAGGAGCTGCAAGCTCTTGAATATCGAATAAGTTGGGAAATGGCTTTAATATATGTGTCTTCTTAAACACACTGACAACCTACTATAAATTAATCATATTTGATTCAGAGTAGCATACTATTACAGAAACAATTGGCTGCAAGTGGATCTATCAAGTTTCTCCAATGCTGACTGCAGTGCCTACTACCAGCATAATCCCTGTCGAGTCAATGGCAAATCCTTCTCCTCAAACATTTAATACTCCAATTATGACAAGACCATAAGCTCCTGAAGCTCTGACACTCTTGCCACAACAGCAAGCTGACTCCACTGATCGATCCAGGAAAGGACAAAAAGAAGAGATAGGCATCAGCTCTTTTTCAGACTCCTCTGTGGAGAGAGAATATACATGATGGCAATAAAATTCAGGTGCAAGGAACGTGAGCCGCACCCCAGAGCTCCCAAAAATGCAAATACTCAATGGAAGGATATCTATGACTTGGGAGGCGTTCGTTTACAAATTTGAACGGACTGCCAGTAAAGGATCATTGGAAAACAGGGCACAGGTGTGTAGTCTCTTAGATTGCCTGGCTGATGTTGCCTTGGATTACTCACGCAAGGTAAACACAGATGATGATTCCAAGGCCTTAAGGAAGGAAGACATTCAGACCAGATTGGAACCGAAGCATTCCTCTGAGGATGTAATGATAAAAATTATGCAAGGCATATGATAGAGAGGAACCCAGAAACGATAAACAAGGCGTTTAAACAATTGAAAACCTCAATATTCAACCAGATGGCGATTTATGGACCAAAACGTGCCAATTATGCCCATCGGCAAGTCTTCTATGATGATGGCACAGAATCACCGATCGAAAAGATAATATGAGCAGTCCTTTGGAAAATGAGGTGCGTAATCTCACTCAAATTGTCACAAAACTAGCTGGTGTTATGCTTTCAACTAATCAGCGTAACCGTGGATTCGCCGATCAATATAACATTGGGCCTTCTGATCAATGTAGTCGTGGAAGATTACCAGATCAATGGAAGATCACATGATACACATACACGTGGAAGATCCCCATAGCAATATTATCTCGGTAGATCGCCACATAGAATACATTCAAGTGTAATGCCTATCGACCAGCAACTCCTTCACCAAGCCAGAGATGATATAGTCCATAAGGACAACGGTTGTATTTTCCACGGACAAACTTCAGAAATCTCAATTATTTCATGCAACTGCCACCTTAACCAGGATATAGAGCAAATCATAGCACAACCAACACAACTGATCATGAGTCTTTAAACAACAACGGGTCGGACCAGTAGGCTTATGCATGACTTCCAAGTCTATTTGTCATGAAACATAACCTCATGACAAAACCGAATATAGACCCACGTCCTTGTCCGATAATGTCATCAAGACTAACCATTAGAAAAAGCCTAGAATTACGAGGTAGTATATTTTACCAGAATGTGAGCATAAATGTGAACACTGTTGCAACGATAACATTAGTGAATGAGAAATCATTTCCAGTAGGTATTGAAGATTTTGTGACCGTAGCGATACGTGGTTTGGGTGAACAGCTCATTACTTTTAATATCATAAAGAACACCTCTTTCGACATTGATAGAGTTAACATACAATGGGATGTATGCAAAGCGCCCTTAATAGACAATGTTAAACTTAGGCTAGATATTTTGGACGCACTGGGCGCAGTGATAAATCTGAGTACTCCCACAATTACCATCAACAACAAAGTGATAAATGCGGCATTTGTTAACAGTGGAGGTGAGATTTCAACTAAGCAAGTTTGCATTAAACAAACAATCACAGTTCCGCCAAACTCTGAAATGAATATAACCATTAAAACTAATAAAAGTGCTGACCAGGAGTTCATTTAAGAACCATGCCCGCTGACTAGTTGGAAAAGGGAATAGTTGCCCCTTAACCATTTTAAATGATGGCAACCGTCACAACCGCCTGTAGAAAGCTACAACTATACTGGAACATAGAATAATTTGACGATATAGTGGTTACGATAGATGAAAACCTGATATGTGATACAAGACGTGGCATTGATAAGACACTAGAAAAGGTGCCCTCGGCACTGCCTCAAAGTTCAGATAAGTTACATTATATGCCACCACACCACAATAAACCGACCTATATCAAATCGACTCATGATCAGTTCAACTTATTTCATCCCAACCATTCAAACTGAAAGCGATTAGAGAACAATTACAATGACATCTTACATATTGATTAACATTCTGAGTTTCACTATTTTTTTTTGTTTATGCAGCTATATTTGCAAATGTTTGCCTTCTAGAAATAACCAAACTATTTTATTTATATTTAAAAATTTATTGATGACAAATTCAAAAACATGAAGACCATTTTTAAGGATTATTACTTAATTTCAGAAATTATTTAAAATACCTTGCGGATATTTATTACGTTTTTCCGACATCTTGAAAATGGCAGCCATATTGGATTTTTCTGAGTGGGTCCATAGCTAAAATCAAAGGGTAAACTAGCAAGAACTACTGTGCAAACAAAGTTTCATGCTTTCCTCATCAAGTGAGCAATTCTGCTCTATATCTGCACCAATCGGCCGGACTACAAATGTAGTGTTACTAAAACCAAAACAAAATCTTTCCCAAAGGTATACAAATAACATTGAACTAGCTTCAGCCATATATGCAAGAATAAAATCATTTTTTTTATTTAACGATGTTTCAAAAGTTAAATGCCCCACTACTAATTTCCACTTTTGTCACACGTTTTTTTTTCTTCTTTCAAATGCATGCAAACGTTCATTGCAATCAAGGTTGATGCTTCAACTTTATATTCAAAAGGTATTATATCATTAATATTTGTGAAATAAAGAGCTGCACGGTGAGCGCATGATACGCCTATCGCTATTTAAAAGATCAAACTTTATTAAATTCTTAATGTTATATCAGAAATTCATGAAAAACTAAAGGGAGTTTGTTTTAATAGATATAAACGATTCACCAAAGTGTCTTGCAAATTGGTGAAAGTGTTTTTGAGTTAGTTCCCGAAAACTGGAAATTCCACTTTTTAATGAAAAAAAAACACAAATATTCGGAAACTTAAAATCTTAAATTCATAAAGAAATGAAAGGGAGCTCACATAAATAGATATAAACAATACACCGAAGTTTCATGCGAATTTGTCAAGCGTTTTTGTGTTACTGTCCGACATGTTGACGACGGACATATGGACAGACGACGATATAACATAATACGTCCTGTAAAAAAACGATAATGTACACGTAATTGTGTTCTTCGACTGACGTTATGGATTCCAAGAAATGGTTCATATTGAGTATGCCTAAACATAAAAGACAAGTTAGAATTTCAATTTAGTTTCTCTCCAATAAAGGTACACAACCCAATTTTACATGAGCAAAAATTAGCGAGGGAAGAAATGTTTCTGTTACTCGAGATTTTAGAACTTTCAAATAATTAACATATTGGCCGTACTTAGCCCATTAGCAAAAATATATTTATTTTTATGCAATGTGTTTACAGAATTTTAAATCATTCTATTGAGAATGACATAACACAGAACAGACCAGGAGCTCATTATGACGAGATAGAAGGAATTCAGATTGAAATAGAAAGTGGCAATATTAGTCCCGAGGTCCATGTCATACGCACCGAACAAGTTCAACCAGTTATACCGTCTAACAACAATACAGACTTAGATGATACCAATTCTAGCTTTGTTTTGGACATCTACGGCGAATCAGACAAATCACAAAAAGTTATTGGACTAGGCATTACTGAAAATAGGAACTACTCACTCACAGGAAGACGGTCGTCTGGAGAATCGCATATCGTAAAGTACATTGATAGTGAAGTTATCGACGAAAGGCTAAACGAAAACAGAAACGAACTTGCAGCGGAAAGAATTGATTCGCCAACTTCAAGTCTAAGTCAAAATAGTGAAACAGATATTAAGAGTATTAGAAAATATGAAACACTTGAACAGACAAATACAGTGGAGCATTGCTATGAGCTTATTGTTGTCGATTCGTGATTTTTCTAAATAATAACATGCATTTTACTCTTGTACATGTTGTATAGAAATATTTACAGTATAACGGTAGGGAATTTGGACAAAATCTAAAATTTTGAAAAGGGTTATGAAAGTAAATATTTTGGTTTCATTTTTATGAAAAACATGATTGTGAAATTCAGGTCCAATTGTATCCCCTTGGACATGAAAAAATAAAAAAAAAATGCCAACTAAAAATACTTTTAAATGATAAAATTTCTTTTTTCATAATAATATTAAGGTTTATACTGCACTCGTTCTATCTGAGCTGTAAATATGACATATATGTCATATACAGTCACTAACCAGATATCACTTTTCCTCGTGAAGATTTAAATATTAGAGCCAGGCCTATATTTAAATAGTCATGACGCCCTCTTCAACATGTCCATGTTTCCAATGATTGCAACGAATTAAGCAACTGAAATTTTACAAACGTCGGAAAAAACATATTTCACTTGTTATTATTTTTTGTTTAAAACCTATAAATCATTATGTTGTATGCTTATTGTTGATATTTTAGTCCAAACGCAAATGATTTTGTTCACCATTGATTGGTTTCAACAGGTAAATTAAATGTACATTTCATCCTGTTCATTTTGTTGTATATTTCTCCGCCAGATATCACTGGGGTAAAGCTGATGACCGTAACTGCATTCACGGTCATCCCAAGATGTCGGATGAAAAATTAGGTCAGTTTCTGTATTGTCTGTTAAAGTGTTTTTATATCATTTTCTTTACAAATCATACATTGAAACGACGTTAATTTATAAAAGAATCACTCGGAAATCACAAATTACTACCGAGAAATGTGCATGAAATGGGAAATTCGATTTGAAAAAATCGTTTTGATGACCGTAAATCATAATCAAAATATTTTCAAGATTACCGTAACATATAACAAGGATGACCGTGATTGGTAAAAAGATGACCGTAACTTGTAAAGGATGACCGTAATTTGTAAAGGCTGACTGTAATTTATATAGGACGACCGTCGATTCTAAGAAATATCCGTACTTGTATTCAAAGCTTTTTGTTGAGTTTGTCGATCTCAATAGGGGCTCGGTTAGCGGATATAAATATGGTTCTTAAAATTCTTTTTTTTAAATATTGGCGGTATTTTGGGTTCATGACAATGATAATATACTAGTAAATTGCATATTTCTCGTAAACAATGAAATATTCATTGATAACGACGTTAAAATTTTCGTAGCTGGTTGTTTGAGAAGGCGATAAATGTTTACTATAGTAACAAAATTTTTAAAAGGTATTAGAAACAAATAAAACGACAATTTTCTTCTCAATTACCGAGTGTTTAATTTAAAAACACCATTTGCATAAGTTTACAATGTATCTATTACATAGTAATGCAGAACAATAAGATATCAAGTCGACGACATAGGTACTATAAGTTGGATGTAGAAAATGCATAACATGCGATTTTTTTTACCACGGAGGGACAACATATCAACCTATTAGTTCAGAAATTTTCGGTCTGCTCTTCCATTATGTGAATCAAGAAAAAAGTCCAACAAATAGGTAACGGTTGTATCGAAAAGAGAAAATCGAGTGCACCTTTTTATGTTAGGGCGTGTTTGAGGTGTATATTTTGTCTTTAAAACGTACAGTTAAAGCAAGAGTATTTGATATAGCATCTCGCTTCAGATTCTATAATTTTAATATATCAAAGCTACAGGTTGACTTTATAACGTACAAAAATAACAGTAAGAAAAGATAAAATATATGGGTCAAGTGAAATACCTATATAATGAATCACAAAAACAGAGTTGGTGTGTTCGAATAGCTATTTTTTTCTAAAAGTACTTGACGACAGTCTTTTAATTTGGATGATGAAAATGCATATTTTCGAGAAAAAAAATTGTTTTGTGTGTGATAACTAGGGTTTATGATCTTCAACCACTGAAAATTGTTAGTCTGCCCCCCTTCCACGACAAATTTAATCAGTTTTTTTTAAATGTTTAAGAATTTTCGAAAAATCCACTTGACATCCGATTATACAATAGTTTTAAGGCAGCAACCATTTGATTTTCGGGGGGAGGGGGGATGGAGGCTATTGATTTTTTTGGAAAAAAAAGTTTGCTTCCAGTTTTTGGAAAGAAAAAAAAATTGTTTTTATTGGCAGCTGAGGCTCATCTGCCACTATTTGTTATGCTAAAATTAAAAGAAAACAATTTATTTCGACTTGTCGTGAAAAAAAAATTGTGTCCGAAAAAAATATCCATAGCCCCCCAGAAAATCAAATGGTTGTTGCCTAAGTTGAATCAATACAAACAATATGATTAACTGATACTTAATGGGGAGATAATTTTGACGAAGTAGAATCCTGACTGTATGAATAACATTTCTGTATATATACAAATTGACAACATCACAATATTTTCTGTTATTTTATTTGCACGACAAAATGGCAGACGATATAATATCAATGGGTGTACATGCATTGGTATTTTTATAAATGTGTATTTATTATACGTCATTAAAAGGAATCCCAGAAATAAAAAAAATATCTTTTGTCTTGTAGTTGGAGGCTGTGCACCGCATTTTTTTTCAATTATACTTGTAAGGTGTCATTTTATCGCGCTTTTGTTGCATGTTTTCCCCACTTCTTCATGTGCATGTCTTGTTGCAAATTCATTTTCAAAATTCAACCCTCTACTGTAAAAAAGATACATATGACTTGAAGCACATCTAAGTTTCTTCTACTTATAGGATAAAACTATCATATTATACGTTTATACTAACACGATTAACTTCATTGGAAACAAAAAGATAGTTATATAAATACGGATATTTCTAGACATGACGGTCATCCTTTAAAAGTTACGGTCATCATTTACAAATTACGGTCATCTTAAAACCAATTACGGTCACCCTTGTTATGAATCGCTGATTCTGTTACGGTCATCTCGATTGTGATTTACGGTCATCTGAGCGATTTTTTCAAATCGAAATTCCTGTTTCATGCACATTTCTCGGTAGTAATTAGTGATTTCCGTGTGAATCTTTTATAAATTTACATCGTTGAAATGTATTATTTGTAAAGAAAATGATATAGAAACACTTTAACAGACACTACAGATACTGACCTAATTTTTCATCCGACATCTTGGGATGACCGTGAATGCAGTTACGGTCATCAGCCTTACCCCAGTGAGATATGGGGCCTCCGAAAAATTTAAATCAATTAAATAACAATAAAACAATAAACAAAAATTGAAAATGTTTGTTTTTTTTCTAGATTGCAGTATTAAGACAATAATAGTGTACTGACTTGATGTATCAACGATATTAAAGTTTTCGGCCCGAAACAGGGAAAATGAGAGGTTCTGCCTCATCCTTATATCGTTGATATGTCAAGTCAGTACCCTATATTTTTCTATTTTTATGCAACAGTATATTAATGAGGATATATTTTATGACAAAATCCAGAAAAAAGGAAATAAAATTTGTTTTAAAACACTAATTCCACTTAAATGTTATTGAACAAAATGTTCAACGGACATAATTACTCATAACAGAAATAAAAAAAACCTCAATACGTATTTTCTGAAAACTATCATAAATTTTCTAAAAAGCTAATTTTAAATATCCAATACATGTGCTCTAATTGAATGTATTATCAAAATACATATTTTATTGTAAAAACAAAACTGGTTCACAGTGAAAAATAGTACCAATCTTAGAAACTATCGAAGCTCTAACATGCTTTTCGTTTCCTGTATTAGAGGACAAATTAACGGTCTTTGAGCAGCAAAGTATATTTTTATTTTCATATGAAAATAACTCAAATATGATATTTGGTCTCAAAAAGGAGAATGATCAACTCGTTTACAACGGTACAGTACCCTTAGAATTTACGTGAAGAGTTCTTATCGCTACATTTGTATGCTTCAATCACGTACTCAAGAGCAAAATGAAGCCTTTTAATTGTATTAATTTTGTCACTGAAGTAGAAGTCGCTTTATTTTTGAAAATTTGATATAATTTCTGGCATGCCTCAGCCACAAACTTCTCAGTTATGTAAATATTTAATACTGTATAATAACGAGAAATTATTGCCATGTTTTCGAAACACCAAGTGTTTGACATTCGTATTCTATTCATCTATTATTAAACTCTATTGAATATACACATTTTTGGCATATCATTAGAACCAAATCAAAAAAAAAGAAAAGTGTCTTAAAAAATTATACCTATCATAGAACATTTTCCACCTGTAAAACATTTCATAGTCTGCGCAGTTTTAAGTAAATCTAAAAGGCGTCGTGCAAGTATGTTTTATTTATGCTTATACGCATAGTGATTTTTTAAATAAAAGGCGAAACAAACAATTTTAGATATCATTTAAAGGACAAAAAATAGTACTTTGGTTCTAAAAAATAAATTGACATTAGTAAATATTTCATAATTGTTATATAACGTGAATAATACCACGTTTTAGTGAAAATTATGGGAATAAAGTCTGTCAATGGGTTGGACAATTGAAATTGTGTCAGTTAAGAGTTATTTAGCCACGACAATAGTTTTGCTACCTTTATATTTTCCCATTGAAAAAGTTAAGAATGAAATGTTCTTGAGTAAAAAAAAATAACACTGAATACCGTGCACTGGTATCCTTTTTTTTTTATTTTGACTTTCTTTGCATTTTATTGAAGGATGTGTCTATGGATTGGCCGCTGGAATATGCATGCATTTATTATTAACGTTTTCAATCAGCCTTTCTTTTTTTGTGTGTGTTTGTCAGAGTAACACGTTCTCAAGTCTTACAGAAAGTGTCTTTCTAATACAGCACAGGGTACATATAACGTGTTGTCGTTCTCATATGCACATGTTATTTGTCACTGGACGTTAAATCATAGTTCGTCAGAATCATCCAATTGGTTCTTTTCTTCTATTACTTAAACATATGTTGTTTAAAAATCATTCTAAAGAAGTAAATGGAAAGGAGCGAATGCAGCTACATATGGTTATCTTAAGTTTTCATTCATTTCATTCCATTTAGTTCCTTTCTACATAAGTGCAGAGGAGAACTACACATGTAAACTTTTAGCATTTGTCATCAATATGAGTACATCGCAATCCATTACTGTTTCAACACATGTCTGTATTCTTGAACAACTATTATTTGTTCTCTCTTTTTAAGCAATGCATCAGTCTCTACGGTTCTTATCTATTATTCTATATTCTGCGTCTCCATTCAGATTATCGTGTATACCACGAGGATCCGGAACGGGGTGTTGTTTATTTCTGTGCTATTTAAATTTGTATGTCACTTTTCTTTCCATTTTATTTATCTTACTCATTATTCTTTCTCTATATATATATATATATTATATTTTAGCATCCCAATATATTTTACTTACGGATGTTAAGTTACATTGCGACGTTTATCTCTGATTTATATACTGGTTACCAATGTAGATGACAAATTGGTGGCAATCGTGACAATTAAACAGAATCAACATGATATATGCGACCATTCTTGGATGACATTAATATTTCTACAATATTACACTTTTTGAAACCATTTTTATCAATTTTCAATTTCGATTGTCTAAATTGTTCATTGTACATGTGTTGTTCCTGTATATTTTATGTGTCATTGCCCATGTGCTGTTTCTGTACATTTTAGCCCCTCGTCTTGAGCCTATCCATTTGATCCGATCACACCAAATATAGCAAAAAAATATACTTTATTGACATTCATAACTCTTGACAGACCAATTAACAGACCGGGTTTTATACATCCGACCCATTAACAGACCAGGTTTTAAATAAAGATTGATTTAAGTTACCAAAATACAGATTTTCGTGTAGATTTTTTCACACAGTGATATCAATATGGTTAACAAACATAATGCCTGTCTTTTTTCGATGTTCAAAATATTGCATGCAAGTAAATTCAACCAACGTGTCATTTTTGTGTGTGTAAAATGTGTATAAATTTATTGATGAGTAACCCGCCTTTTCATTTTATAGATCGTACATCGAAGCTAGAAAAATAACAATTACACCACTGCATTCAGTACATTGAATTGTTTTGTTAGACATAAATAATTTTTATGAGATAACTTCTGATTAACAGACTTTAGCCAACCCGATTAACAGACCAAACGCCGATACAGCCGCATACTCAATATAGATTAACCGACCAATCTCTCGGTAAGCCGAGTGTCGGCCGTGGACATGAACCAGTGACAACCACTGAATTACAGGCTTCTGATTTCGGACAGGCACATAAAGAATGAGGCGGGGATGAACATATTTATGATCGTTCAATCCTCCACTTTCATGGGACAGTGGTGTAAAAGTACAACATAGGAAAAAACTATAAAAGTTAGTAAAAAACAATTTTTAAGTTAACTCATCAGATAGATACAAAAGAAATACATTCAACAAAACACCAACATGATGTGGACGGGTAATTATTCATCCCATTAACAACAAAAAAAACTAAGGTCAGATCTAATAGTGTTTTTTAACATTCGTAGCTGTTGCAGTGAAATTGGTACCTTTTGATGTTACAAAGACAATATCTTTTAACATGATAATCTACCATACGCATGATACGGATGATAAAATTATTGTTACTGGAAAATCATTTTCACATGAATTAACTATAATTGTGAAACGTTTACTCTAGTATAAGGAAATAAGTTTGTTCTTATTGTTCATCGTATTCTTATTTATGGAAAATTCATGTAAATGTGGAATGTGTTTCCCATATATTACTAAACGCATTGATTAATATTTTAAATTTTCAAAGATGGAAATTTGTCCATCTACAGGAGACACAGGAGACACCAAGGGACAAGGGATATACTGTTCAATGCGGTAGACAATAACAACAATCCTTCCCGTGTTAGAACCAGATTGACAAAACAAATACAGAAACTGAATCTGGTCAATTAACAAATATATTTTGAAATGTCAAAAATATGATTTCAACCAAATTGTGTACTCAAAGGCATTTTATACAAATGCATCTGTTTTTAAATTTGTGCAGTTATAATAATAATAATAATAATAATAATAATAATAATAATAATAAATAATAATAATAATAATAATAATAATAATAATAATAATAATAATAATAATAATTATATCTTTACTTAAATAGAGTAACTCATTTGGATAAAACCAATTTTAAATAAGGCCCTCTGAAAACAATATCAACTACATGACTAAAACATAATTAATCTACTAATAAACACATGTAAACAATAGATGTATATAAACAAAATATAATTTCAACAACAAAAACCTTAACTGATAAATTTTACACTTTTAAAAAGATAATGACTTGTTGGAGTATTTGAAACAAAGAATATATTAAAGGAATTGTCTAATTTATGAAAATATTTAATGTAAACCACAGACATGAAATTTATATGACAATCACAAATAATACATGATGGTCTTGATGTATAGATTATGCGTACTGATGTTGTTTATCATCTTAACAATGTGTTTTATAGTTCATTCATTTGTCTTTGTTCTATTATTAATATTACTTTTACTGTTAAATGGTTTTATGTGATATTCGTTTGACGTGGCTCGGTACTTATACATCTCGTCAATGTGTTTGTATTGTCTTTCATTTGTTGGTGGTGTTTTGTATATGCGACCTTTTGTATTTCTTTGGTTCTTATAACATAACTCTGTACTTTAAAAGATCCCGTCAGTATGATATTGTTCTATGTTATGTCATTATGATATATTTCTATTATGAATTACAATATACGTTGAACCACAAACGTCAACATCATTCAATCGCGTAGTGGAATTAACTATTTGTGGATTCTTAGTTTAAATCGCGGTCTATTTCTGAAATTTATCCTACATACTTATAATTTTTTAACCCTGTATGCTAACTTTGCCTAGGTAAATTTGAAAATTGTTTCTATGCACATTGGACGACATATGTGACGTATAAAATTTTCTGACGTCAGACACACAAATCAATGAATTTGTTTGTAGACAGATGTTTTTGTGTTCTAATAATTGTTCCTTTTAAAATTGTTATACGATGATAACTGATGTACCCATATTCTGACTATTTTATTTATTGTGTCTGTTTAGTTAACGCATCAATGTAAATATAACGGAAATTGATGAGACTGTCATCAAAGTGAGAGGGTTAGCGCTATAAAACCAGGTTTAATCGACCATTTTCTACATTTGAAAATGTCTGTCAGGAATATGACAGTTCTTGTCCATTCGTTTTTGATGCGTTTTGTTATTTGATTTTGCCATGTGATTATGGACTTTCCGAAATGATTTTCTTCTAAGTTCAGTATTTTTGTGATTTTACTTTTTGAACGACTTATACTTTGTAGTCTTGTCTACAATTAAATTTTAAAATAAAATGTTATAATAATATATATATCGTAAAAACTCGAAAAGGCGAAATCGCGAAAATGCGAAAATGCGAAAACGCGAAAATGCGAAAAGGCGAAAACGCGAAATCACGAAAAGGCGAAGTCGAAAACGCGAAAACACGAAGTCGAAAACGCAAAAACACGAAGTCGAAAACGCGAAAAGGCGAAGTCGAAAATGCGAAATCGATTTTGCGTTTTCGACTTCGCGTTTTCGTCTTTTCGACTTCTCGTTTTCGACTTTTCTACTTCGCGTTTTCGACTCCGCTTTTTCGTGATTTTGCGTTTTCGACATCGCGTTTTCGCGTTTTCGACTTCGCGTTTTCGCGTATTCGACTTCGCGATTTCGCGTTTTCGCCCTATAGAATATTAAAGGCGAAAACCCGAATTGGCCATAACCGGCCACCATAATTTATATCTTTGACATCTGCATATCATAAATATTTCATGCAAATGATGATATTCTAAATTGTTGTCATTGTTTTGAAAGTTTGTTAATAATCTGGTCAATTTGTTAAATGAATATAAAAAAAGGTTTCAACTCTTCAGAAAAGATTGACGTAAGACGCTTATTACATGTATTATATTTTTTAGATCTATTTGTCAGCTTATCGATAACTTTTGTAGATTTTTTAGTTATTTTTGTAATGCCTTTTATCTGCCTATCAATTTTTACATCGAACTTGTCAAAATAGTTGTAAGCATAAACAATATATAAAACAACCATTAAAAACCACACTCACAAGTAAGCCTTTATAGGATGTGATACTAAGGTTTTTTTTAAACGCATTTAATAAAAACTATGTTACATACATTAAACCATATGACCATCTATCTATTAGACAGTATGACAGTTTATAATATAAAAAAAACGAAACAAAAACGAGCACTCACGGTGGCTATAAACTAGTTCAAAGTCAATAACAAATAAAAAACCATTATATTTCCCGTTATGAAATATCAATCACATTCAGTTTTTTTGACAGGATATGGACAATTATGAAAATGCATTGTTATTGTTTAATTTCCTTAAAACAATCGAGATTTGAAGGACGATCAATTTGTATTGTAAGTTCAACTTGTATATATAGGAACATATTTCCTGTAATAGTTTGACCTAAGATATTGGTCGTGTTTACAAATATCAAAACTGTCACTCAGTACCAAAATGTAATACCTATTCAGGTCGAGTCTGAATTCGAATACCATCTCTACTAATAAAAGACATTTGAACTTTATCAAGTTACAGATATTTTCTTCTACGTTTACGAAGTTGATTTATAAGTCTATATTTTTTCTTATTTTTACCATGTTTACTTTATCAAACGTACATCATCAAAATGACAAGCTGCAAATATAACATGCATATTTAAAACAATAATAGGTCAGTTTCAGGTTACTGCGTTTTTGACTTTTTCTATACCTACCCTAGTTTTCGTTTATCTCACACTTAGTTTAGAATTGGTTTTGTACATTGTCCTGTTGACATTAATTTATTAACACCACGGGTTGACTGGGTATAAGATCTTGATCTATTGGTCTTTTTCAACAGTAAAATGTTTGTCATAGTTGGACGTTCGTTCGTTTTGGAAGTGTGAGATTTATTAACTCACAGTCAAGAGGTGTATACAGGAATTTGAAAAGGGAGAGAGAAGATTGGTGGCGTTGAGAGTAGGAAATGTAAACAGTCAATGCATAAACCATATTATCTACATAAGGGATAGCATGACCATTGTTATCCCTCCAATTCTGTCTCTGCAAACGCGTCTAGAAAGATGGTTAATTCCATTACCACATGTAGAGATAGTACCCTGTTCTCTTAAGTTAAAGACCATTGCAACAACTCTTTAATGATTTGTAGTTGGCTGTTCTTTTCCAGTGTCTTAATCCCCATTGGGGACCTACATTTTATATAAGACTCATTATGAACTTGCATCAAGAGTTTGCCTTTGAACATAAAACAAACAATAATTAATCAATAAAACAACCATAAAATAAATGTATGAATGCCACAATTTCTAAACGAGTCAATCCTATTTGGAGAGACAATTGCAAATGGGTGATCCGTTGAATATCAATAGGATAAGTAAGGCTTTATAATCGGTTTTTTTTCAACTTATTTATTTTTGAGTTTTGGAAAAAATACATAGCTATACAATTCAATACACAATAATTAAGGTCTTTCCTTTTTCTATAAGGAAAGACCTTACTGTATTTCTTCTGTTTATTAAGGTCTTTCCTTTTTCTATAAGGAAAGACCTTACTGTATTTCTTCTGTTTATTATTATTATTATTATTATTATTATTCTTCCGCCAAACTTTGACGAAGTTAGCAGCCTTAACCGTAAGACGTGTCGCTTTCATGTTCACACTTTGTATCGGTGTCATGAATATCTATCTGGAACTCACCCTGTTAGTCGAAATATTTTGTCGGTTCGGAGTAATCCCTCCGAAACCCAAAAACCTTGTTATCGTTCCAACACCGTAACCGTAATAGGTAGAAAAAAACCGAAGGGTGAAATTTGTTCAGGACCAGACCCCGGTTCTTCGTTACATTTGGATCGAAAAGATTCAACGACTCATTGGTAGGGTTATGCCCCTCTGAAAATTAACCGGTGTCGGTTGACCACCAAAACTCAGAAACCATAAGTCGTAGACACCTAGGATCTTCACCAATCATCATCAATTCATGTATCTTTGAAAAATACCTCAAGGTCAAATTTGTATGTTGACCTTGACCTTTGACCTTACACCTTGTTATGGGATAATCTCAGAAACCATTATACTTACAGAAGTTTTAAATAGTGGAAAATGCTTGGGTCATTATGGCGCAACTTTGTTACATTTTGACCGAAGAGATTTGACCTTTTCTGTAAGGGGCATAACCCCTGATTTAGGTTTCTGCAAAGACAAAATCAGCTTTTACAATATAACCAAAGGTCCTAGACCCGTGGGGTCTTCACCAATGACATTGGGGACTAATGACCTTGACAATGGTCACAAGGTCAAAGGTCAAGGTCATGTCCCAGATAGCGAATTATGTGTTTTTGACCTTATTTTAAGGATTTTTAGTGTGTTTTAAATGTTTTAAGGTTGACCTTGACCTTTGACCTTTCAACTTTTTAGTCGATATCTCAAAAACGGTAATCTTACAGAAATAGTAAACAGTGAAAAATGTTAAGGTGACTGAGGCACAACTTTTTTACATTTTGACCGAAAGGATTTGACATATTCTTAACGGTTTCTGAAAAGGTAAAATTAGCTTTAACTCTTGAACGAAAAGTCCTAGACCCAGGGGGTCTTTTACAATGACATTGTGGACCAATGACCTTCACAAAGGTCAAAAGGTCAAAAGTCAAGGTCATGTCCAAATTATCGAATTTATTGTTTTGTCATTTTTTAACGGTTTTATGTGTGTTTGAGAGCTTTTCAATGCATTCTACGCCTATTGGAACATGTACTTTACATTTCGAAAAGGAAAGACCTCTCAATTGTTCAAGAACAATTGACATTTTAATTATTATTATTATTATTCTTCCGCCAAACTTTGACAAATTTATCCGCGTTAACCGTAAGACGTGTCGCTTTCATGTTCACACTTTGTATCGGTGTCATGAATACCTATCCGGAACTCACCCTGTGAGTCGAAATATTTTGTCGGTTCGGAGTAATCCCTCCGAAACCAAAAAACCTTGTTATCGTTCAAACAACCGTAACCGTAAGAGGTAGAAAAAAAGCGAAGGATGAAATTTGTTCAGGACCAGACCCCGGTTCTTCGTTACATTTGGATCGAAAGGATTCAACGACTCATTGGTAGGGTTATGCCCCTATGAAAATTAACCGGTGTCGGTTGACCACCAAAACTCAGAAACCGTAAGTTGTAGACACCTAGGATCTTCACCATTCATCATCAATTCATGTGACTTTGAAAAATACCTCAAGGTCAAATGTGTATGTTGACCTTGACCTTTGACCTTACACCTTGTTATGGGATAATCTCAGAAACCATTATATTATAGAAGTTTTGAATAGTGGAAATGTTCGGGTCATTAAGGCGCAACTTTGTTACATTTTGACCGAAGAGATTTGACCTTTTTTATAAGGGGCATAACCCCTGTTTTAGGTTTCTGAAAAGACAAATCAGCTTTTACTATGTAACCAAAGGTCCTAGACCCATGGGGTCTTCAGCAATGACATTGTGGACTAATGACCTTGAAAAAGGTCAAAGGTCAAGGTCATGTCCCATATAGCGAATTATGTGTTTTTGACCTTATTTAAAGGATTTTAAGTGGTTTTTTTAAAGCTTTTCAATACATTCTACGTCCATTGGAACATATATTTTACAGTATAAAAGGAAAGACCTCTCAATTGTTCAAGAACAATTGACATTTTAATTATTATTATTAAGGTCTTTCCTTTTTCTATAAGGAAAGACCTTACTGTATTTCTTCTGTTTATTATTATTATTATTATTATTATTATTCTTCCGCAAACTTTGACGAAGTTAGCAGCCTTAACCGTAAGACGTGTCGCTTTCATGTTCACACTTTGTATCGTGTCATGAATATCTATCTGGAACTCACCTGTTATCGAAATATTTTGTCGGTTCGGAGTAATCCCTCCGAAACCCAAAAACCTTGTTATCGTTCCAACACCGTAACCGTAATAGGTAGAAAAAACGAAGGTGAAATTTGTTCAGGACCAGACCCGGTTCTTCGTTACATTTGGATCGAAAAGATTCAAGATCATTGGTAGGGTTATGCCCCTCTGAAATTAACCGGTGTCGGTTGACACCAAAACTCAGAAACCATAAGTCGTAGACACCTAGGTCTTCACCAATCATCATCAATTCATGTATCTTTGAAAAATACCTCAAGGTCAAATTTGTATGTTGACCTTGACCTTTGACCTTACACCTTGTTATGGGATAATCTCAGAAACCATTATACTTACAGAAGTTTTAAATAGTGGAAAATGCTTGGGTCATTATGGCGCAACTTTGTTACATTTTGACCGAAGAGATTTGACCTTTCTGTAAGGGGCATAACCCTGATTTCGGTTTCTGAAAAGACAAAATCAGCTTTTACTATATAACCAAAGGTCCTAGACCCATGGGATCTTCAGCAATGACATTTGGGACTAATGACCTTGACAAAGGTCACAAGGTCAAAGGTCAAGGTCAAGTCCCAGATAGCGAATTATGTGTTTTTGACCTTATTTTAAGTATTTTTAGTGTGTTTTAAAGCTTTTTAAGGTTGACCTTGACCTTTGACCTTTCAACTTTTTTGTCGATATCTCAAAAACGGTTACTCTTACAGAAATAGTAAACAGTGAAAAATGTTTGGGTGACTAAGGCACAACTTTTCTACATTTTGACCGAAAGGATTTGACATATTCTTAAGGGCATAACCCCCGTTAACGGTTTCTGAAAAGGTAAAATTAGCTTTAACTCTTGAACGAAAAGTCCTAGACCCATGGGGTCTTTTATAATGACATTGTGGACCAATGACCTTCACAAAAGTTACAAGGTCAAAAGTCAAGGTCATGTCCAAATTATCGAATTTGTTGTTTTTGTCATTTTTTAACGGTTTTTGTGTGTGTTTGAGAGCTTTTCAATGCATTCTACGACTATTGGAACATGTACTTTACATTTCGAAAAGGAAAGACCTCTCAATTGTTCAAGAACAATTGACATTTTATTATTAAGGTCTTTCCTTTTTCTAAAGGGAAAGACCTTACTGTATTTCTTCTGTTTATTAAGGTCTTTCCTTTTTCTATAAGGAAAGACCTTACTGTATTTCTTCTGTTTATTATTATTATTATTATTATTATTATTATTCTTCCGCCAAACTTTCACAAATTTATCCGCGTTAACCGTAAGACGTGTCGCTTTCATATTCACACTTTGTATCTGTGTCATGAATACCTATCCGGAACTCACCCTGTGAGTCGAAATATTTTGTCGGTTCGGAGTAATCCCTCCGAAACCCAAAAACCTTGTTATCGTTCCAACACCGTAACCGTAATAGGTAGAAAAAAACCGAAGGGTGAAATTTGTTCAGGACCAGACCCCGGTTCTTCGTTACATTTGGATCGAAAAGATTCAACGACTCATTGGTAGGGTTATGCCCCTATGAAAATTAACCGGTGTCGGTTGGCCACCAAAACTCAGAAACCGTAAGTCGTAGACACCTAGGATCTTCACCATTCATCATCAATTCATGTATCTTTCAAAAATACCTCAAGGTCAAATTTGTTTGTTGACCTTGACCTTTGACCTAACACCTTGTTATGGGATAATCTCAGAAACCATTATACTTACAGAAGTTTTAAATAGTGGAAAATGTTTGGGTCATTACGGCGCAACTTTGTTACATTTTGACCGAAGAGATTTGACCTTTCTGTAAGGGGCATAACCCCTGATTTAGGTTTCTGCAAAGACAAAATCAGCTTTTACAATATAACCAAAGGTCCTAGACCCGTGGGGTCTTCACCAATGACATTGGGGACTAATGACCTTGACAATGGTCACAAGGTCAAAGGTCAAGGTCATGTCCCAGATAGCGAATTATGTGTTTTTGACCTTATTTTAAGGATTTTTAGTGTGTTTTAAATGTTTTTAAGGTTGACCTTGACCTTTGACCTTTCAACTTTTTAGTCGATATCTCAAAAACGGTTAATCTTACAGAAATAGTAAACAGTGAAAAATGTTAAGGTGACTGAGGCACAACTTTTTTACATTTTGACCGAAAGGATTTGACATATTCTTAACGGTTTCTGAAAAGGTAAAATTAGCTTTAACTCTTGAACGAAAAGTCCTAGACCCAGGGGGTCTTTTACAATGACATTGTGGACCAATGACCTTCACAAAGGTCAAAAGGTCAAAAGTCAAGGTCATGTCCAAATTATCGAATTTATTGTTTTGTCATTTTTTAACGGTTTTATGTGTGTTTGAGAGCTTTTCAATGCATTCTACGCCTATTGGAACATGTACTTTACATTTCGAAAAGGAAAGACCTCTCAATTGTTCAAGAACAATTGACATTTTAATTATTATTATTATTATTCTTCCGCCAAACTTTGACGAAGTTAGCAGCCTAAACCGTAAGACGTGTCGCTTTCATGTTCACACTTTGTATCGGTGTCATGAATACCTATCTGGAACTCACCCTGTTAGTCGAAATATTTTGTCGGTTCGGAGTAATCCCTCCGAAACCAAAAAACCTTGTTATCGTTCCAACACCGTAACCATAATAGGTAGAAAAAAAACAAAGGGTGAAATTTGTTCAGGACCAGACCTTGGTTCTTCGTTACATTTGGATCGAAAAGATTCAACGACTCATTGGTAGGGTTATGCCCCTATGAAAATTAACCGGTGTCGGTGGACCACCAAAACTCAGAAACCGTAAGTCGTAGAGACCTAGGATCTTCACCAATCATCATCAATTCATGTATCTTTGAAAAATACCTCAAGGTCAAATTTGTATGTTGACCTTGACCTTTGACCTAACACCTTGTTATGGAAAAATCTCAGAAACCATTATACTTACAGAAGTTTTAAATAGTGGAAAATGTTTGGGTAATTATGGCGCAACTTTGTTACATTTTGACCAAAGAGATTTGACCTTTCTATAAGGGGCATAACCCCTGTTTTAGGTTTCTGAAAAGACAAAATCAGCTTTTACTATATAACCAAAGGTCCTAGACCCCTGGGGTCTTCAGTAATGGCATTGGGGACTAATGACCTTGACAAAGGTCAAAAGGTCAAAGGTCAAGGTCATGTCCCAGATAGCGAATTTAGTGTTTTTAACCTTATTTAAAGGATTTTTAGTGTGTTTTTGAGCTTTTTAAGGTTGACCTTGACGTTTTAAAATCATTCTACGTCTGTTGGAACATGTATTTTACATTACAAAAGGAAAGACCTCTCAATTGTTCAAGAACAATTGACAGTTTAATTATTATTATTATTCTTCCGCCAAACTTTGACGAAGTTAGCAGCCTTAACCGTAAGACGTGTCGCTTTCATGTTCACACTTTGTATCGGTGTCATGAATATCTATCTGGAACTCACCCTGTTAGTCGAAATATTTTGTCGGTTCGGAGTTATTCCTCCGAAACCCAAAAACCTTGTTATCGTTCCAACACCGTAACCGTAATAGGTAGAAAAAAACCGAAGGGTGAAATTTGTTCAGGACCAGACCCCGGTTCTTCGTTACATTTGGATCGAAAAGATTCAACGACTCATTGGTAGGGTTATGCCCCTCTGAAAATTAACCGGTGTCGGTTGGCCACCAAAACTCAGAAACCGTAAGTCGTAGACACCTAGGATCTTCACCATTCATCATCAATTCATGTATCTTTGAAAAATACCTCAAGGTCAAATTTGTATGTTGACCTTGACCTTTGACCTAACACCTTGTTATGGGATAATCTCAGAAACCATTATACTTACAGAAGTTTTAAATAGTGGAAAATGTTTGGGTCATTATGGCGCAACTTTGTTACATTTTGACCGAAGAGATTTGACCTTTCTGTAAGGGGCATAACCCCTGATTTAGGTTTCTGAAAAGACAAAATCAGCTTTTACTATATAACCAAAGGTCCTAGACCCGTGGGGTCTTCACCAATGACATTGGGGACTAATGACCTTGACAAAGGTCACAAGGTCAAAGGTCAAGGTCATGTCCCAGATAGCGAATTATGTGTTTTTGACCTTATTTTAAGCATTTTGAGTGTGTTTTTAGTGTTTTTAAGGTTGACCTTGACCTTTGACCTTTCAACTTTTTAGTCGATATCTCAAAAACGGTTAATCTTACAGAAATAGTAAACAGTGAAAAATTTTAAGGTGACTGAGGCACAACTTTTTTACATTTTGACCGAAAGGATTTGACATATTCTTAAGGGGCATAACCGCCGTTAACGGTTTCTGAAAAGGTAAAATTAGCTTTAACTCTTGAACGAAAAGTCCTAGACCCATGGGGTCTTTTACAATGACATTGTGGACCAATGACCTTCACAAAGGTCACAAGGTCAAAAGTCAAGGTCATGTCCAAATTATCGAATTTATTGTTTTTGTCATTTTTTAACGGTTTTATGTGTGTTTGAGAGCTTTTCAATGCATTCTACGCCTATTGGAACATGTACTTTACATTTCGAAAAGGAAAGACCTCTCAATTGTTCAAGAACAATTGACATTTTAATTAAGGTCTTTCCTTTTACTAAAGGGAAAGACCTTACTGTATTTCTTCTGATTATTATTATTATTCTTTTTGTTCCGCCAAACTTTGACAAAATTTCCCTCCGTAACCGTAAGACGTGTCGCTTTCATGTTCACACTTTGTATCGGTGTCATGAATACCTATCCGGAACTCACCCTGTGAGTCGAAATATTTTGTCGGTTCTGAGTAATCCCTCCGAAACCCAAAAACCTTGTTATCGTTCCAACACCGTAACCGTAATAGGTAGAAAAAAAATGAAGGGTGAAATTTGTTCAGGACCAGACCCCGGTTCTTCGTTACATTTGGATCGAAAAGATTCAACGACTCATTGGTAGGGTTATGCCCCTATGAAAATTAACCGGTGTCGGTTGGCCACCAAAACTCAGAAACCGTAAGTCGTAGACACATAGGATCTTCACCAATCATCATCATTTCATGTATCTTTAAAAAATACCTCAAGGTCAAATTTGTATGTTGACCTTGACCTTTGACCTAACACCTTGTTATGGGATAATCTCAGAAACCATTATACTTACAGAAGTTTTAAATGGTGGAAAATGTTTGGGTCATTATGGCGCAACTTTGTTACATTTTGACCAAAGAGATTTTACCTTTCTATAAGGGGCATAACCCCTGTTTTAGGTTTTGAAAAGACAAAATCAGCTTTTACTATATAACCAAAGGTCCTAGACCCTTGGGGTCTTCAGTAATGGCATTGGGGACCAATGACCTTGACAAAGGTCAAAAGGTCAAAGGTCAAGGTCATGTCCCAGATAGCGAATTTAGTGTTTTTAACCTTATTTAAAGGATTTTTAGTGTGTTTTCGAGCTTTTTAAGGTTGACCTTGACCTTTTCAATACATTCTACGTCTGTTGGAACATGTATTTTACATTAAAAAAGGAAAGACCTCTCAATTGTTCAAGAACAATTGACAGTTTAATTATTATTATTATTCTTCCGCCAAACTTTGACGAAGTTAGCCTCCGTAACCATAAGACGTGTCGCTCTCATGTTCACACTTTGTATCGGTGTCATGAATACCTATCTGGAACTCACCCTGTTAGTCGAAATATTTTGTCGGTTCGGAGTAATCCCTCCGAAACCCAAAAACCTTGTTATCGTTCCAACACCGTAACCGTAATAGGTAGAAAAAAAACAAAGGGTGAAATTTGTTCAGGACCAGACCCCGGTTCTTCGTTACATTTGGATCGAAAAGATTCAACGACTCATTAGTAGGGTTATGCCCCTATGAAAATTAACCGGTGTCGGTTGACCACCAAAACTCAGAAACCGTAAGTCGTAGACACCTAGGATCTTCACCATTCATCATCAATTCATGTATCTTTGAAAAATACCTCAAGGTCAAATGTGTATGTTGACCTTGACCTTTGACCTAACACCTTGTTATGGAACAATCTCAGAAACTATTATACTTACAGAAGTTTTAAATAGTGGAAAATGTTTGGGTCATTACGGCGCAACTTTGTTACATTTTGACCGAAGAGATTTGACCTTTTTTTAAGGGGCATAACCCCTTTTTTAGGATTCTGGTAAGACAAAATCAGGTTTAACTATATAACCAAAGGTCCTAGACCCATGGGGTCTTCAGCAATGACATTGGGGACTAATGACCTTGACAAAGGTCAAAAGGTCAAAGGTCAAGGTCATGTCCCAGATAGCGAATTTAGTGTTTTAAACCTTATATACAGGATTTTTAGTGTGTTTTAAAGCTTTTTTAAGGTTGACCTTGACCTTTGACCTTTCACTTTTTATTGGATATCTCAAAAACTATTATACTTACAGATATAGTAAACAGTGCAAAATGTTCAGGACATTGGGAACTATTGACCTTGATAAAGGTCAACAGGTCAAAGGTCAAGGTCATGTCCCAAATAGTGGATTATGTGTTTTTGACCTTATTGAAAGGGTTTTTAGTGTGTAATGAAGCTTTTCAATACATTCTACGTCTATTGGAACATGTATTTTACATTACAAAAGGAAAGACCTCTCAATTGTTCAAGAACAATTGACAGTTTAATTATTATTATTCTTTTTCCGCCAAACTTTGACGAAGTTAGCAGCCTAAACCGTAAGACGTGTCGCTTTCATGTTCTCACTTTGTATCGGTGTCATGAATACCTATCCGGAACTCACCCTGTTAGTCGAAATATTTTGTCGGTTCGGAGTAATCCCTCCGAAACCAAAAAACCTTGTTATCGTTCCAACACCGTAACCGTAATAGATAGAAAAAAAACGAAGGGTGAAATTTGTTCAGGACCAGACCCCGGTTCTTCGTTACATTTGATTCGAAAAGATTCAACGACTCATTGGTAGGGTTATGCCCCTTTGAAAATTAACCGGTGTCGGTGGACCACCAAAACTCAGAAACCGTAAATCGTAGAGACCTAGGATCTTCACCATTCATCAACAATTCATGAGACTTTCAAAAATACCTCAAGGTCAAATGTGTATGTTGACCTTGACCTTTGACCTAACACCTTGTTATCAGAACAACTCAAAAACCATTATACTTACAGAAGTTTTAAATAGTGGAAAATGTTTGGGTCATTACGGCGCAACTTTGTTATATTTTGACAGAAGAGATTTGACCTTTTTTTAAGGGGCATAAATCCTATTTTAGGTTTCTGAAAAGACAAAATCAGCTTTTACTATATAACCAAAGGTCCTAGACCCATGGGGTCTTCAGCAATGACATTGGGGACTAATGACCTTGACAAAGGTCAAAAGGTCAAAGGTCAAGGTCATGTCCCATATAGCGAATTATGTGTTTTTGACCTTATTTAAAGGATTTTCAGTGTGTTTTAAAGCTTTTCAATACATTCTACGTCTATTTGAACATATATTTTACATTATAAAAGGAAAGACCTCTCAATTGTTCAAGAACAATTGACATTTTAATTATAATCGTTTTTCTTTCATAATACCATTCATTTTCCAAAAATCTAGTTTAATTAACACTTGAACGCCATAAGGCCTAGGCATTGGCAAAAAGTAAAATAAAAAACCAACCAAACTCCAAGGAGAATTCAGAACGGGAAATCCCTTATCTAATGGTAAATCAAATTAACAAAATGTCAAATAATCAAACGAATGGAAAACAACTGTCATATTCTTAACTTGGTGCAAGCATTTTCCTGTTGGGTTTAACCTGATTTTATAGCTTAACAATCGACTGAGTGTTATCAAAACTTGATTTAAACAACATGTAAACATTGAGTGTTGTCATCGGGAATTTAGAACAGGTAAGTTCACGTGTCGAGGACGCATACACTACACTGGGTGTTGCCCATTGTGAACACGACACTAGATACACAACGTATATGGTATATACGAAGCTTTGGTATGAATGACAATGAGACAACTCTCCATCCGCGTTTCAATTTGTAAAAAGTAAAAAATTATAGGTCAAAGTACTGCATTTCAAATAAAGCCTTGGCTCACATCAAACAGCAAGCTGCATAAAGGTGCCCACAACATGACTAGTGAAAAACAATTCAAACAGAAAAACCAACGGTCTAATCTATATAATCTGTATAAAAACGAACAAGGAGAAACACTTATGAACTACCTAAACAGATAACAGTTAATATACACAGAACGAATAAATTTGATATATGACACGATGTAAATACATAATTTATATAGAAAAGGGCGAGTGTAGTGTAAAATAACATCAGAAAGACAACTATGACCTTGGCCAAATGACGTTGAATAAAATAATGTACGCAGGTAAATAATAAAAATAATAATAATGTTGTAACGAATACAAGTAGTACTGAAATATTTTTTACAAAATAAAACAAAAATGTTGTTTATAGTACGAGAACAGAAATGAAAATTTATACCACAGCTTCTTATTTTTATAAAACAGGTAACCTTATAATAATTCAAGAATGTTCACAACATTTTATTAATAATCAAGTATAGTTCAAACAGTTTAAATGCATTAAAAATTCCATAATAAATCAATTTTCCGCAAAACTACTTATATTTTACTTCAACAGTAAAATGTAGTCATAATATCTGTGTTGAACATTGCATTTGCATATTCAAAGGTTTAGGGGAGGGGCTACATGTAACATTTTGTTTGTCTTGGATATTCTTGGGGTAATGATGCCAGTCAAAAGTAGTAAAGTCTATTAAAGGTTGAAAATGCATGAGGGAACAATTATTTCTCTAGATTATGACAAATAGTTATCAAAGGTACCAGGATTATAATTTAGTACGCCAGACGCGCGTTTCCTCTTCATAAGTCGCATCAGTGACGCTCATATCAAAATATTTATATAGCCAAACTAGTTCAAAGATTAAGTCCGGTACATATTCAAACAGTGCTTATTTCTATAATTAACGTACGGATGAATATTATTCTTCTAAAACAACCTGCGTACAAATGCGTTCAAATAAGCAAGCAATATCATTATTTGCATATATCAAACGAAAAGGAATAAGACTGATTGAAAACATACTTTAATTATGTGGCATCATTATAAGGATCATTATAAAATATGGCAAGAAATAATAATAAAAATATATCTTTTCTTTTAATTTATAAGTATAATATATACAAAACAAAAAACAAAATTAAACAGAAGACAAAAGCGTGAACAGAATAAATGTTCAGCCTGCCCTATGTGCGTGTTTTCTAACATGAAATGCCTATAACCTGAATCGCACTACTCAGAGAAAAACTTTTAAAATATAATAAATTAAATGTTCGATAGTTCGTTGTAGTTACTCATTCCAACATTCAACTGTCTTCAGTCAACATCTTACAACATGTTCACATATTTATAAAAGTTAACAATTTCTGACTTCATTGTGAAGTTTAGAAATCTTGTCAGAAAAAATTATCACCAATAACCATAATATATCTAACAAAGAGGTGTCTAAACAAAGTCAATTTTGAAAAAGCTGTAGTTCGGAAGTTACCAGGTTGATAGAAATGCATTTATAGTAATATAGAACTTGACTGTCGAAACCTTAACATGCTCAGTATTATTTTCTATAAACCAGGACTTGTGTCTATTTTGCTCCTTGTGGTCTCACATTTGCTTAATAATTCTGCCATATCTGTGATTAATGTATGTGTATGTGAGAACACATTATTATAAGTTTTATAGAGGCATTTTGTATATCAGTCAAGTGTTACGTCATACATATGAGTTTTCGACAGGACAAAACACCATAACAACAGTGCTGACCAAACAGCAATGAGTTTCAATGATTGAGAAAACTAAAAACAACCATTTAAGCAACTTATATGCAACTTTCACAGATAACTTTACAAATTGTGTAAATAATGCCCCTTCTGTGAACTGTTAATGAATGCTGAATCATCTTATTGAAGACCCAGGATTTTCTCAATTTTAATAAAATATTCATTGAAATCTATGAAGAACCATTTTTTTTCCCCTAATTGGCTCGTTTTCGGCTAAAACTCTGCAACTTTTACTATAAATGTTAATAAAAATTATATCTTGGAATGGATGGTTCACATGCACTTCTTTTTTTTTTCGCAAAGTTCAAACAGGGTTGTATGGCATGTTTTCAACAGTTATATTCTTCGAACTTATAATACTTTAAGTTTATATTAAAATTCTGTACTACCCGTTCTTTTGCTTTTCCGGGAACTCAATTAAACTGACTCTAAACTGTATTTATACTGGTAAACACTCAATGAGGCGAAATACGGAGACCATATCTGGGAAGTTATAGGTTAACAATGTAAATTATCTATGAATATTGAATATCTCAAGAAAAAGAAGCATGGCTTGTGTTTCAGTAGTTACAAAGTGCTACATATTGAACATTATATATGTTTCTAACAACAAAATTCCAGATATTCAATATGTTTCAATTGTACTCTCATAAGAATGCTCTACAATATTGGTAGGAGACAGTGTTTCGTATTGATTTTCACTTTTAATAAATGTTTCACTGCTTTCACTGTTTGAAGCAGATGAACCGTCTGCACCAAATTCTGATTCTGTTATTTGATGACTGTGTGTATTTGTGAAGCCAATTTCAAGATTAATGTAGTTTTGCGAAGGAACAAGGTACGAATCATTAGATGACGACGTCGCGGAAACGTTGTCAACAATAAGTCTGTTTGTACCGGTGTCACTCTGAATTCGAGAATCGTGATTGACATTTCCTGTTCCGACATTGTCAGTAGCAATATTGTCTATATTTCTACTATTGATTGATGACAGAAATTCCTCGATTGGCGTATTATTCAGTGTAAGTTCAGGTCTACCATTGACATTTGGAACATTGTGATAAACGCTACCTATTTCATCGTACTGAGCATCATTGGTTTCCGGTGTAGTTGCATGGCTGTGTGGTCTATCACTTCTGCAAGTAAATGAAAAACAAAGTCATGTATATCAAAAACAATTCACGGAGATATTAATGAATACGAATATTTGATTTTTAACATGTCAATGTTAGGCTTTAAAACAATTGAAACAGTGTTGATGGTATATGTTCGTTTGCCAATACTGAAATGGACGGTGAAAAAAATGTTGAATATATAACATAGAAAAAGATTTACTTAAACTTAATTATTAACAAAATATTCTAAGCAACTCAATACCGATATCTAAACTGTAATTATGCTACAAAAATATATATTCAAATGTAAAAATAAGCACGAAGAGCATTCACGGTATTTTCAATATGTTCTAACTGTTGTTTTGTGTAACCATGGTTCAAATAGATAAAGGTTGACGACTTCATGTCCCCTTAAACAAAACTAGCCAGTGCAGATTTGTTTGTTCCTACGTTAATCTGACGGAAAAGAAAGACAACCTTCAAAATTCTCAATATTTCTCCAAATTCTAGGATAAACATTTTAATTCTTAAAGAGGGATTTGGGATCGAATTGCATCTTTGACATAGAGGGTACAACAAAGACAATTTTAGTTGCACAAAATTTCCTTCATACTAAAACCCATAACAATCAGCTTACCTACAATTAAAAGTCATTGGAACTAAGGAAAACATGTATTTTTGGAGGTGCCATGATATTAAGTACCCCATATTGTCAAGTTTAGTACTGTTCTAATTTTATTAGAAAGGAATGAAATGGTTAGTATGTGAACACAATCATTTAAGTTGCTGGGATGTATAATCATGTTTTTATATTAAGATTGAAGAACATATATAACTGGAATGATGAACTTTGATTTATTATATTAGTAAATTGTAAACTAATTTTTGAAAATGGTTTGTGTATAAAATGAACGTGTCATTAGCCTTTTTAATTTAATATAGATACATTTACAAATTTTATTAAATAAATCAGGCAAGTGAAAATATATTCAATGTCAGGACATAAGAGAAGCATATGCAGCGGAGACATGTAGTGTTGTCTTCTCCATATCCCGGCCGTCTCACCTTTCGGCTGAATCAATAAAAGTTAAAATTCTTGCCTTTGATTGGGATTTATAGTCTCATAAGAAACACATACATACTTGTTGAACTTTGCGTCCAATCAAATCTTAAAAACATATGATATTTGCTACAACTTGTTAAATGAGATTGTAAAAAGATTAAAAGAGACGAATTATATGCTTTTCTAAATAGAAAATAGTAGCAAAATGTTACAACACAGTACATGCTTGGTAGTGTAAGATTAACTGAAACTGTACCTATTTTGTACCATTTTCAGACAGAATCTATTTTGCGTAGCTGAAAAGATATATGCAAAAGAAACTAAACCAAAAATACAAGGCTTATAATTGTGTTCGACTGGCGCTCTTTTTGCTTATTAACTACCCATCTATGACGTTCGAATAAAAGAGTTGCAAATGCCAAATTAAGTTTGAGCTTAAAGAGCATCGAGCAACCGAAATTCTGAATGGTTCTGTCCAATACAGCTAAGGTAATATATTCCTATGATTCAAAATCCTAAGAAGTTTTTAAAAAAGTGCTAACTACTTGGCAAATGTTCGTTTATATATATATTGAGAGGTTAAGCGTTATAAAACCAGGTTCAATCCACCATTTTCTTCATTTGAAAATGCCTGTACCAAGTTAGGAATATGACAGTTGTTGTCCATTAGTTTGATGTGTTTTATCGTTTGATTTTGCCAATTTATTAGGGGCTTTCCGTTTTGAATTTTCCTCGGAGTTTTTTTGTGACACATGTTTGTGATTTAATTTTTTTCGTTTATATTCAGTTTATGAACTTGACCATTTGCAACAAATAGTTTGCCTGTTTCAATTCAGACAAAATGGCATTTTATTTCACGTGTTCAGTTGATTGATAGCGTTTGTATTTGTCAGCTTTTATTGACTTTCCTTTTTATAATAACCTTGGCGTTATGTATTTTTGTTATGATTTTTATTCTTATTTCAACATAGATAATATGCAATATATCATACGTGTACATCTACCAAAATAAAATATGTCAACTTGTTTATTAACATACAGAATGATTGCAGAGTTGTATAAAAGATTTAGATGAATATTTTGGAATACATCTCTATATTTAAAGTTGCTTAGGAAGTCCCTTTAATAAGTTATAAATTTTACCTTACTTAAACAACTGTGGGTTTTTTTTTATGAAATAAGAAATATCAATCAAACTTGTTTCCTTTCAGTCTGATAAATGATAACGTTAACACAGCGAACATGTAACCATTCAGCCTTCTATTCACAAATTATATATTAACCTTTTATTCCGCATAAGCAAATGATAAACACTACAACTGCGGCACTACTGAGAACACTTATTTCCCATAAGCAACTTTTAATAACAAAATTATGAATACCTGCAAATATAGATTAATAGTTTAATTATTATAAATACTATTAATATTGCTTGATACTATCGAAATTGTTTATGATTTTATAATATGTGTCTGTTTTTTTCACTTCTCATCATTTTTTTTCAAAACAAAACAAAAAAAACCAGTAAATGTATGCCAAACATTTGAACTAAAGGACAGTGTCCACCATACTACGCCTTCAAATTAAGCTAAAGATACTTCTTTTTCCATTGTTTTTATTGTTTATAAGTGTTCCGACAACAGACAATGTTGTTGAATTATATATTATATGAACAAAATAAGGTGTAAAGCATAGAACGTGTATACAATGAGACAAAAGACAAGTGATTCAAATGACCCAAAACATATATAAGGCAACATGTGGTCTTCAAAAAGTATCTTCACAATACCCTAAGATCTAAATCATCCAGCGTGAAGTCAACTTGTGAATGAATAACCAAAAACTAGCATAAATCTGCAATAAAATCAAAATTATCTGAATAAAAATAAATGAGTTGTTGATTTATAAATGTGTGCAATATATGTCAGTCAAGCTAAGCTGACTCAAATGTTCAATGGTGCACGTCGTTTGTCTTGTCCGTGTCAACCGTTTGCCGGATTCCGTCTGTAAGTGATTCAACGTATTTTAACGAAATTAAATGGTGTATAAACTCGACCAATTCACTCACAAACAAAAGAAGTATGTAAGACTTTTATTATATGTTTGTGAGTGACTTGGTCAAGTTTAAACACCAATATATTCCATTAAAAAGGCGTTTAATCTTTATAATTTCTTAAAATTGGAGAAAAGGAATTTATTTTTACCACCCTCGCAACTTCTATCACACGTATATTGTATATTTGAATTGGCCTGTAGCATGAATATATGTGTTGGTTAACGCAAAAATATAAACTCTAAGAAATTTGTTATCTCTAAAACAAATAAACTTTAAAAAAAAATCTGATTATCATTCAAATGAATGTTTTGTGTTTATTATTTATTTTAACGAATAAAGCGAGGTGAAAATTAACTGTGTTTACGTCGAGCCGAATAGTGTTTTTATCGCTGCCATCTTGTTCATATTGGTTACGAAAAGAAATTCGGTCAACGTCGTCTATCAAAAAATTAACAGGGTCTAGAACAACTACCGAAAGTCCTCTCGACCAATCATATCAACGTATTTCCTTTTATGCAAATCATATAAGAATTATTAAATTTTAACCAATTTTTCATTCAAGATCATTGCTTGGGTACATAGATAATACCACTTCAATAGAGTTAAGACATTAAACAAGCAACCTGTCTTCTGTCTTGTTTGATGAAGACTTTCGATTGCCGTCTTATATTAGCTTGTTATTTAGGTGGCTTATAATTTTTAATCGTTGTGAGAAGCAAGACGCATGCTACTGCATTCCTTATAAAGCTACTTTATAAACGGATGTCAGTAAGAAGGTTTATATAAGCATTTTTTACTACGTTTTCTTGAAAGCATTGGTCTTAATGAGGTCTGTTCGTTTTGAAACATATCAATATGCTTTCATAGACTACAGGACAATTGGCAACATTAATTAAAGAATAACTAATCGAAGAATTCAAATAGAGTTAAATATTCAACGAGTGGCCAAACAACCTATTAATTCACAAATGCGCCTAGTGCATGAGTTAATTATCAGTGTTGTTTGGTCACGAGTTGAATATTTCTCGATATTTGAATTTTTTAATTAGTTATTCTTTTTATTACATTGGCAAATTGCTTTGTTATGAAAATTAATTTAGAAAATGTAAGGAACAATATTTTTCCCTACGCATTCACAATTTGTTTTGAACCGACGTTATCGACGTCTTGACAACGCTTATTGTTGTATGACGTCAGAGAGTGAAATAACCACGTGTATTTCACATATAAAATTATCGGTTTTTATTTAACTGGGAAACTAATAAAAATTATTGTAACCAATGTAATTATAAATTTTATTAACGGGCGCCTTTTTGAATAGCAGACTTGTTTATTGTTTAATATTTACCTGTCTTAATTCTGATTTCGTCTGTTGCGTTACTTTCTCCTAGAATGTTCCTAGAAAACATTCTTAAAAAGTACACCGTGTCCATTTGTAATCCATCAATTAACTCTGATGATTCATCTTCTGTAGTGATCATACTCCATTCTGGTTCCAATCGATTCCGGTATTCGATTAAGAAAGTCTGTAGCAATCCACCACTATTTCCAGCTAGCCATTTAACTATGATTTCGTGTTTCAATGCAACAACCCGAAAATTTTGTGGCATTTCTGGTATATCTTAAATATTTAAAAGAGAAGGTCAATTGTGTCGCTCAGATTATTGTAAAACAGGCTAGTTTTATGGAACATTTAGGCTAATCAACATAAAAACAAGCGTCGTTAAAAAAAACATCGCCTGTCAGATAAAAGATGAATCGTAAGTTTTTACATTTTACACATTCATTTTTTAAATGATGTTTAGTTTTTAAAATATTTTGCCATCGAACATCACTGCAGACATTTATTATAAAAATCAGTGGTTGTGGTATGATTGCCAATGAGACAACTCTCCACAAGATACGTAAATTGTCTAAATATGTATCTGGTGCAGCGGCATTGGTGCAGTGAAATTAATGCAGCTTATGGTATAACTATTTTTGGGCGTTGACTGTGCGTTTTGTTTTATTTCATAGTATTTATTGGAATACATTTGTATACGCAAATTTTGCCATATTGCTTTGATTCATGGTCATTGCATGGTTGTATAACAACAAACGGTGGTACTTTATAGAACTGTAATGCTCTATAAAGTACATTTAATCAAATTGGATTCTTTGAATAACTTGCAATTTGAATTTTCGCGTCATTTTGGAAACAAATAGTACAATTATTGTACCTTAAAAGAAGCTGTTATACATATTTGTTTTAAGCAACTACAATAAAATAAGAGATTTACGGATGAAATGTAGAAATATCACATTACATAATGTATTTTAAGCATGAATTAAAGCAATCTGAAAGTTCTTTTAACTTGCTTGTGTAATTTCTTTCGGCTATTTTTTATAGAGCTATTCTTCCAATAACTTGCAGTTTGAATTTTCGCGTCACTTTGGAAACAAATAATACAATTTATGTACCTTGAAAGAAGCTGTTATACATTTTTGTTTTAAGCAACGACAATAATATAAGATATTTACGGATGAAATGTAGAAATATCACATTACATAATGTATTTTAAGTATGAATTAAAGCAACCTGAAAGTTCTTTTAACTTGCTTGTGTAATGTGCTAATGTTTATTTGAGGGAAGTACAATATTTGCGAATGTGAATTGCAACCTAAAAACAATCTGTATTCGCTGAATAAGTCATTCTTAGAACTGTTTCATATTCAGACATTAACTGGAAAATATATTCTTAGACATGGTAGATGCATTCTATGTTAATTTTCATTTTGGGTTGCAACTTTAATATCTTTTCGCCGAACTGGTACACAGAGTACTTTTTCGCGGATCGATTGCATCATTAATTTTACGGACGCCATCACGATTTGGTTGACCGTTATGGAATAAACACACAGATGATATCGGATATGTTCCTTGTGTCGTAACTCCAGTCCACTTCCCTTTTCACTACGAATATGACAGACTGAATTAGAATATTTACCGGGTTTGTAATCACATGAGAAATACGACGGGTGCCACATGTGGAGCATAATCTGCTTACACTTCAAAAGCACCTGAGATCGCCCCAGTTTATGGTAGGGTTCGGTTTGCTTATTCTTTAGTTTTCTATGTTGTGTCCTGTGTACTAATAGTTGTCTTACCATTTTTTAGCCATGGCGTTGTCAGTTTATTTTCGATGTGCAAGTTTGACTGTCCTCCCTCTGATATCTTTCGTCCCTTCTCCTGTTTGTATTCTACGCCCCTTTTCAAAATCTTGGATCCGCACGTTTTAAATCTCTTTATCAAATATTTATTGTCATTTAAACACTTAACAATAAATTTGTGACAAATTATACAAACATACACAAAATACATTTCACTAACAAAACCATAGCAAACTGTTTTCTTTTGTTACAAAATTGCAACGTTTGTCGGATTCAAAACCGGTTTATTAACAACGGTATTCATTTATATAATAAGTTTGATGGTTATTAATGCAAATTATTCCAATTGTTTAGCAAATTCATAGTTAGGAAAACTGTAACGCGTTTATTTGATGAGCGTCAGAAGTGATACAATATACGTATCCTACAATGTATTATGTACTTACCTGCAACAGTTAAATTAACTGAGTCATAATGTATACCAGCTCTATTGAATGCCCTGCAGATATACTCTCCAGACTTTTCATGCTTGATATTGTTTAGCACAATCGTGTTGGTATTATTTTTCAAATAAATCCAATTAAAGAGCCACGAAAATATCAAGACATCCCCGCTTGCTTTATATTTCTCTAAACATTTTAATTCCATATGTTGACCCTGTCTCACAATCACATTCTTTTCTATCTTTGCTACACTAGAATTTGACAAAACTGTAATAATCACTGTTGGTTTTACTGGAATACAAAATCGAAAAGTGCTCTTAGGATCCTTTTGACTCGTTGCGACTTCTTGTGTATCAAATGTGTAATGTTAAGACAAGTCATCGCATATATCGCCTCAGTCTATCGGTGATATGCAGCAAACATTATTTCAATATTTAAAAGTGTACTATATCTTGATCATAGATAAGCAAAAAAAACTGAGTCTTCAAACTAACTGTTAAATTGTTTACTCGCGTAGTGATATTAATCATATATTAATCATACATGGATTATAAATTCAACTCTAAAGAATTACTTCATACTTTTAAATGTCGACCTTTCTCGCAAATTAGTTCTTTCAAAACTTTTTTTTTAAACCTGTAAACCACCATTTCTCGTGTTAAAGTAAAACAAAATCGTCTAAAAGACATTATCAACATTGCTTTTTTATATAAAAATGTGATACCAAACGTTCTAAATTGTGAACACATAGGTAAAATATGTTGCACCGAGCTACAAGTGATCAGTATGCTGAGGTTTCTCATTGATAACATATTTGCTGAATTTGGAGGTAGATTTTTCAAGTCAGAAAACATTATATGAAAAATAACAAACATACATTATACATTTCTATGGAAAAACCTGATAAAGGATACATAAACCGTTGACGTAATATAGTCTTTATCTCAATAACAACAAATACTGTTCCAGCAAAAGAACGGAAATATGCTGAAAACAAAGTACATGAGCAAAAATGAAAGTCTATTACTCAAAATTGAAATAAGAAAAATAAAATAATGGCTGGATGTATAATTACCGAGTCACGTCATAGGCATATAATAAACTATGGACTTGCTTCATATTGCTCTAAACATTTTAATTCCATATGTTGACCCTGTCTTACAATTAAATTTTTTTCTATCTTTGCTACACTGGCCTTTGACAAAACTATAATAATAACTTTTGGTTAAACTAGAAAATAAAATCGAAAAGTGCTCTAAGGGACCATTAAATGGCTGAGATTATTGTGTCTGTTAAAAAGTATATTGTTAATTGCCGAAAAACTCCCTCTACTTATCAGTAATATGTATTATATAAAAATTTATATATGCTATCTGTTAACTCCGTGTCACAGATGCTACCAGATATATTCCTTATGTTGTACAATCCACTTCCCTTTTCACCACGAATGTAACTTACCGAATTGGACTAATTTACTGGGTTTGTAATCACATATGCAAAACGATGGGTGCCACATTTGGAGCAGGATCTACTTATCCTTCCGGGGCACCTGATATCACCCCCAGGTTTTGGTGGGGTTCGTGTTGCTTAGTATTTAGTTATTTATGTTGTCCCTTTGTACGATTATTTGTCTATTTGTCTTTTTAATTTTTTAGCCTTGGCGTTGTCAGTTTATTTTTAATGTCTCTCTGGTATCTTTCGCTCCTCTTTTGATTCGAATAATCATATATTATAGCATTAAATTCTTTCACCATGTTGTCTGTCCTAATTCATTAACATACAATATAGTTCAAAAAATTATAACAATAAACAGTATCTTAATTTATATATTTTAATCGATTGATCAAAAGAATTTTTTTGCAATCCAAGTTTCACAAAATTCAACGGAGGTTTGACAGAGTCATTGATTTTTAACATCTTCAATTATATCAGAATATCAAAATATAATTCCAAATCATTTATCAGCAGGGTAAGAGAAAATATATTTCAAATTGGTACTTCTTAGACTAAACGTCACTAGAAATTTGATGCATCAGGATTATGTCAAACAAAATCTCGTTCATTTTCTTAATTGAGTTCATCAGAAGAAACCAAGTCTTGTTGACTTAAAAACCGTATCAAGTTCACCAATAATTAATGATGGTTATGAAGCATAGATTCAAGGTATTAACATTATTTGTCATCTAAATAACGTGTTATAGTGTTCTTTTATTTGTCGATGTAAATTGTAACCTTAAGGTTTAATCTATGTTTTTATACTTATCCTTTGACCCGACGCGGTACTTACACATACCATCATTGTGTTGTTGTGCTACGATAAATTTCAGTGTTTTTCTCTTCATTTTTGCTAATGTGTCTATATAACCCTTTTGATTTAGTTTGTTGAAATATTTGTTCGTTTATACTGATTAAGATTTTAAAACAATGTTGACTGTTGAATTCCTATGTTTTACACATAAAGCGACTTTCGAACAAGTGAGGTTTATTCAATCATTGTCACCAAAAGCAAATACCTGTACCAAGTCAGGAATATGAAATGTGTTTTCCATTCGTTTGATGTGCTTTAGCTTTTGGTATATTGACATTTGATAAGGAAAAAGATAAGTCACAAAAATACTGTACTCCGAGGAAAATTCAAAATGGAAAGTCATTGGTCAAATGGCAAAATCAATAGCTCAAACACATCAAACGAATGAATAACAACTGGCATAATCCTGCCTTGGTACAGTCATTTTTTTCTGTGAAAAATTAGGGATTGAACCTGTTTTTATAGCTAGCTAGACCTTTCACTTGTATGACAACCGCATCAAATACCATTATATTGACAACGATGCGTGAACAAAACAAGCAGACACAATAGATAAAAATGTATAATTTAGGGGTACAACAGTCAACGTTGTACATGTGTTATCAACTTAATCACTATTAAGTCAACCAAATGTAACAAAAAAGCACACAAAGGCATATATCAAATTTTAACATCCCCATTTTGCTTTTTAATTATATGACTTTATTTATCCATGTAAAATCGACCTATAAAGGATTGAAATATTTAAGGTACTGGCGAAGAATCGCACATTTGATGTCACACAGGTAGATATAAAGGGATTTGTCGTTCAAAGTATGACGGGATACATACGTACAGAGTCATGTCAAATGGGTACGAAATAAATTCTTGTATCTATGGTGATCTATTCACGTACATTTTGAAAACCGAATGATTTGGAAAATATATTGCACTTAATCATGTGGAGTTGGTTCATTGCTACTAAGGTGGTGGAAACATATCAATCAGGAAACATCCTACATTTTATGGATTTATTCAGAGAAAACAGGACCTTGTGCAATGCAAAATGAAAAGCATCCATTGCGATCAACTGTAGTATGTGATGGTCAATATGTATTAGACAATAATATAAAAAAGGGTTTAACTTACTAATAACAAAATAAATATTAATACCAATAGAACCGATATTCAGAGGCAAAAAAACTAATTATAGTAGTCGGTATAGTTTCGGTTTGTGCCCTTTGAATTTAAGGACGTTTAACTATGACAACAGAATACGCATGCTCGAAAGTCCCTTCTGTGATTGGACAAAATGCTGTCATGGTGGGTGATTTGGTTGTGTTTGAAAAAACGTCTCGTTAATTATATCGTGATGGAAAGCAAGTGAAAAAGTATAAATATTTGATCTAGATCTTACAAAGATTTATATTTTTATTACAATAATTGTTTCTCCAATAGCTCTTTGCATCCGTGACAGCTGTTTATTAGGCACAATTATATAATTTTTAATGTAAACTTTGTTGTACGAACGTACATGACTTTTAGAACGCACCTACGAATGTGAGATTTCCGCGGGGTTTTGGTGAATGTAAACAGAAAGATACGAGGACCGAGAATACTGAACACAAACAGAGAAAACGTTATTTAAATGGTATCTGTGTGCTTCTGAAGATTGTCGAAATGATAGTTTTAAACATATACTCAAAATTAAAGACGTCGGATATCTTTTTTAAAGATTGTTCTTGTTTTTAAATACGCGTATCTAAAAGATTGATTAGTTTTCACAGATTGTATCTATATTTCTAGGCTCAGTTAACAACCTGATTTTAAAAATTAAGATGTGATATGCCGTTTAAAAAAAGTTTCTACAGGTTCAACCAAACATCGGAATCAAATCTTTGTATTTATGGAAAAATTTTGAAAATGTTATAGTTATTTATGGAAGCGAATTTCCAGATTTGATAATTTACCGGTCATAAATTTACTGCACTCCTAAACGTCACTACAGACATATTCTTAGCGAACAAGCTGGGGCGTATTAACATAGTAAGACGGTGTCAAGGAACATCACCATCCTAATTAAACAAAATGTATATAATGGAAGAAGAATCGTCTATTTTTGCGTTAGTGTTTTATTTAGAGTTTCTAATAGACAAGTTAAACTGAATAGCCTGACAATTATTGGTGTTATTTTTTTATTAACCTGAATTATGTTCATTTGGATAACTTGTTTTGTCATTTAATGAGAAAAAATATAAAGAAAAAAGCTGCACAATTGGTACCCAATGAAAAAAAAAACTATAGATTAACCTTACTGCTGAAACGAACACAAATTGTGTCACGTAGAAGATTTACATCTGTAGCATCTTCAGGAGTCAAATGGAGACAAACAAAACATTTCTTTAAGAACGATAACGCTATTTCAAATAGACCTTGGACCGCTTTCGATACCATGTGTTTTATTTTCAACAAGGGATATTTTGACCGATTACAAAATTAAAATCTGCAAGTGATAATTAATCAAAATTATACATTGATAACAATCCTTAAACATACTACTCACTATTCACGATTTAAATACGTTTTGTAACAACGAAAGTGTAATAGGCAAATTATTTTGTTGAACTTCGGTACCTTATAAAATCTTTTTAAAGTCATATAATAGTTGATAATTAAAGACATTTCCTATAACTAAAATTTCTAATTATCTCCAAAGAAATCTTTTTAAAAGCAATTAAATAGTCTTCTCCCTTGACATAATAGTGTTTGGTGGTTTTTTTTGGTTATGCGTTTATTGCTGATAAAAATTTGATATAGAAAAATCCCACCTTATTGCTGTGGTCATTTATAAGATATAATAATGTTTTGAAAGAAAGCATATGAGATGGTGGAAATTGTGTAGGTATTTTAGCTTTTTTTTATCTTAGAGGATGGATGAGGGTGAGATAGGGTAAAAACACTGATCATAGTTGCATTCAGTGAAATTCATGAGAAATATGACAGAATCAACAACTGTTTTATTTATTCATCATAGGTATAAGCTGTTCAATGATTCTCATTAAAATTGGGGGGGGGGATATTGTACATGTGTATGTAAAACATTAATTGTTACAATAATAGTATGTAAAGATTAATAAATGAATAGATTATTGTGAATGTAATTTATTCACGAATGAACCCTAATGAGTAGTCAGTGTTGATGAAAGCCGTCATCGTTGTCGTTACAAATCTCTTTACCGACCTTGTAAGACTCTCATGTGTAGTCAAGTTTGTTGAAACTAAAACCAGTATTGTACTTTTGCATCTATAAGTTTCAAGCAATACCTTTGTTTTCTTAAGGATATCAGTGTTGTTCTGATGTATCGTTGAATAACAAATCATGTCAATAACAGTTATAACGGACTGAGCTCTGATGATGTAATTAGACAGAAACCAAAGGTTGAATCGAAAAAGACATTGGAATGTTATTTATATTGATGATCATATAGTTTTTATAATTTATATTCAATGAATCCATAAATCCTTCATATTGTAAATATTAACTGCCATGTTCTATTTCACTGCAACACATAAACCCACATGGGTTAAGAACAATTTCTAGTTATACTCATACCATAGACTAAATCCAATAAATTATTTGATTTCGTGATAAGCTCAAATACTGTATATAAGTATTAAATTTTCGATAATAAAGTTTGAGGTGGTCACTGCGCAATTCAGTACGTGACAAACACTGTTTTTGTTTGTATTAAGTAAGAAAAGTGTATGTAATTGCATGTGCTACCACATGGTTTCAACATTGAGTATTTTAGCAGATTAAGATGTCTATAAAAAGAAGATGTGGCTTCATTACCATTGAAACAACTCTCTCTACACCAGAGACAAATGGACGTAAAATTAACAACTATGTAGGTCACCATATGGCCTTCGACAATGCAATATTGTTTTCTTAGTCCATTTTACTTCATAAAAAAACTTTTGTTTCATAAGATTGTATAGAAGTGTAGAATAACAGTTTATTGTTTTACCTAATAGTTTTGATTATTGTACGTTGTTTTATTTCTTATTTTTATTTTTATCTTGCATATTGTTATCTCAAAATTTATATCACTTTTGGTTATTTAAATTTGCATATTTGTAATATAACCATATACCAGCTTTGCTGATATTTCAATCAATGTCGGTATTCAAATGATCGATATTACTCACCCTTATCAATACTGAACAGAATATGTCTAGGCTTTAACTAAAAGTTATGAATTAGCTATGCAGAAGATAAAATTGTGCAGTCGGTTTTTACACATTTTACTTCTTTTTCAAATCTACAATGTATGCCGAACTTAAAATTAATAATTGTACCATGTGAAAAAAAACAAGATAATCGTCATGCTCGTGAATGTTCAAACATTATGTACGTTAACGTTATTAGAAGGGTGTGTATAAAACAATCTGCGACATCAGAGCTATCATGAAAACCGGTATAAATCAACACTAAAAGTTTAACAGTTACCATCACATTTATATTATTTATACTATTCACTGTATCTGAACTAAAAAGAGACACATATTTTCGCTGTCATATAGTCTCTTATTAAAATGTATGTTTCGTGTTTTGTTTAGAATGCGTTTAGTCTGTTAAATGCTGTTGTTTATGCAGTAAAATCAAGATTCGTTTACCCTGTCCTCGCACGAGAACATTGAAATCCTTAGATTTTGTTTTTACTTTGATTTTATATGATAAATTGATTGAAATACCACAATCTGCGATTACTTTAATATGAACCACAATGAGTCTTGGCGTTGTGTCGGCATTTATAAAATTGGTGGAATTGACATATTTGCGAGTACTCATACTTATTTAAAACAGTTCGAAATAGACTGATTCATCAATTCTATACGAAGCATAAAGTAACAAATATAAAAAGTTAGAGTGCAAGAGTATTCACAATTTTAAAAGCTACTGTGGATTCATGTATTTTCGTGGGTATTAATTTTCATGGATTGAAGAAAACTTGTATTTTCGTGGATATTTGATTTTGTGGTTTTATCAATCTCTGCATACAAGGCCTATACAAAATTTATAATCCGTTGAACATCTAAATTCGTGTTTCACCTGTACCTACGAAAATTGTTTTCCGACGAATAATTATGAATCCACAATAATTCACAGCCAATTACAATTTAAAATAAATCACGGTTTCCGCAGCTAAAATTCAAAACCGTATCATTTACCAGATTTAATGCAAACACTTCATAAGTAGGTTATAAAGCTTGCACACTGTCAATATATGTATCAAAAGGGTCCAGGAACATACATTTAACAGTTAAGTTATGTTTTGATTTTTCTTAAATATATAACCATGTATATTTTCTGTGTTTATCAAGGGCATGATATGACTTACAACCTTCCAGATACACAGGTTTATCTGTGATCGGAGTAAATTTTGAGGTAAAAACACTTCAATATTTGACAATTGGTGATTAACCTTGACTGTATAGCATTATTTCAGGATCTTCCACCAGAGTTAGATTTATTACCTTCAAAGAATTTGAATAAATCGTTTTTATATTTCCGGGTATTATATATGCTATATGCAACGTTATCAAAAAAATATGTAGATAAAACTATGTTTCTGATAAGGCTTTAACATTACAAAATTTATAATTCAACTATTTGTATTAATGAAAGAATAAAAAACGAGCTAAAGAAAATGTAATGCATGGTAAAGAAGTTAATGACTTCAATATACTCACGTTTTAAATTGATATAGTGTAATAGATATAATAAAAGGTACAATGCCAAATATATTTTATTTTTTTAAGCATTTTTGCTATTTGTTATTATAGCATTTGTAGCAAATCCCTACAGACTTGTTCATAACCAGGGTTTCCGCTGGAATATGTGGCGGTAAAAAATCGTCATTTGCGAAAGAATTTGGCGAAAGGAATATTTTATAACGATTTATTTCCTCCATCTTGTTTATTTACTTTTTTCGAGTTTCTCGGACTTTACCCGATCAGACAATACTCGGAATTCACCTTGACCTCATTAAGATTTGGACAGAAAATCAATAATCAGCTGATTTCATTTTATAGCTATCGATAACAAAGGACTAAATAATAAAGGTGTTGATTGTATAGTTTGAAAAAATGATATGGTAAAATGGCTTCCGCTAAATGTCAGATACATAATTTATTTACCACTTTGCGACGCACGTGTTTGAAGCTAACTTTTGACGTCTCCTCTCCTTTTAAAGATAGTTTAGAAAAGAAAGCTGTTGTTGTGACGAAAAATGTTCAAAAGCAAGAAAAATCTCAGATTTAAAACTTTAATTATCCTTTGACTTTAATAAAGGTAATTGATTAGGGAGTCTACTGTTAAGTCGCTTGATTGACACACGTGTTTCAAGCATAAAATTACGTCTCAACTTTTTCATTTACGATGGTCAAGGAAAGAAAACTGTCCAAAAGGTTGGGAACAATCCCTCGAATGAGAGTAACCCTTCAATGTAATGACTACACATGAAATGAGGGAAAAAAGGTAAATTTTAAACGAAAAATATATTTATGTTACTTGGCGAAAAAAATAATCAAGTGGCGAAAAATATATTGTTTTGGCGAAAGAGGTGACGAAAAAATAAATTGACCTAGGGAAAACCCTGGTCATAACCCTTAGCATAACTGGAACGCATGTCATAGATGAATTATTAAGTTACATCAATCAAAATGTTTTGAATTAAGGGCAAATCCAACAGTTTATTTCTGACGGTGAGAATTTATACTTTTAAGATATATAGGCTATTATTTACTTGCTTAAATCATTAATGTTATATAAAATATACCTTCCATGTGCTACTTTTTGAGTAAAATGAGGTCAAAATTTCAGATATTTGCTCAAAATTCGGATTTGTTGACGTCCTTTTCCTCCAAACAGAAATGCATAACTTTTTTGTTTTAAAAAATATACACACGCTGTTTCTGGATAAATTATTTATAAGTTCTCTGTGATATAAGTATCCTTTAAATTTATGAAACATTTTGTTTATAAATAACTAAAATTTATCAAATGTTCATGAATGAAGAAAAAAAAGTCATTTTTTGCTGTAAATTTATCAAATTTTTTTTAAAATGCATAATTGACTTTTTCATGAAATTTGGTACAAATAATCTTTATACGTAATCAAACCGAATGTCATTTTTTTAAAAAGGGGACCATTAATTCGTTGAATTGTTAAATCAGTTTGAATGATAAAAATCAGTCGAAAAATGCATCTTTTCCCGATGTGTCACAGTTTGACATCGCAAAAATAACATTTTTCGTTAGCAACGTCATTACCTTCCCTTTAACTGTAACATATGCCCTTAAGAAAGAAGTGAGGCAATACTCTTCTGAAAATTTTTCATACCAGAGGCTTTTTGACAATATTGATTAATCTCTTCTAAACATTAAATATAAGTTTCATCTTGATTGTTTTGTCATATATTTTCGAATATAAACCAAAAAATATATAAAACATATACAGTGTAGATTAACAATATCTTTTTAAATAAATTAACGATAGAACAAAAACATACTCACTCCGTAGTGTAACTTGTATCTTATGTTTCAAATATACTGTTTTCTCTGGGTCTTTTTGAGTGGCAAAGCATACGTATGTACCAGCATCTTTCTTTGTGAAATTGGTAATAGTCAAAATAGTACAGTCACTACTAATGTTTAGTCTGTTAGATATATTTAATTCCATATTTATCATAGGTTTTCCGCCTTCACACACAACAAGAAAATCATTTGCACCTGATTGCCAGCTGTTCACTCTGGTGTAAGGACAGCTAATATGCAAGGCTTCGCCTTCGTTTGCGAAACGATTACTTGTTCTAGTCATATTTACTCCTGTAGAACGTATAACCACAAATGATTTATTTTTTATACACTTGAAACAAAGAATAATAATAAAACGGTTACAGTAAATACTTTTCACTATATTCTCATAGAATAAAATGTATAGGGGAAAAGAACTTACTGACTACTATCTTCGATAAGTTATTATAAATATATACGTTTCCTTATTTAATAATTTGTTTGTATGTAATTTATTTTTGTATTGCAAATTGATTGAATTATCATAAACTTATTTTTATTCTTTTTTTTGGGGATTTCTATATCAATAATTATAAAGTAAGGATGTAGTACCCCTCCCACAAACACTTAGGTCATGTGCTAGTTAATAATGACATTTATGATATAAAACGGATGTCACAAATAAACCGATCTTCCATTTCTGAATCCGATAATTTTTTTTCTTGCGTTGACTTTTCTCACATACAGATTTTTTAAGTTTATCGTTTTGATACAAACGTTATTGAATTGTTGACTAAATATTAAAGCATCTATCATTATTACTCGTCGAACTCGATATGTCATGCAAATTGTTAAGATATCTCCATTTTGTTACGAAAAAATATTATTTCAGAAATTTTCAGAAACAACTTACCTGCAACATATAACAAATGTTACAAGTATATATTAGTTTTGAAACAGGAAAGGTGATATTGCTTTCGAATGGTTTTTTTTTTTCCAATCACTACACAAAATGTACAAAGGTTTTTCAACAAAGACTATCGAGTTGTTCAATAAAGGCAACAGTAGTATACCGCTGTTCAAAACTCATAAATCCATGGACAAAAAACAAAATCGGGGTAACAAACTAAAACTGAGGGAAACGCATTAAATATAAGAGGAGAACAACAACACAACATTAAAATGTAACACACACAGAAACGGACTAAGCATTAGACAAAATCCTATGAGAATAACAAATATAACATCAAAACCAAATACATGAATTTGGGATAGATAAGTACCGTGACACGTCTTATAGTATTGTGAATTGCCACTCAAAAATAAGAGAAAACAAACGACACAACGGAAACACAACGTTAAGTGTAAGACACACATAAACGAACTATAATATAACAATGGCCATATTCCTGACTTGGTACAGGACATTTTTAAAGGAAAAAATGGTGGGTTGACCCTGGTTTTGTGGCATGCCAAACCTCCCTCTTTTATGGCCAGTATTTTCATATGCATTTTGTTTTTCCATTATTCGGGATTATAATGTTAAAGGTTGTTCCCTTAAATAATTATTCTGATTCCGCTGCAATGCTCCAATCAAGAATCTTGAAGTGAATATCGTTAGATATATCAATTTTTGTCTAGCATTTAAATAAATGGATGTGTGTGCACAGAAATTTTATTGTCAAAGGAATGAATATTTGACTATTATTGAAGATTGTATTTTAAATTTTTTTGTCATTGCTGTTGTATTTACGTACTCCCCACATCTAAATTTATTGATATGTACCTGCAATAAGCAATAAAAGGCTACACAACCACTTGTTGTTTCCAAAACAAGCCATTTTCCCTGTTACTTCGTCATTTCATGTATAGATTGCAAATCTCAGTCATTGCAAATAAAGATAAAAAAATTATATATATCATACTTACTTAGATAAATGTTCATGCATAACAATAACGGTACCTGTATAATGATGGGTGTCAAATTTTATTTCTGACTTTTTTTGTATCTAGTTCAAAATATATTTAACAGTCAGCAATCGTTTTACTTTTAATACAGTTATATAATTATTTTCTTCCCTAAACAGTTTTGATAAATAATTAGTACCATTTACAATTTTCTGTTGATGTAAAATTAGCATTACAGTAATGTTTTGGGTTTTCAATAGAAATGATAGAATTCAGAAATAAAAAAATAGTTTTGATTATGTCTTTACCATTTCATTATATTTCATTGTATTTAAAAGCTGTGATTATGAATTCTCACTTTGTGTGTGTATTATAAAAACACACTGTAGCATGGTATTACTGACATAATATACTGTAAAATCGTCTTGACCTGTTTAATCAAAATTGACAGTACCTGATATTTGATTAAAGTTTGACATGACGTATAAGCCTATCAAATTCAAGCTTTCCTTTGATTATGTGTTCTTAGCCTATCAAATTCAAGCTTTCCTTTGACTGTGTATACTTAGCCTATCAAATTTAAACTTTTGGATTTGACTTATCAAACATTGCGAATTTGGAAAAGGACCTGTAAGTAAGGAATAATGACATGCATCATTATTAAGGAGAAATGTACAAAAAAAGCACTAGAACAGAAAAAAACGATAGATATTGAAATGAATACACATATGATGTAAGCTTTTTGTATTATTCACTTTTTTGCCACTGTTTATAAAATATTTGAAAGAAACATAAATTTATCACTAGCGTGTGGCTTAGTAAAAAACCCATATTCAAAATAGGAAAATATATTACAAAGGTACATTATGTTTTTTTTAATAAAACTTTTAATGATCATTGTTGAGTCTCAGCTTTTGACTAATATGATATCATTATCATATGATTATCAACTAATAAATGTTACGCAAAATATTTTTATGAGGTTTATAAAAAGAGTCATGCCATTTTATACAATATAAATAATAAAACTTGAAAGTACAGATGAATATTAATGAAATCATGTATCCGAGTAAATCATTCAATACGATAGAACAATGTAGTCAGAAGCATTTTTTTTTATTTTAGCAGAAAGTGGAAAAAACGAACAAACCAAGCATGTTGATCTTTGCCAACATTTACATTGATAATATTAGTCATGTATTATAATTATTGTATAACGTTCTTTTACAATCGTGTTTAATCATATCTACTAAAAATAGTGTCAACGATATTACAATGGTCTTTCTTCTATAAAGTGGGTCAATTGGGGTGAACGTCGATGCTATGTTTAGTTATTGAATGAATCGTTTTCCTGTGCAGCTATAGTGTCCAACAACACCAGTCACCGTTTCTAAAAGTCGTAGCTGAAAATAACACGCATCCTTCAAGCTTACAAATAATCGATATTATCTGGGTTTTTTTTATTCTTTAGATAGCGGCAGTACTGTTTTACTGGAACAATTTGGTACATGTATTTTGTAAATGTATTCTTTTACATTTCGTTTAATATTTTGGTAATGCAAACTATATCAAACATACTGGTACTGCATAGACTGAATGAATAATACACATAATTTGCTTCTCCCTGATGATAATGATCTGATAAATCAAACCAGACTATTTTTATAATAATGCATCTTGTTTCTGTCAAGGGTGAAAATTGGTACTACCTTTCAAAACGTGTAAACCCGCTGTACTTTTTTGCACGTATCGTAAATAAGGAATATGATGTTCAGTAGTTGTCGTTTGTTGATGTTGTTCATAAGTGTTTCTCGGTTTTTTATACAGATAAGAAAGTTGTTTTTCCAGTTTGAATGGTTTTACACTAGTTAATTTTGAGGCCGTTTATAGTTAACTGTTCGGTGTGAGCTAAGGCTCGGTGTTGAAGACGGCACTTTGACCTACAATGGTTCACTTTTACAGATTGTGATTTAGATGGAGAGTTGCCTCTTTGACACTCATACCATATATTCTTTAATCTCTTAGATTTATATTAATACATAAAATCATGTAAGAAATCGTATAATGCATTATTGTATTACATTTTGTTTTATGTATTAGTCCTTAAAATATCTTAGGTACGAGATTATTCCAAAAAAATGTAGTACCTTATAGCGGGTTATTTTCGCTGGTGTAAAATGTCGCGATTTTCATGGAGGTTTTACGAAATATTTTGGCGGTGATCATTTTGGCGGATTAAATACTTTTATCAAGACCTTTGCATGTACACTTTAAGATTGGCGGAATTTATTTTGGAGATTTAGTTACATCCGTGAAATAAGCGAAAATGTAAACCCCGCGAAAATAACCCGATACACGGTATTCGATCAAAAAATGAAAATATAACTCCTTTCTCGGGTATTAGAAATTATTAGTGACTGATGAAATATATTAGTTTTTTTTAAATATTTACAATATTTAAGTATTCATCAAGAAACATGTGTATTTTCACATTTCGCACGTCGTTTTTTGTCCAATATAACAAATGTGAACACAATTTTGTGCTAACTTTAAGTTTCATGGTCGTTACGAAATGGTTTAGAATAAATGCAACCCAGGTCAGCCGTTCGACGTGTGTTTCATGGACCAATCTTTAATTCATGAAATATGTGGCATATAGTCAACTGCAAGTTCATATACCAGATGTGGTATTATTGCCAATGAGATGACCCTGTATAAGAGGCCAAATGACTTAGAAAATAGCAAATAGCAAATCAACTTTAAACTTGTTTGGCTTTCTAAATAATTTTATATGAGTGTCACTTATGAGTCTTATATAGACGAAACGAGCAACTGACATCTCAAATTATAAGCCTGGTAACTTTGATAAATATAGTCTTAAAGTTATGTTTTTAACTGGCATCGTGGTCAATGTCTAGATGTCAGTCAACATATGTTTCGGACTGAACGGTAAATTGAGTCACTGATAAGGTCTTTGCATCGGAACTAAACACATTTATTCTAAAAACAGTTGTTGGCATGACACGGGTTATGTTCTTCTCATATATGTTATGATGGTATGATACTAAACCCCTAACGGGAAGGATTGTGCCTGATGTTCATATGATGAAATCATAATCTTTCAGTCAGTTTAGTTGAAGTCTGGAGCTGGCATGTCAGTTAACTGCTAGTAGTCTGTTGTTATTTATGTATTATTGTCATTTTGTTTATTTTCTTTGGTTACATCTTCTGACATCAGACTCGGATTTCTCCTGAACTGAATTTTAATGTGCGTATTGTTATGCGTTTACTTTACTACATTGGTTAGAGGTATAGGGGGAGGGTTGAGATCTCACAAACATGTTTAACCCCGCCGCATTTTTGCGCCTGTCCCAAATCAGGAGCCTCTGGCCTTTGTTAGTCTTGTATTATTTTAATTTTAGTTTCTTGTGTACAATTTGGAAATTAGTATGGCGTTCCTTATCACTGGACTAGTATATATTTGTTTAGGGGCCAGCTGAAGGACGCCTCCGGGTGCGGGAATTTCTCGCTACATTGAAGACCTGTTGGTGACCCTCTGCTGTTGTTTTTTATTTGGGCGGGTTGTTGTCTCTTTGACACATTCCCCATTTCCATTCTCAATTTTATCATTTATCTTAAGTGTTATGGAATAAATGAGTTCAACATAGTTACAAACTATTTAGTTATTGAGGGAGATACCTGAATCTATGTAGCGGAATGTTAAGTTAAAGGACACAACTAACTTCTTTTCCTTCTTACTAAGAAGTTCCTGTATAAAGTCAGCCTTATAAGAGTAAAGGAACAAGTCGACAAGAAGATGGTCAAAGTTGGTTCCCATGGGAATACCGATAGTTTATTGAAAACACGATCCCCACACGTAACAAATATGTTGTGAATAAAGACATTAAGCATCTTGATATTTACAGTTTCAGAGAATTTTTGTTTGAATCAGAGAGGTTTTTATCAAAGTATGATTTATCTCTCCCTAGGACAAGGTTCTTGAATCTATTTTGGCCGTTCATTTTTATGAAACAAAGCTTTCACCAGCTTGTTTAACAAAATAAAATCAATTTGTATATGGTAAACAACATCTTTTTTAAATATTTTTGTACTACTCAAATGATTGCAGCTTTGAACAATTTAATTATATTTTATATTCATTATGTGTCAAAAAGTTTATAAAAAAAGAATAATTGATTTTTAGTTGCTCTTTTAGTTTCCTGTCTTATTATATAGTTTTCTAAAATTATCAAAAAACAAAGTTCAACTCATAAAAAGTTATATACATGCAGAAAAAAATTAATAAACTCTTACCTCATGTTTTATAGATATCATGGCAAACGTTTTTACTCGAAGAATGATGATTATTTTAGATAACAATTCAGGAAGTTATAGAAATTTACATGTGATATTTTCTAGTTTCAATGAGGAAAAATTTGATTCAGCATTCGATCGAAAACTCTGTGTCGGCTATTCCAACCGTTATGGTGACATCATTTGATTGTGATGTTTCCGTCGTTCCAATAAAATAATTAAACTCTTCTTCGTCGATACCTTTTTGTGACCGTGACTGGGAAAATTGGTCTAGTTTAGATAAACTCATCATAAATACCAGGATGAACTGAAATTTATGCCCGCTTTCAGTTTTTTGCATTTTAGCTCACCTGGTCAGAAGGGCCATGTGACCTTTTCTCAGCACTTAGCGTCCGTCGTCCGTCGTTGCAATCAAAATGACCAAAATGGCTAAAAATAGAACATAGGGGTAAAATGAAGATTTTTGCTTATATCTCAGAAACCAAAACATTTAGAGCAGATCTGACAGGTAGTAAATTGTTTATCAGGTTAAGATCTATCTGCCCTTAAATTTTCAGATGAAATGGAACAAGCCCTGAATTTGTTATTTTAAGAAAATTTTGCCGTTTCTTGTCATTATCTTGAATATTATTTTAGATAGAGACAAACTGTAAACATCAATAATGTTCAGCAAAGTAAGATCTACAAATAATCAAAATGTTCAGTTGACCCCTTAAGGAGTTGTTCCCTTTAAAGTCAATGTTTAACAATTTTCGTAAATTTTTTAAATCTTTTACAAAAATCTTCTACTAAGACAAATTTAACCAAACTGTCCACAATCATCAATAACGTATTTAGTGTTTTAAAAATGTGTCTGATGAACCCCGCCCGCAAGCCAAGATATACTACTGTGCTTATCATGAATACAAATATTATGATGATATCTCAACTGGTTTTGAAAAAACAACATGTTCATATTTGGAATGCATTTTTGTACATACATGTAACATATGAAAAAATGTGGAATTTCAAGTAAAATTCTGACTATATATTATATTTGGTAACTTGAATGTTGTAAATGTGTTCCACCCCAATACTTACATGTATACTAGTCAACAAAAGAAACGTTACACGACTTTGGAATCAAATTTATCAAAAAAGATTAAATATAAAACAAAATGAGATGTACACATTTTTTAAAGCGGTTATTTGCAATGTACGCACATATGATAATGAAAATCAAAACCTGTCGGAAAGTAACGAAATTCAGTGTAAACGATCATAGGGTACAAATTATTTTTTGCGGAAAGTTGGATGAAAACTCGACACACAATTTTCAAAGTACGAAATGAATTTTCAGATTTGTTTAAACATACTCAATATGCTAATCAAGTAATGTTCATGTTGTAAATAATGGGTTGAAATATTGTTTTTTTTAATTTTTGTTAAAAAAGGTGTTTTTCTAAAAAAAAAAATGCAAAAAAAACCAAACAAATACGTCTCAAATCAATGCTTTACATATGAAAACAACATACTGTAAAGTTGGAACCTTTCGGATTAGTTTTAAGATTGTTACCGTTTATTGAATATCACTTTACACATACTGTCTATGGTAAATCAATTGATAATGTATACATGTTAACGATTTCTTGTGGGGCCGAACTTTGCTTTACAAATAAAAGAAGAAACTAATAATAGTATATGATTTTTATAAAAGAATTAATGGCAAACATTGTCTTTACCTTTAAATAAAAGATTGGCATCATTAGTTGGAACATCGGTTTTCAAAATTGTCGTTTTTATGTGAATTTTGTCAAGAAAATTAAAGCTCGCCAAATTACGTCATAAAAGCAAAAATTATGTTTTTGTAAACGGGTTTATTTTTCCGTGGTCAATAAGTATAATTACCTTCAACATTTATCGTTTAAACGCAAAATTCATCTTTAAGTCGACAAAAGTCGTGTATCGTTTATTTTGTTGACTAGTATATTATCTAGTAATACTCCAGAGTTGAATATCTATATTAATTACCAAAATCTTGTTTGTGTCGAAGGTTCACATGTTAAATACGTGGTTTCCATGGAAACGAAACAATGAATATTCTTTGTTTTCATAATCTCCAAATGTTCTAAAAGACTTATGTTTTCTGTGTTGTATCTGGTTGTAATGTACTGTCTTCATGTCATTGGTTCAAAAGCTGAATTTTTCACATTGATACACTGCAGTGCCTTTTTTAACTCACGTGGCAAAAAGGCCCAAGTGAGCTTTTTTATCACTTGGCGTCCGTTTTCCGTCGTTGACTTTTATAAAGATCTACTTGGCCAAAATTAACCAAACATTGCAACAACCATCATTGGTGTATCTAGTTTAAAAGTGTAACTTATGACCCTGTCTGCCAACCCAAAATGCCACCATAGCTAATTGAAAACATAGGGGTAAAATATAGATTTTGGCTTATATCTCTGAAACCAAAGCATTTAGAGCAAATTTGAGCAAGTAAAATTGTTCATCAGGTCAAGACATATCGGCTCTAAATTTCAGACCAATCAGACAACCCATAGATGGGTTGCTGTACAGATTGGTCATTAAAAAAGAAAATTTTGTAGTTTTTGGTTTTTACCTTCAATATGATTGAAGTCAGAGGTGAGAAGAAAACGGCAATAATATACAGAAAAATAAGACAAAGGTACAATACCGCAGAATCACAGTACGTCACATCTGGCTGCATACAAAAACAGGTCGAACAAAATATTCACTTGAATTTGTAAGTTGTAGAAAAAAAATCCTGCATTTCATTGCATTAAACAGTTTCCCGGTCATAAACATATTTCTTTGGTGTCTAAAAACACCGTCATTTTTTTATTTTGTGTTTCTAAAGTATATTTTGGAAACTTGAGGTTATTTGATTATAAAAGCCTGACTTGAGAGAGGCACATAAATACATAATAGTATGATACTAAACTCCTAACGGGAGGGATTGTGCCAGATATTCATATGATGAAGACATAATCTTTCAATCAGTTTAATTGAGGTCTGGAGCTGGCATGTCAGTTAACTGCTAGTAGTCTGTTGTTTTTTAAGTATTATTGTCATTTTATTTATTTTCTTTTGTTACATCTTTTGACATCGGACTCGGACTTCTCTTGAACTGAATTTTGATGTGCGTATTGTTATGCGTTTACTTTTCAATTGGCTAGAGGTATAGGGGGAGGGTTGAGATCTCACAAACATGTTTAACCCCGCCACAATTTTGCGCCTGTCCCAAGTCAGGAGCCTCTGGCCTTTGTTCGTCTCGTATGATTTTTAATTTTAGTTTCTTGTGTTTAATTAGGAGTTTAGTATGACGTCCATTATCACTGTACTAGTATACATATTTTTAGGGGCCAGCTGAAGGACACCTAGGGGTGCGGGAATTTTCGCTACATTGCAGACCCATTGGTGGCCTTCGGATGTTGTCTGCTCTATGGTCGGGTTGTTGTCGCTTTGACGCATTCCCCATTTCCTTTCTCAATTTTATAATATTGTGTGGTTAAATATTTTAGCGTGATTCCAACCTTCCCTAATCTGGGACATTGGTGTAAAAGTACAACATTAGAACGAAATCTGGTAAAAAGGCTTAACTCGTCAGATGGATACAAACAGAAAAACACGGGGTGGACGCGGCAGGTTACTTGTATATCTCAACAACAAAAATACAATAAGTACAGATCTAAGACCTAGAATACCTGTAGTTACTGACAGGTAATACAAAGCCATTAAGAACTTAGTAAAATTTAGTTTGACTTTAATTTAATGATAACAAAATCAATATTAATACCAATAAAACAATATTTAAAAATCTAATACAGAGTAGAATTGGTAGTCTTTTCCAGTAACGTTATTCAAAGGATCGGTAATATCAATCTATTCGATATACAGTTAATCAGTTACTTTTTATAATTCCCCACAATAGACCGTACAGCCTACAACTATCAACTATGAGTCATGTTTATACTGCAAAGTCAATTATTACAGGCCCCGAAATGACAAATGTAACATTTGTTAAGCAATACCAACTTTAAAACTAACAGCATAATGTATGTATAAAATAATAATGGAAAGTAAATATGTAAATCTGCGACCCATGACAACCGCTGAATAACAGGTTGCTGACTTGGTACAGGAATATACATAATGAGGCGGAGTAAAATTAGTCTGAAGAGGGGCACAAGATTCCAGAAGGACAGTTAAACTCATAGATAGAAAATAAACTGACAACGCCATGGCTACTAAAAGAAAAAGACAAAAAAGACAAATAATCGAACACATTACACAACATAGAAAACTAAAGACTACGCAACACGAACGCCACAAAAAACTTGGGTCGATCTCAGGTACTTTGGGAGAGTAAGCAGATTCTGCTTCACACGTGGCACCCGTCGTGTTGCTTATGTTATTACACACCTAATCAATAATCTAATTTGGAAGGCCGTATTCGGGGAAAAAGGGAAGAGGAAATTGTATTTACGACACAAGGAACATATCTGATATCATCTGTGAAAAGGTTATTCTATAACGGTCAACCAACTCGTAATGGCGTCCGTAACATTTATGAAGAAATGATTTCAACTTTACCATTTGTAACTCATGCTTCACTAGCTTCCTTCTGAGTAGCAACCCTCTATCAGGGAAATCATGATGGGACATACAAGCCCGGTAATTTCCTATCAATTGGGAGATATCAATTCCGTATGCAGGCGCTGCCGGAATGTTGCTACACAGAAATGAAAAGTTCACAATTGGGAAGCTGAAATCATCTCTTTTGTCGTAAAGTTTTGTTGTCAATCAACATTCATTTTCCATTTCTTCACTCATAAACTAGATAAAAATGAAAATAAATCTAAATCAATGTTGACATGAATACTGTCGGGAACATGTATATCCCAACATTAAAAAAGCACATAGTATAAATCTGAGAGTACTCGCAGTTGCTCGCTAGTTCAAGGTCAATAACAACTAATAAAGAAAATCATGTATCGAAGACTAAATTCTCAATTAGTACACATTAGATATACAATAGATTTAGTGTAAACACGTCATAAACAGTCAGAGAAAATTACATTGTGCAATGCAAATACATTTATCGACATATGGTAGAGCCATGAATGTGCATATGTATATAACAATATTATTTTGTTTGATTTTTAATTTACTGATAACAAAATCAATACCTATAAAACAATATTAAAAATCAAAATACAGAGTAGAATTGATAATCTTTTCGAATAAGGTTATTTCAAGGATCGATAAGTTTACCTGGATTTTTCTTAATTTCCAGGCTCGGAAAATAACATGAGGATGTGCTTACCGTTTTGAAAACTTCAAAACAAGTTTTAGATGCATGCAAATTCATGAATTATTGACATGTTTCAGTGAAGCTTGAATTTAACAAGCAGAACAATAAATTAATGTTGCTCAATAACGAATCGATTCTCATATCAATGTTGCACACAACTCATATAGTCTGCTTTAATATTCGTTTGCTATATATACCTTGATATTATGATTATTTTTCTTATTTAAATTAATTTAAAAATGTTATCTCTATTTACTACAACATTTTATTGTGAATTCTTAATCAAAAGCGTCCTTATAGAAAACGTCCAAATATTGAAAAGATTAATTCATGTTTTCCCACAGGATGCCCTACTAATATACAAGGCAACACACTTTTATTAAATTCTTCTTGTGTTATGGTTAACATGTTGCTTTTATGTATATCACAAACTAGTCAAAACATTTACTAAATTTTATCATCGGCATAAGGACATCAATAGTAAATATAGCTCAACATGCAGACTTCTTATACGTTCAGATATTTCACATCCAATTTTTTATGGAAATATTCTTTATAAAGCACAAAGGTGTCAGTATTCACCTCAAAAACTAACAAAAACCTTTAGTAGACTTATTAAGAAGGGAAATAGTTACGATACTGTTGTCTGGTCATTAAAGATTGCATATTTTGGCGTTAATATTGATTTACTTATAGGGTCTTTGCATCGGAACTAAACACATTTATTCAAAAACCAGTTGTTGGCGTGACACGGGTTATGTTCTTCTCATATATGTTATGATGGTATGATACTAAACCCTTAACGGGAAAGATTGTGCCTGATGTTCATATGATGAAATCATAATCTTTCAGTCAGTTGAATTGAAGTCTGGAGCTGGCATGTCAGTTAACTGCTAGTAGTCTGTTGTTATTTATGTATTATTGTCATTTTGTTTATTTTCTTGGGTTACATCTTCTGACATCAGACTCGGACTTCTCTTGAACTGAATTTTTTCATGTGCGTATTGTTATGCGTTTACTTTACTACATTGGTTAGAGGTATAGGGGGAGGGTTGAGATCTCACAAACATGTTTAACCCCGCCGCATTTTTGCGCATGTCCCAAGTCAGGAGCCTCTGGCCTTTGTTAGTCTTGTAATAAATTAAATTTAGTTTCTTGTGTACAATTTAGAAATTAGTATGACGTTCATTATCACTGAACTAGTATATATTTGTTTAGGGACCAGCTGAAGGACGCCTCCGGGTGCGGGAATTTCTCGCTACATTGAAGACCTGTTGGTAACCTTCTGCTGTTATTTTTTCTATGGTCGGGTTGTTGTCTCTTTGGCACATTTCCCATTTCCATTCACAATTTTATCTTCTTGGTGTCGCTACTTCCTCCTCCTTCTTTGTCCATGACTGCTCCCAGGTATGTGAACTTGTCTACATCTTCTAGATACTCATGGTATTATGTTATCGGAACTTTACTCTTTGTATACTAGGATCTCAGAGTTGGACTTTTTTGTGGGGTTAAGCTTCTTACTAACTCTCCCTTCTATTGTTTATTTCTGCGTTTTCCCATGATGGACGCGAAGTTTTTGGGAAAGATGTCCAACGTCATAAGCGAAGTCAAGATTCTGTAGAACAGTGATTAGTGTAGCACAATACAAGGATTTTATACCTTCAGTTCCCCAGTTTTAAAATGCTGTAACTTCCTTAATAATGCTCGAAAATCAAAGACATACTTATCATAACATGTTCCCTCAAGTTTGTTATGACTTTAATGTCCTCTGAACATAGTAAAGGCTTATCATTGTTATAAAATTGACTAGCCATTATCATGATTATGGAACATGTATATAGATATATTTTAAAATAAGATATGAAGTGTAAAATATATTGATTAAAAGGATCCAACGAGCAAATTTGAAGAAAGAACAGTCTATTGTTGAAAGGAATTATCAAAATTATAGTTTTAGCAAATTTTTTTAGGTATAAGTTCATAAACCGACAATTTGCATTCAGAAAATGCTGGTACCTTATCAGAAACAAACAACAGTACCTTATCAGAAATTGTTTTTATAAATAAAGTATTAACAACATTGCAATAAATCCGCAAATGAATGTCGATTAGAGAAGATGAAATATTGAACGTCGAGTTGAGAACAACACACATAGACTAGACAAACATAGGCATAGACAAGAGGGGCATCAAACTGGCCATTGATTTGTAATCTGCATTCCTAAAAACGTCAGATTATGACATCAGTTAGATACAAGATGTCAAAGACAATAACAATCAAAACCAAGTGGTAAACAAAGACTCACAAAACCAAAGGACATTCAAACTGATTCTGACATTTATATTTAGTTAAATCGGAATAGTTCAAATTAAAATTCAATAGTAACCGATTGATGAGCAACAAAGATTTACACTCTTTAAATAAATTTATAGAATATATTCAAGTAGACCTTATTCCGAAGTAAATATTGAACATGAACCAAATCTTCTTATATCTACATAGAGCAAAACGAACTTTTGTTTATATAGAACAAAGAAATCGTGAATATATGTTAACGAATAAAATATTTTGTAAAGTTTATCTTTACTATTTGAACCTGCAATTATACAACATTTATATCGTTTTTGGCCAACAATTTTTTCTTAAAATGTCCTGAACCAAGACAGGAAAATGGCAATTGTTATCGTATAGTTCGTTTTGTGTGTGTTGCATTGTCGTTTGGTTTTTTTTGCACTTATATATATATATAACTCGTCTAAACATCAACCCAACAATGTTAGATTTGTACATTTGCTTCCGCAATTTTTTTTTTCTTCCCTTGCCGGGATTCCAACCCATGCTACTGAGATATCGTGACACCAAATCGCCTGCACTGTAGCCGTCCTACTAGGCCACACGATCACCTGGGCTTCATAAAAATTAAGCTTTCGGTGGCCGGGTGTTACCTTTCCACGTCAGTTTTAATCTAGCGTCGTACTACAGTACATGATATATGAGACATGGAGATGTTATTTTTACAGATCAGCTAAATTATCTATAGTAGAGGATCCTACAAATTCATGTAATATATTTAGTCACAGAAACGTCTGAGACAGTGACAACTCTACAACAGATTCATCCATCGGATCACATATATATAAAGAATAATCACAAAATACAAAAAGGGAAATTCAAAAACAAAATTTCCTAATCAAATGATAAAATCAAACGCTCAAACACATAAACGAATTGTCATGGTACAGGCATTTTCTTATGAAGAATGGTGGATTTAACCTAGTTTTAAAGATAGCTAAACCTCTTACTTGCATTACAGTCGCAGCAAATTCCAATATATTGGCAACGATTAGTGAACAAAACAAATTTAAGCGACATCAACAAACCAGTGTACTCAAAAACGAACATGTGAAAAATAGGTATATTTTGGGAACTTTTAATTTGATCAGAACTGAAATCTGAAATCCTCCTGTTGTCGTAATGTTTGTTTTCAACCGACCTTCATTGTTTATTTCTAGATGTAAGTCAAGATAGGAGTCATAATTAACTGAATCTGTTGTATCCTGTAACTCAAGTTAAATGGAGAGATGCGTTCAACATAGTCAAAACAAATAAAAGTATCTTACTGTATTCTATTTTACGACTCTATCATTTAGTTTAGCTTCTAATCACAAAATGATGTTTTTTCTCTGTCTAATCCAAACAAAAGGTATCATTTCGTCACAACAAGAAGATTGGGAAAATGCCCAGTTACCCATAATTTTATTATATTTTTGATCATATCACAACATATACTACATTTTGGCAAAGTATTAACAAATTCAATAACTTTTAATTCAGACTCCCATACCACCTTAAATCAAAACATTTCTTTAATTTACTATCTTCCTACTGCAGCTATTTTTATCTGCTTGTTTCATTTTGAACTGCAATATAATATGTACTAGTGCTGTTCTGGTGTACTGTCTGTCCAACCTCCCCAATCACTATAAAGCGTAACTATTTATATCAAACGTCTTACATAAATATTAACTGGAGAGGTACAGCCGTTATATTACAAAAACAAATGAATATAAGAAAAAAGTAAAATCACAAAAATACTGAACTCCATGGAAAATGCAAAAGGGAATGTCTCTTTTTAAATGGAAAAATCAAAACCTCAAACACATCAAACGAATGGATAAAATCTGTCATACTCCTGACTTGCTTTGTTTTAAGTTTGTTAAAAGGTAAACATAAAGCAAAATAAATCATTCATTATGGTCCGATATCTAATTTATTTCAACTATTCTGTAAAAGACCAACATTTTCTGTACTGAGACGGTATATGATTAAAGCTTTTTTAAAGGTTTAGTGCAATTGATATAGCAAATATTTTGGATGATACATAAATCAGCTCAAATTATTCATAAAAAGATATGTCTCTGGTATCATGAAAGACGATCGGTATCATAAAAAAAGCAATCTGTAAGCTGAGTAATCCATAGTGGCAAGAGAGATAAATAATATCCTTTGAATAGAATATTCACAAATGACATAGCTACCCAACAACACAAATAACCAACGACGTCTACAAGCAAGCATACATCTTTCTCGATAGATATTTTTACGCTGAGGGCCTCGATGGCCGATTTGTCTAAGTAGTTACTATACTAATGATTTCTTGATTGACAACATATGTGTTACGTTCGGAGGACGTGTTTTTCAACAGACTGTCGGCATTCCAATGGGAACAAACTGTGCCCCTCTACTTGCCGACTTGTTTCTTTATTATTATGAGGCTGACTTCATGCAGGAACTTCTCACGAAGAAAGAAAAGAAGTTAGCACTATCCTTTAACTCTACTTTTCGCTATATAGATGATGTTCTTTCATTAAATAATTCAAAATTTGGTGACTATGTAGAACGCATCTATCCAATCGAGCTAGAGATAAAGGATACTACAGATACAGTTAAGTCGGCCTCATATCTTGACTTACATCTAGAAATTGACAATGAGGGTCGGTTGAAAACAAAACTTTACGACAAAAGAGATGATTTCAGCTTTCCAATTGTGAACTTTTCATTTCTAAGTAGCAACATTCCAGCAGCACCTGCATACGGGGTATATATCTCCCAATTGATACGATATTCCCGTGCTTGCATTTCCTATCATGATTTTCTTGATAGAGGGTTGCTGCTCACAAGGAAGCTATTAAACCAAGAGTTCCAAATGGTGAAGTTGAAATCATCCCTTCGTAAATTTTACGGACGCCATCACGAGTTGGTTGACCGTTATGGAATAACCGTATCACAAATGATATCGGATATGTTCCTTACGTTGTAACTACAATCCCCTTCCCTTTCCTGAATGTGACCAACCGAATTAGACTATTTACCGGATTTGTTATCACATAAGCAACACGACGGGTGCCGCATATGGAGCAGGATCTGCTTACCCTTCCGGAGCACCTGAGATCACCCCTAGATTTTTGGTGGGGTTCGTGTTGTTTATTCTTTAGTTTTCTATGTTTTGTCGTGTGTGCTGTTGTTTGTTTGTCTTTTTCATTTTTAGCCATGGCGTTGTCAGTTTGTTTTAGATTTATGAGTTTGACTGTCCCTTTGGTATCTTTCGTCCTTCTTCTATAATCTCTAGACAATCAACACTGAGGTTTTGAGTTGGAACTTCGCTCATGCGGGTGCACTTAACTCCAATCTAAATTGACTAGTATTCTCAGTTTTCCTATCAAAGGTCGGTGGTTTTCTCCGGGCACTCCGGCTTCCTCCACTGATAAAAACTGAGCGCCACGAAATACTAGTAGCCTAAAAGTTATTCGTATCTTATTGGTAAATATGGTGTGCCCATAAAAAAAAAACAGCTCGCTAGTTTACAAATATCTATTACTCAAAATGACAAGTTTTCAGACAAAAGTTTAAAAACTGCAATTTTGAATCTAGACAAAACCCAGGTAAACTTCTTCAAGCGTATTCGAATCAATGGAATTCAATCGATTGCGGTTGGGTTTTTTTTTTTGTCAAGGTAGAATCAAGGAAGCTACAAGCAAAGCTTATGCAGATGTAGAATGCAATATAATTAATTTTACGGAAAAGAAGCACCACAGGTCATTTTTAACCCATAAAGAAACTGTTGAAACGTTTTGTCAAAATATATCCCGAAGTGCATCATACGATGTCAATGAAGGAAACTGTTTACTTTTGTGGAAAATCATGAACACGGCATTGGGCAAGATCACTGGAGCATTTTAAGGAAAAGTAGGAATGTTTATGTAAACTAGGGCAGTGATTTGTTTTGTGTGTAATTACACAAGACTATTACAAGTCATTTTCTGATACCTACGGCCATATCATTCCTCGACATTGACAGGGGAATTATACAGGTCGAATTTCTGCTTTATCGCATGATGATATTATAGTCACACACAGTCTTTCTCCTTTATCGATTAAAAACTTCCTAAATTAAAAATTGACGAAGAAAAATAAGTATAAACACGTCTAGTGTTTATGTTTGACATCCGGAGTATACTTATGACGTCACCTTATTGAAATGTTAAATACATCATTTTTGACATTTTTTTCAATTTTTTTAGCAAAATATTCATTAATTGGAATTTATTTTAGTATGTGGCATTAGAATGGCGATAACCTTACGTACTTTATGTTTGGTCTTTGTAACACTTTATTTTACTGGCTCAAATATCCGTTTACCTAGCTCCTCTATTTTTTTTTTAATGAGTTGCTATTGAACTATTGTCATGTCGTATTCTCATTCCCCGACATCTTTTCCATATGTAGTTTCATATCTTCTAAAACTGTGAAACTTCGGCTTTTGCAACTAGTTTTGCAAACACTAGTACTTGTTCAATGATTTCCTCACTTTCATATGCTTTTCATGATATCATTGTAGCGTTACTTAACCTCCACGTAATTGAATAAATATGTGTAATTTTTAAATATCATAGAAACTTTAAAAGGAAAATTTAATTCTCAGCTATCATTTTTGGTGACCAGTTTATTTTATTTTTAACATTCTTTAAGCAGACATATTTTCGTCTACAAAAGACTCATCAGTGATGCTCGAATCCAAAAAGTGTTGAAAAAGCCAAATAAAGTACGAAGTTGAAGTGCTTAGAGATCCAAAATTTCTAAAAGTGTTTCCAAATACAGCTAAGGTAATCTATGCCTGAGGTAGAAAAGCCTTAGTATTTCAAAAAAATCTAAATTTTGTAAACAGTTAATTTATAAATATAACAATATCAATAATAATTCATGTCAGCACAAAAAGGACTGACTACTGGGCTTGTGATACCCTCGAGGAAATAGATATCTACCAGCAGTGGCATCGACCCAGAGGTTGTAAATAAACTCATCGTAGATACCATGACTAAATTTTATATATACGCCAGACGCGCGTTTCGTCTACAAAAGACTCATCAGTGACGCTCGAATCCAAAAAATGTTAATTTATAAATATAACTTAATTAGTCACCGATATCAAAATACAGAACGTTTATATCATGTGTTATTGTTATATTAACAAGTTATTTTGCATTACCATATGCACATATCTTTTAATATTTTTAAAAGTTTGTTTTTCTACTTTTGTTATTTATCATACCGTTGATTTACAGTTGAGTGATTTTCTTTTACGATTTATATTGGAAGTTATTTTGTTATTTATAATCATGTTAATGCAAAATGTACTCATTCTTCACTTGTCTACATCAAGGTTGTTGGTATCGTACCGCTTACATATGGCTCTTGTCTTTTTTTGAAGACCGTGTGAGGCCAATTGGGTCTTAATTTCTGTGTTTGTTTCGTCTACATTTATTATTTTTGTCCTGACTATTCAACTTAAATGTATACGCTTATTAACTAGGAGCACTTTCACTCAGAGGTAATTTACAAATATTACTAGCTTTGCGCCCTTTGCATTTGGGTATTAAATTTCAGTAATTAGATTCGAGCATCACTGAAGAGACGTTGATAGTCAAAATGCTCATCTGGTGCAAACATCGGTACCATTTACATTCTTTTTGAATTAATTTGGTTGTTCCCGTTTTGAAAATCTTGCTGTTGGTTTAGAAAGTTATTTTAAAACCTGATATTATAGTATAGGGTGCCTTTTTATGAACACAGCATCATGAGCTCAAACAAATTTCAGCATCGTTGAAACTTGTGCTCTAGTCATTTGGTATGGTACTCTTAGATCGTATTTTAACCTCGATGTCCTTTAATGTTGAGTCTGACTTTAATTATAATATTAATAACATCAACACAATAGCAGTCAAAGTATCTCAATGACTATAGAAAGGGAACTTATGATTATTAATACAACACCAGTAAGACAATTATATGTTTTTACAGTTACTATTATTCAACATATGAAATAACTGGTCTCAGAAAAGTCTTCTTCAAATTATGGAACCTCACAGATCAAATACTGTGTATGGAGCGCCGCAACTGTCATTTCTTTGTTATTTTATGTGTACGTTCCTTTATGTCCTGACACTTCATCTCTGTGTAATGTCAAATTAATTGTTTGTCAATACCTTTAAACGTCATGGCAGTGGTATAACAATACAACATAAGAACAAAGTAAAAAATCAGTTGAAAAAGCTTACTTGTGAAACTTAGGCTATTGAAAAGCACAAACTCGAAGATAAATCAAATTATACACAAGTTTTATCAAATTGAAATAAAAGAAAATTTTGAAAATTCAAATAATTTCGCTGTATGTTTTAAATTATTTTTCACCTTCTTCGTTATTTCTTGTTAATCAACAAAAATCAAAATGTAAGTCTAAAGTCGAGTTTTTCGATAAAACACTATTAACCGAAGGATATCATTTTTATGATATCGATTGGTAATAAAATGTAACAAAAAAATGTGCTTTAAGAAATAAGAATAATATATATATTATATATGCAAACAATAGTTCAAATGTTTCCTCATTTTCATATCAGTTTTTTATATCATTGTGAAAGTACCTCAGCGTAATTGAATAAATATGTTTACTTTTAAAACAGTATAGAAAATTTAAACGGTAAATATAATTCTCTTTTATCAACTTCGGTGACCCATTTATTTTATTTTTAACATTCAGTTCTCAGAAATATTTTGAGATCTCATAATGGGATTTCAAATTTCCTTAATATCCTTACTGGCCTAAAAAGATTATTTATTTTAATCTAAATTAGTCACCGATATTAAAATACAGAACGTTTATATCATGTGTTAATGTTATATTAGACATTTTGGGAAACCAGGTCTATATATCTAGATTACAGATTAGACTTACGATATCAGGTGACAAAAACAAAGGGGTCATCTCAAAATACAAAAACAAACCAACCATACAGATACATATACAAAATAGCAAATGGTGTTTTCTATATAAAAAAAAAACAGAAGATGTAAGCAACACATTAAAATTTCATATGTGTCCAAAGCGCTTTTCTGGATTTACCATGAGGACCGCAAAAAGCCTAATATTTAAAGATAAGGGTTTATAAGGACCAAAGGTGTAGATAGATGAATATATATATATATATATATATATATATATATATATATATATATATATATATATATATATATATATATATATATATTATCAGCAGGAGCAATAGACTATTAATGCAATTGTTAGTAAACGAAAACCAGCAAAACTATTGTTTGGAGGATAGTCTACAAACTGGTTTCCTTTGAAATAGAAATGTTGGTGCCGTTTGTGCTATGCACGATTACCACTTTGTATCTCCAACTGTAGCTTGCCGACATAAATAGATTGTGATTTTTATGTCTCATTTATGGGCATTATGTTTTCTGGTCTGTGTGTCTATTCAACCGTCTGTTCGTTCGTTCGTTCGTCCGTCCATCCGGTCGTCCGTCTGTCCCGCTTCAGGTTATTGGTCGAGGTAGTTTTTGATGAAGTTGAAGTCCAATCAACTTGACACTTAGTAAACATGTTGCCTATGATATGATTTTTCTAAATCTAATGCAAAATTAGAGATTTTTCCCAATTGTCACGGTCCATTGAAGATAGAAAATGATAGTGCGGATGGGGCATCTGTGTACTATGAACAAATTCTTGTTTTAACAATTTCTTCTCGCCTGCTACAATTTTTCATTTTTTATCCATATCAATCTGTTGAATACATTTGCGTATAATCTTTGTGCTGAAATGTGCAACGTCGCAGTGAGAGATTACGGACTGTTGCAGGGGATTGGAACACCCCTTTTCGTGCCGATCAATGCTTTTGAATAGGACATATGGTCGGAACCCCTCACTTTGTTATCTGAGGTTGGAATCCTCTTTTGAAAATGGTTGGATCGATTCCTGCGACGTCAGTGCACTCTACATTTCAATTCCGTGAAAATAGTACCAGTCTCGGAATAGGGGTTAAAGCTCATGTTTCGAGCATACCAGTCTCACCCATTTTTATGGGGGATAATTATCGACACCGCGAAAAAAAACCTCCATACTTAATGTTTTTCAAGATCTCTATTATAATGATTGCATAAAAGAAAAACAACTTGGAACTCGTTTGTCATTTTTTGTTTGTTGCGGATGAAAACATAGATAGCAAAGTTTTAACTATTTAATACACCTATTCGTACATTTCAACGGAGTCTGGCGAACAGTCTAAAATATTTCGTTCAAACTGGGTTTTTTTTTCTCTCGAATAGTTGTGATTTGTCTTCTATTGAAACCAAAAACTTAGACAAAAGTGTTTGTCCTATTCAGATAAATAAAAGGTATCAAAATTATACTGAACGGCAAGTGAAATTTCATGAAGAAGAAGAATTTCATTTCAGCAATTGTCCAAATCTAGCTACTGCAACGACGATTGCGATATGTTGTATACTTACTTACTTAGTCCTTGCTATGCCTTATGTTGTGTGTCTCATGTTGAATTTATCTTGAAAATAATGTAAGTTTATTTTATCATACTTCGTCAATTACAGCATTTTCAACCTGGATAACACCGTATACAATAATTGATGTAAAGGGACAAAATCAAAAGTTCAATGTAGGATAAAAACCAAAAAAAATCGTAGTTTTTTTCACTGACCCACTCCTAACTTAATTTGGGAAAAAATTGATTGACCAATAAGGATATATATAAAACCGATGTCAATTGATAAACAAAACTTGCAGCAGTATTTCGCACAACTTTTTGGACATTTTGGACCCTCAATGCTCTTTAGCTTTAAACTTGTTTGGCTTTATAACTATTTTGATATGAGCATCACTGATGAGTTTTATGTAGACGAAACACGCGTCTGGCGTACTAAGATATAATCCTGGGACCTTTGATGACTATTTACACCAGTGGGTCGATGTCACTTCTGGTGGACGTTTCGTCCCCGAGGGTATCACCAGCCCAGTAGTCAACATTTCGGTGTTGACATGAATATCAATAATGTGGTCAATTTTACAAATTTTCTGTTTAAAAAACTTTGAATTTTTGAAAAACTTAGGATTTTCTTATCCCAGGCATATATAACCTTAGTCGTATTTGGCACAACTTTTGGGAAATTTTGGACCCTCAATGCTCTTCAACTTTGAAATTGTTTGGCTTTATAAATATTTTGATATCAGCGTCACTGATGAGTCTTATATAGACGAAACGCGCGTCTGGCGTACTAAATTATAATCCTGGTACCTTTGATATCTATTGACCCCCACCCAAACTATTTAAATTATGTTTTTCATCCTTCGTTGATTTTTTTATGTCGTCCCGAACACATTGCTGCAAAATATAAAGATTTAAATGTTACCTGTAAGTGTAATTGTAATCCTAATCGGAGGTGTATGACAGTTTCCGCAAATGTGTATTAACAAGTTTGATTGCATTACCATTTACGCATATGTTTCACATTTGAGTGTGTTTTTCTACTTTTGTTATTTATCATACCGTTGATTTAAAGGTAAGTGATTTACTTGTACGATTTTATTGGAAGTTATTTTGTTATTTAATTATGTGAACGCAGAATGTACTCATTCTTCACTTGTCTAGATCAAGTTGGTTGGTATCGTACCGTGTTGGAACTCTCTGGCGTTAATTTCTGTGTTTGTTTCGTCTACATTTATTATGTTTTTATTCATTTATATAGAGTACATTAGATAAATCTTTATCACTAACATAAACACAATAAGAGTCAAAATTTTCTCAATGACTTTAAAATGTAAAGTTATGATAATTAATATAGCAACAGTAAGATAATTTGTTTTACAGTGCAAAAAAACAGAACATGAGTATGCATTACTATTATTCAACATATTACAATATCTGGTCTCAAAAAAGTCTTTTTTAAATAATTGATCCTCACAGATGGAACACAATTACTGTCTTACAGTGTAAATATTTAATGTGTTTTGTCGCTTCGTCTATATGTTCTGCCATTTATTCTTTATGTTATGTGTAAGTTCCTCTATGGCCTGACACTTTATCTCTGCGTTATGTCAAATTTTTATGTTTGTTTGGTCAAACAATTATATGACATGTCATTGTTATTCTTTGTTATGTTCAATGTACATTACATTGTATACTATATACTGTATGTTATGTGAATAACTCTAAACGTTATGATCAACCAAGTAAGTCACTTAATAATGTGGTACTGTCTCAAATGTGATTGCTATGATGAATATTGTAATCGTTTTGTTTTGATAATCTCTGTTCTATGAAAACCTTATGATATTATATTCTATTGGCTTTATGTTGTGTTTATGTTCCGGACCATATGAGTATCTGGACCATACGCGTATGTAATGTACATACCTATAAAATTATGTGCAAACACCTATTACGTTAAATACATACACCTTTACGTTATGTCCAATCACCTATTACGTTAAATACAAACACATTTACGTTATGTGCACTCACCTATATCGTTAAATACAAACACCTTTACGTTATTTGCAATCACCTATTACGTAAATTACAGGTACCGATTAGAGATTTCCAATAAAATGACATACGTACCTAACTCGACGAACGCACATAACGGGACCGGTAATTGCTAACCAATTAATTTTTTTTAAATGCGTATCTCAAATGTTAACTAAGTGTTGCTAAACTATTAAACCCATTCATAATAAATTTCATCAATATCAAGTATATCTAAGATGGTGAAAAAAACGAAAGAAAGCATGATTTATATATATATCACGTGATTATTGAGATTCCCGCCTACAATTCACTGTCATAAGACCACGTAAGACCACGTATATACACGTATCTTTACCAATTCATTTGAGTATTGACCATGACTTTGTTTTTCCGATATACTCTGCAAAATTTAATAAACATTTTATTATTTGATATTTGTATAGCTTTTGTTTGTCGTTTTCAGATTGGTGTTCCTTCTTCTTTTCGTTTTTTTTTAATGTTTTATAATATTTAATTTTCGTGGGATTTTATTATTATATAAATTTTTTTAGCAATTCCAGAAATTGAACTCAAAGTGTTAAAGGGGCATTGGCTGTCAATTTCATGGTCACCGATTTGACTCAAATTCTCATATTTGATTTTTAACAATGTAAAACATCCAAACTATTAAAAGTCTAAAATAAACAGTTTACAGAGCATGGAATAGAGAATATGTAGGTTCGTTTCGTGTGAATTTTAGTCCAGACGCCATCTAATTAACTATCGATTTAACCTCAGATGACCATATCAGCGATGTAAACATAAATAAAGATATGAATAGATTTAACCAACACGTGCAATTGGATTTGTATAGGTCTGTTTGATTTTATTTTATAGATTAAAAATATATGTTTCTCATTGTTTTTTCCCGTAAAAAAATGATTTTATATGGATCGAATCAGTAATTAAATGATTTACCGTAGTTTCACTTTCATTGTTGACATTATTTTTCTTTAAAAATAACCAGTTCACGTACAATGCATGCGTTGTCAATCTCTAGCTAGGGGTTAAATTGAATTTCATATGAATACGGATTTAATGAGGTCGACGTATTCACTTGCAAGTGAATAAGAAATTTTCAATGTTTCTTTGCTTAATTTGACAAAATTCAATCATTTTGGCTGCTAAAAGCGAATTATTATTTCACTATTTCACTTTCATTATTGATTGAACCAAAAAAAAAATTCTATAGATTTTTTATATATCTCGTAGCTAGTGCTCCTTTTATCAGAATGTGTCTATGTTTAAGTTGATAACTGGGATTGCATCATACTTTATTAAGTATCATTCAAACGTTCTCTTCTTTTGCAGTAAATCTCTAATATGAGGCAGGCATTACCTGTAAATGAGGACGAAGTCTGTATGAATTATTTTTTTGTAACTTAAATATTTGCTAAAAAAAAGAAACGGAAATACCGTAACGTTTCCGATTTTGGTTCTGTTGTTAGGGATTTTAGTAAAATTGTGACTTTATTTAAGTTATGACGTCATATGCATCAGGTAACGTTTTTGCATATCAAGGAATTATTAAAAATGAAATTGGTATTGCGTTCTTTCCTATTTTATACTAGACTGATAAATATATATATTACTCAAAGTTTCATACAAACGAGACCGGAAAAAGGAAGTACATTGTAGATTTCTGCGCAGATGCGGGAATTCAAAACATGACATCGAATAAATTGAACGATTTTGACTTCATTAGTACGATAAAAATTTCGAGGAATTTTACCTTTTTTTTTTTTTTTTTTTTTTTAATTGATTTTTCTACTGTTATTGGGGACTTCGTCCCCATTATAAATAATTTACAATCTCCGACTTTTTTCAACAAGGAAAACGTACGACAACGGATCTGTGTATATTTAGAAAAATAAATTTAATACAGGTCTTATAATTCTTTAAATTTTAATAGTTGACATACGTTTTTCTTTCAAATGAAAGTATCGAACATTTAAAAAAGAACATTTTAATTGATAATAATGTATGTAAATAAATGTGTACACCAATACGGTAATTAGATTTTAATTTGGAAGATGTACTTGATAAGCAACTGATGACTAATAATCTGCATATAAACGTTGACCACTCTGGATAGTAAACTATCATTTTATAGTACATAGTAATTGGCTAAAATTATCCTGTCCCCAATTATCTCTGCAAGGTCAAGCAGGTATTGGTTTACTCGTAGAAAGACAAGCGTGTCTTTATAGTGGTCAAACTCTCTTGTTAACTAGAAAAGGTCTGTGCATTTATCTTTATATCAACCTTGATATATATGTAATATTTGTCGCTGGATATAAGACATATATCAGTATCATCATCATCATCATAAGTACTATAGCTTGAGGCTAAATTTCTGTCGTAAGTACATGTAGTATATATAGTTTGAGGCATCTTCGTCGTATGTATAATAACTTGAGGCTTAATTCTTATCTGATATTTTAGCCAATATCTGTCGAGAACTTATTTTACGCATGCATCTCTATGCTACATAGTTTTTATAAATGTCCAAGTTAAAGCGAAAAGAGATCATAGAAGTATGTTTATCAAATGATCATGTCACAATTCGAACAGTAAGGAAGGGATTGACTCGTGAGACTGCAATATTTGTCATTTTGAGGCCTCTTATAGCTGACTATGGTGTATGGACTTTTGCTTATTGTTGAAAGCCGTACGGTGGCCTATAGTTGTTGTTTCTGTGTCATTTGGTCTCTTATGAAGAGTTGTCTCATTGAAAATCATACTACACCTTGTTTTTTGTACATATCACAAATTAAGTATAACAAATTCACAGAAATCAAGACCTTTTGTCATGTCAAAAGTACTGAGTTTCTGTAGGACCATTAGTGGTCATAACTGTATAGCAGATGATATGTACTTTCCATGTGTCCATTACATTACACGTCAGTATCACATTTCTGTGTTCAGTGAGCTACTAAATAACGGAAAAAAATAAGTATGTAGTCTTAAACTTTTAAATCTCATGCGAGATGTCTTATGTTCAGACATTATATTTTTTAAAGTATTTATCAAAGTAAAGCGACATTCATTGAAGTTTTTTTCGTGCAGTTCAATTGGTGATTATGGCTGGATCCAAGATATTTGAAAGAGGGTGTAGTTCACGTTAATCAAATCTGTTCTGACGAGCGGAGCGATGCGAAAAATAATTTGAACAATTATACGCTAAAAATGTGTAAAGATATTGTGGAAAACGTGAGATTTTCAAAATTATTAGCTATCGAAAGGGGGAGAGTATGTCATCGACCCCTGTATCCTCGAATGCACGTTTAGGTATACATGGACAAACACCTCGTCCCATCAAAAGTATAGGTAAAGACGAAAAAGTAATATTTGATAAATATATCAATGATATGAATTTCTGCCCACATCAAGTTGTCTTCAATTGAATTAAAGAAAAATAGTTTTTTTTTAAAAAGTCGATTACACCTTTTACATTCGGGTGTGTTGGAATCTACTTTAAACGTTAAAACTTGTAAAAAACAAAAAAGCAGACAACCTTCTCGATTCGTAATTCAATATTTTGATATTTTTATTATAAATATTGTCTTTGTAGTCAAGCAATTAATGTGCTCCTAACCACAAGAGCAAGTCACAGAAAGAAGAAGTATCGCCGCACGTTGAATAATAATGATCATAATAGAAAACTGATTTATGATATAAGAGCACTGAAATTTTCAAAAACATTTCGACCAGTTTTGGGTAGTCTTTACTACTTATCTTACATCCGATTTCAATGAGTGTGTAGCTAAAGGTAATATATTTAGTCAGATTGCTTAGGTAAGGTATACTACCCTCCTTCCGAAGTAGCCTTGTCCCACAGACAATAATTTGGTTAACTGTCGAACTAGTCTACTATTAAAGGAGGATACCGTATAGCGGGTTATTTTTGCGGGGTGCAAATTTTCGCTTATTTTCGCGGATAGAACAAAATCGTCAAAATAAATTCCGCCAAATTAATGGTGTACATACAAAGGTATGAATAAAAGTTTTTAATCCGCCAAAATAATAACCGCAAAAATATTTCGTATACCTTGTTCAATGAAAATCGCGAAATTTTACACCCGCGAAAATAACCCGCTATACTGTAGTTTACATAACCTAACAATGACTTTATGGTTAAGTGTTCAAGCATAATTCAATATCATTAATAATCATGATTTGTGAAACATGTGATTGGTAATCAGCCGTGTTATATCACAGATAAGCATATCCGGATGCGTTAAATTATTTCTATTAATTTTGTTATTAAACCTAAAATAATGTGTAGCTAAGGACATTTTAAGTTACAACTTATTGAAATTAACTAATTGGATTGCCTTTTAGCAGTGTAATTATGAATTACTTTTGAATCACTTTCAATAACATACAGTATTTGTTTAGATTAAAACATTTCTTGATTTTCTGATGCACTCATACATGTTTATTTATCTAATTTATTTTATTGTTTATTATGTACTTATCGAATAAGACTTCCATTTTCTATATAGCTAAGTTGTGGCTAAATAAAACTTAAGCGAGAATTCCGACGTATCGCGGGAAGTGCAAAGGACTTTTTGAGATATACTAACCCAAAACTGTTTTATTCTACATTACAACATAGAAAGATTGTAATGTAGAATAAAACAGTTTTGGGTTAGTATATCTCAAAAAGTCCTTTGCACTTCCCGCGATACGTCGGAATTCTCGCTTAAGTCGTCGTTCACTAACTTTATATTCCTTCTTTGCTCTTATTAGGTTTGCATGGTTTAAAATTGATTTTGAACGATTGGATACAAGTAGATAATCAATATAGCATCGATAAAGTTCCTTGCATCGGGTGTTGAACCGTGTTTTGTAAGAATAAATAACTGATATATACGGCTTATTGTTAACATAAGGCAACGGGGTTTTTTTCACGAAAGGCGACATAATGCCATCTATTATACACATGTACAATTGCTCAACGATTCATCAAACGAATTTTTATTTTCAAAGTTTATACGAAATATTGTCAATATTGATACGAATACATTAATAACACTGTTCTCAAAATGTACCTTTCCATGTGTGCTTAAAATGACGTGCTATATCATCCTTGGCATCTGGGTCAATACTCGCAATTGTCTCTCCATAGGCGGTAATGGTAACGTTTTCTAATGTAGCTCAGTCCATATCGTAAACTGGGATATGTATGATGGCTCGTTGCGAAGGTGGGACATTTGCACTAATGTGGTTAAATTTTCGGGTACGAAGTGGGGTGACTTTTTCATTAAAATAGCATACCCTGAAAATTCTTTCTTGGTGCGGCTCCGCGTGGTAAAAAAATCCCTTTTTTAACACAATAAGTTCTTTGAAAATTACATACTTTGAACACATTTAATAACTCCATAGTTTTAACACATCTATTCTATGTTCCTCTACTTTCCAAATCAACGCAAATGGTAACGTTCAGTTGTAAACTTTGAATTTTTGAAATAATACTAAGGCTTTTCTAACTCAGGAACAGATAACCTTAGCTGTATTTGTCAAAAATTTTAGAATTTTAGGAATTTGGGGTTCTCAATGCTCTTCAACTTCGTACTTTATTTTGCTTTTTACCAAAAAAAGTTTCGTCAGTCACTGATGAGTCTTTTGTAGACAAAACGCGCGTCTGGTGCAAATATTAAATTTCAATCCTGGTATCTATGATGAGATTATCCACTTGTTATTAACAGAAACAGGTCCAATATCACTACACAGAGATTTTTTGTTTACACACAACTTTTGAGTTCCTCATTCCAACACAAGGAAAACAAGATCGTGTGTACATAAACAATTTACAAATGTTTAATCGTCAAGCTTTGTTTGTAAGCTATCATTTATTTTCCATGAGATAATGTTTTGACTATCAGTTCAAATGTTAGATAAAGTACAAGTTGAAATTTTATCAATGCTATCCTAGTCGTCTTTGTTCTTAATCTGTTTGACCACGGTTTGTTCGTTGTCCATCTCAATTATACTGCAGTTGGGGACTGGGTCATTGTCGTTACTACCGACTGTGCTTCGATTTCCCCCAACTAGCACCGTTCGGAGACGCAACTGTTGACTCCTTTATAAATTGATCATGTTTTAAAGGGTCAAAAATATTATTATGAATATAAAGATTGTCCTTGAGCAACACCGCCTTGACATTTTGACTTTGGGCTTCCTTTAACATGTTTAAAATTGGAATCAACTTTTTTCGTTTCACCAGTTTATCGGATAGATACTGCTCACTATGACTAAAAGGTGACCTTTTTAACTTAGGTGATTAGCAAATTTCATTTTCCTCATATTGTTTATCGTTTAACAGGATCACTAATAACAAAAATTTATGTAGTAAGCGCCCTTTAGATGGAGGATTATTGATGCTTTTTCAATAAATGCATTTACGGAGAAGGTATATTCTGCCAGTACTGTCCTCTCCAGTTTTTATGACGATGACATTTTAGTTATTATTTTCCCTTGGTTTACCAAATATTATTGGTCAGAAGTATTTGAATGAAAGATATCATTATTGATAGTTTAGAAATTTGTCTCCAAAAATATGATATGAAGACTTCAAACTTGAATTTAGGTCAAACCGACAAAAACTGCTGAACAAAACCTCAATTTTTCAAGTCTTGTACTTATTAATAAGATTTGTACAATTGTTTTACCCAAACACATATTTTGCACCAGTATGTATTTTATACGGTTTTAATGTGAATAATATATATTTTGGGTATCTATACCCTTCTTTGATCCTACCTCTTCTCTCGAATGAACAGACAATAGTAATTGGAAGTTAGATTCAGTACCGAATTTACTGTTTGTTTTAAAGATAATTCACGGTTATATTCTATTATCTAATTGTTTGCATTCATATAGTTTGTGCCCCTCACATGAAGACGAAACGCGAGTCTGGCGTATCAAATTATAAGGCTGGTACTTTTGATAACTTTTATAATGTCATATAGTATATTAATGTTTTATTTTATTTTATTAGGTTTCGACGGGAAACAAATCTTCAGTAAGGTACCTCCACGTGGTAAGATTTGGGCAACAGCAGCATTGGATTAGATTCTGCTGGCAAAACCCTTACAGAGAATAGAACTAAGTAAGTATTTAATCTCTCCACACACAATGCATATTTCATTTTTACTCAATTAAAGCCGGTTCTTTAATTTTCACAATTGAATGTTTTCAATTTTTGTACTACGTACAGAGTATTGAAATGATATTTGATATCATTGTGCCTTCACTTGCTCATGATTTCATATGATATCGACACTTTCTTTTCTTGGAGGTTTCGACAAAAACAAATCTTTAATTTAAGTGCCTCCAATGTGTTAAGATTTGAAAAAAAAATATAATAATACTGTTCATACCGTATAGTCGGCGTTAATCTTTAATCTATAACAATTCAATTGAAAAAACTAACGGCTTATTTATCACAAAACAGTTTACTAAAAAACAAATTAGACAGACATGAATCAACGACATAACTGAATTACAGGCTCATGACTCGAGACATGCACGTAAAGAATTTGGCGTTGTTAAATATGTTAGTTGAAACGAAACCCCGACCCCCTAAACCTGGTACAGTGGTGTAACATTACAAAAAAAGAACAAACTATACAAGTCAAATAAAAAGGCTCAACAAATTAGATCGATACATACAGAAAAACATATACAATAAGATAGAACTGACGTGGAAACAAAACAAAACTCAACGTAAATATGAAAGAGTCTTTGCAGTTACTAACAGTTAGTTCAAATTTAATAACAATTTATAAAACAATCATGCATCTTAGACTCATATATCAACCAGTCGACATCCGACATGCAATAAATTTAGTTTAAAGTCGTCATTAACAGTACGAGAAAAACATGACGTTGTGCAATGTCAATAAAAAGGTATCGAAAGATTGTTAAACCAAGAATGTGCATTTGCGTATAACAATAATATGTAGTATGGTTTTAATTACTGATAACAAAATTAATATAACAAAAACATTTTTCAAAGATATAATCACAATGTTGAATTTGTTAAAATTTAGAATAAATTTATGTCAAAGAACAGGCTATCCGGGCTCAGAAAATAAAACTACCGTAAAAATTAGGAAGTGCTTTTCCATTTGAAATACCTGTTCTGCAGGTAGAGCCAAATATCCTAACACAATCTTTGTAAATTTTAGTAATGGTTTTGCCTACATTGTAGAAACAAAATCCCTGAATTGATAATTTACTTATGAGTCATAGATAACGCTCGTTAAAATCAAAACCGTCACTTTAATCAAGACAGGTTATTAGTGACTTTGGCCATAAACTGTCATTCGTAATAAAACAGGAACAAGTATGTGATTAAAGAGACACAACTACCCATAGGAATGACTACTACCTATAAACTTTATTGCTGAAGCGTATATACATATTGTTAAATAGAACATGCACCGTTTAATCTGTTAAATACACCTTCAGTATCAAGCATTGTTAAATTTTTAAATAGAGAAAAGGTGTTTATATGAATCGCAGCAAATATATTTGAAATCAGAACAATTTACTCAAATATGAAAATTTTGTTCATTTGTAAAATTAAGCATTGGACAAACTGTAGGTTTGCTTGATGTCTTGATATTACTATAAATTGACACAAATGAACGACTTCAAACTAGAATATATGACAAACATGATGATCTCAATTGTCAACTACTTATTTCACAGCAGTAAAACCTTACCACTCCATTGCATGACATTTTCATATATCAACGTGTACGGTTCGCTCGTATATGTTCGTGATATACTTTTATTAAGTGGGGTATGCGTCTTACACAATACTGACTGACAAAACTATAAGTTAAAACGACTGAAGTCGACACCAAATATATTTTCCTGGTAAATTACAGATGTTTGACCATAAAATGTATATGTTTCTATCGACACTTTTTCGCAATGTTTGACCTTAAGATATAAAAAAAAAACGTCGTATAATATATTACTTTAACAACTATGTCTTATTAAATATTTGAACATTTTGAGTGAGTGCAACCTCGCATTGAAGGTCATACATACGTAGCAGTAAACGTTTACCAGGTCGACACATCAGGTACTGCTTCATTTTGGGTTCATGAGATTCCCTCACTTTGTTTGTTATGGTGTTAAGTCTTTGTTAACGAGTATGAGAAATTATACAGCGGATAAACATCAATAAACAAACTGTTTTTTTTCTTAAAATAGATATATACTATTCCCCTCCAAAACAAAATTCATCAATGATACGTTTAAACGACTGTGTGTTTTTCATCTGCAACTAGAATCAATTAGGAAGCAATAACTGGTTAATTCTGGAACACATACATTCACCTCAATGTTTTAAGCAGTGATTGGTGCTACTTTTGCCAAACTGCTTTCTATGGAACTGTCCGCATTTTTATTTCAAATTCTCACATTCAGTCACATTCTTATATTTATGAACTAATTTTAAACGGTTTTGTAAATTTTTTTATTGACATGCAAGTTTGAATTGCTATACAATATTCTTCCAGTATGAATTATTATTTGTCGACATTTCATCTGTAGTGATAGTTATCAAAGGTACCAGGATTATAATTTAGTACGCCAGACGCGCGTTTCGTCTTCATAAGACTCATCAGTGACGCTCATATCAAAATATTTATAAAGCCAAACAAGTACAAAGTTGAAGACCATTTAGGATCCAAAATTCCAAAAAGATATTATATAGAATTGTATTCGTAAAGGCACCAGTAGTATATCGCTGTTAAAAAATCATAAATTGATTGATAGAAAACAAAGTCTGGGTTACAAACTAAAACCGAGGAAAACACATCAACTAAAAGAGGAAAACAACGAAACAACAGACACATAAAAAACAAACGACAATGTAACACGCATAGAAACGAGCATGTTTCGTGGCTTGCCAAACCTCGCATTTGTATTACAATGTTAAATATACCACTAAAATGGCAACAGTACATGACAGAATTCAGAACAAATAAATGTCCGAAAATTCAGGACAGAGACTTACACAAATAAACAATATAATAGTACATGTCGACATGCTTACCACAGAATAACAACGAACACTTAAATAAGCACATAAATCAGCACAACAGAACCACAAACTGTCCGTCACACGACTGTATTAACGCCACAAAAGTGACATCACAGGTAAATTTCTAGAAACAATGGATATGAATCAATATTAGGTGTGTAAATATGTTATTTGATGTATTTTATAACAATTACAAGAATATTAATAGGAATTGTGTTAACTTAGTAATAAGCTAACTAATTGTATTATCTAGCTATGTCGGTATTTCTTCTAAATCAAACTGTCGAACAATTAAATCGTGTGCATATAGTTGCTTGAAACTAAAATCATTTAAATGAACCGTGTAATAAATCATCTTAACCTTTACATACGAAGGTAAGGTCATACTTCTTTCTCTTTTTGAACGTCCATACACTTGATCAATTGTATATGACTGATTGGTTCAAGTATGATAAATAAAAACGATTTACTTTCTTGTTGTAATAAGCTTTATTAATTTTTTTAATGTGAATACTCCTAAGTCGGTGCTTTGTACATGTTGTATCGTTTGTCTTAATGTTAATATTAATAATATAAGTCAAACCTATTCTGAAAGTTTTTTGGATTTGGATTTTAAACCTATGTTATTTTGTTTTATCTCTGACGCAGGTGGAAGGCTTAGACTGTAATATTTGATAACCGTCAAAATATTAAACATAATAATTTCTGCAAGATGGTATAGCTTTTTGCAAGATATCTATTTGATAAGTCACGGAATAAGCATTTATAAAATATAACTCAATCACTTTTTTCGCGTAGGTTAAAAAAGAATATGGACGTTCAGTAGATCTGAAATATCGTTTATGAAGAAAAAGAGCGTTTAAAGAAAATACAAAGACTTACAAAAGAGACATAAATATGTTAAAAAGATATACGATAGACATAAAACCATTAAATTGTGTCCTGAAACATAATTATCTCAGAAATACTGCTCTCTTTTCAAATATTAGCTACATATCATTGCATCAGTTTGTGTAATAATTTGAAGATTATTTTTTTGTATTTTCAGGACGCAGTTGAAGATGGCAAAACAGAATGTCTACAAAGCTATGTTTTTGTATGGATATTTTATTGTATCACAGTCTCAGTGTAAGACAAAGTTGTATTGTATGGTATCCTATAGTTGCTATGTCAAAGTGAAATAAAAATAATTGTCAAACTAAAATAAAATGATTTAAAATGCTTTGGCATAGATGTAATAATTCGTTAATCGAGACTGTTTAAATATTTTACACTTACGTTATCAATGTTTTCAAAGCTTATTATATTTTGAATTTTTTAATCACTTGACTTATCCTGAGTATATTTTATACATTGTTTTTAAAGTAAGATGGGATATCAAAAAAACGCCTGTAATATATGGACAAGATGCATCGCTTTCGTGTAATGGTATTGGTTGTAATCCTGTTAGCATTAGAAAGTGGATCGGAGGACCGACAGATGATGTCTTATGCTTCAATGAATATTCATCAAATCCGGGAAAATATCAGTCGATGTACAACAAGACAAAACCATCCTTTGATCTGATTATTAAAAGCTTTGTTTTCACGGATACTAACTGTACATATACATGCGCATGTGGTTTCTACCAATTCACAAGTATTCTGAAACTGGAAGAAATCGACTTTGTCTGTAAGTAAATAAAAATTCAAAAAATTTAAATACGAAATAGAAGTCATTGTTTTGTAATTAATAAATATAAAGGGAAATGATCAAACTTTCTCTATTGATATCTAGTTTGTCACTTTGTAAAGAACGTAATTCTAGATAAAAATAAATGTTTCAATAAATGATGTATTACCTTAGTATAACCTTGTATTAGTAATTTTGAGAAGAGATATTGTGAGTACTTCTTTTCCCGTCCGTTTCACTTTTATGGATACACTATGATCAGACACGACTGAGTTCCCCCATAAAGTTAATGAATAACTAAATGCTTTCCTCGTTTCTATTCTCAATTTTATCTTTGTTTGATGGATGAAAAATAATTATAAGGTCATCGATTTCGTTTTTTGATGTATTGGCATTTCTTTAGTCGTGTTTGGTAGCGAAAAACGTTGATAGATATACATTCTTCATCAGCGTCCAGGGTAAAAAGATTCTTTCCAATATCAATAAATTTATATCAAATTTAAAGGCAACAACGATTTAAAGGAACCACACGTAGATTTTAGGAAAAATAATAAACAGTTCGGGAGAAATATAATTTGTCTATGAAATATAGAATATATATATATTTGCCCTACACTGCAACCTCATTTTCAGCTTTACAACACAGCGAAATGTAATACCTTTACAAAGCAACGTTGCAACCATTTTCAAAAAAGTAGATTTTTCAACGGTTACAATGTACGTGTATGAAGAGTTTACATCGATGTCAGAAACTCTTTAAATATGTTACATCATTGAACGGGAAAATATCTTAAGCCAAGATATCATTTTTTTCAAATCTTTACACAAGTTGTTGTGAAAAGATTTTTAACGATGATATACGACCATACTCTTGCATTTGTTAAGACTTTCGTCCAATACCTTGGAAAATATCATATTTAAATGAATTTTTAGTGGTTTTTTTCTCTTAAATTTTATGTCAAGAAGTCCACGTCAAGTTAATTGCATTCTTTTAAATAAAAACTGTAATATACTAGTAATTCATTGTTTGATCATGACCTTTTCAGACAATATTCAAAAATAGATATTGGTGACGGCCATTTACCCTCTCTATCAAATTCATATATTATTTTCGACACCCTTAACATTAATTCACATTAATTCAAAAAAGATACATATCTTAACTTTATAAAAGGTCAAAAAGATCACTCTTTATAATTTCATTCAGATCCACCAGATAAAAATCTTACTTATAAAACCAAACAAGAAGATGGTAAATGGTATCTAAACATGTCTATGAAGGTGCATCCTTTACCGAATTGCACCCTTTTGTATGGGGTATGTATGACTGATGTTAGATAAATTTATTCAAATTTACCATAAAAAAATATTGCACTTTAAAAGTTAAAAAAAATCTATGTTCTTTATTAACGAAATATGTGTGTTTGTCTATATAACTTTTTATTTCGGAACATTAGATGTTGATATATTTCTATGAAACAAATAATACTAATTACTTATCATTTGGTACGCCAGACACCGTTTCGTCATCATTATTTACACTCATTAGTGGCGCTTGATTCCAAAAAAAAATAGGCTAAATCAAAAACGGAGAACAATGATAAAAACGAAAAATCATAAAAAAAATGTTTTATATTTAGTATACAAAAATAATTAAGGTACACATTTTTGTATTTCCCCATTATTTTTGATTTTTTAGAATACTATTCTACCTGTCATGACCAACATTACTAATGTACAAGAGGTAGTTGGAATAAAATTGTATGGACTCAATATAAACTATATCTTAAACGTGGGGACTAAGTATTGTAAAGTAAATCTTAGCTTGTCCTGTCAAGTCAATTCCTTCAATTTCCAACTGCTGCAACAGAAGCTTCACCTGTGTAAAGGTAATATATAGATAAAATTTATTCAAAATGTGTCCATATAATCATCATCTTATTAAAAATATATAGTGATGCTGCAACTATTTTATGAATTTTGAAATTGTACAAAAAAATTTGACCTACAGGTGTAATACCAGCATTGATTTTCCCTATAAGTCTTTGAGTAAATTTGCATTTTTGAAACAAATTGCAGAATTTATCTTTGTTTCAAATAAGGAAATACTTGGCATGAATACAGTTTTATTCTGTTCAGTACTATAGAAAAAAAATCATATAACATTTCATTGCATATAATAAAATAACCATCAATGGAATTTAACCAATCAAATTTCTCCCCTTATTTTATCTGTGTACAAAGTTTAGTAACCATGTAACATCAAGACTACAAAATATTCTATAGAAATCCTAAATAAAAAAATAATGGTGCGTTGAAATTCCCAAGACATATGTTTATGACACAGAAATTATTTACTGCAATACAATGTAGAATTTATTACCTACAACTGATAGTTCCAGGGAATATTTTTTTTCGACCTATTTTCGTACAACCGGATGTGACGTATCATGATTTGGTGGTATTTCACCTACATTAATCAACTTGATGTACACTGTAATTTATAAACTGAAATTAAATTTTACGCGCTTTGAAGATTGAGATTATTAACGTAACATATAATAAAAATTTGAAAAGTTGTTACTGATTACATTTCTTGCATCATACTTATCTAACAGCCGAGGCAAACGCTTATTTTAAATGTTTAAAGCGATACATCTAACTTTTCTTGCTCATTTGTTCAATTATATATCTCAAAATGCGAAATATGTTATAGATCATGTAGATGATCCAGATGTAGTTGGCATTTTGTTTGGGATATTCATTGGAGTGACCTGTCTTGGTATGATTTTCTGTTTAGTCATTTATGGTAGGTATAATTTACTTTATATTTGTAGTTTGATTTTTTTTAAATTTTGCTTCTAAATCTAAAATAACTGTACTTTCGTGCTCATCCTCCCAACACCATAAAGTATTCGAATTCTGATGACCAGAAATATGAAATGCAGTATACTCTTATAAATGGTATCCAGCCATCCTCTTTAAGTCATTTAGGCTTCGTGTTTATGCACTTACGCGACTTTTACTCAGCCCTATATCCAAATAATTGATACATACAATACCAATAACCCTGCTATCTTAATTTTGAACTACTTCATAATATAGATTTAATGATTGTAGTGAGAAGAAGACGAAGGACTCGAAGGAAAAAAAGAATTAGTAGTAGATATCATCCAAATTATGGAATGACATTACTGTATCAAGACGAAATTATAGACATCACATAACTTGAGAAGAAATAACTAAATTTTTACTTGTAATCTTGTCAAATAGTAAATAGAAATTGTCTTGATGTACAAATTTTACTATGTAATTATTAAATCGAAAGAGATGTAAGAAAGTTTATGTACCGGAATCAATGCGGATCCTGAAATATCATTTTACGTTATCCTTCATACATTTCTAATGTACAATAGAATGATAAATAACAGACAAGAAATCCATGATTATGGAACAGGAAAAGAAATAAAGATTAAAATTAAAATTAAAAATAAAACTGTAAAAATCATCAAAATTTTAAGTTATCGAAGTCATATTAACCATTATCCTAGATTCTATATTGAGTTTTCTATATGCCTTTTGGAGTTACTTCAAAAACTTGTTTGTTACTTGTCTTCTACTTTTCCTATGTACTTTTTATGTTTCTTTGTTATATATATGAGGTGGCTCTGTACTTATACATCCCGTCATTGTATTGTTGTACTACGGTAAATTTGTGTATGATTGTCTTTAGTTGTTGTTAATATGCTTGGTCTGTATGCCATTTTGTGCTTCTTTGTTACACATTGATATGTTTTTTAAGTGATTAAGATTATAACACAATGTTGACTGTTGTAATTTTGACATGTTCACCTACTATGTCTGTTTGTTGTATTAGCAACGTTGTCAATATAATAGAATTTATGCGACTGTCATAAAGTGAGAGGTTTGGCTAGCTATAAAACCAGGTTCAAGCCACGTTTTCTACATACGTGAATGCTTGTACCAAGTAGGGAATATGACAGTTGTTATCCATTCTTGTGATGTGTTTGAGCGTTTGATTTTACCATTTGATTACAGACTTTCCGTTTTGAATTTTCCTCGCGGTTCAGTATTTTTGTGATTTTACTTTTTTCTCTATCGTCCTTTCCTGTACAATAGCAATACTCGCGTATCATGCACATGACAGTGAATTATCTGAATCCACATTGTTATGCACTGCAAACATCTTTTCCCGGAAAGTCACAGGAAGCCATTTTAGTGGAATATGACTTTCATTTAACTTGCTTTATGAATTTTCAAGAAGTTTTGTCACCAAAAAAAAACCTCATAGTCCCTTTCGGCAAAAGAGGTGTTTTGGTGCACAAGACTTTGTGTATCGCTGAGTTATTCATATTATACACAATGTTATAACATTGATTGTTTATAATATCCAAAGAACAAACATTCTTTGGATTTTCCAGGACGTTCAAGTGATAAAATGCATATATAACAACAATAAATGTATATTAATTAAAAACCAATTGTTCAGAGAACAATTGAAAGTCTTTCCACATCAAAGTCATTGAATAGAAGCTTGTTCCGGTTTACTCTCCATTTATAAGTTTCTTCATACTGATGAGATAAATAAATAGTTTCTATATACTTTGAGTGAAATAAGGGATATACTATGCTTCTCCTGGTGAAGAAAATGTCAATTCCAGTCTCATATGAGAGCTTCTTTCACACTGATAAAGTTTTTTTTATACTTTTGCTTGTAAACCAGGAGATAATTGGCCACTTCCGGTTGATGAAAAGTCACTTCTAGTCTTTTTTGATAAGTTAATGCAATTAAATTACAAAATACATGGATTTCGAGTACTATTGCCATTTGAAAAGTGCAAAAATGGCTACGTTTGGTTTTCTGAATGTCACTTCCGGTTGTCATTTTTCAAGGTCATATGTCACCCAACCTTTTGTTAAATGTTAAATTGCTGTATGATGAACTAAGTTGAAGTAATAATCAATAAAACTAATAATAAGAAATTTCAAGGGCATTAACTCCTACAAGATGCCATAAGTTTGTTTCAAACCAAATGTAAGATAACTTAATTACAATTCAGCAAACATTTTGCACTTATACATTTATGCATATCTTCAAAAAAAATTCAGAAAATACCAAAACAAGTAAAAGTCAAAATTGAGAACTTGACCTTGAACTTTGACGTTGACCTCGTTTTGTTAGTAAGGACCTATGGGCCTCAAATAGAAATATTTCAGGGTTATACGGTTAATTGTTTATGAGTTAGAAAAACATACCAAAAAAGATATTTGGTAAAGGTAGATAACTCCTGTTAAATTTCATCGAATCACTTTTTCGATCCAATTTAGCCAAATATTCCTGAGAATATCACAAACAATTTAGAAAAAGAATTTTGTTGATATCTTTTTTGTAACGAAGGAGATCCACACATTTAATAAACAGTGAATAGGGAGATAACTCTTACAAAGAATATTGTTCGTCTAAAATGGATGAAAATAAAAAGCGCATAATCTGTATGATACTATATAACAAAGAAATTAGCTACATATTGCGAAACCAAAATTTTTCGCAATAACAAAATTTGGTGGAAGCTAAAAAAATAATAATTATTAAAAACCAATTGTTCTCTGTCTTTCCACCAAAAACACTGCATTTTAATATGAAAGTAGTAAGGTTAGGTATAAAATGTCATTTTAATCGTCAAATGATAGCTTATTGTACGCTGATTCTAAAAAATTATGGTTTCTATACAAAATTTTTGGAAAAAGGGAGATAATTTGTTACTTCCGGTTTTAAAATGTTACTTCTGATACTATAAGAATATTTACCTGACACTTATTCCAAAAAATATCTGGTTTCATATACTTTTATATTAATAAAGTACAAAAATAGCTAATTCCTGTTCACACAAGGTCACTTCCGGTTGTATTTTTCAAGGTTGAATGGTTTGAAACCTTTTGCAAAAAGTGTCATGGCTTTATCATTTATACATATGAGGTAAAAGCAAAGGTCAAAATCTAGAACGTCAAATAAAGTTATGACCTTGAAATCAATTTCAATGTCATCAATCAAGGACCTCAAGTAAAAAGACCATAGGACTTAATTATATTTGGTTGATGAGTTATATCTCCATACGCGTATTTTACAAGAGGGGAGAAACTCACTTTTACGATCAACGTACTCTTGCAATCAAAGTTTACATGTTAGGACATATCACAACTTTCAATTTAGTAAAAATGATTTGTCGATATCTTATTTTTTTTTTTGGAAATAAGTTGAAATAAGCCAAATTCAAAATTAAGAATATGACCTTTACCTTTGACCTTGACCTTATTTTTTGGGGGCCAAGAATCTCAAATCAAAAGATCCTAGGTCTCTATTACTTATGATTTACAAGATAGAAATTCATATCACTTATATCAAATGCATAAGGGGAAATAATTCTCATATGGAGTGTTCATATCGCCTCTGACAAACAAAAAACAAATCATTCAAAAGATATAACAAGCAACTTTCTTTAACGGTTACGGAGGAGATGCAGGCAGAAGAAAAACAGTGTTCGGGGAGATAATTCCTACAAAAAAAATATTTGGTAACGCAGGGTAAATTTCAAAGGAACATAAACTGTTCGATATTATATACAAAACATCTAAGCGACATATTTCAAATATTTATAGCAAGAACAAAATGAGGCAAAAGAAAAAAAAAGAAAAAACCAATTGTTCAGAGAACAATTGAAGGTCTTTCCACAACTATTTTAAAAAAAACTGTTAAAAAGAAGGTAGTCCATATTTACTCAAAATTACAAATGTCATCCAATGAATAGTTTCTTCATACTGATGGTGAAATAAGAGAAAATTTGCAACTTCCGGTGAAAGTTAATGTCACTTCCGGTCTCATATAATAGCGTTTTCCAGACCGATTCCAAAAATATATAGTTTATAAATCTTTTGTTTGAAAACCAGGAGATAATTGGCTACTTCCGTTTGATCAAAAGTCAGTTTCTAGTCCTAAGTGATAAGAAAATGTATCAAAATTACAATTGATTGATTGATTGATGGTTGCTTTACGCCGCATCAGCATAAAAAGGCTATATCGCGACGAAATCAAAATTACAAAATATATTCTGATTACTTTTATAATAAAAAAAAGTGCAAAAAAGGTTACTTCCGGTTTTCTCAAGGTCACTTCCGGTTTTCATTTTTCAAGGTCATATGTAACCCAACTTTTTGTTAAAGGTCATTTGGCTTTATAATAAAGCATAAATATAAGTGTATAAACTATACGATACAATATGAGAAATCTCTTATCGAAATATTGCGAAACAAATATTTATCGCAGGCAAAAAAATTAGGTTGGGGAAAAGAAATAATAATTAAAGGTCTTTCCACATCAAAATATTTTGAAAATAAGCTAGTTACATTTAACTGATGCGTGGTTTCGATATACTTTTGAGTGAAATTAGAGAGATAGTTTGCTACTTCTGGTAAATTGAATATCTGTTCCGGTCTCATACGATGGCTTCTTTCACACTGATTCCAAAAATAAAAAGTTTCTATATACTTTTGCCTTTAATGAAGGAGATAATTGGCCACTTCCTGTTGATTGAAAGTCATTTCTAGTCTTGAGTGATCAGTTTATGTATTTACATTACAAATTATATGAGTTCCAGGTACTTTTTCATGAAAAAACTGCAAAAATGACTACTTCCAGTTTTTTCAATGTCATTTCCGGGTGTCATTTCTAAACGTCAGATGTCATCCAACCTTTTGTAAAAGGTCATATGGTTTTATAATGAAACAAGTTAAATATATTTATATTAAAAAAGCGAAAAACGCGGCAAATGAACGTCATAGAAGTTATTATAACGTAATGTATCCAAGCGATGCAATTGTTGTTTCAATGTTGTAATTTATTCCAATGAAGAAGGCCGTAATGGCCGAAACGTATGGGAATTTGTGTTATAGTTTTTATTATATTTATATATATATATAAGTACGTCTGAGTCAGTGACAACTCTACAACAGATGTATCCATCGGATCGCCATCAATGATGGTGATACATGGCTGTGTACATAATGTATATGCAACTTGTCTAAACATCAACCCAACAATGTTAGATCTGTAAATTTGCTTTCGCAAATTTTTGGTTCTTCCCTCGCCGGGATTCTAACCCATGCTACTGTGATATCGTGACACCAAATCGCCTGCACTGCAGCCGTCCCGCTAGACCACACGACCACCTGGGCTCTAAAAAAAAGAACTTTCGCTGGCCGTGTGTTACCTTTCCTTGTCAGTTTTAATCTAGCGGCGTACTACAGTACATGATATATAAGGCATGAAGATGTTATTGTTACAGATCAGCTATATTATCTATAGTAAAGGATCCTATTTATTCTTTAGTATAGAATTAGATACTGTGTATATAAACTTTCATAGGTTTTATTTATAGTTCATGTGAAATCCATTGTTTAAAGTGACAAATTATCGATATGTAAATATGCAAGTTAATTGCGTGACCATGCAATATCCTTTATTTTAGATTTAAATGTTCTTTTGACTCTCATATTACGTACTATAGTATTAGATATTTCATGTGCGTCGTGAGTTTATAATAAAAGGAGATATGGAGTAGTGATAAGACAGAAACTAACATTCCAACGCAAATGCGTTAAACAACTGTTGAAAAAAGTAGTTTATGCATGATCTTATCTGACCGTATATATTGTATACTAGTTTTAAAACTGTAAATATGTTAAATGGAGAAGACTGCATAAGTCTGTTTGACTTGTGTCTAATCCATTTATGATTATGCAAATACAAAATGTTTTTAACTAAATTTACCCTTCAACTACTTCCTTCACATATTGTTTTACTTTTGTAATTTTGTTTTTGGTAATAGGAACGTATGTAAGTTAATGATATATAATGTTTAAAAGTTCTATCCTGTTACCCAATATTTCTATCGGTATAGCATTTTGTGTCTGCTATATTATGTCGATTAAGACCTTGATACCTTTGAATTAGTTCGAATAACAAAATATTTCATCATGTGTAAAACAAATGTTCCGTTTTAAATATTTAACAACTATGTATCACAAACTAATTCAATCGGTGTTATGAATGAATTATGTCTATTTATATAATACCGTTATAGGGATAGATATAATTCGTTCATAACACCGATTGAATTAGTTTGTAATACATAGTTGTTAAGTATTTAAAACGGAACATTTGTATTAAAGGGCTGTCAGATCCATCAGTAGCGTAACTGCTCCTTTCTTGTATGCATTTCACTTTAATTGAGTAATAATTAAATTTTTCTACATGTAAATTTGTCAGGTACTAGAATAGTATATGAAATAAAAAATGTATTTTTTTTATTTTTGGTATTATTTTAGAAACGGTTTGTTGATAGCTTTGTATACCTTAACTTTGATGTATTTGAATAATAATCAACGTAGAAGTTAAATGCTTTACTCGAAATTGAACATTCTTACTTGTAAGTGAACGTTGAAGTAATAGTAGATTTGTTTTCATAATGTAACTTATGAAATTCGTTCATTAATAAATGATATCAAATAACTAGCCAGGAGAATGATAGACATGCATTTCATGCATGCCAATTTAATTAAGTTTGTAGGAAAATGTGTATGTTTAAAAACATTTTTTTTTCAATCAGTAGTGTATGTGGTACCTGGTTCTAATACAAAGACAACCTACAATGTGCAAGGAGCGTGGCAATCTCTTAACTAAGAAATCGGATTTAACGTCCAAATTCTGACTGGACATGACTGCATATTTGGATTGATACATCCCGCACAATATGTCTATTCCCAGTCACCCTTTGCACTTCTCGAGTTGAAAAAGAGGGCACCCAGAAAAAGTTTATCCTTTTTGGAGGGAATTCGTATGGATTTTTTAATCAAGATAATCAAGTGAAGTTAAAAAATTTATTTCGCAAATATAAATTAATTTTTATATAACAGATCAGTCTATTTGTCAAATTTGTCTGACCATATTTGAGTACATTCTGAGATTTTTTATTGTATAAGTATGAATTTGTGTGATTTTTTAAGGTTCTTGATAAATGTTTAAAAGTATTTTAATATTGTATTGAGTTTATCTCCTGAATATAGAGTTTACTTCTTGACTAAAACTATCATACTATAGATGTATATGTTAATTAGTCCGAAAATCGACCCTTCTAAGAAAGATGTGAACGATGTAAATAGACACTTTTCAAGAATCTGCCATAAAACTCATGTGTTAGCCCCATCGGACGCAATTACGACTGGACACAATTACGAACGATTTCGAATGTTTGGCCTCTGAAATAATTTGAATGCATAATAATAAATATATATTTCTATAATCATAAACTCCACTAAAATGCTAGTGTTATCATGAAATATAATACATGCGCAATTGGCAATTGTTGCGGACGACGACAAAGTCATTTTTAAACATCGAAAGAAAATCACGACTTCCTGGAAATTGCATTAAAAGAATATAAAGGTAAGTCTATTTTGCCTTCTTTTGTCAATATATAGAAGGAAAAATATTTCCTGATAATATTCATATGCTGGATGACCTGTAGTTTGCCAAAATAACCCCAAAATTAACGTTTTCCCGACTCCGGTGAGCCTAAACATTGTCAAAAGAGCAAACAAAAACTTTGTAGAAAAGTCCCAAGAACTCCGAAAGTAATGTATGTCAATTTGCGGCGATGAATAAAGGAAAGATTTGAATGTGTACCTTTATAAAGCTGTACCAACTAAAAAATAATAAGAAAAACATGAATTTGCAATTTTGATAACAGAGAAATCAGAAAGTATATGTGGTAAATGTCAAGCCTATCTGAGTGTCTAGATATACAATCACGAAAAATTAAGTACTATACAACTAAAAAAAAACAACATTTAAGTCTTCAAAAAGTATGAAATGCAAAACTAATTTTCTCTTCTTTTGTAGATGTCAAAGAAAAAAAGACCAAAAACAAGACCAAACTAATTTACTAGCTGCAGTTAGGGCTGTGAATAGAGGGAAGCATTTATCAGCCATAGCAAGACTCTATGGTGTCCCCAAAACAACACTGTATGACCACGTAAAGGCCACCTAAGAGGATGTACAATAGGACCAGGAAGGAAACAGTCCCTCACTATGGAAGAAGAACAATCCCTCATTAATTACATCAAGTATATGGCAGATAGGGGAGACCTCTCACTAACAGAATGCTGAAAAAATTTGCCACTGCAATTTTGAGAAGAAAAGAACATAATACACAAATAGACAAGAACAAAGGACCAAGTAACCATAGGTGCAAGAGATTTAGAAAGAGACATCCAGAGATAAAACTTCGAAAACCAGACAAAGCATCCAATCCAAGAATGGAAGTTACAAAAGACATTGAGGAGTTTTATGACTTATATGAAAGTACAATAGATAGCCTTGGACTTAAAGACAAACCAGAATGTAACTGTTATTGTGATTAGACAGGTATTAGTGGTAAGGAGATAATAAGAGGAAAAGTTCTAGTTAAAAGTTCACAGCATCCATACCAAGAGATTATGAATGTGGGCGGAGGCTAGGGTATCTATCTATTGATATGGCTATTTCTGCAACAGGTAATTGTTTGCCAATGATGCTTATATTTGCCAAACACATGCCCCGTAATCTTGATGGTTTACCTGGAGACTGGATGCTAGAACTCTCAAAGAAAGGCTATATGAACGGGGATTTATTCCTAACATGGTTTAAGGATTTGTTTATACCACACTGTGGAAGGAAAAGGCCAGTTATTTTGATCATGGATAACTTAGCCTCACATCTTTCACCTGACATTATAGAAGTTGTATAAAGAAATAGAATAGAGCTGCTCTGCCTACCCCCAAATTCAACTCATCTACTCCAACCATTAGATGTGGCAGTGTTCCACAAATTTAAAGGGGAATGCAGCAAACTCATGAACCAGCTCGGATACTTATTCACAATCATTTCAAGGGAAAAAGTACCACATGTTGTTGAATTTGCACTAAATGCTATGTGTCCTCAAAACTATATTACTGCATTCCGTCGTGCAGGTATAAGACAAGTTAATAGGTCCATAGTCTTATAGAGTAGTACGCAGGCACTAAGGAGTCGACAGGAAATTGAAAAGCCTGGGACATTAGTCGACATTGGAATTATTCCAGAAGCTTTAATTGACATTTTTCCTGCAATTCCAGAGAAATCGAAGACTAAAAGATCAACATGTAAAAGTGCACGATTGATTACTGCAGATAAACAAACTGACCAAGAAGAATCCTTACAACCCTAAACCTCAAAATCCCAGAGAACCTGAAGAGCCAATTCCATCATCTTCTTCTGTTCAACCTCTTAAAAGAACTAGGTCAAGTAGTAGATCAAAACCTGCAAAAAAGGGAAATCGAACAAAAATTCAAGAACAAAGTTTGTCAAAAAGATAAGGATCAGTATGTCGAAGTTCATTTAAATGATGGAATTTGTGAGGTTTGCATGCTAAATGATCGATTACAATTGGTTGGGTGTGACATGTGTACCAGATGGTACCATTATGAGTGTCTACCACATTCTGTACAAAGGTTGATTTCAGTATTGTCACAGGATCTTACTGGCACTGTACCAGATGTGATGAGGAATAGAATTTTACATTTAATAACATTATATCTATACCAAAGTAACAATTTGTTGATGTTGAAATATTGATAAAAAAAAATATATGGTTAACACCATAATTGCTCTTAAGAAGGAGGAATTTTCATATAATACAAAACAATTTCGAAATCTTTCCTTTACACATACAGGAAGTACATTGACAGTAATTTCGTCTGCAAACACAGCTGATGTATTTACAATAAACTATCAACTTACACTTCTTGTTGTCATCTAAATATTTGTTTGTGATTAGATTAATGTATTTTTCATCAATCTAGATTGTTGTCATTGATTTCGTCGGCCAGATATATAAAAATAATACTGTTCGAAATTGCGTCCATATTTGGGTTGCTTGACCCGTATAACTAGGTTACATAAATCTTACTAAAGTATCCTAACCTAAAGAAAATTATGTAGGTTATGATTAAAAATGAAAAGCCTTCATACATCTTTAATTATATAGCTCTACTGTGATAGTCGACAATCAGTTAAATTGGTTAAATCTACCATTTTCTACATAAGAAAATACATGTTTCAAGTCAAATATATGACAATTGTTATCCATCCGTTTGATGTGTTTGAGCTTTTTATTTTGCCAGTTGATTAGGGACCATACGTTTTGAATTTTCCTCGGAGTTCATAATAATTGTGAATTTACTTTCTACATTTACATGTACTGCTCATTCATTTCTCGTCCAGAATCGATACTTTTCTTTTTCAAACTTTATTACCTAAATTCAAACCAAATAATTGCTCTTATATTGGTGGAGTTCTATCATTTCTGATAATTAACACTACTAAAAGCTTTGAATGTTATGTAAGTTTTAAGTCATACACAATTATGAAAAAAGTATTTATAAGGACAAAAGGGAATGTGGAAATTGTCTTCTTTGTTTACTTGTAGTGTTTTACAATATGCTGATATACACAAGAGTGCACACGCTGAAATATCTCGCCTTCTTTACAAATCATTGATATAATGTTAATAGTCCTGAATATTAAATATACAATATTAGGCCATTGTCAGAACAATATCAACTTTTTTGTATGCGGTTGAGAAACTGGGGAAGGGCGAGGTTACCGAGCCCTTCCCAGTTTTGCGCCGAGTACAAACATGTTGATTTTCTGACATTGAACATATATGGTTTTTATACTGCATCTTAAATAAATAAATGCACAGCTATTTAAATTGTAACACAAATGTCAAACTTATTTGCATCCCTTAATTAACCCCTGATTGTGGAGAAAGTGTGCCATGATGAAATTGACATTATACAAAATATAGCTCTATAACTAAATTAAGGAAATAAACACAGGTAGTTGCAGGATAAATATACAATATTAGGTCAATGTCAGAAAAATATCAACTATTTTGTATGAGGCTGAGAAACTTGGGAAGGGCGAGGTTCCACCAAGCTTCAATAAATAAATTCATAGCCATTTAATTCGTAACACAATTTTCAAACTTATTTTCATTCCTCATTGAACCCCTAACTGATGAAAAAGTGTTCCATGATGAAATTGACATTGCACAAAATATAGCTGTGTTACTATAATTAGAAAATAAACACAACTAGTTGCACTATAAAAAGCTTTATTAAAATTTTCACATAAACTTAACATTAACCAAGAAAAGTAAACATTGACCAATGAACCACGAAAGTGAGGTCAAGGTCAGATGAACCATGCCAGTCAGACATGTACAGCTAACAATTCTTCAATGCAATAAATATAGTTGACCTATTGCTTATGGTTTAGGAAAAACAGACCAAAACACAATAAACTTAATACTAAGCAATCAACCATAAAAATCAGGTCAAGGTCAAATAAAACCTGCGCAATGACATATAGATCATACAATATTTCCATGCACCAAAAATAGTTGACCTATTGCATATAGGATTAGAAAAAAAGACCAAAACTCAAAAACTTAACTTTGACCACTGAACTATGAAATAAGGTCAAGGTCAGCTGAACCTGCCAGCTAGACATGTACACCTAGCAATCATTCCATACACCAGATACAGTACCCTATCGCATACAGTATAAGGATAACAGACCAAAACACAAAAACTGAACTATAACCACTGAACCATAAAAATGAAGTCATGGTCAGATGACACCTGCCAGTTGGACATGTACACCTTACAGTCCTTCCATACACCAAATATACTAGACCTATTGCTTATAGTTTCTGAGATATGGACTTGACCATCAAAATTTAACCTTGTTCACTGGTCCATGAAATGAGGTCGAGGTCAAGCGAAAACTGTCTGATGGGCATGAGAACCTCGCAAGGTACACACATACCAAATATGGTTATCTTATTACTTATATATCTCTGACACTCAGAATTGGGATTTTCCAGATTCTAGACAACAGGTGCTTGTTTTTGTATATTACACGTCAGTTGAGAAATATGAGACATATCATTGACTCAGTCTCTTTATACTAAATCACTAACATAAAACACTAACGGTAGAAAATTTTAATGATAAAAATAATTGCAGTGGAGGATCTAAAGAGGGTAAGGTCTGGGTTCTTGGGGTCTGAACCACTTTTTATTTGACAATCAAAGCCTGTATAAGGCTACATATGGTTGGAACCACCCTTTTAACTTAGGCACTGTTGGAACCCCAAAAATTGCTGGCTCCGCCCATGATTTCGATCCTCGTCAAACTCATAAATTCTAATACTAAATTAGAAAAAATATATAAAATTCAAAAATTCCTTGAAAGATAAAAATCGTAAGGTCCGAGCTATCTGTGGGACGAATTGACCAATTAGAATTTCCTTGCGTAAACAGTTATGGTAGAGTCCGGTGTATCCGCGCACCTAAGACTAATGACTTCACTTCATTCAACTAATAAAACTAATAATTGGATAATATTGTGTGAACACATTCATAACATACTTTTATTTCATAAAATTTTCTCTTTGTATGGTTTCATTCTCTAGATTTTGTGTGATGTGCGTCCAAAATTGCAGAAACCCCTGCTCTGAGAGTTACTTACATTGTCGGGTAATTTCGAGCATGCTTTCCGAAAATAATGTTTGGGTTAGCTTTTTTTGAATAAAGGAAAGGTTTTATACTACGGAATATAGCTGAGTTTAAACCAAACACATTGCCAAGGATACAGAGCAAAAAAAAAATTTCAATTTGATATAAATTTGACTTAAATAAAACAATTTTATCTGATGATGTAATTTTTGGCCAAATATGGTAAATCACGGGATTGCAGTTTTTAATTAACTCTTTAACTTATCAATTTTAATGCTTTTTTTATCCCTTCGGAAGGCTAAAACAATAACAAGAACGATTTTGTTTGTGTTACTATATTGATATGACGAAATCAGCAAATGCGCGATATCACGGGCCGCGCGAACACCGGGGACTCAACTGTAGGTCAAGGGCTCTACTAAATATGCTAATATTTGAACTTCGAAAATGGGGAAATTAGCCAAGACTTTCTTTAAAAAATTACATATGGCCTGTACATTAATGTTATGGTAACATTTTTAGCTCACCTAACCCGAAGGTCAAACTGAGCTTTTCTCATCACTGGGCGTCCATCGTCCGTCGTCGTCGTCGTCGTCGTCCGGCGTCGTCTGTTAACTTTTACAAAAATCTTCTCCTCTGAAACTGCTGGACCGAATTTAACCAAACTTGGCCACAATCATCATTGGGGTATCCAGTTCAAAAAATGTGTCCGGTGACCCGGCCAGCCAACCACAATGGTCGCCATGGCTGAAAATAGAACATGGGGGTAAAATGTAGATTTTGGCTTATAACCCTCAAACCAAAGCATTTAGAGCAAATCTGATATGAGAAAAATTGTTAATCAAGTCAAAATCTATCTGCCCTGAAATTTTCAGATAAATCTGACAACCGGTTGTTGGGTTGCTGCCCTGAATTGTTAATTTTAAGGAAATTTTGCCGTTTTTGGTTATTAGCTTGAATATTATTATAGATAGAGATAAACTGTAAACAGCAATAATGTACAGCAAAGTAAGACGGACAAATAAGTTATGATGAGCAAAATGGTCAATTGACCCCTTAAGGAGTGATTGTCCTTTATAGTCAATTTTAAATAATTTTCATAAATTTTGTAAATTTTGGTAAATTTTTAAAAAATGATTTTCTCTGTAACAACTGGACAATGTGTATTATAGATAGATATGTTGTTAACAGCAAGATTGTTCAGTGAAGTAATATCTACAAACACATCACGAAAACACAATTTTGCCAGGAATCCATCTGTGTCCTTTGTTTAATATGCACATAGACTAAGGTGAGCGACACAGGCTTTTCAGAGCCTTTAGTTTATTTATAAAGCTGTTCGTCATAATTTATTGAATGATCCCGAACTTTAATATTGCCCGTATTTACGTTTATTCGTTGCAATCAACACTGTCATTGAGCGGCAAACTGGTAAAAGACAAACGAAAAACTGCCGAAATGTGCAGTTTCTTTCTGATATCAAATGACTATTGTATGAATGCGTCCGATCCTTCGCCCCATCTTGTCAAATATCTTTCCAATTTATGTTTCAACCTCAACTCCTAGCAAATATATTGTGTTTCTTTCAAATAAAAAGTGTCCTATGTCAATCTGCAAGGTAATTAATTGCATGATCACGCAATATCCATTATAATAATTATAATAATATAGATTTAAATGTTGACCTCTATCGTAAAGATATACCATAGCTCGTTCAAGCGTCTGTTTTTTCAAATATGATAAAATTATTGATAATTGATATTTTGTATGTTTGTCCTGGGTTTATAATTTAAGTATGAATAACAGGAGATTTGGGGCAGTGATTAGACAGCAACTAAAACCTCAATGCATTTGCTTTTCAGCAATTGTTGAAATAAAAGTAATCTTTGCATGATCTTATCTATTGTTATGTTAAGTATTTTAAATTGTTAAATGGAGAACACTTCATAAGTCTGTTTGTCCTGTGAATAATAATTTGATTACTTTTTTATGCAAATACAATATGATTTAAACCATAATCAACTACTTTCCTCGCACTTTTTTTTTACTTTTGTAATTTTATAACTTGAATAGTAACGTACGTCCATATGCATATAAGTAAACAATATATATCACAATTTTTTTTTATCAGTATTGTATTTGTGTCTGCTAAACTACGAAGATTAAGGCCTTTACATTAGTTCCCAAAAAGAATCTTTTCATTATGACAGTATGTGTAAAAAATTACGAGGACGATTCATTCAAATATCATCTATCATTCCCTTTTATGCAGTGATAATGTTTCTCATCTGAGGTCTTGGTGCCTAACACGTAATTGCACTTTTCACAAGTACATTTGTATAATAATTGTAGTCACTGATAAATGTTTTGGTAACAGCCTAGAAGGCTATACAGGTACGCAATTATGTTTTTATCCCTAAATGTCTTGAATTGTTCGAAATCTTTAATAGTTCAACATTCATGGGGTTAGGGTTAGGGTTGATAACACAGATTGCGTTTAGATTGTAAAACATAGTTGTTAAATGTTATGTTTAAAACGGAACATTTAATTAAAGGGCTGTCAGACCAATCAGTAGCTTAACTGCTCCTTTCTTGTTTGCATTTAACTTTCAGAGTTAGAATTTAAATTTGTTAGGTAATAAAATAGTAATAAAATAGTATATGAAATAGAAAATGTTCTCGTTGGTGTTTTTTTTTTTAATCATTTTAGGAATGTTTTTTGATAGATTTGTATACCTTAACTTTGAAATATTAAAAAAAAAATAATCAACATAGAAGTTAATTTTTTTATTATAATTTGCATATACTTCACTTGTAAGTATAAGCGACGCGTGTTGGTTCGGAACCAAGCGTTTTTTATGAATTGGATGGAAATCTTGTAGTATTCTTATTCTAAACATATCTCTGTACATATGAGTGAAAGCTGAAGCAATTATTGTAGCAGATTTTTTTCATGATGTAACTTATGAATTTCGTTCATTTATAAAATACTAGTATATCAAACCACTAGCCAGGAGAATGATAGACATTCATTAATTTTCATGCACGCCGATTTTATTTTAGTTTGTAGAAAAAAGTTGTTGGATATTTTCACGGCCGACACTCGGCTAACCGAGAGTTTGGTCGGTTAATCTATATTGAGTATGCGGCTATATCGGCGGTTGGTCTGTTAATCGGGTTGGCTAAAGTCTGTTAATCAGGTGTTATCGAGAAAATCATTACAAGGTCAGTATGTTTCATTGTATAACTTTTTAATTATATTTATATCATAAGAACTATTCATGTCTGACAAAACGATTTGGAGTACTGAATCCAGTGGTGTAATTATTTTTTTTCTAGCTTCAATAAACGATCTATAAAATGAAAAGGCGAGTTACTCATCAGTAAATTTATACACATTTTACACACACAAAATGTACACAAAAATGACAAGTTGGTTGAGTTTGCTTGCATGCAATATTTTGAACATCGAAAAAAGACAGGCATTATGTTTGTTCACCATATTAACATCAATATGTGAAAAATCTACACGAAAAACTGTATTTTGGTGACATAAATCAATTTTTGATAAAAATGTGGTCTGTTAATGGGTCGGATGTATAAAACTCGGTCTGTTAATTGGTCTGTTAAGAGTTATGAATGACATTACAAGCATAATTTAATTGCTATATGGGGTGTTATCTGAATAAAGGGATGGACTCAAGATTAGTGGCTAGAATATATGGAAACAACACATGAACAATGAAACATAAGTTTAGACAATGGAATCTGAAAATTGATAGAAATGGTTTCAAAAAGTGTAATATCAAAGTAATATTAATTTCAAAAGACAATACATACCGGAAATAATCTCATAGATACCAGGATTGAAATGTTATATTTACGCCTTATATTTACGGCAGACACGCGTTTTGTCTACGAAAAACTCATCAGTGACGAAAAAAATGTTTAAAAGGCCAAATAAAATACGAATTTGAAAAGCATTGAGGAAACACAACTAATACCGGCGTCACACATCAGCGTATAGCACTGGCGTGTTCAAAATTATTTACGCTGCCAATACGCTAGTAATTTTGGATGCATATAACCAGTCAATCATATTTTTAACGTGTGAAAAACGAGCTTTAAGCGTGTGTTTGGCGTACTAGAAACGTATGTTGTATGTTTTTTATGCTGCATACAAATTTCCTGGGATTGTAGCGTTCATCAAGCGTATTTACTTTCCTTCATTGGCTAGAGGAATAGGGGGAGTGTTGATATCTCATAAACATGTTTATCCCCGCCGCAATATTGCGCCTGTCCCAAGTCAGGAGCCTCTTGGCTTTGTTAGTCTTGTGTGATCTAGTATACATATTTTTTAAGGGGCCAGTTGCAGGACGCCTACAGGTGCGGGAGTTTCTCTCTACATTGAAGACCCATTGGTGGCCTTGGCCTGCTCTATGGTCGGGTTGTTGTCGCTTTGACACATTCCCCATTTCCTTTCTCAATTTTACCTTTGTATTTCGACGTACTACAAACTTGTGCAACGCGCTTTGTACGATTGCTAAGCGTTCCTATGGCATGCAACTAACGTATACCGACTTTGTTAATTTTCTCTGTACGTTTGGTGCACGCCGGTCTATACGCCAATGTGTGACGTTGGCATAAGGTTATCTATTCCTGAGGTAGAAAAGCCTTAGTATTTCAAAGAAAACGCATTGAATTTACCCAGCTGCATTGCAACACATGACAGATTCATAGATGTTACAGACTTTGAACAGACAAAAAAAAATACGGCTGATTGATAACTTGACGTAAATAATAAATTCGTGCGAATTCGAGCGGCCAATCAGTCCATATATAACGCTAAATTGAAGTGACACACCCTTTAATGAAATGCAAAGAAATAAAATTAAAATTAAAGTTCTCTTTCTATAAGGATACTGTTGCACCGTATTGTAATTTTTTCGTCACAAGTACATCTCATTTTTTTCAATGTGAAAATATAAACTAAAGGTAGTAAGACTATTGTCGTGGCTAAATAACTCTTAACTGACACGATTTAAATTGTCCAACCCATTAACAGACTGTATTCCCCTAATATTCATTAAAATGTGGTATTACTCAACTTATATAACAATTATGAAATATTTATCAATGACAATTATTTTTTTAGAACCAAAGTACTATTTTGTGTCCTTTAAATCATATATAAAAATGTTTTTTAGCCTTTTATCCAAAATATTGCTATGCGTACAAGCATAAAAACCACATACTTGCGAGACGCCTTTTCGTTTTACTTAAAACTGCGCAGGCTATGCATTTTTTTTACTGGTGGAAAATGTTCTATGATAGATATCATTTTGTCAGACACTTTTCTTTTTTTGATGTGGTTCTCATAATATGGCAAAAATCTGTTTATTTAACAGAGTTTAACATTAAATTGTGAGTTTTACTCTTAACAGACGTATAACCAACCCGATTAACAGACCAACAGCCGATATAGCCGCATACTCAATATAGATTAACCGACCAAACTCTCGGTTAGCCGAGTGTCGGCCGTGATTTTATAATAGAACATTTCATTCAATCATGCAGTAGTTATGTGGTACTAATACAAACACCACCAACTAGTACTATACAGGTCTGAGGAGGCAATGTTTAGTCACGTGGTACTATGCTGTCGTAAAAATGTACGGATGCAGTATGATGTAAGAAAGGTAAAAACAATTGGAGAAAATGCACGACAGGAAATACGGAAACCTTTCATGTTTGTGAGCGGAATCCTCATGAGTTAAGCTAAAGAAGTAAAAATTTCATATGAAAGTCAACAAACAAGTTTTAAATGAGATATGATTTGGATTAAAACGGAGATACAAAAAAAACACCGCTCAACCTGTCATATGAATATAGGGATCCTTTAACAGATAGTATTAAACAGAGCGGGAGAGAGTTATTTCAGTTAGCACCATCTCTTGTTAGTGACTGTTTGTAAGTTGATAGTTTCTAAACTTCAGTGGCAAATATGTCGTGCATGTTAACAATTAAAAACAATTTGTAATAGTTAGGTCTAGCAATAAATGCCGTCCCGAATAACAGTTAGGGGAACTTTCACTGCCACATGATAATAAGGGTATATTGGATAGAGACAGACAATTGGCCGTGTAATAGGCAACCGATTGACTTCTCAAAGAGTTGTTGCAAGGGTTCTTAGTGTTCAAAAAGCGTGGCAATCTCAACACAATGCAGCGGATTTAACGTCCCCATTCTGTATGGAAATGACTGCATATTTACATTGATACATCTCGCACAATATTTCTATTTCACAGTCTCATTTTGCGTTTCTCAAGTTGAAAATTTATCCTTTGGGAGGGAATACGTTAGGATTTTTAAAATCAGGATAATCAAGTTTAAGTTTCAAGTTTTTATTTTGCAAATATAAATTAGTTTTTATATAACAGATCAGTCTATTGGTTAAATCTCCGACCACATTTCAGTAGATTCTGAGACATTTTTTATAATATAAATATGAAACTTGTGTGATGTTTGCCAGTTCTTGAAAAATGTAATGTTTTATTGAGATTCGAAGACAAGAGTTGCCTATCTCCTGAATATAGAGTTTACTTCTTGACTACAGTTATTAGACTAGATGTGTGTTCTTTTTGTTATTTTGGGGTTTCTATTTTTCTGATTTATGTTAAAAAAATTTAATTTTTCTCTTGCTTACGTTTTTCAGAAGTCGACCCCCCCTTTTTTTTCTCCACACTCACGCACTCACTTTTAAGTCTATTCGTATGCCATTGAACAAGGTTACAAGTCAATATTAATCTATTCGGTTTAATTCATAATATTGTACAAAACCATTCTGTCACTCGAGAAATCAATGACTTCGATGACGGGTCAAAAATCTCACTTTGTTCTTCTTTCACACCTTCAATGTTTGTATTCAAATTTGTTGCTTCACTTGTGTGGTCAAAAGAGTTGTTCGTTACAAATGTTTGGTAATTTTTTCCTTCTAATTCAAGTAGTTTTTCGCTATCGTCCGACTGGTTTCCACTAAAACAGTTTCGATTTCCATTCTGAGGTGAATTACATGTACTAGTGATTACATTGTCTGTCACGCCATCTGTTGCTTTGCCCAGCCTCTGTAAAATTTCCTCAGACGGGAGATAACTCCATTCTTCTTCCTCTTCACTGCAGCTGTTGGTGGTACCTGTAAAGAATTTGTAAAACGTTATTGTCAATCATAAAATAATCTGTTAATTAAAAAACAATATCGTTACTGTTTAAGATTTGCTTAATCACAATATTTTCACCACTTTGTTAGTTATGCTGAGTTCACACGTATTTCGAATTCGATCTGCATTAACTAATTCGAATTATTTTAATTCGCATTCGAAATGTTTTACGTCCTAACGTCAATTCTAATTCGAATTGCAATGCGCATCAATTTCGCTTTACTGTCCAAACGACGTTAACTTTTAATTTGTTAATTTGTATTAACAAAAATGTGTTTCTAGTGCGAATTGGATAATTCGAATTAGCCAATTCGAGTCAATTCGAATTAAAGATGAAGAGTCTGTACGTGTAAATGTACGTGTGAACGAGGCATTAGATGATAATATGAAGGTTACGGTATAAACCAACAAACGTAAGCGGAAAACAGACGAAATCGCGTAATATCCAAAGAAAGCGAGATTAGATGACGATGTGGTATGATTGCTAATGAGACAACTCTCCACAAGGGACCAAATGACACAGAAATTAACAACTATATGTCACCATACGGCCTTCTGGCAACAATGAGCAAAGCCCGTACCGCACAGACAGCTATAAAAGGTCCCGAAATGACAAATGTAAAACAATTCAAACGAGAAAACTATAGCAGCCTAATTTATGTACAAAAAAGGAACAAAAAACAAATATGTAACACATCAACAAACGACAACCACTGAATTACAGGCTCCTGACTTGGGACATACAGAATGCTGCGGGGTTAAACATGTTGACGGGATCCCAACCCTCCCACTAATCGCGGACAGTAGTGTAACAGTACACCATAAGAACGAACTATAACAATCAGTTAAAAAAAGCTTAACTCATTAGATTGATACAAATAGAAATACTAGTACACAGAGGGGACGTGGCCGGGTACTTTTATATCACACCAAGCATTAAACTTTAAAACAAATGCGAATACAGAAGTCAAAAGATAATTTCCTAGGGTGCAATACAAAACTCGTAGTTCAAAAATATAAAGACAACAATATGGACAAAATAGAAGCAACCGTATTCACTACTGAACCCTGTCAGTATTTTTCATAAAACAAAATCCCGGAGTCACAATTAAAGTTCAGCTAGCTGTTAACTGTTTTTTTGAAAAATCGAGGTGTTGTTAACATGTTAACGGACTCACTATCCCCTCCCTTTTTCCATTAAAGGTCAAACAATTCAGATACAGACAGGTGTCTATAGAAAATATTAAGTCCGAAAATCGACCTGAGTCTATGAAATCTATGAACTATGTAAAAAGCAAGCATCCAAGAATCTGCCATAAAACAGTGGTGGATTTACCGGGGGGGGGGGGGGGGGCATGCCCCCGCATTTCAGGTCACCAACATTTTTTTCTAACATGATTTTATTTCTACTGAAACTTCTTATCTAGTGCGGAAATTGTCACAGCTTGATAAGACTTCTTAAAATTGTCGTTATAATTAATACCAGCGTCCACATGCGTTATTTATGACAAGTTATCGTTGGGTGTGTAAATATTGACACCTGTGTGTACTCTATTCAAAAGCTTTTATGTAAAATACATTTACATGTTTATTGGAATGGTACAAATTTGTATTGGTTTATAATACAATACCGATCTTAATTGATTATACCAGGTGAAACTTCTGATCTGTGTATTTGAAGAATAGGTACAAATATATGTTTAATGTCGATAATGTTGGTATACACAGGCGCGGATCCAGAGGGGGGGTTCCGGGGTTGGACCCCCCTTTTTTGGACGATCAATGCATTTGAATGGGGACATGTAATTGGAGCCCCCCTTTGTCCTGGGTTAAGAACCCCCCCCCCCTTTTTAAAATGACTGGATCCGCCCCTGATACATCTATTTTTGGGTATAAAATACAGTACTCACAATAACATTTCCTGTAAATGTACGTTTTTTTCTTTCAAAACTGTCTTTTTGTGAAATTATTCAGCAACAAATCAAACTATTTATTTTTTGATAAATTACAAGATAAGTTTTTTAAACGGAATGTCATATTTCATTCCCCTCTTATTTTCAAGGGAAATCAACAATTTGTTTTACTCCCCCTCCCCTTTCCCCTAATGCTTTCCAACGGTCCAGGCAAAATGAATTGACATTTCCTAATAAATAATCATTATTAAAATGCTATTAGATTTTCGTTAAAATTTACTTGTAACAGAATCTAGTACTTATACATTTCTCTAAAAGCCCAAGCATGCAGTAATATTTGTTTTTATTTTTCTTGTTTCAATTACCATGTACATGTATGAGGCTATGCAAAAGGTCACCATTTATAAGGATATGAAGGTGTTTTACAGATATTAAAATAATGTGCAAAAAAGTAAGTCTGGAAGCGAGGCCAAAAAAAATATAGATATTAGAATATAGAGGTAATGAAATATAAAGAAATATTGATTGATTGTTGCATGGTTGTTAAACATCCAGTGGCAAATATTTGATGCATGTTTAGGTCGATTATAATAAAGATCAACTGGCAGGAAAATAAAGTATGAATTGAAAAAGTAAAAAAAATAAAACATATAGAAATATAGAAACGATGACTCTGACCCCCCCCCCCCCAAAAACAAAAACAAACAAACAAAACAAACATAACACCCACTCACACTCGCATATATATATCTCTGAAGAAAAAAAATGGTTCATGTATTGGTGGAATTCTATCATTTTTGCTTATTAAGACTACTAAATTATTGAATGTTATGTAAGTTCTAAGTCACAATTATGAAACAAAACATTTATAAAGACAAAAGGGAATGCGGAAAGTGCCTTGTTTTACAAAATGCTAAGATGAAAAACGTCCATGTTGGATTAAAAAAAAAGTCTGTAAAATTGTCTTTGAATAATACTACCAGTATCAAAACAGTATATAATTTGTAGAAAACATTTGCGGAAATAAAGTGAATATATTAATAGCCTATTCAAAAGTGTATGTTACTTATTTTGCAAGTTTACTTAAACGTTTAAGATATACAGTAAATGAGCTATGTTACAGATTTTGATTAAATTTTGCAATCAACTTTGAAAAAAAAATCAATGGATAAGAAATATGAGATTTTATGATTAAGAAGACAAATTTGAGAGACTTTCCCGCCGATTTAATGTGCGTTCTCTGTAAATTTTCACCTATTTTGAAAGAATCCAATCAGTAACTTTCAGAAAATATTAGAGATGAATATATTATTTTTACGATTTTAGTTCATCGAGCTATACAATGGAGCTGTATGCTCAAGTTTACCAAAATCTGTGACAGAATTTCAACATAAATCCTGCTGCTTTCGGCGGGAAAACAAATATCACCTAACATGATACCATATATTTAACACCGCTTGCAGACATATTATAAAATCTTTACCGGTGTCTATATTCCGATCATTCTGTGTCAAATTATCATTTAGGGAAATAGCCATTGCCTTGTAGTCCGCCTTCAATTTGTATTACAAATCGATTTCTTAAGTTTACCTTTGCGCTTGAATTTATACTTTAATGGAATTTCTACTTCTTCTCCAAGATTCCATGCAGATCTGACATGTGCTGGGCTCGTTCCGCTCGACAAACTTCTGTTTGGCCTTTCTTCCCATCTGTAAACCCTCGATCTGTCATTTTCAATAACCAACCATTTCCATTCAAATGATGTGTTTCTTGGAATTTCTACGTTCGCACGCCATCTTCCGGTGTTCACGGGTGTTTCTTCGGCGATAACAGCTGTTTCTACCGACCAGTTACCCAATATTTCTAGTGATCCAGATATTGCAAGTCTTTGATTGAAATTCTGTGTTATATAACGCGTTTCAAATACGAATAGCACGTTTTCCGTCATTTCGGGGCAACATGACTCGGCTTCAGCCATCATGAGCCATAGCGGTTGTCAATGACATTTCCACACTCTAAGACCAACGTCACAAAGGACGACGTTACAATAATAGCTTTGTCCAGACTTCGTATTGAGATGTCCGAAATACTAATGATCCAAGATCACCGTTAATGACATGCCTAATAAAATATTAACGTTTATAGTACGTGAATTTTATCAAATGTAATTTGTAACATCGCTACTGTCTTCATATATATGCCTGAAATATTTGCCACTGTACATAATCAATATATTTCTCCGCATAAAGCGCTTTATAAGTAACACGGAACTGTAAATGTTTAGCGGGTAATTTGTGTCATAAAACTGAGAGAACAGATTTTTTCCCCGATAATTAAAAAGGATTTAACATAAGATTTAATTGTACATAAAGAGTGGTCATTTAAATATTTAAACGTTAGTTCGAATTTCAATCAAATGCTGGGCGCAAAGGATAATTGTACGTTTGTAGTCTTTCATTTTAAGATTACAATAATAATAAATATAATGTGGAATTATTCAAGAAACATAGTTATAATCATTTTCTTGAAAATTATATGCAAGTCAACTAATTTGTTTTCCTTTAACAAAACTATATCAAATATTGTCATTTATTACCCTTTGTATATTTCAATGATTGAATTGTGTATATACTAGTAATATATATTGTAAATTAATGTAGTAATGTATGAATGTTAACTGTATGCATGTATTTTGTTTGAGGGCCTCAATGAAAATTAGACTATTTCTAATTGAGTTACCCTCTTTAAATAAAGAATTTATTATTATTATTATTATTATTATTTTAAATGAAGAATAATTGTGATGTTAGCAATAAATTCTGAGTCTCTCAATTCTTATGAGCTCTATAGCGATGCTGCATGTAACTTTGCTATATCAGTTGTATACACAAGACTGCTTTGTGTATATCTTTTGTGTAAAAACAACGTTAACAATTACTTATTTGTACAAACCTTTAGAACGATTTTCGGTTACCGTTCAAGCGGTGTTTTTTTTACGGCTCGTCTATAGCAGAAGCCTACACATGTATAAATATCTGATCAAATGTATATCATATCCGTATATCTTTTAAAAAACTAAAAAATTAAGCTGTGCAAGTCGATCTGCATGCGCGTAGCTACGTTTACGTCAAAACGCCCGGGCGTACACTTGAATTTGTCAAAAAAAATCATTTCAATAAAATTAAAAGAATTAAATAATAGTACATCAACCTTCTATGTCTTTCTTCAATGGCTTGTAATTGCGAATAAAAGAGACAAACATTTTTATCATATGATATTTTTGTTCATTTTCTGTCAAAGTCTTAATATACCGTGAATTCTATACTCACTTTCCTTTTCTTTTTTTAAAGCAATTCATTATGTGCTAAGATTCGATATGCGGTTTTCATTTTTTGTCGAGCCATTGCCATTTATGTAGCAAAAGCGAGACATTTCGATCCTAAATTTCGCCAGCGGTGCCAATATTATAACTATGTACATTTAGGTTCAGTATGTTGTTAAAGTTTTAAGATATTAATAACTTTAATTGTCAAACCTTCGTAAAATTTTACGGAAGCTGGACAAAAACTGTTGATGGTCAATAGAGTATCCAGAGTATAATGACGAAATTATATATGATGAGTTTTCCCGTAACTTAGTTTATGGATAAAAGGAATTCATTTTGCATTTACAGTCTGAGATTAAAATGTGTTACATGTCAATTACTTTGTTAAACATTCGTCGAATTTAATGAAACTTTATTGAAGTTTTTTTTCGGTTTATTTCAGAAGCAAACCTTTTTTCGTTCAATTTTCCGTGTAACTGTTATAATGACAGACAGACTTTAATATCTTTACGCAATTTAAATCAGACGATCTGGAATTTTTGTCACGTTTGTTTCGAGCGACATTGATGTGTCCTTTGTAGACGATACGAGCGTCTGGCGCAAGTACAAAATTTCAAAGCTGGTATCTATGATGAGTTAATTTTCGTGATAAATTTATAAACCTCTGTAGTTTGTCATGAAACTTGTGCAGAAATTAATATTCCTGACCAAGACAAAATATCTAATGAAAATATTTGATTTGTTTAAATCCTGTAATGGACTGATTAATTATTTTTCGCTTGGAGAAATCATAGGCGAGAACCAGGGTTCCATAGAGAACCCTTTACAAATTTTAATATTTCACCTGAACAACTCATTTACGACATTTGCACATGAAAATGTGTTTTCGTTGATTGAGTGCCTTACCCCACGGCACCCTAAGGCTTTAATCATATTTGAAAGTAAACACAATGAATAGATAAAACATCAAAAAGAAACAATTTTTAATCTAAAGAATGTTGTTATTGGTGAGTTTTCATTGACAGGAATGGTAAATTATGTCATTCTCGATAACGCATAAACTTCCGGAGGCTTCACCCCCGCTAATCTACTACCAACAGAATCTTTGGCCTGGATCCGCTTGGGCCTTCAGGCCCCTCAACAAGGTTCGGGCGTACACGTAAATATGACCTAGCTACGCCACTGATCTGTCTGTATGCCAGAAATTTCCCCGAAACTGAGTTTTTTCGATATATATTATACAAATATAGCCTTTGTATGAGGTCGATACAAGGATATATTAACCTGAAAGAAGTATATTGACTGAGGACGAAGTCCGAGGTCGATATACTTCTTTGGGTCGATATATCCTGTATTGACCTCATACAAAGGCTATATTTGATATATTATTAATTTCCGACCATGTTTGTATCAAAATCGTCATTTAGGTTTGTTGGAACTTTATGGATATTACATTGTCTCCTTGACAATAACAACATATTAGTTGTTATTTCATTACTTTTTTTTGGGACATCTTATGTATTTAAAGATTTTTTTTCGTCAAATAATTGATCACAGATATCATTTGTTTCAAAACGTTAAAAAATATCCTGAAATTCATTACATGACGTCACAAAGTATATCGGTTTTTAGATATTCTAAAAATAACCGTGCAATATGCTTTTTGTCGGTCAATATGCATTTTGCTATCCGCCGTTTTCTCTCTACCTTCGAAAATATAGTTTAACATGTGACTATCCCTAAACGAATCAAATTTGTTAAAATATACGAATTAATCATATCATACAATATTGAAAATGTCTGTGTGAAAAATAGATGGGTGCAAATTTTCAACAACAATTGACCGCGAGATCCAAAACTTATCGTTTGCCCTTATGTACATTTTTTTTACAACGTCCATGACTGTCATGTGTATTTAGGCATCTGCCTATTTATTTCATGTGTCCATATTATGTACATTTCTTAGGTTGGTGGTTATTGAAGAATCAAGACAGAACTAGGATCGGATATACACGTATATTAAATTTGAAACGAAATTTTCTGAACCAGTTGGAACATCTGTGTTTAGTACATAGATCTATGCGTTTGAATAGATATAGGAAGATGTAGTGTGAGTGCCAATGAGACAACTCTACATCCAAATAACAATTTATAAAAGTAAACCATTGAATGTTCATTTGGTATCTTTTGTTTCTCTCTCTATTTTTTAGCTAATGAATCATTGAATTCTATTTTTTTTTAATTCCACCAAATAAATCTACTGTGTGTTATTGTAATAGCAGAAAAAAATATACTGCTAAAGTTAACATTATAGTAATTATGTAATTACAATGTATTCCATTTGTATTATTTAAAGTCTCATTGGCAATCGACCTTAATAGTACTATTGTTAAAAAGAATACAAAGAAAAGACGAACAACAGTATACTGATTTAATCCAAGACTGTATAGCTCGTGTTTCTACCATTATATTATAGGTGACTTGAAAAGCAAGATACCTTAACAATACTAGTAGGTTACATTTATATTCAGTTAATTACCGGGACTCGTCAGACACACTTATGAATTTGTTAAGGACATTGATCAATTAAGTTTATCTCCATCTTGCAAGAAAGCACTTGAGGGTCTGGATGGGGATTACAGAAAACAGAAAGATATTCCTAATCTACAGAAAATATGGACCAACAAAATTAAGTTAAAACCAGATGCTCCGCAGAGCTAGCTTTATACGACCGCAGAGGTTGAACCCTGAACGGTTGAGGCAAGTATCATATGGAAACAACATTCAAGCTGGATTCAGCTCTAAATTTGGATTGTGATTAAATAGTTGACACAGCATAGGTTTCGTACACAGAATGAATGTGGTCTAATGAACTTAAAATATTTTGTTTGCCTTTGAGCAATTCACTATGCAGTGGCGGATCCAGAAATTTTCATAAGTGGGGGCCCACTGACTGACCTAAGAGGGGGCCCGTTCCAGTCACGCTTCAGTGATTCCCTATATAAGCAACCAAATTTTTTCCCAAAAAGGGGGACCCGGGCCCCTGCCCCCCCCTAAATCCGCCTCTGCTATGCTGTTGAAAATGTTTGAAGAAATTTTCTTTTCATTTATGAAATCTGAAATGAGAAAAATTTAACCCCCCCCCCATTTTTTTTCACATCCCTCTTTCCCTTTTTCCAAAACTGATCTCAATTCAAATTTCTAATGGAGTTTGCAACAATAACTTCTCATTTAAATACATCTTAAAATATTAAAATGTAACAAAAGGTGCTTGTTATCACTGAATGGTAAAGATTGTTTTAATTTATCAGTTGGTAGTAAAAGTGAATATACATTGTTTATTGTATAAAACAATGATTTAAGTTGATTCAACTACTATTCTGGACAAAGAAAGATAACTCCAATCAATTGAAAATTTCTTGCTATTGCACAATATTGTGCAATTAGATATTTCTTGCTATTGCACAATACTGTGCAATTGAAAATATTTGCTATTGCACAATACTGTGCAATTGAAGATTTCTTGCTATTGCTGAATACTGTGCAATTGAAAATTTCTTGCTATTGCACAATACTTAATATAATAATTTTGGATCCTGATTTGAACCAACTTGAAAACTGGGCCTATAATCAAAAATCTAAGTACATGTTTAGATTCAGCATATCAAAAAAGCCCAAGAATTCAATTTTTGTTAAAATCAAACTTAGTTTAATTTTGGACCCTTTGGACTTTAAGGGCATCCGATACAGTTTCAAGGGAGTTAACTCTTGGCGCGACGTTAAGCGTTTGAATTCCCGCAAAACGTCACTTTTTGCGGGACGTAATGCGTGTAATGTTCCGTAATAAGAAACGTAATGTGGAATTTTTATGCTCCAATTTCTGTTTCTCCCGCATGCTAACTTCTACGCCATTAATATTAGTGCATTCGATTCTAACAGGATAACAGTCTAATAACATTATAAGAAATAAAACAAATTACTGTTTCTTTGAGATCTTCAACAAAATATCGTATAGTGAGCAATCTCAAGACGACTGACCCTTTTGTTGTATGTCAATTATCATTTTTATTATCATTCATCATCCATAATTGACATTTTATTACATCACAAGAAACCCATGATATTTTAAAACTAATACGGAAAATGTAGGTAAACGCCGCTAATATAAACAATGACACACCTTTTATAAAAGAACAGAGTTCTTATTTCTTCCAAGTTGCACGTATTTTATCTAACAAAAGGCAATAGCCAACAGTATGTTTATACATCCGTAAAAATTTTGACGGGACATATTATGCATGGTATACAAATGCCCGCGTCCGTCTGTCCGTCGTAAACATGGTACAGCATATTATCCAAAATAATAAGACGACGGGCGTATCATGCGCTCGTAGCGCAACTGTTTATTTTGTTTTTTTTTATATTTTTTATAAATATATTAGAGAAATGACGGAATGACAGCAAACACAATGCAATTTCCAATATAATCAATATTTCCGAATGGCATAACTCTTTTAAAGAATAGTTGATATGCACTGATTTTCGAGCGTGTCCATACGATATCAGTTTTATAGAAAGTTAACAAGAATTGTACACTTGAAAAATTTAATTAACCAGAAGGACCGGAAGGACAGACAGAGGAATGGACGTGCGATATTTTATGTACGCGCTATATGGTGAAAAAAATATATAGTTATTGACCAACGCTATGAGAGAAGGATTTTAATCGCAACTAATCCAATCGTATTTGCCAAATAAAAAAAAATCAAAGTTATAGTTTCATTGTTTGGACAAAATCATTCTTTAGCAAATTGAAGACTTCTCCTTTATAAGATTTTGCTTTTGTTTTCTGACCACATAAAACAGAAGATGTGGTATAATTGCCAATGAGACAACTCTCAACAAGAGACAAACATGACACAGAAATTAATAACTATAGGTCACCGTACGGTCTTCAACAATGAGCAAATCCCATATCGCATAGTCAGCTATAAAAGATTACGAAATGATAATGTAAAACAATTCAAACGAGAAAAGTAACGGCCTAATTCATGTGCTACAATTTATGTCCAAAAAAAGAAGTTCCGTTAGCAGGATAATGCTGAGTTCACACGTAATTCGAATTCGATTCGTATTAACAAATTCGAATTAGTTTAATTCGCATTCAAAATGTTATACGTACTAACGTAAATTCTAATTCGAATTGCAATGCGCGTTAAATTTGATTTACTGTCCAAACGACGTTAGCTTTTAATTCGTATCAACAAAACCGGATTTCTCAGTGATTAAAACGTGAATAAAAGGATTTTAAGAAATATTTGTAATGAAACAGCAGCCCACCAAACAAAACAAAATAAATCTAGAGGTCAACATACGGTATGAAATAATATACGAGTGTGTACAGTAAATGTACCTGTATGTCAAGTTCTAAATTGCCGAGTCTTTAATTTTAAAAGCCGTAAAAATTATCAACAGTCCGTAATAACTTTTCTTGAGATGTTTCTCAGGCTTAGACCACAAACAGAGAGAGGGATTTGTTATTCACATGATTTTATTTCCGGAAACAATATTACCAATTTAAAGATAGTAATTACACATGTTACAAGCAATATTTATACATCTGAAAAATGTCTCCGGTCATTTGCAGAGATAACGTCGAAATTGTCTGCCAGCGACGTCGTGCACTTTAGCGCTAACGTTGAGGTTACAAAGGGGTGACGCAATTTTTTTGATAAATCGCGTTTATCATGGAATCAAGCACGGTGACCTATATTTTTTATTTAGGATTTGGAGAAAGCATGACAAAATGCAATTTATGCAAAAAAAATATAAAAATGACATTTTCAGAAACAGTTTATTTCTATTTTTTTAGGTTTAAAAAAATACCACTTTGAGCATCTGGTCCGCAATGACAAGCAAGGGTTGAATAATTGTATAGTTATTCATGTAGTGATTTATTTTTTTCCTTTTTGTCACTTATCACAGCTTCAGATTGAACCCGATCTTAATAATTTACGACGAAAAATATCTGCTCCAAAATTGTTTTAACATTGCCTATTTTTTTTACAAAATTGCACAAATCCCCAATTTTCAGCCTCAATTTTCTCGAAAACAAGCACGGTGACCTATGTTTTATTTTGTGTTTTATTTTATAACTCGCCAAGGCCTACAACATATTACAAATTTATAAAAATGACATTTAATCGAGAAACTGTATCGGATGCCCTTAATGTAGACCAATTTGAAAACAGGACTAAAAATTAAGAATCTACATACACAGTTAGATTTGGCATATCAAAGAACCCCAATTATTCAATTTTTGATGAAATCAAACAAAGTTTAATTTTGGACCCCGATTTGGACCAACTAGAAAAATGGGCCAATAATCAAAAATCTAAGTACATTTTTAGATTCAGCATATCAAAGAACCCCAAGGATTCAATTTTTGTTAAAATCAAACTAAGTTTAATTTTGGACCCTTTGGACCTTAATGTAGACCAATTTGAAAACGGGACCAAAAATTAAGAATCTACATACACAGTTAGTTTCGGCATATCAAAGAACCCCAATTATTCAATTTTTGATGAAATCAAACAAAGTTCAATTTTGGACCCTTTGGGCCCCTTATTCCTAAACTGTTGGGACCAAAACTCCCAAAATTAAAACCAACCTTCCTTTAGTGATCATAAACCTTGTGTTTAAATTTCATAGATTTCTATTTACTTATACTAAAGTTATGGTGCGAAAACCAAGAATAATGCTTACTTGGGCCCCTTTTTGGCCCTTAATTCCTAAACTGTTCAGACCTCAACTCCCAAAATCAATCCCAACCTTCCTTTTGTGGTCATAAACCTTGTGTTTAAATTTCATTGATTTCTATTAACTTAAACTAAAGTTATTGAATAATGCTTATTTGGGCCCTTTTTTGGCCCCTAATTCCTAAACTGTTTAAACCAAAACTCCCAAAATAAATCCCAACCTTCCTTTTGTGGTCATAAACCTTGTGTCAAAATTTCATAGATTTCTATTTACTTAAACTAAAGTTATAGTGCGAAAACCAAAAAAATGCTTATTTGGGCCATTTTTGGCCCTTCATTCCTAAAATGTTGAGATCAAAACTCCCAAAACCGATCCCAACCTTCCTTTTGTGGTCATAAACCTTGTGTTAAAATTTCATAGATTTCTATTCACTTTTACTAAAGTTAGAGTGCGAAAACTAAAAGTATTCGGACGACGACGACGACGCCAACGTGATAGCAATATACGACGAAAATTAAAATTTTTGCGGTCGTATAAAAATAGGCCAAACAAATAAAAAAAAATAGGAGTATAAGGTGCTAAAATATTAAAAATAGAGATTAATATAGGCAAATAGAAAATAACCCCTAGTATTGCTGTTCTTGATCTCACACATGCCAATATCTTTAAGAGTGCTTTATAAAAGATCAAAATGACTTAACACAAGTTTCAGGAGAATTATTTGAAGGTCTTCTAGTATGTTAAAATGGGATGTGGTAAAATTGTCAGTGAGACAACCGTCTTCACCATAGACACCACTATGGAACAGCCATTTAACTGTAGATGTCTTTTCCTTTATAATGTGTTTACAAGTAAACAGAAATGCTCAAGCTTGAATATCAATGACAATAGTGAAAAGATTCAAGCAAAGATACAAAATAATCTTCAAAATTATACTGTTTGATAAATAGTCATAGAGATGCACAATAGAATAAGCAAGTAAGGTTCTTCCAAAGTTCCATTGATTTAAGGAGGAGTTCAGTTACAAGCTGACGTATGGCAAATTCCAGGTTCCAAGTTTTGGTAGATCATAAATCAAATATGAAGTTTACCATGTTGTTATACTTCAAAGATTCTGTGAAAGTTTCATTGAAATCCACCTAGCCTATGGTTATGAATTTCTTGGATAAAGGTAAATCACAAATGTAAAGATTCAACAAAGTACATATTGTATTGTCTTGTATGCTGACTTTAGCAAAACAAAGAAATCAAACAATCAACAAAAATTATAACCCATGAAAACATATATGAATGCACAGAAGTATAAAAGTGTAGCCAACTATTGATTATGGGTTTTCTCATTGTTGAAGGCAAAAATGGTTGTCTATAATTGCTTAAAAAAACTACATTTGACTTTGATGGATAGTTGTCTCATTGGCGATCATACCACATCTCTTTTATTTTATATCGAAGCTGAATCTTCAAACTTGTATATTTTTATTTATACTGCACTCGTTCTATTTGAACAGTCAAAAAGCATTTGACTGTATATTTCAATGTCATGTACAGTCACTGACATGAAATTAGGATTCAGCCCTAATTAGGGAAAAAGCTCCACAGAGCCTCACATTTCCCCGTTTCCATTAAAGCCTCATCCTTATATCTTTGGTTTGTCAAGTCAATACAATAGTATTGTTTATATAATTCATATCAAATAAAAAGAATAAATCTAAAATAAAGGATTAACAATTTTTTTTATTAGAAAAACCTGTGATGTTATGGTATTACACAATGACTGGATTTGGACAGTCTTTATATTTATAAGCTGCCTTGATTTATATCAAAATTATCTATAAATATCTACCAGCAAATGAACTATTTACAATGAAAAATTACATCTTTCATCTTTTATAGAAGGCATCATTCAACTGTATAAATGGCATATATTTGAAGAAAATGATACCATTTAATATATACTGGTCCAATAATTGCTGTTTCATAAATAATAACAGCAGATATTTCTGTTTTTCTCCTGGGAGGCAATCCTGACAACATATAGCACAATTATAGAACATATAAACTTACAATTACTGCAAATTCATTTTTATTTTTGGGATACCAATTTTCATAGATTTGTTTGAAGAGATGAACCCTAGTTTTAAACGTTCAAAGATGTTCAAATTTTAATAGTCTTCTATGCTGCAAAAACAGAGACATATTGAGAATTATATATGTCCCTGCCAAAGTCATGAAATCAAGTATCAATGAAAATAAAAAAAATCCTCAATCTATGGAATTTGGTTCCTACAAAATAAAAGTGAATTCACAGATTTGTAAAATGAAGAAATTGAAATAGATACATGGATTGGATTGCACAAACATATATCAGCATAAACATCATTTAAATGCTCATTTTATCTGTTGAATTTGTTAATTATTTAATTGAAACAGTCAAACTTTAAATTTAAACAACATTTAATGTGGACCAACATTTGTGAAATGCAGTCCATATTTTCAATAGTATAAATATTAAATAACATACATGTAGCACATCAAATAGTTGTGAAAAAAATAGTCTGGAATCCTAGAAAAATCAGTCACTGCATTAGCAATTCATATGAATTACATTTATAATTGAAAAAAATTAAACATAATCATAGTAATTTGTTTAACAAATATCATTTTCAAGAGGTAGCACTATGATGTAGATGAGACTGTTTTTTGCTCGCTTGGGCAACATTGCTGCTTTCCCAAGCAAAGATAAATTTGAGGATATACCAATTTTAACAGAGAAAAAAAAAAATCTCAAGGCAGTACATCATACTAGGCCAGCTTTATATTCTAGAACAAGAAGAAGATTAAGATAATATAGAAAACAGCACTTTATGTACTTTGATTACAAAGAAATGCACCAAATTTATATAAACTTATAATGTCAACACAACAGATCACCTATTAGGAAATGCAAGTGTCACTTCTTATCGGACATGGGCAATTCATTTTTTTTTATGCCTTCTTATAACATGTTGATTTTTAATTTATTTTTTATGGTTAGACTTATGATACTCTTCTCGTACAGAATAATTCAAATTCTATAGCTTAAATATGATATATTACCGATACAAAAATGAGTATTATAGATGTGTCCCACTTCCAAATTACTTACAAATAAACACTTCTTACAAATGTATAAATCAACAATTTAACTAAAATTAGTTCTCCACAATTATGCTCCTCATTTTCCTTTGGTGTTTTTAAATGTGGTGAGGGTGAGCCTATACTGGGAGCCACACATCACATATAGGACAACCAAACGAAAATGAGGAGTAAGTGTGAAGAACTAATCTTAATTAGATTGAAAAATCAGGGTCATCTAAGAAAAAAACCTCACACATCACACATATTATTCTATTTTTAATTGTTCACTGCAAAAACTGGTCAAAACAGGTTCTCTTTGTATTGTAAGCCCACAATGTAGAACATTCAATATCTTCTTTTATTTCATTGAAAGCAATGATTTTGTAGGCACAAAAAAAATCTATAGACACAATTGTAATTAAAGATAATCTGTCAAGGGAAGATAACTTTTGATTTTTTAGTCCTGAAAGTTGGTCATATGAATTTTACCATACATGGCACTTTCAAATTAAGTTTCAATACAGACCATAAACTAAACCATGATCTTAATTGAAGAAAAACAATCATATTCTACTTTAACTTAAAATACTTTGTTAGTATCAAAAGATCATGTGTCGATTTCACAAAAAAACTTACAACTAAGATTGATTGTAATTCATTAACAATTCTGTATACTTACAATCAATCTAAGTCGTAATTTTTTTTGTGAAACTGACTCCAGGCCATGCTTGCTTTACCAATAAATTGATACTCAATGCAAACTTATTGTTGATGCACAAATTTAACCACCACGTGAAAGTCCAGTACAAATTGGAATGACAAATATATCCAGGATAACAGTACTTTTTGCATATCAAGTATGTTTTCACTCTAAATTACAAGATTTTAACCCATTTCTACACAGCTACTTTTGCATAGGTACTATTTTTGTACTCAAAATTTGTAGTACTGGAAATCTACTTTTAATATTCAGTACTATTTTGTTACTCTAGAATTATTGTAATATTAAGGTACCTGTATTTTACAGTACTTTATTTGTACTTGAAATTTAGGTACTACAGATTTTTGGTTACTACCGTTACATTTTCAGCATTTTGAAAGTTTTTCTATTTCAAATCTCTTAAAGTTATGATTTTCAAACATGGAATATTGTATTATTTCTGTACCAAAATATTTTGTACAAATCAAGTACTGTAAAATACAAATACCTGAATATTACAATAGTTTTAAAGTAAATATATAGTACTAAATATTAAAATAAATTTCCAGTACTGCATTTTTTTAGTACAGAAATAGTACCTATGCAAAAGTAGCTGTGTATGTGCTTCACTTATCAGCACCCAAAGCACAGTGTTTAAACAGAATCCCTATATGTGTACTATACATTTGAAATCTTTCTTTTTTTAAGGGTGTACCCATTCACATCATCCTTGATAGGATTAAATTAATGGAGTAATACTTCAAATATGGTGAATTTTTTTTACTATGCAGAAAGTATATCATCGGATAATGAATATTTTCTTCGAAGAATCTTAAACAATATTAACTTTCAAGTCAATCAGATCAAAGTGATGGAGTAATAGAAAATAGTCCCTTTTTTCAGTAAGAAGAAAGTGCTTATAGATAAATGTATTGACTTGTGTACTACAACACCAGTAAACAAATCATACACCAATCAAAATTTTTCTTGATCACAACTCTGTGTAAGTACATTTACTGCGTTGACTAGTTTACAAAAATGAAAAAATAAAAAGACGTAACAAATTATTAGTAATGTAAAATTTTGATGAGTTTTCATTTCATAGACATATCCCTGAAGTTCATGTTACAGATAAGTAGGTCACAGCGGCTGACTTTTATGTGGATCGGCTACTGTAACTGTTATATCTTCTCCTTCCAAGACAGGATTATCTATTCCTTTTGCTTCATCAATTACCACCATGTCTGAAATTATATAATATCAAAGTTTAGATGTATGAAATTCTATTGCTGCTAATTTTAATGAGTATTTTTTATAAAGATGTGGTCAGTTTTCACAATATCTTGAGTTGCAAATTTTTTACATTTTTTAATCAAAGATGAAATTTTAACTTACCTTGATTTCCATCTGATAAAAATAGCATGGAATTAACCCATTTCAAGCAATAAGACAAAACAATAAAGTCATTTATGTCCTTTAATTTCATAATAATTATAAACATGTTTAAAAACTTTTCTGTGGCAGCTAGTTATGTAAACCAACTTATTTTTACAGAAACTTCATCATGTTCATTTGGCAATTTACCTTTCTAATCAACTTCACAGCTATTTTATTTTGCAATTTTCTTATGTATTTTATATAAACTAAGTATTTAGAATTTAAATTAAAAGTAACTAGTGAAAATCTATTTTCTGATCTATCTGGCAAAATCACAAATTTTTGGCTACAAATGTTTTATATCAGTGTTCAGAAACTTAAATCTTTTTTTCATAATTCACATCTCCGTAACAACAATTTCTATCCCAAGCAACCACAGGGTAATACAATGGAAAGTACAATATAACAAAATGTGAACAAAATGGCTCTTCTTATCAAATAATAAAATAAAACAAAAATGTGTCCATAATACACAGATGCCCCACTCGCACTATCATTTTCAGTTCAGTAGATCGTGAAATTGGGGTCAAAACTTTAATTTGGAATTAATATTAGAAAGATCATGTCATAGGTAACATGTGTATTTAGTTTCAAGTTTATGTGACTTCAACTTCATCAAAAACTACCTTGACCAAAAACTTTAACCAAAACTTTAACCTGAACTTCGCACTTTAATTTTCTATGTTCAGTGGACAGTGAAATTGGGGTCAATACTTTAATTTGGCATTAAAATTAGAAAGATCATATCATGGGGAACATGTGTATTAAGTTTCAAGTTGATTGGAGTTCAACTTCATCAAAAACTACCTTGACCAAAAACTTTAACCTGAAGCGGGACGAACGGCTGAACGGATGGACAGAGCCACAGACCAGAAAACATAATGCCCCTCTACTATCGTAGGTGGGGCATAATAATATAATATAATTCAAAGAAATCCATGCAGATCTACAAAGCTAATGAAGAAAACAATATTAAATGTTAGTAATTATGTTCAAACAAAACAAGCATAAAGAAGTAATGTATACACGTCCCAGACTATTTTAAAGAGCATATTTCAACACAAGCTACAGAGGCATTTAATTTAGTGTAAGGAGTATGTTCAAATATCAATTTTAGTATAAAATAATGTCCATACTATTTTTCTTTCTGTTGCATTCAAATTTATTTTCCCTTCAAATAAAAACATTAAAGCAAAGCGATCCAGTGACAATTTCAAAAAAAATATAAAATAATTTTCACTGAGTTTAGAGAAAATTTATGGGCTGTAATAATTAGATACCTTATATTTCTGTTTAACAACGATTATTTACTATGAGTATGTCAGAGGGAACATTTATTGAAATATTAATAAGAACACTTATATAATTCAAATACTTTCAATTGTATAAAAAATAATATTTTGAATCCATCATCCTGTTGATTTTAATTTAAAAACCTAATCAAGGGGAGGTAAATCTTTGTAACTTTAACCTGTTTTTTTAATTGCTTGATTTTCTTTAATATAAATTAAACATTGTATTTTTTTATCACTTCAAACTGAATTTTCTTTGTGATAAAACAGAGAAATTAAAATAAAAAATATGTAAGTTGTGAGAAATTGATTAAATTCATACTGAAATATATATACCAATACCTAAATCAGTTTTTTGGGGGTTATTAAACTGTAAATATCCAAACATACTAAGAAAGATAATGTTAATATGATAGTCTAGAACACAAACAATAAAAAGAAAAAAAAGTAAAAGTATATCCATTTTTCCTAAAGCAGTTTTGTGATTCAGACCATTGAGCTTTACCCCAGGAACATTTTCTACAGAAAACATCAATTACTTTACATACATGAGATTTTTGAAAATAAAATTCTTATTTTGTTCTTCAAAAATCCAAATATGTTTGGGTAATTGTTGGCAGATAATTAATTGTTTATTGAAGGTAAACAGTCAAAATGTCTACTATATTTAATGATTTTTCCCCAAACATAGATGATTTATTGGAAAATAAAATTGATTATTTCATTCCGCTAAAAATCTGGATATGGATGCAAGTAAATAGGAATTTTGACCCACTCATTAAATTTTTCTTGACATAATTTCTCATACATTCACCATGTCCCCCTCTTAAATGTAACTTCCCTTTCCATTAAATGTTGTACTGTGTGTTAATTTCTATCCCTAAATTTAAATCAAAATCTAAAAAACTAAGTATTACTAGATAACTTAAATTAAAATAAAAAAGCTGTGACAAGCCCATGCTGCACTAAAAAGTAAACAGAAAAGGATTAGTTGTTAGTGAAATAAACAAACAACACACTTTACGCATACGGTAGTAGTCCATCATCGTCATCATCTAACAGCTGGTTAACATCGTCAAAGTCAGCATCCCCCTCTGAATCTACGAGGATCTCGCTATATCCTTAAAAAGTAAATCAATTTACAAAATGTACCTTTAAGTACCTATAATAATGCAAAATCACACCTTCTACCTACAATGTTATATAAATGCATAATTTTACCCTTCAAGGTTAAAAAATGTCAAAATATGCAAAATGCAACTTTTTTTTTTAGCTCAAAATAAAATAAAATTCATGATCCTCCTGTTGCTATTGGCTACAATATTTATCCACACAAATTAGTCAAACACTAGATTTTCAACATTCAAGATTTAACATGATGAATAAAAGTTCCATCAAAGACTTGAATCCTATCTTGAGCTGCCAGTGATACCCAATTTAAGATTCTTACTGCTTTGCAAACTATTTATTTTTTTTTCAATTTAAATTCGTACGAAAATAAGTAATACATATTAAAAAGGCTGATTTTTAGTATTTTTTTTGCATACCATACTATTTTCTATCAATTCAGATTCTAACAGAATATATATTTAATCAAGCTAACCTTTAGTAATTTTCTCTGCTTCTTTTCTGTCCTTTACTATAAATAAAGCTGTAGCTAAGAAAAATCCTCCACCGACTACACATACAAAGGGTGTCATATACAGAGCACTCTGTAACGTGGCAAACTGTACACTTGGTGACTTGGGTGGGTCTCTGTACTTCTTAGCTAAAGCATCACTTATCTGAAATATCATTCACATACACTTTTGAACGCGAAAAAAAATATAAAGTGGCATACCCTGAGAACAGATTTAATTAATTTATATATTTTGGAGTTTAGTATGGCCTCCATTATTACTGAACTAGTACACTTTTTTGTTTAGGGGCCAGCGAAGCAGTGTGGCATTGTCTAGCTGCTTTGAAGAACCATTGGTGTTCTTCGACTGATATCTGCTATTTGGTTATGTTGTTGTCACTTTGACACATTCTCCATTTCCATTCTCTTCCATTTTATCATTTTGAAAATTCTTGTCTTATTCTTATTAGAATGTCATCATAATAAATCATACAAAGAAAGCGTTCTTATGGATGCTCGTTGTCAACTCTGAAACTCTTCATTTTAAGTTATAAGGGTCATTATCACTATTTTGTGCATTTTTCCTTTCATCTTTTTTTGTGATAATTTTTCATATCATGCTACTCGCTAGAAACTAAGGAGGCAGTGACGTTGCAAATGAAATTGACATGCAATTGAAAACGTCGTCATAGGTAAAAAAGCGATAATCAGATTATCATTGGTCATTTTTACAAAAAACGATCAAAGGAAAAATTCACAAAATAGTGAGAATCTATAAATATCTAGCAAGAAATCATTTGATAATGTTTAACATGTAATATGTTTATTAATGTTATTTAGGTAAATATAATTTCTATTAGAACATTAGTTCACTTGCAACCTGATAAAATATATTCTTTTCTTTTTTTGACAATATACAATAATGCAAAAGTAATAATACAGTCAACATGTGGAGCATGATCCACTGACCCTTCAAGGTCACCTGAAATCTCCCCAATTTTTGGTGGGGTTTGAGTTGCTCAGTCTTTAGTTTTTTATGTAGTCTGATTGTCTTTTTCTTTTTTGTCATGGCATTGTCTGATTTTTTTTTTTACATATCAGTTTGAATGTCTCTTTGGTATCATTGTCCTCTCTTTTTCTCAAAGCATACTTCTTTAACCCGCCACATTATTTATCTATGTGCCTGTCCCAAGTCAGGAGCCTGTAATTCAGTGGTTGTCGTTTGTTTATGTGTTACATATTTGTTTTTCGTTCATTTTTTTTACATAAATAAGGCCGTTAGTTTTCTCGTTTGAATTGTTTTACATGGTCTTATCTGGGCCTATTATAGCTAACTATGCGGTATGGGCTTTGCTCATTGTTGAAGGCCGTACGGTGACCTATAGTTGGTAATGTCTGCGTCATTTTGGTCTTTTGTGGATAGTTGTCTCATTGGCAATCATACCACATCTTCTTTTTTATATTCTTGTTAATAAAAGCTCTAAACATTTTCTCAAAATCAAATGGACCCTATACTTACAAGGCCTATAAGGTATGGACTTCCAGCATCACCTAAAGCATGGGACATTAAAATCTGTACTGCTTCAGCTGCTGAACGTCTTGTAGGTATGACACAATACTGAAACACAAAATTGACTTTAAGAATAATGTAAATATATTCCATCTGTTATCATGGTTATGAATACAATGACAATCTATAAACATTCCATCCCTGCAAATTTTAATACTGTTTATTTTTGTTTGGTCTGAAAATCTTTTTTTGCAGACAATTTATTGAACTACATAATTTAAGAGGATTTCTATATCTCCACTCATTCCATCCCCTGCCAAGTGACATGGTGTGATATTTAAAATAGAATCACAATAAATGCAGATTTGCCCATAGGACACATATAACTTTATAAAGGGGCATACACTGTGAACAGTAAAAGAGACACTACCCAAATTTTGAGGTAATAAGCATTTCGTACAAGTTTCACAATATTTAAGTTAGGCAAACTAAAATTATAGAATGAAAACCACTCTTAGGACGTATGTACCTACCCATTATAATACTTACCAATAACATATCTGCTACTATTGACCAGTTTAAACATAAACATACTTCTCCCAGGAATATAAGTATCTAAAATAAAGTAAAAATAGAGTAAATAAATGACAAAATGTCCCGATTTAGATATAAACTCTTTATTCAAAAATGTGGGAACTTTTTGATTCTTGTAATTTAAAAAAAAAACAAAACAGTAATTTATGACATATATGATCTGTTAGTCTGTTGTTTAAGACCATTTATTGACCTTGATATATCTTTTGTGTTTTTTTCTTTCTTCATTAGCATGTACCACACTCCTCTTATCATTTAAATTGAAATGTAAATTTACAATATGTACTAATTAATATCAAGTCCAAAACATTAATTTTCCATTAGTTCCATAGATTGATTTTCTAAATTTTCCAAATTAAATTGACCTTGGAAATTAGAGCATATTTGATGTTCCCGTCTCTTTACTTACCCATGTGGCTGTTGTATTATATTTTGATACTACTAATGCAAAGAATAGGAATGGTGTACAAGTTAACAACCCGAAGGCACATATCAATGGATCTGCTCTGGGATTTATTCGCTTGTACCTCCGTGAAGATTCAGCGCCTAAAAACACACCGATAAAACCTGCAGCTATAGTTATCCCTCCAAAGGTCAAACTCACTCTGAAATATTAAGACAAATCTTAAAATTCCCAAGATATAATTACAGTTAAGTGCATTTTTTGTTAGCTAACTGATTTTAAGGAGAAAGATTTGGAACTGTTAAAAAAAATGCTCAAACTTAAAAAAAAAAAAAAAAAGGAAGGTTAAGGTTTTTTCCATAATTTTTTTTTCTGATTCCCAGCTTGATGAAAACAAAATTTCTGGTCAAGCAGAAGACAAAACTAAATAGTCTGACTCCAGGTTTTCCCATACCTCATAGTGTTAAATGTTGAACAAAATACTTTTTTTGAAAGACTTGAAAAACAAAATAAAATTGTTTGAGCTTTGCGCAAAAAAAAATCTGACTAGACCAAAAAAACATTTCTCCATCCTCTTGAAGATAAAATATATAGAGATACTGTGAATTCATTTAACTTTGTGGACACTTATTTCAAGGATCAAGGAAAACTTACATTTTCATAGATTTTAATTTCTTGGTTTTTAAAAAGCGTGCATACAAATCATTCAATTTTTTTTAAAATTCATAATTGAAGATTTAAATTAGAGGTTTACATATGAGTACAATAGAAATAAAAATAATATCCTATAGGTATTATATTGTATACTTGTCATGTATGTGTTGTAATTGTTGGAAATAAAAAAATAAAAAGTTAAAAAAAAAGAATAAAATATTTGTGTTGAATTTATTGACAGACACTGATACTTACACGCTTTCCTTTGGATTGCCTCCCTGAACACTGATAGAGCGCTGCATGTAAAGTGGGGCCCACAGCGCTAGAGCTCCTGTTACGAAGGCTACACATGTAAACCCAAACGTGGATAACATAAAACTTTTACTGGAATGTAAAAATTATAAATGATAATACCTTATGAAAATTTTGAAAGACTATTTAAAAAAAAAAAAAAAAAGGTGTCCATGAGACAGAGATGTCCCCGCTTGTTAATATACAGCAAATTCAGCAATTTTTCCATTTATAAAGGGACATAATTCAAAAACAGCAAACGTGCAACCACCCAACTCAGAATGTGATCTGTGTGTGGAGGTAATAAGCATTGTGTATCATAACATTTGTTTGAGGCAAACCAAAGTTCAAGAACTGAAACTTTATTCTGAATGTACAAATGTAGGTACTGACAAACAAGTGTTCAACCTAAAAGCAGCAGGGGCATAATAAAAGTAAAGGTCCATCTTTTAATTGGTGAAGAACTAATTGATTCAACGTTTGTTTACTATATACTTCAAAACTTCCTTTTTATCTATATTAATAAACAGCTGCGCCATGAGCGCATGATACGCCCGACGTCTTGTGTGGAAGTTTTATGCAATAATCATAAATAGTTTCTGAGAAAGTTTTAAGCAATAACCATTTATTGTTTTTGAGACACGGCGGGACATGTGAAACCCCCCACCCTGTTTTTTTTTTACAAATATCACTAAAATTAAATGTTGAATCAAACCAAAAAGTATACAGATCTTTAGATTAATATAACAAAAAAGTGTGTACAGTTTCAAGCAATAATCATCAATTGTTTTAGAGATACAGCGCGACATGTAAAAAAAAATCTCCCCTTTTTAACAAAATACTCAATAACTCAAAAATAAAATTTTTAGTCATCACCAAAAAGTATACAGATCTTTAGATTAATATAACAAAGAAGTGTGTAAAGTTTTAAGCAATAATCAAGAATTGTTTTTGAGATATGGTGCGACATGTGAAAAAAACCACACCCCTGTTTTAGTTACAAAGTGCCGTAACTCAAAAAGTTTAAATCTTATTTTCACCAAAAAGTATAGAGATCATTTGACCATCATAAAAAACAACTATATTAAGTTTCATTTAATTTAGATAAGTCTTTCTCAAAGTTACCGTGCGACATATTTACGCCGAACAGACAGAATGACAGACAGATGGACGGACACCGGACATTTGTATACCATAATACGTCCCGTCAAAATTTTGACAGGCGTATAAAAACTCCTTTCTTTTGTTTTTGCTAATGGATATCTTTTTAAAGAACAAAGTTCCTCAATATGTCAATGCTCCATAATGGGCGAGTATAATCAAGGACAAGGGAGATACAAGACAGAATATTCACTTTTGATTATTTTGAATTTAAAGAGATGGTTCACACTCAATTCCAAACCCAAGATGCCAAAATTGTTAAGGCCAAATAAAAATATCTGTGTGGTTCCAGTCACCCTACCTACCCTATTTTTAAGTCTTGATAACAGTCAACTCTAAAGATTTTTTTGCCATTTTTCATTAAGCACTGTTAAAGTCAGATTGTTGCTCCCATAGACTCTACTCCCTGAACCTTTTTTTGACATGTAACTGGAACTGCACATACTATTTTATTTGACCTAACTGAAATTCAACCAAAAAAAACTCTTTAAAACTGTACACTTACTTTTTAAATAAATACATGAGATCACTACAGAATGTAGTATTATGTAGATTTCTTCCTCCCTCAGAATGTCCTCTCTGAGGCTCTTTTAAGACAAACACAATTAATATCACACATACCATACCCAATGTGGGTGTAAACTGAAAGTAGAAATTTTAAAAACATATTGGTAAATGCAAACATTTAAATTATATTTCCACAACAGGGAATTAACAAGAGTGCTCATGCTATGATGCCTCACCTGCTTTACTCACCAATAGTTTTATGTTGAAAGTCTCAAATATGAAGTATCACATAAACTTTATATTTTTTAAGATCTGTGACAATGGGGTCAAAGACAGATAAATCCTGCCAGACGCACATGAATACCTAACAATTATTCCATACACCAAACAACGTTGACCTACTGCTTTTAATTATGGTATCTGAAAAACAATCCAAATCATGTAACTTTAACCTTGATCACCGATCCATGAAGTCAGGTTAACCCTGTCTGACAAACACATTGGCATTGCAAGGAATCCATATACCAAATACTGTTATCCTATTACTAAAAAAATTCACATTCACATGACAAAATAACTTTTTTCAAGCAGTCACTGAACCGTGAAAATTAAGTCAAGGACAATGGACATAGGACAGACGGAATCTTAGTAAGGGTTGGAACCCCTCTTTTTTTGGACGATCAATGCACTTGCATTGAAACATATGGTTGGAACCCCCCTATTAATAATGGCTGGATCAGCCCTATTTTGTTGCAGACATTTCAAAAAAATATTTTATCAAATTTACAGAATGCAAAATGTTGTCATTTCCAAGAAATGGACATTATGGAGTTCAACAGAAGTATTGAATATCACTAATGGAAAACTTGCATGTGTCAACTGATGTTTCATGTTACACAGCAACATATAAAATAACATGAAATTTTAGATTGGACAAAAACAGTTTCAAAACCTGTATTGAAACATTAGAATAACATATTAGTGGAACCATGAGGTAGGGCACTTTTATTTCTAAGTTTTAAAACTGTATAAGAATTACTACAAATATAGGTAGCAATCAATAATGTATATTTTCTTCTTCCAAATGTTTTAACTTTTTGGAAATTCATTGCTTTACTCATGTTACTCGGTAAATGATTTTCTATTAGATAGAAATTTACTGTGACTTGATTGTATGGGTTGTTCTCCACCTATTGCAGTTTATTAAAAATTCTGACCATATTGAAATTTGTTTTATCAAATCTAAATTTTCAACTTGTCATAAGTTTTTACCCAATGCCAATGGCTAACGAAAATCAATTTGCAATTTGACTTGTCTGTAATGACCGTGTTCCTTTTCATCAGTTTAAAAAAAATCATATTACAAAATGTTATATGGACGTGATAGAGCTGACACAACATTCTGAGGCAATCTGCTACTGTTTGTTTTTCTCACTTTTTCAGTCTTTTCAAAACAATTGCATGCATAGCCCTTTTCACAGCAGTAATAGCTAATAAGCAATGTTCTAAAAATGCCAACCTTTGGAAAAGTATTCAATATCAGCTAAAGTTGGTTGAGAGTACAGAAGGAAGATGTAACTGTGGTTCCACAAATTTGAGTAAGTTAATAATATCTACACTTCCCTAAAGAGATACTGTGTAATTTGTTTTGTGATTTATTTTTTCATTTAGTCAAATTTTTACACTGTCTATCCTGTGTAATTTTAAAACGTATGCATTTTGCCATTTGTTTTCTTATAAACTAGAATTTGGACACTGTCTACTAGCTATATTTTGTACTTTTTTCCTTAGAACAACAAAAAAGAGGATGAGGGGTGTACATAAAAAAATAGCAACCAAATTATATGAAATGTTAACACAGTGATATGTATTTCCTGTGTGTAATTTTGATAGTAAAGTGGATCACCGTAAACTAGACCTAATCACAAACTAATAATTTGTTGCCACCAGAAACAGCATACCTATGCATATATGTCTTGTTTTTTGACCCCGTCAAGGGGAGACAAAAACTTGTACACAACATACAATATTTAAATTTATTTCGAAGGTCAAAGATTGTAAGTAAATTTAGACAATTCTTAAGAAAATTCTCAGATTTACTATCACTAACAGTAACAGGCAAAGGATGAACTTACTGGACTGGCCTGACTATAATTAATTTATGACAAATTTATTCAGCAATGATAATAAATTTCCATGGCTATTCTAACATTGAATTTTTTCTATTCATTTTAGACAGTCATAAAAAGGTTGCATTTCTGGTGAAATGTTCAAAAGCAATACAGAATTTTGATGGAGACGTGGTCTACGACACAGTCATCACTAATACTGGCAATGGTTATGATGTTAGTAATGGACACTTTGTTGCCCCCTATGAAGGTCTCTATTTCTTTTCGTGGACAACACTTACCCTAGCAAGCAAACACTTCTTTACTAATATTATGCACAATGGAAAAACAATTGCAGGCAATCACGCCGGAGCCAGGGAGTAACTACAGAACAGATGACAGCAACACAAAGTATAGTACTTCAACTGGCAGCAAAGGATAAAGTTTACATAAAAACTCATGGGACACAGAAATATATGTATGGAAATGTTTGGTCTACATTCACAGGTTTCAAAATCTAAGTTTTAAAATTGTTTAATAAAGATACTGGAAGTGCAATTCATTTTGTATTTTAGTTGTAATATTTTATAAATTATGAAAATCAACAGGATAATACTATACAAACATCAAAATTTTGTGGTTTAATAAATAAAACAAGTATTGATATCAATACTGTGGATATATTTACTTTCATGGGTACCAATTTTCGTGGATGAATGAAAAATTACATGTTTGTGGATATTTAATTTTGTGGTTCCACTGTACCCATGAAATGCATGAAAATTGGTATCCAACGAATAATAATGAATCCACAGTATTATGGGGACATAGGGTATAGGTCAATGAGACAGAAACTCAACAATACAAATTACCAAAAGACATCTAGGTAAAGGTTATCAGTCAAAACGTGTTCTAAAAGAATCACCAGTCCTTCATCCTTTCCCTTACATTTGATAAATAAATTACCAAAATATATTCTGCAGTTTTTTTGCTCCCTATTTAAGGCTGAGACAAAGAATACAAATAAAAGCACGGTTCCTTTGCTTTTTGAGACTTTTTGCTGTACATGTACTTATTTGGTGTCATGGATTGATATCTCATGTCCTTTGTTTGGCTATTATATTAACAGAATTTATCTCTCAAACTGAGTCTAGTCTTCCATTGAGCATGTTGAGAGGAGGCCTTGGTGGCCAAGTGGTCTAATACTAAAGCTTTTCTACCTCAGGAATAGATTACCTTCACTGTATTGGGCAAAACTTTCAGGAATTTTGGTCCTAAATGCTCTTCAACTTTGTACTTTATTTGGCCTTTTTAAAATTTTTGATTCGAGCGTCACTGATGAGTCTTTTGTAGACGAAACGCGCGTCGGGCGTTAATATGAAATTTCAATCCTGGTATCTATGATGAGATTATTTGTATCAAAACCGGAAAAAATCAATTATCTACTGTATCACTAGTCTGCCATGCTACTAGGGTTATGAATTAAAACCCAGCATGTGGCAGTTGCCTTTGACTCAATTGACTAAGATTGTCAATTCTGGCATAGTTCATGATTTTCTTTGGCTTCCTCCACCAATAAAAGCTGACTTCAACATTAGCCAACATTTGCCTAAAGTAGTGTTATTAACCAATAACCATTTTTTATTGGTGATTTCTTTAAAAAGATAAATATTTATCTAAATTTATAGAACAATATTAACAGCATTATAAAAGGACCTTACCCTTAATGCCCACTGCCAGTGACCAAATGCCTCTGCAATGTTAGATCCTACAATGTAACCCATACCACTGAAAAAGAAAATAGAAACAATTAAATGCCGTGAACACAATAAAAGAAAAATAGGTAAGAGCACAACACATCAATGGATTGCAGGTATAAATCATTTATACATTAATGTTTCCTGTTTTCTTTGCTGTCATATGCATTAGGATAAATACAATGAGAAATTTCTTCTTGAAATACTGAATTTAGGTACCTCAAATGTGAAGTAAAAAATCATATTGGTTTATTTCATAGTGAAATTTCTGTAAAAAGAAAGAAAACCAAAAAGCTGTATTACTAGTCTTCATGTATGTGTGTTGATATATCTTGTATATTTGAATATACATGTAAGAAAGAAGAATTCTCTATAATATATTTATCCACTTTGCCATCTTCCTCTGACATTTTTTTATGTAGTTTTTGCCATTTCATAAACAAAACATTTCATACTTTGCATAAAGATGCTACTTGTATCATGTCACTAATTTGTATCCATAAAGCTTGCATAGACACTGGCCTGATTTGTGTAAAGTACCAATAAAATGTATTGTAAATTCAAAATTTTAGCATGCATTCATTATTGTCAGAGGCTGTTGATTAATATAAGTGCTAGCCTGCATTCAATAATGCAAATGAAATTTAAAATATAATTAATTTTATGTGGCGAAACCTATCCCATCAGAACTTTTGCAATAGTAGAATCATCTAAATATAATTCTGAATTAATGGTATCCAATAGTGTGTAGTTATTCCTATTCTGCAGGTCTTTAAAATAATTTTAGGTGAAAACAGAATATTTTTTTCATGGAAAAGCTGGGTTAAAAACTTCTGAAAACTTAATTCCATTGTATCATCATTAAAAGTTTTTTCAGATGTGATAGATTATATAAGTCATTTTTAATCCAATATAAGTACAAACCTGCCAACAGGTATGGCAAAATAAAATATAATTATCATTGTATGAATCTTCCAACAGGTATGGCAAAATAAAAAAATAATTTACATTGTACAAACCTGCCAACAGGAATCGCAAAATAAAATATAATTATCATTGTACAAACCTGCCAAAAGGTATATAATGGCAAAATAAAAAAATAATTAACTATGTACAAACCTTCCAACAGGTATGGCAAAATAAAATATCATCAACATTCTGGTTCTAAGTTCTCCCACAAATAAATCAGCTATCAATGTAGGGGCAATGGTGGAGTAACTAGCTTCTCCAACTCCTACTGCAGCTCTTAAAACAAAGAACCATAACTTATGCTGGAAAAAATACAAAAGTATAATTCAAAACATTCAGGTAGTAATCTTGCATGTGGTCACAGTTTGTAAGATGTCAAAATGATGATGTTAAAAAATTAGCTACTAAAAAGTTGCATTATTTTGATAAACATTATATAATGAGTTATTGGTTAGAAGAAAGAAAAGTTGCCTTTGATTGAATATATATAGCAAATGCAGAAATTTATAAAGGGAAATAACTCAAGAACAATGCAAGTGACACCACCTAAATTCTAATTTGTATGTTTTGTGGTTATAGCACTATATAAATTTTATACATTTGGTTAGGACAAAGTAAAGATAGAGTGTAGAAATACCACCTTGACTCTACCAGAATAAAGCTTTTGGTGGCTGGGTGTTACCTTTTTCACGTCAGTTTTAATCTAGCGTTGTAATACAGTACATGATATATATACATTTGTAAGGCATGAAGATGGAATTGTTACACATCAGCTGAATTATCTAATGTAAAGGATCCTACAATTTGATGCAAGATGCAGTCCCATAAATAATTATATTATAAGTACGTATATATATATATATATGCATCTTTTCATGTTCTTACCTCCTGGTCTACAAAGGATCCTGCTAAAGTAACACATGACCAGAAAAATATGCCTCCTGCCATGATGTATTTTCTGGTATATCTGTCACCAAGGTAACCAAAAATAGGAGAGAAAATCATGTAGGTTCCAATAAATACTGTTTGTAGCAAGCCATCACTAGCATTACCTAAGTTGTAGTAAGTCTGTATCTGGTTTAGAACACCTAGAAAAATACAATGGAAAATTGAAACGGGAATGCGTTTGAGACAACAACCTGACGAAAATGCAGAAAACAGCCCAAAATGCCACAGGCCCTCATGCAGCATTGCTTCTTTAACACATCTATAAATTCTTCACACAGAGGCGAGGTTTAGCTGCCCCTAAATAAATATGTATATACTAGTTCAGCAAAAAAGGATGGTACACTAAACTCTAAAACATATAAATGAATAAAACTTTTTTTTAAACTAACACGGTTACAGATGTCTTAGAATGAAATATTTTTAATTTTGTTATAAGAATTTCTTGTTAAAACTGCTATGAAAACCCTTTATCCACAAAATATACAATTTGCTAAAGGTTCCACTAGTAGAGCTATGAACAAAATTAATGCACTCTGAACAGAAGTCACATACAATGACATAGTTATACCATTTTTACAAAGGAGGTTTTTCATTTAGAATCTATTTTGCCAGCTACCCTTACAGCAAATAAAAAAAAATCATTATTCAAATATAAAAAAAATAAATGGATATTAAATGTAGTACAATAATCAATCTAAGTAAAATACAAAAGTTAGGCAAAAGGGAATTATGTGTTAAGGATAAAATACAAGCTTCCAATATTTACAAAATGTAACACAACTGCATGCATCAATTTGGGTCCATTTAAATGAGTTTGAACAGCATTGGAATTGTATGAGTTTGCAGTTCAATATATGTGTTAAAATTGGTACCAGTTTGCAATGATTTTAAAGCTAACTGTAATCCTTCTTCTTTATACAATGTTTATAATTCAGCTTTCTATCTGCTCGATACTGCCAGGCACTGATGTTAATATGATGTGTGAGTGTCGGATCTATTTTTGTATTTACAAATATGCATACAAACATAAACATGATAAACATATAAAAATTTCAATGTAATTTCCTTTTTCTTCTGTTTTTGTACCTTATAATTTTGGTAATAACTAATAAACAGTGTAGATTTTATTAAGAATTTAATGGTCAGATGTTCAGGGGAATTTCATTTTGTTCTTATGTCATGTATGGTGTACTGTTATACCACTGTCTTAGGTTAGAAAAAGTTTGGTGCTTAAACATGTTAAAGTAGCAACAGCCAACACATTAAATCTAACCATATTTTGTATGAGCCTGTCCCAAGTTGGACCATATATATATATATATATATATATATAAGAAGACAACTAAGACTGTCAATAGCAAAAATCTGACCGTCATCAATACGCCAACTCCAACCGTCTATGAAGACAACTCAGACCTCCAATAAGACAACTTAGACTATTTTCATGGCCATGATGGCAAAATCATTTCATCAGATTACTGAATTTGCAAAACATAATAAAATAAATATTGTATTGTGTGAATAAACATATTTACTTATCTTTATTAATTTGTTATAAAACTTAATTGATGAAACAAATAAGTCTAGGATGAACTAAATTTGTTTCATTTATTTTTTCAATAAATGTATTTACACTTGTGGTATTTGGCTGAATTTTGTCTCAAAATGACAGACCTACATGTACTAAAAATGGCCTTCTGACGTCAAGCAACATTGAACAATCACTGCTTAATTGTGACGTGAAATGTTTTGAATTCTGATGTCAAACTTTACAGGAACCAGTGTGTGATTTTTACATAATAAATGGCGGACAAATTTGCATACAAGAGTAAATAGGTTTATTCTTTAGATGTTCAGAGTTGTCAATTCTAAAATACATAGTCTGAGATGATAATATAGGAGGGTAGTAATGACCTTTGCCGTCAGGCATCAAACGGTCATTTTCAGCTACCGTTAGCATCAAATAGGTTAAATTGTAACATGATTTGTCAAAATATCATTATTGTGATTCGTCAGAGGTCTCAAATTTAATTAGTTTAAACATATTTATTTACAGTGGATTGGGAAACAAGTTTTGCAACTTACATGTATATTAATCCCTTTCCACTTTGAGGGTGCGAGTGCTGCCTTGTACATGTAGCAGCATTAGCTTGCTCTTTTTTAAATCTACAAGGGTGTCTTTTAAATGCAAGAGATCTCAAATGATTATTGTTCCTGTCATTTTCGGAAAAAAATTAACGTGATTCATCCAAATCAGTCGATGTTTTTATCATCTAAAAGAAAGTGTACTATTTATCATCTTACACCAAAATTTACTGAAAACGACATTTCATTTTGGCAAGAACTTTTACCGTTAATCCTCATTAGGGTACCCCATTACGACCCTCATATAGACTGCCCAAGTTGTCCTATTGATTGAAGTTGTCTTCATAGACAGTCCAAGTTGTTTTTATAAAGTAATTAAAATAGCCTTTCAAGTTTCATTATTCAAGACACTGTGATTTACCTGCAACAGTATATCTGTCCATATAATTTAACAAATTAATGGTGAGAAGTATTGCCACTGTGACATAAGCTCGTCCTTTACTTATGTCAGATGTTGTCCCCGACTGGATGATCGGTTCTGGTGTGGTTGTCACGTTACTGGTCCTGTCATCTTCGTTTATTGGGTTGTTCTGGACTATCGGCTCTGTATCTGAAATATCAACAGGCATAGCATCGAGCTGAAATGTATCGTCTATTGGTGTTATTACTAAACTCATTTATCTATTAATGTTTACAAAAGTTTGGTGATTCATTGGTTAGTGACAGTTCAAAAGAAGTCAACTGACTTTTTTCTTTTGAGTGAATGACCAGGAAGTAGGTATATCCTATGTAATAATAGAACCAAATGACGGAAATAGCATGAACATTTTACGGATCATAATTATCAACGAAATACTAAAATGTTCAGGTTGGTCATTTAAACTAGTTGCATGGGAAAAAGAATTTAATATTATTGGAATCTGTGTTTTAATACCACAAAAATAAAATGATTATAATAGTTCACCCCTTTAACCTTTTATTGTGAAAAATTTAAACATTTTCAATTTGTTAGTATTAAATTGAATTATATAAGTCCGTTCGCCCTGGGTTCGTTCGCCCTATATTCATTTTTGATATGTATATGTTACATCAATAAACGAAATATATATATATTAAAATTTATGTATATCTATTAAAATTAAAATACAGAATATTTGCCAAATTTATATTAATTAAATAAAAGTCTTGGCTGCATTGTTACACTTTATTTTATAATTACTTTTAATATTACTGTTGATAGAATTTGATTGCTGAGTAGGTGTCATTTGAAACCATTGATATCACTGATTGTTATATAAATTGTCTTTGATGGATTAATAATGAGAATAACATTTTTCTCAAATAAAATAGTCAGCTTGGATGGGTAAAATTCAGTTTGAAATAAAAAAAATAAATAAAAAAAAGGATGGGTAAAAAGTTAAAAAACACTGATGACAAGTGATCAATGTACAGCAGTGTGACTGTGTTTTTGGTATTTGTTTTACTAATAGTAATTCTATTTAGTGCTTTTAAATATTTGTTTAGGAAATAAATGTGTGCGACGTACAGTTCGGAATTGATCTTGTTATAACTGTTACTGAATATTTTTAAATTGTTAAAATGTATCAATAAATTGTTATATACGAGTATTTGGACCATACAAGTATTTGGACCATACGCGTATGGTCATGGCCATATGGGTATATACTCACATGGTCCGACCGTACGCGTATGGTCGGGGCAAGGAATGGTCGGGGTAATTAACAGGTATACTTAACTCTTCATATAACCAGATAACCCTTCTAGTTGTCATGTCATTGGGAAAAAAACACTGCCAAAGGTCATTTGATTATAGATTTAATAACATTTGAAAATAACAAGATTATCAAAATAAAATAAGCAGATTCATACATTAAATTTCATCACTAGTCAAAACTACAGTAAACACATTTTTTTCTTTTCATTACCGATATGTTATTACGATTGAATGACAAAATGTCGACCTGGGAAGATAACTTCCAATTATATCATAATGAACTGTTACACAAGAAGTCAACTGTTTTACTATACATTGACGTGAAAGTCGACAGGATAAAGAAACTTTATATAATTAGCATTAGCAGTGCAATATTCAGAATTTTTATATTTATATTTATGACGCCGTCACCGGCAAGGACCCTTGGATTATTTTTAAAGTTCTGGTGATATGACGTACTTAATTTTCAGTCATATGTTACGATATTGGAGATCTACAGCTGTTTAAAAAAACACCATAGACACATCGGATTGACCTAGGACCCAAGAAAAGCTAAGTTATCGTGTGGAAGTGAATGTCACCCTACGCATACATGAAACAATACAATTAGCGATGAAAACTTACTTTGACATCAATATTTCATGTTAATTGAATTGTAAACATACATGTATACGTATATGGTCATGACCATACGCGTATGGTCCACTTTTGAAATACTCATATGGTCCGGAACATATATACTAGTGTATTATAGTCCCAGAATATGATGAGATTATACTGGGACTCGGGAAAATGGTGAATAGGAAGAAAAATAATGACAAAGTTGCATTACAATACTCAGTGAGTCTTGACAAAAGAAAGATCATTGGCCGGGGTCACTGCATGCCTTTCTTTTTTTTACTTTAATTTTTACACACACAAAAAGAGAAAGACTGTCAAGACTAGATTATTATTCCTTTCTAGAAATAAATATTCTGAGTTCCTCTATTATTAAGTCTCACAATACCATTCCTGTCTCAAAATGTGCTTGTTAATTTATATAATGGGGCTAATAGATAGAATGCAATTGTTTCTAATTTGCAAATAGATGCATTTCGATAAATTTCGTTGAAAATAAATCCACGCAACTTTTAGATGAGAGATCGGTTTGTGCAACGCATTCATTTGCATGTCAGCCTTCCTCAGCAATATTATTACGAAGTGCACGAAGAAAATATATCCTGAGACGTTGTATCATGCCTTATTTTAAAGAGAAACTCAAGTTTGTTACAACTTCAAAGTTAAAAAAGCGTTTTTGGGTCCACTGCTTTTTTTTTAAATGTAGAAAAAAAAATCTTTAGAAGTGATATCATCAACGATTCATCTCGCTTTATATTTTTATATCATAGTTTAAAACAAGAATATTATGATATTAAAAAAATCACATTTATTTTCTAGAAATCCTTAATTCAGGCCAGTTTTTCACCAATGCTACATGTTTGTCTTGTTTGTTTTCTGTCGTATTTATATGTTTTCTTTAGTAAACAATCCTATTCGGTTTGGATTTTAAAGTAATACAATTCTTATTCTCATTTTGTTGGAGTAAGTCGGAGTGCCCGTATAGCCCAAAGAGCCCGAAGAGAACCACCAACCTTCGATAGGAATCTAACAATCCTAGTCAATTGAGATTGGAGTCGAACGCATGCACCAGTCATATTCGAACTCGCAACCTCAATGTAAACATGCTATTGATACATGTAGTAGTTCGACTTCTCGGTTTAACTTGTTTCTTATAAGACCACTCAGGCTGCCACCGCGATCCCCTTTGGATATTGAAAATGCATGCATTAAGCTTCAACTGCTCTTAGATCTATAGACCTCTCTTAATTTAAAGTCTGCTATATAATTATTTTATCGTTTTATGACTATTCAAAACATATCAAAATTTGACATGGCAAGCAATCAGACAATTATTCAAAGTAGTATATGGCATCAAAATTTCGAATGGTGATAATTAGTATTATTTGTCTTTCCACTGCAGTTTTAACATATTGGTCGTAATGGTGCAATGTGGAAAATTCTTTTAGTAAAAAGAACGAGGAGAGGGGGCCTCCAACCCGTACAGTTTGGCCAGTTACACCGGGGCTTTTTTACAGGTTTAAAATGATAACTTTTAATATGGTGTTGTTCCAGCGGCCTTGATACCGTCTACCTCTTTTTGAAAAGGAGATTAGAGTCAATATAAAGGCTCTTGAGATTTTGAATTAGATTTTTGTTAGAACGTTTGTTTTTTATTTCAGTAGTTGAATATTATCAAATTAAAAAAATATCTCTAGTATTAGTGGGAAGATCCCCTTTTTATGATAAATGTTTAGGAATGGGGATATATGGTTGGAACCCCCCCCCCCCCTTTTTAGTCATCCTGAGTTGTGAAATCCCCCATTAGATCCACCCTGAACATTAGATAAAAAGTTGGTTTATATAAAAATCTACGGTCAGTAACATGTTGATGACATGCATGTTATTTGTGTACTAATACATATCAATATGGTATATCGGGATACCAAACAGAACATATGCACTTATGATTTCATAACTGATAATGAATACTAGTATATCTTTCCGAGCGATATGTAGGACAGTGATATAAGCAATTTAATATATATTATTTAACTTGATAGTATTCAATGTGCCTCATCATGGCTAAGGTGGTGATACCCACATCTGTATAAAGAAACAAATAAATGTATTCTGCAAAATATTTTAACTTCAAAAGCACAACTATCCAAAGACACAAATAGTCAATGAGACGACAACTCTCCACCATGGCAAAAAAGAAAAACCAAACAACGTAGAAGTAAGCAACTATAGATAACCGTACTGTCTTCAACATTGAAAAAACCCATACTGTATTGTAGCTATAAAAGGCCTAGACATGAAAAGTATGAAACAATTCAAATTAAGAAAACTAACGCCTTTTAATTTATAACAAAACAGTTAACAAAAACAAATATAAACGATAGACCAACGACAAGCACTGAACTACAGGCTCCTGATATGGGACAGTCGCGTTAAGAATTAATGTGTCGGTGGTTAAGCATCTTTTAAACCGTCAAAATCTCCACTAACAAGCGACAGTTTTGTCACAGTGAAACATAAGACGTGACAATTGCTAAAATATCGTGACTAGGCACAAAATTAAATAACATGAAAACAATATAAAAAAAATAGCACAGAAATAAGAGTACTCGCTACACGCGAGTACTCGCAGTTATTCACGGGAAGCTAGTTCAATTAAAGCATTCTCTAAATCATGTTCTCAAATTTTAAGATAAAAAGTTACAAGCATTAATGTCTTTAAAAGGTAAGTGCTCCAATTCGAAGTAGACTGACGACTTCGGCAATTAATGTCGACATTTTTGTACAAATATATCATGTCTTGTTGATAATATTTGCTACTTTAAGTTTCTTTCTACATCTGATATATTTTAGAATATTAGGAAAACATATATAAAAACAAAAGAAGAATGAGTCTAGGGACTGCCCCCGCTCAAGCTTTTCAATTTTCTATGTGACATAACATTAGAACGGTAAATAATTCACAACCCAAATTCGAACTTTATCTGCTTGCTGTGGTTCTTAGCATTGTTTGTGAGTTTATATGTAATTTTGATAAGACAAACATAAGTTATACAGCACTGAATTGAAACAAAAATAAAAGAATTTTCCAAGTTATAAAGGAATACTATATCTATAGAACGACCGAAATGACTCACTGCCCAATTTAACACTCTGTCTGCTAGCTTTGTTTCTTAACATTTTATAAGATTTTGGACGAGGAAAACTTAAGTTTGAGCGCGAAAACATTTTTCTTTTACAATTTTCCAAGTTATAAAGGGACATTAATTGAACGGCAAATGAAACACTAACTGTCCAAATTCTTGGCTCTTAACATTGCATTTGAGTTTCATAAAATGTACATGAGGTCAACTAAAGTTAGAGTTCTGAATCGAAACTTAATGATGGGGCGGACGGAAAGATGGATGGACTGAAAGACGTAAAGACGGACGTAAAGATGGGCGTCAAGGGTAACACTTAATGCAAATTTACCAAATAAGTCATTTAAATGTCGTCTGGCAGTTTTGACTTAAATATATACATTTATGTAGTAGGTAGATCTCAAAATTTCTGAATATTTCTGCCTCCGTCAGAGTTTCTCTTTTCATTATAAGGAAATAAAGTTGCAACTGATTTTGGTATTTTGGTATGATTGCCAATCAGGCAGACATCCATGCTTAAAAGATCAGCAAAGGATGTGGAACTACAGCTCACCTTTACGGCTTCAACGGTGAGCACAAAACCATTTCCTTATATAGTAAGTTATAAATTACACGAAAATCGATTCTGACAGACGGCTTACAACAAGAACAACCGTGGTCGTGCTTAGGCAATATATAATATACATTTACTCAGAGAATTATGCTGAGTTAGATATGTAGGAGAGCACTTTAACCCTTCAACCTTTTTACCTCAGATAGTAGTCAGTTTGGCTTTGCAGATTAATAATTGGTATTTAGTACAGCCCGAAAGAATTGATTTAGAGTACGTATGGTCACTACAATAATAAGCTTCTTTGACAGAGAAACGAAATTCAGAACACTAGAGCCGCATCATATTTGTAGTGCAAATTTTGTGCAAAATGAATGCTTATTTTTTGCAAAAAATTATTAGTTCACATAGGGTAGGGTAGGACTTTGTATCGTTTAAAGCCACCATTTTAGATGAATAAATTTTCGCATTTATAAGTTCTACCAATATCTATTTGTTTTTAGACACAGTGAGACAACATTACTAATATGCTTATTAGATTAAAGCTTATCGTGACTACGTTATGCACCGATTTTTTGTGCATTGAAATGTTCGAAATCGGATTAAAATGATTATCTGACATCGATCAACATATCATGAAACCAAAATTTTGCTAGAAGTCTTTTCTTTCAATTATACAATTTTTATGCCCCATTTATGGGCATTATGTTTTCTGGTCTGTGCGTCCGTTAGTCCGTCTGTCTGTCCGTCTGTTCATTCGTCCGTCTGTCCTGCTTCAAGTTAAAGTTTTTGGTCGAGATAGTTTTTGATGAAGTTAAAATCCAATCAATTAGAAACTTCGTACACATGTTCCCTATGATATGATCTTTCTAATTTTAATGCCAAATTAGAGATTTCCCCCCATTTTCACGGTCCAGTGAATGTATAAAATAATAGTGGGGATGGGGCATCCGTGTACTGGTGCCGGACACATTCTTGTTCAACATCAATTGTCTTAATTTTTTTGTCACTTTTTTTTATTTAATGATGAGAGCACAGAACGAAACAGTTTTTCAATATTACACTGATCATTATCGTAGGATTTTTTTTTTCTCCGGCGAATTCAATTGCCGGTCGACTTTTGAATCAATCGACGAAAAATATACTTCAACAAGTAAGTGTATCTATCATAGATCATTGAAACTGATGAGGCATTAGTGTTTTATTGTCGTTCTGATTATTATACATTGTATACAAACCTACAATAGGAAAGACTCGTGACCTACCAGCACCGGAATAAGGTCCAAAACAACCGAACTTAACATACTCTCGCAGGCCGTGACAACTTAATTCAGTCACAGTCGTGCAGAATATGAATAGTTTGTTCCTTAATTGATATGATTTAATGGGAAACAAGAGAGTAGCATCTTCGTTTTTTTCTCTGCTCCTTGGATAAAAGTAACAAAAAACATTGTTTTTGTCCCCAAATCTTATATTATTCAGCACTGAGTAAACTGAAAAACACAATACTAGTACAATGTATTTCGAAAATATATTCAAATTTAGAATAAAAAAAAACTGTGTTGCAGGCCAATAGAATTTGACTATGCTACCATTTTTTTTGCATTTAAATTAGTTTTCCCTTTCTTTTTAAGCCAAACACGCACTCACACATACATACCTTCGGAAATGTTGTACTGCCATTCTTTTCCACAGTTTAAAAAAGAATTCCTTTTCCCCCTTACTTGATGAATAATTTTAACTTATTTTTCCAATTCTGATAATATGACAGTTATTTAAAACATCATTTAAATGCCGGTCATTTCATCTCTATCTATCCTTGCCATTAACCATTTTGAAATTCGCTGAAAAAATACTATATTTTTTGTTCACATTGAATATTTCATGTATTTGTTAGTTAGCATGGTTTTGAAAACCGGACGGGATTTCGTGTATATATAAAGCACACAATAAAAATTGTCCTGTTGTCATGTGCGGTCCGTGTATATCTGCGTCCATTCGTTTTTCGTTTTTCGTTTTTGTGAAATCAAAACTGGCACTTTCATTTTTCGATTTTTAGTTTTAATGAAAATACTTTTGTTTTTAATTTTTTGTTTTGTAATATCAAACACGAAAAAGGAAAACACTTTTGTTTTTCATTTTGGTTTTTAAGAAATCATAACGAAAAATGAAAACACTTTCGTTTTTTGTTTTTTGTTTTTCAGTGATATTTCAAAACGAAAATAAATGGAAGCAGATATACACGGACCCACGTACGGGTTTTCACTCGAATTGTTCATGGATTATATTCAAATAGACCCGAAACCCTTTATACACGTGCATTGAAGAAGACTTAAATAATGCCAATTATGTTATATATACTCTTAAAAAAGTTTTAACAGTAATGATCATATGAGGTGACCATTCGATTGATTGATTTTGCAACGAATTTATTCATTCTAGTCTGTTAACAATAATGAATAGAGAGTTACAATTTATAAACTACTAGACATTAGCTGTTATTGTAAAATCGCATAGAATAGAATAACATATTTGAAAAAGTGAGAATATGCTGTAATTGTACTCAGACTTTGAAATATAATAAATAACCTTCACCAAAGTTGTATCAAAATATTAATTTTTATCCTCGTCGTCCTTTTCCCTTAACAAAAGCAGATCGTAATGTGTACTTTTTAATTTAAAAGTGAAAAATTCAAGTTTTGAACATGATGCCCAGTCAAAAAAAAAAAAAATCCAATGATTTTAATGGGCATATGATTGCATCGCTATCTTGATTAAAATCCAAATAAGGTCAAATTTCCAATACGCATGCGTAAATAATATCAACATAATAAACATGGCGGGTACAGAACCGGAAGGCTAGATGTTGAATGAATTTATTTGTATAACTTTCTAATGATGGCAACACAAAAACCAGGAGAATGGGTGCAGGCACTGATCAGTCGTTTTGATGCTCAGGTAAGACTGTCATGTGTGATCGGTGGATGTGAGTTGATGAATTCGTCGTAGTAAAAGCGCAGCTGTAAGAATTGGCTTCAAAAATTTATGAATGAATGTCACCGACACAATGCCCTGGAGCGTGTGACCGAATTTTATGTTTGTTTACTCACTCGTTACAGATTAAATTGGATAATGTCATTGATAAAATTTAAACAATATACCTGATGTAAATTGACATTTTGTATGCACAAAACATAATTGTTGTTGGAACCTTGATTTTTGTTTTGCAAGAAAATAGGATAGGTTTCTGCGTAGGCGTTTTTCATAATTTATTATCTGTCTGACGACTTATCGCCATAATAAATTCTATATTTTTAGCATCTCTTATATTTATTTTATAAAACTCAAACATCGAAATCCATGAATTTGTATTGAATTTATTAACAGAAACGTCTCAAATTAGTTGAAAAAATGCAGTGATGTAATCACAGGATAAAACTGATAAATGCAGTCAGCTTCAGAATCTTTAAGTCAGATATAAAATGGGTCCAAATTAAAAGGATTTTTGTCAAGTTTACCTATTAATAACGTTACATTGCCAACTCCTGGCTACTATGTTTTGATTTAAATTTGAAACTACAAAATGTTGTTTTCATAGCCCAGTCTTTTAATCATATACATTTGTATATGTTAATGAATCTTTGTCAAAGACAGTATATATGCAATGTATATACATATGGTCTTACATACATGTATGTGTACCTACATCTCTCTTTTTTTATGTTATTGTCAACTCAAATTTTTGTATTGAAATGAAATTTGTTGTTTCCTGGGAAGTCCAAATCTAAAGAGTTATGTTTAAATTTGGTGATAACCATATATGCATCCCCCATGCTAGTAAGTATCTAAGGGCCTTAAAATTATTAACAGGATCACTGTATATTGAAAAAAAATTGAAACATTGACTTCTTACTATACAAATCCTTGACATTTTATTTCTAAAAGATTATCAAGGGTTCTATAATCACAAGCTAGTGGCTTGACTAGTACTTGCATATTGTTATTTAAATTGCATGAACAAATGATTTTAATTAACTTCAAAATACAGAAAAATATTCAGTCATTTCTTCTGTTTAACTTGCAACATCATTTCTTTGGAAAATCTCTCCCAACCTTTTTATTCTTTATAAATCAATAGGAACAATCTGAATATGAAGGAAATTCCCAAATTTGCACTTGATCTTGAACTGAAAATGGTACATGCAATATTCAAATTAAAACAATAATCATGCTACTGATGCTATTTTTTTAGACTAAAATTTAAGTACATTTATCAAAGATATAAGAAGTCAAGATGTGGTATGAGTGCAAATAAGACAACTCTCATCATGTATATGTATTTAATATGTACTCTTTCATAAGTTAACAAGAAAGGAGGCAACATTTGAAATGTTAAGTGTTTTACTGATCATTAATATTAATTTCTGATAAATACGGAAACTTTTTTTCATTTTTTAAAAACTACAGGCACCTCAGCTCAAGTAGATTGAGCTTTTTCTTCCTGCCCATTCAGGAAAGGCACTTATGTCCACTCAAATATAATCATATCTTGTAAAAATATTGAACATATATATAATAAAATGACTGTTTTCAGATTTTTATATAGTCAATTCTTATGATCATGATGATGGTAACACAAAAATTGCAAATGTTCTCTAAAAAAAAATATGCTTCGTTCAATAGCACAATGTCTTGACTCATGCCAGACAAGAAATATTTATACATGTACATGATTTATTGCCACAAATTTACTTAGAACTATTTGAAATTCATAAAAGCATTAATTCCAGTAAAGATATATCAATAATATTTAAAATCCAAATATTACTGATTTACATTGTGAATCAACAGCTAATTAATGATTTAATCAATGTTTTCCTTGTTTGTATAACTGCAGTACTAGACTAGACACTAGTATGCGTAAATTCAGTCCTTTTCAGTGTTGATAAATGCCTAACTTGTCACCAAGAGGGTCAGAACTCCAGGTTTCATGTGCAGGGTTCTCGCTAAGGATTTTAGAAGGCGAGTCCAGGGACTCATCATTTTAAGTATGATGAGTACAACAGCATTTGAGAAGAAAATATTTTATTGCAATATAAGGCCACACCAATTTAATTTCTTGTTCTACGGATTTTTGGACTCCAAAATTTGGGGCGAGCGAGCGATTTGAAAATTTTAATAAAAAAATATTTAATTTGCAAATTTTTGAGGCGAAGCTTGAAAAGTAAAGGCGAGCGATTATAATTTTTTTTTGTAAACATAAAATAGTAGGTTTTGACAATATTAAAGCTTGATTTATCACTTGTACTTTGACATTTCTTTAATTTCTGAAGTATTTTTTCCCTGTTCACCAAGAAATAATTAAATCTGGTCTATGTATGTGTGACTGACAATGAGACAATTCTCCATCCAAGTCATAATCAGTTTGGGGACAACCCCTTAATGTTATAAATATCCCTTTTACATGTTTTATGAGTGATCAATATAAGTTATAATATATTTGCAGGGGTGTGGAAATATTTGCTGTGGGCACTTGTCCCTGGGCAAGTAAAACTGTAAAGTTCACTTGTCCGGAAAAAAAGTTACTTGCCCTGATGGTCCCAATAAATATTGAAGTATTTCATTGTAGTTAATATATGATTCTTAGCACTGTTACAACTGCATCACAAACAAGTGAAATCCATTTGTTTATTATGTGTAAAAATTTAGTAAAGTACAACATCTATAGGACAAAAACTTTACAGCAAACCAACTAATGAAATGACATGTAAAGGTAATTTTTCCAGCAGTTTTGGAATAAAAATTGTAGCCAGTAGTACCCATATAATGATATACTAATTTAGAGGACAGTGAGTGAAGAAATGGAAATTTAATAATGGATAATCTATTGACTTATGCTGTTTCTCTCAACTGACACACTTGTTTTTTTTTTTGTTTTTTTTTTATAATTGTATTGATGGGCAATTAAACCGTCCCTTCCATTTACCACTCTGACAACAAATAATGTTGACCTTTCCTCTATAAATATAAAGACAAAAAAATATTTTTTTCCGAATTTCTATCCTAGATAGCCAGGTGCAATCTGATATTCACGATGTCTGAAATTCTCGCTTCCGTATTTTTTTTAATAATCCTTATCCTCCATTTGCGTTTTAGGGTTTTTACTCGACTCATTACTCTTTTTGTCTTGCTTGCCCGGTGTTTTATAAAGTATTTATCAATCTGAATCTCGATACAAAAACATATGAAATGACACTTCCGGTACATGATGGATAAAACCTAATCGACCATCCCGTGTCAATGGACAAAACCAAAGCAATGTTACGCAACTGGGATTCGCATACTTATTTTTATTTATTTTGTTAATCTATCTATTTTCGGTATTATGTAATATTTATCGTCATGAACCATTGGTTTCTTTTACATAAATTTAATAACATCTTTATACATTTTGAACATGTTGAAATTAGTTCTATATTTCTGTTAGATTTGAACTTTGTCTTTTATATTATTTTACTTGTCCACGGGCAACCATAACAAAAATAATTACTTGTCCGGTTGTTCAAATGTACGAGTCGGGCATAGCATTTCCACACCCCTGATTTGTTTGTACAAAAGGGCTCATATTTTCTCAGAGAACTATATATCTATCTGGTATTAAATGGTCAAAACATGTCCAAGAATTTTGTAATATTCCTGGACTTTAACCATGTTAACACATTTACTTTAACAGTTTAATATTATTCAAAATAAGTGGACCCCTCTTTCAGAAAAAGTTGTTTAAAGTAAGATGTAACTCTCCTCTTTTTGAGTACAAAATTCTAAGTTTTCAAAGGTTTTGTATAGAAGAACTATACAAATCCTTGGTATTTCTATTTTCTTTTCTACATCAGTAAAATGACCCCTTGTCTGAGGGAGGATTGTTCTCAACCTGATAATAACAAACACAGGTCAAAATACGGCCTTTTACACAGGGCTTTGATACAGACCAAACAGCAGGCTATAAAGGACCCCAAAATTATTAGCGTACACAATTCGAACAGGAAAACCAACGATCTAATTTATATATCATGTATATCTAAACGGGAAAATACAAATGAACAACATCAACAAACGATAACTGCTGAACGACAGGCCCCTCAATCAATCAGGACAGGTGCATAAACATGCAGCGGCTATGGATAGTTTTGTTTTGCCAGCATACAATATAATTGCAGTCGAAGGCAAATCTTTCAGAAGTTCTTTGTACTTTATTCTAACGCAACGAACATTTTTTTTATAGGGAATATAAGTAAGGGGGAAAGTAACCAATTTTTTGTTCTTTAAATTTTTTCGGAGCACTCCCGCTTTGGATAAAAAGGTTTCATGCTGAAACAAATATTCTTACAGATATTTACAAAGTGTGGTGGGGTGCGTTTATGTTTAAAATCGTTATATACAGGTTAAAACTGTGATTTTAAAAACAAATGTTGATATCTTTTTATAATATTTACAAAAAATACGGTGCGGGAAATGGACATGATTACATTTCCGGATGCGGGAAGCGGGAATATAAAAAAAATAAAAAAATTCTGTTTTGAAAAAAATAGGTGCGGGCGGGTCCGTCGAACAAGGAATCAAATTGGTGTGGCCTAAAGTAATATTTTAGTCTCCATTTCTTAACAGAGCAATGAAATGAAATCAAATTCAGTCTTCAGATTACTCTTAAACTTTAGCTATAAACGAAATGATGATATTTGTGTTTAACTGTGTTCAGTTTATACAAAATATTTCAATCTTGATGCATCTGTGGACTCACCAGTTTTGAAAATGGTGAGTCCAGACAGATTTTGATGAGTCCAGAACTCATGGACTTGCCTAAGTGAGAACCCTGATGTGTCTTTAATAGGATCTGGTTATGGTATTATACATGTATTTAGGTAAAATATATTTTCAGTGATGTTTTTCTTTTATTTAGCTGCCTATCAAGACAGGCTTACACACCACACAATCCATACAGAATGTAGAACAGAATAAAGAATGTCTGATCAATGTTAGCAAATACAAGTTCAGAGAGGTCATCAACGGCCTTACAAAGACACTGCAGTCTGTTTCCAGTATGGTAAGTGTTACAATTTTGCTGTATTGAAGACTCAATGGTGTCCTTTGGCTGTTTTCTGCTCACTGGTTTGGTTGTTGTCTCTTTCACACATTCCCCATTTCCATTCTCAATTTTATGTACATTACACAAATGGTGAGTCAGTTAAAAATCACTTTTGCTGGTTTTGAGTGAATCACAGAGGAACAGGGTGATATCTGGTGATATCTGGTGATTTAGAGTAAAAATAAACTAATTTTACAGAGTTTAGAGTTTCATAAATCAATGAAATTATTTGACAATAAATTTTCAAAAAATAAAATCATTCAGTAATTCTCTTCTTCGTTTTTCTTTCATTATCTGGCATAATCATTCGAATATTTTCCAAGTAAAACCAGGGAATAAAAATATGATTACCTGAACTTATCATGTCTAGTACTTTATCATATGACCAATTTAGCTACATGGTACATGTACATTATGTATGTGCAGTCATGTCCAGTAGGAAATAGACACTTATCTGAGGCCAATGCTAAGAGAATGGTTTAAGCTCTTAGCACATAAACAAATCCTGCAACAACTTATTGAGGGGTCTGTAGGAAACCTTATTCTACCCCTATACAATATGTTAGTTTTTTCATAGGCATTCCATATTGCCTGCATAGCACCCAGGGCACATCCAACCTCCGACGACTTGCAGAATTGTCTTCTTTGGTGAATTTATGAAAAAGTTCCGATTTATTCTTAAAGAGAATATGCATGAAACATTTTCCACTGGATATTATACATTTTACATTGATCAACCAATCATTATCAATTACTAGAGATTTATCTACTAGTATATGTTGTTTGTATAGAGAGTTATCTCCCTTACTCTGATTAGTGAACAAGATAATTTCATTTTGTACTGGTGACTTGAAATGTACAATTGATAGGAATTTATTAGCCTTAGTATAAAAATACTTTCAAATAGTTCCATTGCTGAATGGTCAATAAATAAATGTCAATTTTAAGATCTTTTTATGATCCATTATAATAGCATATCAGTCCGTTAAGGCTATCCAAATAGGCAACTTGAATTAAAGATTGAAAGTGGATTCTAATCAGTTATAATTGAATTCTTTGTAAGGCTTGAATCCAATTTTGAATGGTTATACATGTAGAATTGCATTATGGTTATACATGTATGTAGAATCGCATTATGGTTATACATGTAGAATCGCATTATGGTTATACATGTGGAATCGCATTATGGTTATACATGTAGAATCGCATTATGGTTATACATGTAGAATCGCATTATGGTTATACATGTGGAATTGCATTATGGTTATACATGTAGAATCGCATTATGGTTATACATGTAGAATCGCATTATGGTTATACATGTAGAATCGCATTATGGTTATACATGTAGAATCGCATTATGGTTATACATGTAGAATCGCTGCAAAGATGTTCTATAGGATCAAGCTAGAAGTTTCTTTTCATTTACAGTTAACCTGAAAATATTGTACTTCCTTTGGAATGTTTTTGCTTATTGATGATGTCATTCTTGTTCTGTTTATCTATTTTAGCAGTGACAGAACCAGCCATTTAAAAAAAGGGGGGGGGTTCCCAACCCAGAGTAAAGGGGGGTTTCAACTATATTCTCCCATTCAAATGCATTGATCGTCCAAAAAAAAGGAAGTTTTAACCCCTGGAATCGCAAGCTCGTGCAATATAAAATCCTACTAGGGACAATATTCCCCAATATTCGTGCAATAATCCTATATTATTGAAATGATTTTTCTTGTTCAATGCATAAATCTAAAACAAAATATGAGAAACTTTGAACAAGAAAGAGATGGTCAATATGAACATGCATAAACATGATAAACAAAACAAAAAACTAATGCAAAAAAAATCAACATCATGATCTTTCTGTCTTTAAATTAGAAAATTTCACATTATTCAGTTTTTGAGCTAATTTGAGGCTTAATTCATCATTCATTCATTGGAAACTATAAAATTAGAAAATTGGAAAAAATCCAGTTGCAAAAGTTTATCTGAATACTCAAATTTGATATACATATATATACAAAGCAAATATGTAAGTTACAAAGTTTTGTTTATCATGTTATACTTGATAATAAGACAAATAATCTAAACATAAGATGTGTGAATTTCTATAAATCTTACTTGATTTTCCATTTGTCATAGCCAGTAGTTCTACAGTAGAAATTGTTTTTCCTTTTAGTCCATTTGTAATTCCATTTTTATTATCCATATTTTGAAATTTCACTATTTTTGTCTCAACTACACGTGGTTTCAATTATCATGACCCTTATCATACTTGTCATACGAGGTACGCTTAGGGAGTGTCAGTTTACAAAAACTTTATCTGTTACTGATAAATTGTAATTTAGTCTACTTTTACCTGAATTTACCTAACATGACCTTAATTGATACAGAGTTAATTTATATAGAACTAGTTGTTGATATCTACTGTACTACTAGTTCTGACTGACATACTTTGTGTTTTATCTTGCTGATTTCAATTTAGTTTCTATTTAAAACATTTATAAAAGTAAACAAATAAATGGAGAATTTATGTTTTTTATTTAAATCAAACATGTATCAGCCAGAAACATCGATATAACCCTGAGAGCTCTGCTTGACATCTTGTGTGATACTGAAAAAGCCATGTCATATAAAATTTATTTATTTTATAAAGTAAAACATTTAAAAAAGTAATTAAAGATACATTTTGTACATGTCACTGGACTACTGCCTACAAAGCCAACTTTAAAGTTGTTAGTTCATCCTTTCCTCAAGAACCTTGGAACTAAGTTGAAAAACTTGTGTCTAATCTATCTGTTTTGAACAATAAAACATGTTTAAACTTAACTCAAGTACCAAAATAAATAGAAAGTCTTATTGCTCTATGTGTCTCTGCAAGGTCAATGTATGGATGAAAATTATTTTGTGTAGATTTTTTCTTATTAATTAGCATTATAACATGTATAACCTGACTGATTAAAATTTTCTTACAGGAATGCTTACAACTCGCCTAAATGAGTCAGTCTATGATGGATAACATTTGATCTGTCTAGAAATCTTATTGGTACTGTCATCCATATTATCACCTAATCAGAACATTTCAATCGTACTTTGCATGTACATGTATGTCTAAGTATACTTTGCATTTGAGAAATCAATGCATACGATTTATGATAGATATTAAAATAAAGATATTTTTTACATAATTATGGGACTTACTAGTTGGTTGTAATTTTATTATTTCAGAGAATAATTGGACCAGAGGCAGAAAGGAATTACTTTGAATCTCAGTTGATTATCCTAGACACATTAGAGCAAGTTCTCAACTCAGTAAGTTTTTGAAATGAAATAATTTAGTACACATTAATCAGTCAGGGGACTTACTGAAATAAGTGATTTTTAAATCACTTATTTGAGTAGCAAATTCGAGGTTTTGTCACAAATTGGGATTTTGTAGTTTTTTCAAAATTTTAAACACATAGGTTTAAATAACATCTTTTAATTAGTAAAATTAAAAAATATGAACTTTTTGCTTCTTTTAAGTAGCAAGTTTTATGCCTTTGATGCTATCATTTACCTGAAAATTCTATTTTAGTTGAAAAAATGCTATAATAATGGCTTTACATAATGAACTGATACTTTCTTCAAAGATTTTTCACAGCAGTGGGAGTATTTTTCCTGTGAAGTTCAAGGTTTCATCTTTCAGATTATGTAATAAAATTCTACTGTTCGCGATAAAAATTTCACTGTTCGGGGGTGTTGAAATTAGTGGGGGTTATTAAAAGAATGATACTTAAAGAAGTGATTTTTGGGAAGGAAATTAAGGTCTGATACTTAAACAAGTGATTTTTATGTCATTATCCTAGATTCAGTACAAGGTCATCACCTGAAATGACCTGGTCATCCTAGACAACACAGATGTTGGTTCTGATAAGTTTAGAAACATAATTAGTCCCTGGATCATTAGTATTCTATATTTAAAGCTACACTAATATTAAATCACTTCTTCTAGTGATTTATTTGTCATGTTTGTACTACTTAAATAGGTGATTATTAAAGAAAGACAACTCTAACTTCCAACCTTTATGGAAATAATGTTACTTGAATCAGTGATTTAGAAAATCACTTGTTTAAGTAAGTCCCCTGACTGTTAATATATCATGTTTATAGATGATTTATACAGATAGATCTAGAGATATTGACCTATGAAAAGAGCCTGTGGATCAATTAATAAAAAAATATTATATAGACATTTAATAGGCCAAATAAAAAAGTATGTGGTTCCAGTTACATCTTTAAAAAAAAACAGGGTTGGTACGGTAGGGATTTAAAAATTTTTATGTTTTATTTTTACATTGAGTCTATGGGAGCAACATTCTGACTTTGACAGTGCTTAATGAAAAATGGCAAAAAAATCTTTAGGGTAGGCTATTTTAGAGACTAAAAAGTAGGGTAGGTAGGGTAACTGGAACCACACATATATTTTTATTTGGCCTTAAAAGCATACATTAGTCAACAATGAAAAAAAATTGTTTAAGTTATAGTCATTAGAGACTGAGAGTCCCCCACCATATCTTGGCGACACCATATTTCTCAGTAGTCTACATATTTTCATTAATTGAATTTTCATGCAGTTAAGCTGCATTATGGGAGCACCCTAGATTTGTGTTACACCCAATAAATGCTGAAATACTTGCCATTGTTATTATCTAGGTGGCTACTATGTTATATATAACTAATTGAACACTTTTTTAATACTTTTTATTCTGGATTACAAAAAATATGACCAGAAAAACCTTAAATGATCGTGGAATCATCCAAAAGTTTGAAGTTACACATAGGAAGTAGTGCTCATTAGGGATCTTTGTGTAGTTTATTATGACCTGTGCTTTTGGCGAAGATGTCAAAGAACAATTCATAATTGTATGAAATATTTAATCGCCGAAAATCTCTTAAGACAAGTAGTTTAGATTTCCCAAATGGCAAAAGTCGTAGGAATATTGTTTGTCATCAATACGTAGTACGTCAGTAGTCTATTATATAATAAGTTCAACTGTTCATGTTGTTGGCGGCAATTTCAAATTAGAAGACAGAATTTTTGTATCTTTTCAATTTGGAGGCAGGACTGAGGTGTGCATATTAGCGGTGGTCTGAGGTCCGTATCAGGTGAAAAATGTTGAACACACTAATATTCCGCTTGAACGATCAACAAAGGTGTCAATTAGCGGTCACCATAAACATGTAATTTTAACTGTAATACAAACAAGTATGTTTACTCAGCTTTAATCTCTTTTGGAAATGATTAGTTGACATAAGAAAAACATCCAATTTAAATCTGCATCTTTCGAAGTTCGAGACATCGGGGTCAATTTACATTAATTTTACTTCGAGGGGACTATAAAATTTACTCGATTTAACCGAGTATTCGAATCAACAGAGTTCGACTCATCAGAGGTAATTATGCATTTGATCAAACAGGAATTTTACCGGGACCGAGAAATTACTTTGACTTTCGACACAACTGAGTAGGACACTACGAGGTTCGACTGTATAGGGGGTGTCCCTGGGGTCACCCTACCCCCTCCTGATTGAGAACTTGGAAGCCGATAAGATCCCCACCCTAAACCATATATATTCATGTATAGGACAATATAACAAATAAGATGAAGTTTAGGGGAAGTCCCTAGGGTCATCTAAAACCAAGTTTGTAATTCAGTGGTTGTTGTTTGTTTATGTGTTACATATTTGTTTTTCAATCGTTCATTTTTTTATATAAATAAGGCTGTTAGTCTTCTCATTTGAATTGTTTTACATTGTCTTATCAGGGCCTTTTATAGCTGACTATGTGGTATGGGCTTTGTTCATTGTTGAAGGCCGTACAATGACCTATAGTCTTTAATGTCTGTGTCATTTTGGTCTCTTGTGGACAGTTGTCTAATTGGCAATCATATCACATCTCCTTTTTTATGTAGAACAACTGCAATCATTGCGAACTTGTACCACTGCAGACTCACCATAAAAAATATACATTGATATATGCATTGCTTTTGAAACCTTCATAACATATAAATTATTTGCCTTAATAATTAATTCATTAGATAAACATAAATGTAGTATATATGAATGTTTAATGTTGAAGCAACATTGCCACAGTTTTCATAATTACTTTTGCCTTGGTTTTTGGTTAACAGCCTTCAGCGCTTACAGCGCTTTGATTATTGTCTTGAGTCTATGATAGAATCTATATTCATATAATTGTAATAAATTGTATAATGAAATTGGCATTGTAGAGATGAAAGAAGATGCTTTTCTACATTTTTCAAAAGATTCTGATCCAAATTTAACA